>CM076662.1:5951378-6092855 GCA_038496675.1 Rachycentron canadum
GTGTGAAGCCTTCAGTGTGACTTGACGACGTGACTCTTTGTTTCTCTTTCCAGAACTAGAACAGTGACTACTACAAAAGAGAGGTAAACATCGTGTATAATTCATACACCATCACTTTAAATACACCAAGTCTATATTAAAGCTCACTTTGTGTGTGTATGTGTGTGTGTGTGTGTGTGTGTGTGTGTGTGTACATGTACGTTCTGTCTTTGTTTACAGATTGACTCCTGTAGAAGGGCCCTGGGAAGAAACCGTGTAAAGTCATCCATCTGCCTAGAAGGGTTCGTGTCAGTTTGATGAATGCACATATGTAGACACACCCACACACACGTACAGATACACATAGGGACTAATGGATGTTACGTTGCCTGAATTGAACCTTACGTCTCAAGCGCGCACACGCACACACATGCACATAAGGCTTAGTGCCCCCACTGTAAGAGCCACTAATGGATGCTTCCTGAGGCAAGTTGGAATTAGTGGCCATTAAGTCTTATGATCTGCTACACTAATACAATAATGCTGTGTGTGTCCCTGTGTTTCTGTGTATGTGCATGCCTCTGCATTTGTGTGTGGATCTGCAGTTTTTTGAAATACAGTGAACAGTACCAGAACCACGATCCCATTATGCAAGGCTGCCTTCCCAGTAACCCCTGGATCTCTGACGACACTGCACACTGGACAATGAACGCAGACACGTGAGAGAACGCACAAAGACACACACATATTATGATAAATGGAAACTACAGTTCAAGTCTCCACAGTTTATCTAGTTTTGCTGTTTTCAGCTTTTCATGCATGTCTAAGCAAAAAAATAAAAAAAATGAAAGGAGTAGTTTCTGTTATGAATCTGATTCTTTTTTATGTTTACACTGTTTGTGTGTTTCTGTGAGCAGGGTGCCTACCCCAACACGACTTCGAGTGGAGCGCTGGAGCTTCAGCTTCATGGAACTTCTCAGTGACTCCATGGGGAGGCGGGAGTTCATGACCTACCTGGAGAAAGAGTTTAGTGGTGAGGAGGAGTGACTGATGTGTTATGCTTAAAATACAATTAATTTTAGTTAGTTACATGTACAGTGACATAAATATTCCACATCATTTTCTTATTCTTGTGTGTGAGCATGTGTCCTGAATCCTGATCGTGTCAGAAATCATATGATAAAGATGAATATGGTGTAAGGAATCTCAGACATCACCATCCCTTGTTTCTACATACTAATTTTATTTTTGTTGCATTGTGGTATAAATAGGCAATGCAGTACTGCAAATGGAATAATTATTCAAATGCAGAAGATTATTAGAATAATAACTGGAGAAAAATAAATGTAATTGTTATTCATATTAACCTTTAATTGATTCTCACTCTTATTAGCATTCAGAATTTCATTATCTTCCCTAATGACATTTTCAGTCCCAGTGGTGAGAGGTGAGGTGAGGTGAGTGGAAAAGTGTTGGTGGGTGGAAAAGAAGATTCATTTCTGGGAGGATGGAAAGATTAGATTGGGAGGGTAGAGAGGAGCGAGGTAAGACAGACTTCAGACATGCTGCACTGTATGAAATATTGCCAAGGGCTAAGGTTTTCCACTGAGGCTGTCCGTTCTATAAAAAGCCTCCTGTGTTTTATTTTTTCCCTGCATCATTGTTGTTGTTTTATTCATCTCCATCCATACCCAACATCTCCCTGTCTGTCTCTCTGCTCTCAGCGGAGAACCTATGTTTCTGGCAGGCCTGTGAGGATATTAGACATGGAGAAAGTTCCAAGATCATTGAGAAAGTGGAAGAGGTCTACAAGTAAGTGTACAAGCACACAAACAAGCAGAAATACTCACTGACTTTTACTGTCAGATGACAGCTACTCTTTTGTGGGCAACTCAGAAACTTCCTGGCTCCTGGAGCTGCCCGCTGGGTCAACATCGACAGCAAGACAATGGATAAGACTCTAGAGGGGATTAGACATCCACATCGTTTTGTTATGGATGACGCACAAATGCACATTTACTTCCTCATGAAAAAGGTCTGACCTCCGAATCTTTAAATCATGATACTTAACTTATATGCTATAGCACTGTCAATGACTTGGCTTAAAGGACCATAGCAGTAATTTTACATATATTTTACATCATAGTTAATCAATTTAGCGTGAAGTAATGCAGAGCAGGCTTTTAATCAATCTTTAATTTATATATATATCAATCTTCAATTTATAATATATATATATATATACACACACACACATTTATATATATACAAACACACACACACACACACATTACACATTTTTAAATATATTCTTTTTTCCTCCATTAACCAAAGCCAAAGTCCATATGTCAGCTTTTAAAGAAGATATTTGTAAGTTATGCTGTTGCTACATAGTCAGTGTTTGCATTAACACTGCAGCCTCTAATCTGTCCAGAATAGTGCTATGGTTGTGTGAAGCCAGTGTATATGTTTGTGTGTGCGTGTGTGTGTGTATTTAGGACTCCTACCCAAGATATCTTAAGTCTGACCTATACAAGAACATGCTGGCCAAAGCTGTTGTCCCCCAGGAAACCAAAAAAAGGTGAGATTTCAGTACACCATCAGCTTAATCACCCTTTCCATTAAACTACTCATGTATTATCTACCATTACAATTTGTCTTTCGTCCTCTATTTTTCTCTAAGTGTGTTCCCCTTCATGAGGCGCCAGCGGCACTCTAGCCCCTCCCCCGCTCAGGTTGTCACCCAGACGACTGAAGAAGATGGGCGTGCCAAAGGGGCCGGGCAAGCGGCAGGTACCAACTCTGCAGCTGGCTCCCATGTCTGAGGCCAAAATAACGTGTCAGACTCGATCACCTCCGTCTCCATTGTCTCTGTTGGTGACTATAGTAACCATTCAAGTAGTTTTCTAGGCTTATTATTTCATCTCATGATTCAACTGAGTTAAAGCCAGGGCGTCACTGCTGCAACATTGCCTGGGCTAGGATTTCAACATAGAGCTTCCTGTTAGAGCACAGGTGTTAATGCAAACCTCAGCAGCTTCACATCTTATTCCCAGAGCAGGCAAAAGAGCTTTTAGTGCTACTGTTACAGCCTTTACTGCTCCATATTTACGCTGCATCTACTGTACCCATCTAGATCTGAAAAGGCTGCCCCATTGTTTTTGATATCACTCCTAATACCAAGTCCTCCCTCAGTAGCTTTTATATAGAATCTGTCTGTCTGAAATTTGCCTCGGCATGTCTTTGATTATCGTACAGTTGGCTGATTTGTTTTCCTCATTCCACGCCGGAGCTTCCCATTGTGATTGTTGATGTTAATTTTGCTCAAGCATGTTTTCATTCCAATAAAATGCCACAACAGCATTCAGTGTTGTGTTGTGTTGTGCTCTGAGCTCAGCATGCTATGGAAAACTGAGTTTATTTTAAAATCTTCTTTAAATCTACTTCTTGTTCTCTGTAGTTTCATTTTCTATCCTCTCTTTTGTTACTTTTCATTTATATTTTCTCTACATCATGGTGATTTTTAAAAATATATATTGTATATATATGGATATTGGAGATATTGACAGTAGCGTAATTGTAATACTGTCCTGCTACTCTGTCTGAACTTACAGACTCTTCCTTTTACATCTTTCTTTCTCAACTGACTTTCATTATTTACCCATCTTCCTCTGGGTGGGTCCTGTGGGAGCTGTTCTTCTGCTAGTCTGGCTCCCTCTATTGGCTTCATGTGGTTATCAGTGGCCTGATGGTGTCATCAGACATATCTTTACATTAGACTTGATAATGAAATATATTTGAGATGTTTGACCTGGGTTACAAGCTGGTTAGCTGTAAGTATTACGTTTTTTATTATTATTGTAACTACCTTACACACCTATGAGTCCAGTCAGATGCCAGCCACACCAAGACATTGAGCAGTTAGGCTTGTTGATGTGATCTGTTGCACTGGTCTGACAGCTTTGTAGGATCATTAAATTTACTAATGGACGTTAGATATAAATGGGCACACAGGCATATGCATACACACACACACACACACACACAAACAGAGAAATGTCTATTTCAACATACGCACTTTCAACATTTCTGAGGATTATGATAATCTGCTTCCCTTTATTCCCAATCCACTCTAAGTGCATGAGTGTGTGCTTGAGCAAAGAAAAACAGAATGAGACCAAAAAAAAAAAAAAAAAAATCATGAAACATTTGTCTTTATACAAAAGATTTATTTTTGGTGGGCTAAACGCCATTTAGGTTTTTAATTGATTGAAAGGTAATTGTGCAGCACGAGGAAGTAAAATCATATTTTACACTGACATTGCATTTCTTCATCCTTAAATGTGTGACAGCTATAGTACCTTTTGGTGGTAGAATGCCTTTTCATAATCCTCCTTAAATATAATTCATCAACAATTTTATTATTTACACCTTTAAAGACATGGGAAAAAATTTTAAGGAAAGTTATACAAGTGTGACAGTCAAATGTTGAAATGTTCAACTTGAAAATGTGCAAATCATCACAGAGAAAATAGACAAACAAAAATAAATATGGAAAGTATGCAAGAAGGGAAACACACATTCTCATACAGTACATAAACGAGGCACAGGACAGTCATTTTATACATTCATCAAGTGCCCATTCACACATATGGGCCACGAACATTATGTAGTGGAATTAGCTTTCTAATGAAAGTGCTTCAGAATCAATGCTGGTTAACAAAGTAAGATTAAGGTTTTAGGGAGAGAATAAACAGACAGGATGACAACACAGCAGACACAAGACCAGACCAGACACTAAGTCATGCCCTTACGAGATGATGTACATTTAAGTGCATGTGCATGACCACAACCTGCTCCCACGTTCAGTATTTAAGGACATGAAATAGTTTACAGACATCAGGAAGCACCCTGTATCACAAAATCCTTGCACCTAAAAGTGGTGCTTAGTGCACGTACACACACAGGTGATCAGTGGCTGAGAATCTGATGAAGAGAAAACATGGAGGAAAATTGACATGATCAGAAAGCATCATAAATGGAGTTGATTTTTGGCAAAACAGCTGTTTACTGGGGATAAACATTTCCCTTTAAATGTTATTGAATATTCTTATTCTGTGTTAATGAACTAAGCTCAAGATAAAAAGCAAATGGATGAAGTCCTTGTGATACGGTTTCAGAGCTCTGGGAAAAGCTAGCAGGTAGACGTGTGGTTGTGGTTGTACCAACTGTCTATTTTAAAAAGATTTACATAGGATACAAGAGTGAGGAGCATTTACATCAACTATAAATATAGAATATTTTATCAGTAAAGTGAATGATAGACTGAATATAAAATATTTAAATACTTCACAAGTACTATTCTTTAGAAATATTTTTTACATTCATTTCCTAGTCTAGTACAATAGATAATCACACAATATGTACAAACAAATTGGTCATGAGGTCAAAGGTCAGGTGGTCTGCTACGTGGAGGTTTTCATGTTTATACCTAACCTGGTGCAAAGGACCAACTTGGAGGTTTCAGTAGGTTTAATTTAGGTTCAGTGGAGTGGGAGAGTGTGTGTCTGCATGTTTTTTTTGGAAAAACTCTTAGAAATCTTTTTCAATCCAAATATAAGAACAGCTCCACACTTGAAGTGAAGGTGAATCTGAAAACCATAGACCTATGAGAATATAGGTCTGAATTTTATTTTAAAATGGATTATTCAAGATATTAAGAAACCTTGAGGAGATAGTCTTAAAGACACTGTACAATGTTGTCAACACCTTGTGTGTGCCATGATTACACAGCTGTCTAACAATCAATACCCAGTCACTTTGCTTTCTTACACCATGTCTTATCCCACTATGTGACAGTGTAGAGTTCATCCTTGCCACTCTCACAGAGAGTGTACCCACAAACCCGGGGCCTCCAGCTCAAGCTCCAGCTCCACTTCCAGCCCCGGCTCCAGCCCAACACCTCCCGGTCCTTCTCCTTGGGCGGCAGCAAGAACACCACACAGCTGGCCACCAGGATATGCCACACTGAATGCGTGTAGTAGTAGTTGTCCTCTGTCTCAGCAAAAATGTACAAGCATACCCCAATCAGAGCACAGACTGCCCCAGGGATCAGGTAGAGGACCCAGCGTTGCCAAGAAGGTGGGTAACAATGTCGACGCTGCACCCCACGGTACACCTGTCAACATAAAAGAACCAGATTTATTGAATATTTGCAGCTGTCCTGTGTGACTGGTAAAATGTTATATTTATCTACATAGAAATCAGCAACAGATTTTTGTCACACTGTGTTGTACAGAAGCCATTCAGCAGCATCTTACCCATGTAGTGACCATGATCACCAATGCACAGAGGACGGGGCCCAGCAGGTTCCACAGGCCTTTGCGGTCCAGTTGCATTGACATGGCAATCAGCAGAGCCCCGAGCATAAACAGAGTCTACGTACAAATACACAGAGTTGTAAGAAAAACACATCAAACTAATCGTAGCTCTTAAGGTATAATATCAATCATAATAAACAGTTTTATAATAGACTTTAGAAAAATTGGAAATCGTCAGTGTCTTACATATTTGAAGATGTCTCTGATGCGAGCCATGCACAGGATGGTGACCCAGATGGAACAGACAGACCCCAGGAAGTCACAGTATTGTAGGGTATCATAGTCCATTATACAAAGTACGGCTTTACCTGGCTGGTCACATGCATGGTAGAACTAGAAATACAAAGAAGAAAAAAAAAAACAAAAAAAAAAAACAGAGAGACATTAACATTAATCCTGTATAGAAAAAAAATGCTTTAGATTTATTTGTAATCCATTCTGGATTAATCAGATTAATTATGATCAGGCACCAAGGGCCATACCTAACAACTATTGATAGCAATAATAACATAGTAAACTGACATCAGTCATTAGCCAGTAGTGTGCTGGGTGATTGATTTCCTGAAGCCTCCCTCTTACGTAACATTATAGGCCACAAGAAGATGAAAAATACACTGGAAACTTAATATTTTTTTATGTCGAGAACATGCCTATAATATGAAAGGTGTGACTACATTTAAGCACAAATGTGTTACCGTGGAGAAAAACATTGTGAAGAGGTAGACGGACGCCTCAGTGATGTAGTAGCGTTTGATGGCCACCACGATTGCAGGCAGGAAGAACAGGTTACTCATAGTGAGCAACAAAGTTGCTATCAATTGCCGACTGTACAACTGAGCTGTTGAAGGATCAGTGCAGCCCCAACCATTCCAGCCTACACACACACAACATAAATATGCAGTAAACCTAAATTAATGCATGATAAATAAGGCAGTTCCAAGAATACAGTGAGAACACTTATTATTTTAGTATAATTACAGCCTTAATTTAGGTGATATGTGTGCTTGTGTGAGTCGTACCAGCCTTGCAGACACAGGCGCTGTACAGGTAGCTGTTGGATCTCAGTAGTCTACATTCACCATATGTCCCACAGTCCTCTATACAGGCACTGACAAACACCTCTGGGACCACATACACCAGTGATGTATTACCACAGTCACTGCTGCAAAAAAAAAAAACAAACAAAACAGAGCCAATAGGCTGTTATCAGACCCAGATAAGATAACAGGTGTTTTGACTCAAATTCACCTACAGCAACCTTGTTACGGCTTTTACTTCCTCTAGTAAAAATGGAGGAACATGAGGACTTTTATACATTAAATTGCTGTAGGTACATTGTATTGTACCAGTATATCAATAACTTAAACACATATACATACACACACAAATACAATGTGTATGCAAGTGTGTTACCTGTTACATGTGAGCTGCAGGGTGAGGTACCATGTTGTTGATTGAGGAAATGGCAGCCTAACCACAGCCTTAGGAACACTGGCATTCACGAGAACACCATATCCTCCAAACAAACCTGCAGAAATCATAACGTTGTCTGATTAATTAAGCTACAGTTATTTCCAGGTGTTGTTGGGATACACTCCCAAATGTCAATATGGACCAGTCTTTCCAGTTATCCATGCTACCTGTGTGACAGGGCTGAGAGTGGTTGAGCTTGAGGACTGGAGCCCATGGAGACAGACAGGCCACCACACTGCTGCCATTCCCCATGGTTATGTCAGTCTACACACACATATGAGTAAAACAGCACAAACACACATCGCTATTAATCAAAGAATTTGAATGGGAATACTGTGTATGTGTGTGACTGTAGTAATTCCAGGGTACTCACTGTGTTGAGTGTGAGCTGCAGATTCAGTGTACCACCAGTGGCTTGTGTGTACAGGGGGTAGGTGAGCAGCGTGGGGTGTGTATTTGTAACGCTGACATTTGGTCCATTCACAGGGGTGAATCGAAGAGACAGAACATCCACTTCCTCGTAGAGCACAGGGATGCTCCAAACACATGCCGATGCCAACAATGGTGTCAGTGATTCTGATTCATTAAAGGCGACAACGTCTGTGTCCAATGAGTTGTTGCCACGAAGTTTGTTGATGTCATCATCTGCTTTAAGGCCAACACTTTGTGGCTTACATCCCACTATGGGGAACACACACAAATGAAGAAAAGAAAATACATTAAAGCAAAATTTATTTTCATGAAGATGTGAAGTTTGAGATGTGTTTCTATGGTCACCTGTGTAGTTTGAGAAGATACTAAAGGTTACAGTGCGGTTGTCTTGGCTGCTCTCAACAACAACTCGCAACCAGGTGCCCCAAGGTGGGTTAGAAAGCCCTGCTGAGCAGCCAATCCCTGAGCAGTTTACTGTCACTGGGCCCTGCTGCAGAGAGGAAGAACCAAGCCTGAGGACCAGAGAACAGTTTCCCATGTCTGCTCCCTCCCCTGATGAACAGTCAGTCACAGAGACGGAGAGAGAAGAGGCAAACTCTGGAACATACAACCTAAGACAAGCACAAATACATTAGCTGCACCTACTGTATATGAACTGATTCACAGTACAATCAAATAAGACACAGTAAACAGAATATGTACACATGCATGCATAGACACTTCATACTTAAGGCGTGCTGGTTTGTCAGGGTCAGCCGTCTGTGTGAAGACTGCGCCCTGCTGTAAAATGGGTGTGTCCACCGCTCTCCTGATTGATAGCTGAGGTTGGAAGAAATAGGAGCAGGAAGGAAAACCCTGAAAAATAAATATTTATAGTTTATATACAAATACTCCTGCAAACTTCGCTGCAGTCAAGGGAACTTTATTCGTACGTTTTTCATACAATGTAATGTTTTACAAGTAAATGACAATCTAATGTACTGTAAAATAACATGCAAATTGTCTTTCATGGCTATCAGTTGACAATAAGACACCACCAGCTGCAACTCTGCTACATGAACAGAGGCCAAAAAAAAAAAAAAAAAAAAAAAGGAGGAGAATGTAGTTTAGCTACTTCACATAATAATCCTGCTCTGGTGGAACAAGTTGGGTGAAAGGGAAATTTGCTGACAACTCATCTTGCCCTTTGAATACAAAATAAATCTATCTGACATAAATGATGCACACCCATGTAGTCTAAGTTAAGTCAAAAGCCAGTGCAACCAAGCCAAAAAAATTCGAATAACTGTTTTCTGGAACATTGTTTTTCAAATGGTCTTCATGAAAATTGCAGCAATTAAATAAAAAAATCTCAGAAAATCAAGCATTCACTGTAAATAGCTCTATACAAACCTTCTGCTCTATGCGCCCATCATCTTCAGGTAGGTGGGTAGCAATGTACCAGTCACCAGGAGCAGGATTGGAGAGGTTAAAGGTTGTGGAGCTGTGTGATGTTACTGGTAGGATCAGAGATAGGCTGGGGGTCCATAGTGTTGCATTAGGAAAAAACGTACCCATGGGATTTATAATTGGAGGGGCACCCCATCGAATATGGCTACAAAAGAGAGAAGACACACATTCTGAAGAGTTACAAGAGGATGTGAAGAGGAAGACAAGGATGTCTGATTTCACTACACTCAAAAAGTAAATCATCACAGCAGTAGCGAGTGAAGATAAAAAAGCAGAGGGGAGTGGTGGATTTCCCTTTGAAGAACTCAGTCTCTTACATGCTGACATTATGCTGTCCACAGTTAAAGTTGTGGCCCTTGTTGACAGAGAACAGCCAGCGAGCGATGGCAGTCTCCTCTGGTATATGGAACCTCTGCAGCCTCACATTGCCGTACCAGCCATACTTTGACAACTTCTGAGCTGGTTTGGATGAGAGCTCTGATACAAACGTCACCTGTCCATCTGTAGAAGAGAGTTTAGAGAGTACAAATCACAGTTCAAATCACATCACAATTACCTTCTCTCAGTTCGTTGTAATCAACTGAAACTCTGGTCTAACTTATGTCTCTAACTATGTAGTTCACAGGATTATTCTGGGACTAAACAGGTAGAAATCATTTGGGCTGCATTGACATTGGTTATACACTTCTCACAGACCAAGATGATGATTTCAAATGTCTTTTTTTGCCTGGATAACAGCCACAAAAACAAAACAAATATACAGTTTGTTGTTGAGTGTGAAATGAGGCATCAAGTCCAAAATATTTGAGCACACAGCACAGCTGGGAAGGTTGAGCCCTCGAAGAAGAGCATAGAAATGCTGTTACACTAGTAAAGAGTTAAAAACAGTAAACTTTCTTGAATGTCAAACAAAAAAACAGTCAACTTTGTCTAAGTTAAATAACAAATTAACAGTGTGGTTGATTGAGAAACACCGAGCTGTCAACGTACAAAAATACAAAGATATGTTTATAACAACATATTTGTTGTTATAAACATATATTTTGTGTACATATCACATTGTGACTGTGCTCAGTCTCTGCCCTCGTTAAACCAAAAAACGTTGAGAGTTAGCAAACAAGCTAACACCCGCTGACTTCGCTCTTTCTGCCGATAAAATACTCACCGTCTCCCAATGTCACAGCCGCCAGGGCGACGAAGAGGAGACCGCGAAGAAAACAAACTCCCATGTTTCCCTTCTGACTGACTGAACCATTACACCGTCATTTATACACTTGTAATGTCACACTAACCTATCACTAAGGGGAAATCATACTACGTGCACACTTCCGGATTCAGATGGAGAACGGGTGACGCAAGGAAAGACGTCCGTGCTGCATTTGCGGTCTGTCGGAATTATTAACTTTAAACACATCACACGAACGAGCTTAATGCACAATAATGAATTAGATAAAACACACGCCACTGCATGAACAATGTCCATGTGAAATGTGTTACCGTACAAGAGAGAAACAAACAAGGCAACGCTGCCTGTAATTCCTTTATTTTCACATTTGTTAACTGTCGCAATTAAGGCTCGTTTCACCCATAGACTGGTATCAACATGAACGTGTTTTTAATTTTACTCGTGCACATTCACACACACATATTCACTGGTTTCTTCTGGTTGGGTTGAAAAGCAAAAACATCAACGAAGACATTTTTGTCTTGTTTATTATCAAACGTTATAATAAGAACATCATTGCATAACAGTTGAAGCAGAACAACAGCATCATCTTCAATCATCACTATATGTAGTTTTATCATAATAACCACATGAACTCAAATGTGAAACATTTCAAGACTGGACAATATGTGAGAAAATAAGCAAATGAAATAATTAACTACTGTACTTGCCTGATCAGTAATTGCATTTTTGTACAATACAAGGAGACAGTTCAATCAATTCATCAATGCTCTAGATATGTCTTGAAAATAAAATCTCCAGTGTCTATAACATGCTTTACATATTTTATAATGTTGTTGGTTTCAAATTAAAAGACACACTGAAAATGAAAAAGACAATTACACAGCGTAAAAAAAAAATCACTGACGTAGTGAGTAGTCTAATAGTAACACGTGTCTCTAAGCATCTTTCTTATTATCACTCTCGCTCTCAATCAAAGTGGTCAAAGTGCATTTTCAATCCCACTGCATTTGTCAGTTACAGGAACTATTGAGGTGTAGCAGGTTCACTTGTGCTTACAGAAGATCATAAAAATGTCACATCATCCTGTGACTCCACCCAGCACCACTGAGCATCATACCCCAGCAAAAACTCACAATCAGGTACACTGTCTTCCTCTATCATCATCTTGCTCTGAGAGTCTTTGAAACTCTCCTGAGGCAGACTGTGTTCTCTGTGTGTCTCCCCAGACTCCTGGGTGTTGATAAAACTATCAGCATTAACTTTTTTTCTTGGCCTGTTAGATCTGAGCAGAGCTCTTCTGATAGTACCAGCTTTGATGTCTTCTAATGGCCCTGTGTCCAAGTCCTGTGGTTGTGACTTTTGTAATTTGGCACTAAGCAGACCATTGGCAGGGCTAGATGATGCCAGACCCTGCCTGCCATGTGTGGAACCGCTGTCTTCAGAGCTGGAAGGACTGGGAGGTCTCGCTTCAGTAGACTCATGGCTCAGCACGTCAAAGTAGCTCTTGTGGTCTGACTCAACGTCATCAGTGTGAGGGCAGGTTGGACTCGGGCTTTCCCTGTGGGAGTAACATTTGAAATGTTGAACCACATGTGGAGCATAGTATGAGCCCTAAAACCAAAAGATACTTTAAAGCTCCATCCAGCATGATTTAGCTAAAAGCTTTTCTGGGTTTTTGCTTTAAATTCATAAACATAGGTTAACGCAGAATACAGTGGTAATTCACTAATTTGCTATTTGGGAAACTTTTGGTTTCAAGTTTGAGAGGATGCAACATCAGCTAATTGTAAAGAGTGCACACAACTATACTTCACAAAAATCTAGCAAAATGTTGGACTTATAAATGTACTTATAAACTTCCTCTAAAATATGAAATCATTTACTTTGTGGAGATTTGAAAAGAGCATTTTACAGGACTGCTGGTCCATGTGTTCTTACACAGGTTCATAGGATGTTCTAGGAAAAATACAAGTCATACATTGTTCAGAACACAGAGCAGTGAATGTCAACGTGGTGACTCATGAGATAAAACTGTCTGCAATGAATTTGATTTTTAAATGCTCGATTTTTCATATATATATATGAATGAGAACAGGCTCCTGTACACCTGACAAATATCTCTTACCTGTAGGGGGTCCCTGAGGGCCCGTGCTCCTCTATAGTGACAAGGCTGCTCAGACTGCCAGTCAAGCTGCTGCCTCGACTGATCAAGGCTCCCCGCTCCTCCATCAGCCAACGCATTGCCTCGATACCCTCATGCAGAGCCACCAGCTGGCGTAGAATCCTCACATCTGCAGAACGCAGCCACCTCTGCATGGAGGGAATGGGGAAATAATTGTGATGCATGCAGGGACAGGGGAGCTGACCGGAGCGAGTGCGCATGATATTCACTTTTAGGCCTTAACTGAGAAGTTTGGGCCTTTACTGTTGCACCTTGGCTTGGGGGGGGGCCCTTGAAAGAACACTTTATAGACCTCACTCTGAGGCCCTTGCTTGTCTGCTCATTTGACATGAGCACACATAGAGGAAAGAAATGAGAGGAATGAGGGAGGAGCAAAGATGTTGGAGGATGAGCAGAGGAATCCAGGCAGAATGTGGAGAATGAATGGAGGTGAATGAGAAGTGAGAGGTGTGGTGGAGGTGCAGGTGACAGAAATTGTCATTAGGAATAAAAGTGAGCAGGTGAGGTGGCTCACACTTTTTCACGTTTCTCACGTTTTACTGGTTTGGTTAACAGACCAGCTGGGACCCACTGCGCAAGTTTCAAAGTGTGGACAGATACACTACATACTACAAAACATACTACATACTATAGGAGAAACTATAAGTTTCATTCAGTTTAATAAAGAAATGACTGGCTGACGAGACAATAGAAATCTTTACCATTTCTCGTTTTAAGCTGCTGATTTTGTCAGAGAAGCTGAGGGTGGAGATGTGGCCTCCGCTGTCATCAGACCTCCAGCCGTCTCCGCAGTCCGCAGCATCCTTCATCCAAATCAGAAGGCTCTCCGGTGTTTTCCTCCCGACCTTATTTTCCACCTCTTTCAGCTCTGGGAAGGAGTCGTTGAGGGTGTCCTCTGCCATCGTGCCTCTGCTTTACTCTTACCTCCAAGGCCGGCTTTTGTGCGTAAAATCACTTCACCTTTCCAACTTCCCCTGCGCGAAATCAGACCCTCTCTCACTCTCTCTTTCTCACACACACACACACACACACACACACACACGTATACACACTCATCGACTCACAGCACCCGGCTGTATTCCTGAACAGTCCATGATAAAGCCTGATCCTGAATGACAAACTTCGCCACAGAAGCGCAGAACGAGCAGTGAAAACGCTGGAAGTGTGAACGGTGACGGCTGTCACCGTTCACACCGCAGAGGTATTGCTGGTATGTGGCCCAGAACATGATGCTGGAAAGTGGAAATGCTCTTTGTGTGGAACAATGGCGGGAGTCTGAGTTTCATTCCACACGGAGTCACATGGAGAAGCTGCAGTGACACCTGTGCGCGCCGAGCTGCTGCTGCTGGACTGAGAGTGTTTCATAACCCAGAGCTGTGAACTGATGACTGCCTGTCTTCAGAGGTTTCATTAGACTCTATTACCATCAGTCCAACAAATTAAACCTTGATTACATCACATCCAAAACAAACAAGCCCATACACAGTAATATGAGCTATTTATGACTTATATTTTATCATCGAGCATCTCAAAAATATCACATTAAAACGTGACTAAAGCCAGTAAACGTATAGCTGTAGTTATATGTACAAAATTTCATGACAACATATCCAGATAATGTTTGGCTGTAATAATGTTTAACTGCTTGTTGAGGACATTAAAAAACAAAAAAAAACAAAAAAAAAACTGACCCTGATCCAACAGAAGGTTAGTTTCTAATAAAGTAAGGAAATAAAGTAACAAACATCTGATATGTGTCTCTGAGTTAACAGGATGTTTTGATAGCTGCAGTTCCCAAAATATCTTCAAACTATTTGTAAACCCTTTTCTCTGCCATGAACAAATCTACATATAAGACATTCTTCTATTTATGATAAAACATATTATTACCTTTGTAGCGTGGACGTGGTCAAGATTTTCCAAAGAGACTGGGTGGAGGGAAAGATGTCTGTACTGTTGCATTGAGTCCACTTTTAGACGCAGAGACGGGCCAAATAAGCAGCTAACATCTGCCACCCACTCAAATAGATCATTTATTTTTATTTGCCTGTCATCTTGCCCCATATCAAAGCCTTTTAAAATCAGGGCAACAGTTATGGGAGCTTCCTGCTTCCTAGTGATGAAGCTTAAATGCAGTTTCTGTGAATGGAGAGTGTTGTTTGAAGGATTTAAATAACAGATGCTGAGGAAACAGCAGCAGATGGCGATAAGGTGAAGCAATGTGCAGAATGCATGTCTGAAATTAATGTTATGATGCTTCAGTAGCTTACAGAAAACTACAATGAGGCTATAGAAAATAAGTTCTGAGATATCAGAGAGTAAAGGTCAGACAGTGGGTGGTGGCTTTTTCACTGCATAAAACCTTCAGGGGTTTTTTATGACTAGTCACTGCAGAGGGAGACAAAGACCAATGCATCCACCACAGGGAGTCAGTTTTATATATATATATATATATATGTGTGTGTGTGTGTGTATTAATATATGTACACACAACAGAAATGCAACTTGAAAAATGGCAGAAACGACTGATTTGAACTAACTCTGAACTACATATGTTCCTCAGCATGTTGTGGAGTAAGTTTGTAAAACAGTGTTGACTGCAAGTAATATTTTGCATAAACATATGTGCACATACTAATTAACACTAATTAAGAAACATGATTTTTAAAGCGGTTAGGTTAGATTACTTTATTTGTGCTTGTAGTAAACTGAGTTTGCAGTAAAAAGAGTCATTGATCTTACAGTAACACTAGTTCAAAGAATGAGTCATGATCTCACACGTGATCTAAAAGACAAGCATTTTACCAGCCTATAGCTTTACCTCCCTCAGTGGGTTACGCCACAGTTTAGAGGCTCATAAAATCCAATCACCTTTACTCTTAAATCTTAACGGTGCAACAGAACCTCCTGTCCGGTTCCCAGGTGGAATGATGTGAGGTAGGATTTTCTTACAACAAAAACCTTTTTTTCATGCATCTCAAAAAAGGAATCTGTTTAATTGCTGTTTGGATTTGTGACCTCCAGGTTATATTTTGAGCTGTAATATTATCAGGTTTGCCAGAAGCATTTCCCTGTGTGTGACCAGAAAAGATGGGGCCCCAGAGACTAAACTTAAATAAGGCAAAGTTAAGAAGCAAAGGCATATACATGAGTTTGACTAACAAAGCCAAGAAGCTTTGTAGCAATTAAATATGAATGTTCATACACATAAACAGAGACTGGATTCTTACAGCAGCCATTAATGTCAGTGATTTAAAGCTCTGAATGGATTTCCCTCTACCTCTAATGGAGACAATAGGAAACATTAATATTCCCTCCACATTGAGTGGCTGTGAAAGACATCTGCTCAGCCTGACACACTCTTGGCTTTTGGTGATAACTTACTGCTGATTTTGATTTGATGTGGTTATTGATTTTTTTTTTTTTTTTTAATTCAAATGACTGGTTTTCTCTAAAATGGCCTTTAGATGGCAGCACACATTCAACATTTCTGAGCACCAGTACGGTTGATGATATTCTCAGGCGTTGAGCAATCAAGCCTGATTTCTGCACCTCTGGGATTTTATTCATTAAATCTGTTTTCTTAGGAGGACGGATCGAGTTTCACTGACGAGGCTGTCAAACTCATAGAAAGCCTGAAAACTGAGCCTAAGTCAATACTCTGAGGTCATCTCATCTAGTTAAGAATCATAAAAAATATGTTTTTCTGTAATTTTATAAGCCATTAACTGTCCAAATTTCTTGACAAATAGGCTCACCTGCTGTGAACACGCTCCATGATTTCATCTAAGAGAAGCATTATACGGAAAGCAAATTTGTCATACTTGACACTGCATTCTTGTAATTTCTTGGAATGAAAAAGTGAGTGAAAGGCTGAAATGAAAAGTGGATAAAAAAATCAGGTTACAGCGTTCCCAGGAGGGGTGCTGTAAAATATTACCAACATTGAAGCAAGTGTTTTCAGGACAGCACTGAACCTGGGGTCAGCGTTACATGAGGTAGAGGGTAATCATAAAAATGTTTCACACAGAAAGAATTATATTTTTTATGAGTCAGGGCCTCTGACTTCCACTTTTAGGGAAATTATAAAGTTACACTAACATAGAAAATGGTCAAAATGTGGATGCCACTGAAAGGCTACCATTATGAGCAGATAAGATTTTATTGCATCTGTTAGGGCAATTAAATATGATTTACCATGATTCATAAAGAGGATATGGGGTTTATAAGGGGAGTTGCCCTAAATTTCTGCCAGACCACCTGAAACATGTGAAGAGCAGAAACAGACACAAGACCACATTCACTGATGTGGACTGCATCCATCCTGGAGTCTGCAGTGATCAGAGAAGAGGAGAAGATGTTTTAACATCCTCGTGGTGAAGCCTGATTCATGCACTGTGGCGTGCATTTGCATGCACTAAGGCCGCTTGTCAGAAAGACAGCATTACATATGAAGGTACTGGGCCAGGAACTCTTTCAGGTTCACATGGTCTTTGGAAGTTCCTCACATGCACACACAGCCAGTCAGGGAGGGTGGAAAGGGGACACCTGCATTTTTACAGCATAATTAGGCCAGAAAACACTAAGAGGTTTGTAGTTTCCCAAGATAAATCTCAAGAGTGGAAATCTTCACATGTCAACTGTGCAATTGGAGAACACTTTTCATTTCCCCATGTAAAATCACAGTATTGAGCTGACTGTACCTGTCTTCAGACATGGCTTCTGAGAAAAGTTCCACATTTTGTGAAATACCCTTATTCACTTTCTTGCTCTGATTTAGACTGATGCCGCTCTTATATACAACAATGCTGCCTAACTTCAAGTCTAGCAACAGATTGAAATAGTGGCTTGATGTATCAAATTTGTTTATGAGCATATCTAAACTCATTGTATCAATTAATTTATTTATTGATATAGATTTTTTTTGTGGGGGGTTCTTTAGAGAAACAAACAAAATATAACTATATAACTATATAACTATAACTAAATATAATATATTATGTAATTAATGAGTAAAATTACAGGTGCTGGCAGGCAGATTTCCCTCTGCTTTCCTTTGGTAAATTAGCCAGCTGCTGCAATAGTTTCAGGTTTATTATCAACATGCAGAAATCTCTCCTCTAAGTCTCAGTGCAAAAGTGAATAAACATGTTTCCTAAAATGACAAACTTTACCTTTGAGGATCTAACTGGCATTTCTAAGAATGGTGTAAAAAAGGGACATGATTAAAAGAGAACTAGTTAATAACCACCACTGCACATGGATTTTAAGTGAAGTGATCATGCTGCTGTGTGCATCTGTTTCCATTTAGGAGCCTACAGTGAGATTAAATGAGTGTGGAAAAGTAATGGCTCTCATATGTATGGAGAGGCCCATTTACATCCTGTAATTGTGTTGTGTTTATTAAAGCCAAGGCATAAAGCACACATCCTCGAGCTGCAAAAACACATAAATACAGTATTTACAGTGCATGAGAGGCATACTAAGAGGGATCCACGACCTTCCACGGAGGAGGCTTACTAACATTTAATTCTATCAACTTTCAAAGTGCATACTGTAATGTCATATACTGAAGCAAAACATAAACAGAGGTGCACATTGTGCAAATGCATTAGGGCGGGCTTTTACACAAACAGATGCTCATGCTGTCCGGCTGCAGGGTCATCAATAGATTCCTGCTCCATCAATCTTTGTTGTTTAAACTGATGGCGGCGGCACCAAAGAGCTTGTGCTGTGCCTGATCGAATGCTTGATATGAAAGCCCAGAGGAGCCTGTGTCAGAGGCCACATGGGCCAGTAGATTCTAAGCACATTAACATTCCTGAATAAATAACCCCAGGGAATGTTATTGTGGAGACGTTAAACAGGATTTTCCTCCCAGAGCCCAGGAGAAGGCATCACTCTGGTGTTTCCATTGCTCCAGGTTAGGAGGAGCTCAAGAACCCTAACTCAAAAGGAAGAGCTTTTTAAACCCCTGATGTCCTCTCCCTCCTTAGAAAAAATGTATATCTCTAAAAATTACAGAAGTTGCACTGCATGAAAAAATTTGATCAATTCTGGCAACCCTACAGTGAAGGCTTATGTCTCACTTTGATTTAGATATTGTTCAATTTTATGTCAATGTTGGTACAAACACACCTTGATTTGTTGAGCGATAGAGAAACCATCAAGTACCCTGCCTGTTTTATTTGTATTTCTGTCACTGCTATTGTTACTTTACCACCATCATGTGAACTGAAATTATATTTAATACCAATTTTTACATTTTCATGAAAATGGAAAATTCTTACATCATACAGTTGACATTGATTTCCGCATATCTTATGTTTTTAATGATGGACTTTCAGAATAACCAGCAGGTGAAGTGGTTAATTATATGTTGTGCTTATGTGTTAGGGGTTAATGTCTCTTTCCAAAAGCACAAGATAAGGTTTGCTGTGAAATATTCAATTCTCACATCTATTTCTCTTTTTATATTGTGACCTTTGGAGATGTCAGTGACTGCACCATCAGATCTCTCCATTCTTCCAAGGCACAGAGGACATGCTGCAAATTACCCTACAAAACGTATGGACAATATTTTATAAGTACTCATGGTTTAATACGTTTTGTAGTAAAATATACATTCCTATATAAAACTAATGCAGTCTAATACAAAATCCTACCTTAAAAACAATGATGGCTGTGTCCCTGTAACATTCTGATTGGAATCTTCATCATCATCATCATTGTCATCATCCTCATCATATCTCATATAGTCTAGTAAATTATTCCAGTCCAACACAGACTGAAATGATTTTGATCTAAAAGTTTCTATATTTCTGAATTAATTTTGACTTTGCTTTGCATTGTACCTGCACTGGTCTCAACCTGTAAATAGCCTGGTGCTCGGCCATTTAAACATTTGTACACAACTTAATGTCTAAAGACTAAACCTATTACTGTCATAATGTTCATTGATATTGTTACTTGATCAAGACCAAGTCCACCAATCCATTTTCAGTAGGTGGTGGATAGTTTATTTCCAAACAAAAATGATCAGGTGTTGAAGACTTGCTAATACAACCCAAGGTGCTTCCACTGTATCTACATATGTCTGCAGAAACTGGTTAGTATTTTATTGGTACCTAATTGATTATAATTCAATACTGATACCACAGGAAAAAAAATATCTAGTCAGTGCTGTATCTTGTTTGAACAGTAACTATCAATGCACACAACAGAAAAGAAGAAAATTTTACACTTTAAAACCAAAGCAAGGAGCTAAAAGGTGCTAGATTGATAGATTTAGGGGTCATATTTACATTATCATATATATAACATATTATATACAATATGGGCCATCATGTACTATTGTTTTCCTTGAAGCTGGTAATTACTTTCATATGCAAGGATTAAAATATAATAGTAAGTAGTAGTAGCAATGTGTAAATAACAAGTTTTAATGTTGCCAAGCATGTCAGCATTTAGAGTCTATACAACACATTATGAACTATGAAGGTTAAATGTTTACTATCAAAACATGCACTTTTTAGATGGTGCTTTCATTATTTTAAACATATTGACATGAACAACCTAATGTTTACTTGTGAGTGTCATTGTCCTGCAGAATAGCAACAACAGCAGACATTACCCAGCATTCACACTAATCTATAATACTTCAGTCTTATACTGACTGTGCTGTTTTATATCTAATTCTGCTCTGCAAACACCACCAAACAACCTGTCTAACAGCTAAGAAATGGTTCCAAATGAAATGCTATTCAATTAAACCCCCTACAATTTAATAGCTTCACTTCTGCAACAGAGTCTGTTGTTGTCACATTCTTGATGACCTCTCCCCCTCACTCTCTCTGTACATGTTGTGGTGTTCGGCATAACTGGGGAAGAGGCAGAGCCACTGACAGGATTCCTCTGCATCAGCCTGCGGCTCTGTTATAGTACAGCTTGGAGTTTGCTAGATAGGAGCGGAGTCCACCCTTTCCCTCCCCCGGTGAATCACACATTCCTGATGCTGGAGGTCAGAACTTAGGGAGGACTATGGCTACAGACACATTGATGACTGCGTGAAATATGTAGGCCTACAGTTGGATCCAAAAGTCTGAGACCACTGTATTTTAAGGCATGGGAAGGCAATCTGTAAGTGATCTTTCTCTGAGTTCATTGCTTGAAAGGTCATCACTGAGCCCCTGCTAAATGACATGAGAAAGAAAGTGAACAAGGTCAAAAGCCGCTGGCTAGATGCCAGAGGTAATACAGGTTGTAGTTAGAATGAATGTGCTACATGAAATTTAAGTTAATCACAGAGGGAAAGTTATACCCCATCTTGCTCTGTGCTTCACTCCATCTTTCTTTCCTGTCAGATGCTTCCCCCTTCTGTTGTTACTCCGGTTACTGGCTCAAAACACATGAGGCCTCGTATAAAGGGATTCTGGGATTTTACTCACCGCCGTTTCAATGTACATGTAAAACATTTTTATTTGATTGACACATCAAATCTCTGTTATCTCTCCATTACCTTATCGTTTGAAGGCCTGAGGAAACACACACCCTCCTCTAATGCGGACATGTTAGCTCACTGCTGATAGAAACCAGCATGATCAACCTCCATGCAACTCAGATACTCAACAACATGTGGCATGAGAAGATAAAGAGCTTCTCCGGGAAAAGTTGCTGTTCTCGTGTTGCCAGGTGAACATATGGAGAGCATCAGAGCACGCTGCGCGCAATGTTTGATGAAGTTAACGTTTGTGTTCTGTCAGCAGTATATTCTTCTTGGTCCTTTTCCCATGGGGCTCCTTCAGACACATATGGGGGTAATTTGCGCAAATTCTTCAGCAGTGAAAGAAATAGGAGTCGGGGTGGGGGTGGTGGTGGTGGGGGGTGGCCTTGGGATTTTGGGGTTGGAAATCAGTTTGATAGGTTGGGACCAGGTGGGGATGCATGTCTTTGTTAGTGCAGAGAGAGTGAGGGGAGGCGGTTGGGGGTGGTACTGTGAGACATGGCTTTTAAAGAACCAGCAACGTGTTTGTGCGCATTGAGCGATCTTACGGAAGAGGCAACATTACTGTATCAACAAATTGAAAATGACACACAAATTCCTGACACTCTGCCTCTTAAGGCCCCAACATCTATAACTCCCCACAATACATGTTGGATGAATGTGTGGCATGGAACAGGTGGTGGAATCACTTCATGTGAAAGGTTCTTCATCTGGGGAGCATGTTTGTTCCTAATAATGTAATAGCAGTCAAAACCTTGCATGCACTATGAAACGCATTATTTTGCATGCAAGTGGAACATTTGGTCCAAGGTCGGTCAATAGAAAAATAAAATCATCCTCTGGGGACCAGCAATACCTGGATATGATGATTTTTTTTTCAGCTATTAAGTTTTGGTATTGATATTTTCAATGTCAATGTCTAATGGTTGCACTAGAGGAAAGTTCAAGGAGTATCCAAAATGACAAGAATTCATCCTCTGGAGATCATGAATACACTGACTAAATGTCTCTGTCAATCTGCCCAATAATTTAATGTAATTATGAAGCCTTGGATATCCTTTATCCTCATGGGTTGACAAAAATGAACAGCAATATAAAAGAGAAAAACCCAAAACAAAGGCCACTGCCACTTGGATCTTCCCTTGGGAAGCAGGATCAGATTCAACAGATATAATACACAATATACTTTATGCAAGAAGAAAACTGTTAAATAAGACTTGACACACAAGGTTTGTCGCCTGGGAGGAATAATTAACCATGATAAAAGTTAAAGGATATCTGGCTTTTGTTTAACCTGCTGCAGTGTCAGAGCAAAGGTTACAAACTTTAGGGAAAATCCAAACAGTAGATTTTTGAACACCATGGACTGAGTCATGGAACGAAGTTAATCAAGGAAAAAACTTGAACCAGACAAAAGGTTGTGGTAGTAGTATGTCATGAAGAATAATATACAATCTACATCTACAAATGTTTACAACAAAGTTAACATCAATGACTGTAGTTGTTATTGAAATATTGTGCTGTGGGACAAATGTTTGTGAGTGACCAAAAGACTGGCCAACATCACCACCCTCAGGCCACGTCATAAAAAACACTATAAAGAAGGAATTGTTTTGAATGTTGGCTTTGCAGCCATGGTGTGACTTTCATGGCCAGCACTTCAAGGGATGTCCCAGATGAGATGGATGGTCGAGACATTGATGTAGAACTGGAAAGCCCCTGGGAAAGAGCTAAACTGTCAATAAAATGTTTGCCATTACAATCCAAACCCTGATCACACTCTACCCTCTGTGTATATGACTGTGACAGGCTCAGACTCCCAGTCAGAGTAACCCTGTCTCCATATCTGCTGTATGAAAGGTTGTGACAGCCTCCCTCTTGATGTTTACATTCTCCAGACACAGAGGAGGATGAAGAGAGAAAGAAGGAAAGAAGGAAACAGAGAGTGAATTACTTACAGCTGCAGCTTTGCAACCCAAAGTCCTCCATTACTGAGGGCTTCTGGGCACGGACACAACATATTATGGCTAACATTAGGGTTTAGAGTGCTTTTTATGAGGGGTGTTTTCGTGTATTGTGAGTGGATGAGTGAGGGGCAGATGAAGGAGACTTGCATAACATGTTCAGGTCCTGCTGTCTTCACCTTGCTTTTGTTTCAGTCCACTTAAACAAAACATTTACAAGCAATGAATGTTACCATAAACAGCTATTGTAGGGGGATAAAAGGGATGTGGTGCTTTTCAGTGTGTATGTGTTTCAGCCTGATAGTGATAGGCCTGGAAACGAAGTGTGTGCCATGAGCCAAGTAAAGAAAAACTCTCAGAGAGTCCAAGAGCTTGGCATGGCTCAAAAGCTGAGGTCTCCTGGGGAGCCAGTCATCATCCTGGTGTTCTGTGAATAAGAAAAACATGCCCAGCGGAGCTGTAATGAGGTCACTTATCAGCGAGGGCATTTGGAGGGTGCGCCTCACTTCCTCTCAGCATCCCTCCATCTGTCAGGGAGAGGACAAATGACCTCAGCAACTACTGCCAATAATGTCATGTGGCGTCAGACTGTATGACAGGCTTCAAGTTTAATGTTGAAGCAGACAGACCGAACTTCCTGACGTACAGCCTTTATAGAAGAATAAACCAGGTCAGAAATGTTTTCCTTTTCCTCTAACTGCTTTGAACTCAACCAAGAAAAACTATAAACTGATCAGTGTTAGTTTCCTTAATTGCCAGACCAACGCACAAAAGCAACAGCCAGAAACAGCTTGCACATTGTAAATAACAAGTCAAAGATGCTCTATAAACCAAGAATATATAAACCAACAGTTCAATGTGTTTGTGTGATGAAAAAAAAAACACACCACTTTAATCTGACAACAATCTCAGTGGGAGAAGGGGTGTGTGTGTGTGTGTGTGTGTGTGTGTGTGTGTGTGTGTGTGTGTGTAGGGGGTAAACAAGAAAGAGAATAACTGATTGCTTCAGAGCAACCACAACAGTGCCACAGAGTTCATGAGAGGAATTTGTAAATCACACGGGGTAATTACTTCACAAATAATGGGGGTTAAACTGTGGTGGGAAAACAACAACTGCTTCTTTCCTCCAAACCACATGAAAAGGATTCCATTATTACAATGTTAAGCACTGCTGATCAAGAAAGCCTCTTTGAATCCCAAAGAGGAAAAATAGGTCCAGCTGAAAATGTAAAAAAAAAAAACAGAACTGTGCCATTTGTTGGTCTGCTTAACACTAAAAATATACTCAGCGTGCCGCCTCTATCACTTTCAATTACTGTTGAATGTACTTTATCTTTGAGAAAATCTTTCACCACTGGCGGTTTAATGTAGTGGTTTAGAACTGGTTCACATAGATAAACATTATGTCAAGCCTTTGGCACTGGATGGGAACGTTTGTTGAACAGAGACAGCGATACTCGGGGAATAAAAGGCGCTGCCATGTTTGGTAGCAGAGAAGTCTTTACACTTCCATCACCTTCCATAACTTAGATCAAACACACTCCATGTTTGGTTCGGAGAAAGGGAGACACAGAAGGAGCTGGAGATTATGTAGTAAGACGATGGTAACCAGTTCACCTGGTTACCATCATTCACCATAACTGCAAAAACACTACACTACTACATCTGCCAAAATGTACACACATCCTCCAGATTATCGTATTTTACCCAATTTAATCTTTAGTAGTTGTAACACAAAAAAACTGCTAGATTTGAACTAAAAGCTAACATCAACATCATGACAGGCTCATAGTTACAAAGACAACAGGTTGATGTTTAGCATGTATCCCAAGTTCACCATGTTAGTCTAAGGTTGTTGGTAACATTATCACAAACACAAGTACAACTGAGGCTGATGAGTTGTCATTAGTTTTGCAGATATTTGGTATTTCAACATACACAATGAAATGATGTTGGCACAAAGGAAAGACTTCAAATCATTTTTAAAGTGCTGCCACAGGAAAAGTCAGGTGCTCAGCAAAGCTGTTTGGTTACACTGTCAGGGGGCATCAGTGCACATTGAGATATTTCACTGGATAGGATAGGATGTTGTTGAGCTGGTTATGCTAGATGAGAAATCAGAGACTCACCGAAGTCATTATGATGGTATATCCACCGGGGAAGATGCATGGATAGCTGTACCCAATTTAAAGCAATCCATTCAACAGCTGCTAAGAAACTTTACTAAAAAACAAAAATGTCAACCTTATAGTGTGAAAAAACAGGGTAATACCAAAGTCATCATGCTTTGAGGAAAATGAATGAAGTTTACAGCAATCAATTCAATAGTTGTTGAGATATTTCTGTTTGGATATAAGTGGTGGACTGGACCAACACTGCCATTTCTAGAGGAACAAAAAACAAACAAACAAAAAAAAACAAAAAAACAACCCCCTATCACAGAGCACACACATTCTGTAGGGTGTAGTCTTGTGTACAATTAAGACATGGAAACAGTCATTTATAGTAGTCATAACAAAAAGCAGCTGCTGCACAATAGTATCACCCCTGATTTGGTCGTAAAAACAAAACACATTTTGCAGCTTATTAAACTAATCAACTCTAATCTCCCTCTGGGCAATGTGCCTGATCCACAGTGAAATCAGTCAGATTAGGATACCATGTGAGCTCACTGGCTCAAAACCCAGCTCATGATATGCTGGCACATAACCTTGAGTTACATGGTACAACCTGTGGATGGTCTAGACTGTATATACAGTATAATATATATACATTTATGGGAGCCATTGAAGGATAATACAGGGCATAGAAATATATTGCTTCTAAGAATTCTCATATGTGAATGTACTTTGCCAGTCTGGCATAGTTTCTGTGTGGAGTCTATATTATTCCAGAGGACCATTGGGAGAGGGAGAGGGGTTAAAGCCTGGAATGTACACTATTTCCCCACAGGAAGTTGAGCATGGAAGTGTACCATTGCCCCACGCCCAGATCTCTACATCACGCACACAGTTAGCCGCCTAATAAATTATGGAACAAAAGTCGGAGATACTTATTCTGTCATATATGACTCAAAGAATAAAACAAACATCGCAATAAAACCCACGGTACACTGATCTTGATCTTTTGTGTTTTATTAAAGACACTTTATCTTTGATACGTCTTACAGTTCATTGTACAAAATTTCACAACATTACAAAAATATTGAAAGGCATTTTCAATAAAAATGGACTGAAGCTGTCTACTGTGAGAGCTTTGTTTTTCTTTTTTTTTTTTTTTTATAAAACTTAATATTCACAAGTTGGATGACATCTGCCAAGATTTGCCCCTTTAAAGCAGCATGTTTTACATTTACACAGGTCTCGACACATGGTCATAGTGGGTGTTTGTTCAAACGATACACTTTATATAGACACAATACAGTATTGTACAATGTATGATAGCATGCAGAGTTTTCTGATGCAGTATATATAAGATTTTCAAGACAGATGAAAAGAGAACAGGACTAGTTTCCCTGTAAGTGTCAGATCAAAGTCTGTCTCTGTGACTTAAAACTGAATCAGGATTCTGCTTTCAGTCAGTGGTTTTAAGTGTCATTATTATTTTTATTATTTATCATATCATGCACACATATTAGCATGATTATTACTTAAAATTCAACGTAATGATTTTCGTCTATTATTGTAATACACAGCCTCATTACTGGCCCTGTTGTCTTACTTTATAGGACCTTATGAGATATTAAGTAGTTGCAATGTGCCAAAATAATAGTAACTTGGTTTTTTTTTTTGTTTTGTTTTGTTTTTTTTAAAAACTGTTTTGCTAAATTGTGCTTTGGTACAAAAAAAGCTCCTGTACCTAACCACTACTCTTGTCCCTGTCTTGATTTAAAGTTCATGTCTGTATAATATACAGTATATCACAGGAGTTTTCAGTCATCACTTTGATTAGTAACAGTAAAATATGAGTACTGTATATGATGCTTTTCTGCACAGTGTTCCAGTCTCAGGTTACATGTGTCTGTTGGAGCAGGTGCCTGTTCTCTAGCTGGAGAGAGGCACACTTGTAGGCTATAAACACTGAAATATATAGACATGACATTAAGACACACTGGCACACACACAGAAAGACCTCACCCAAAAACACACACACACAGGCATACACATGAGCGTATGCACGGGACACACCCGACGCTCACACACTCTCACATACTCTGACCTAACACTTGTGGGCACCCGTCTGGTACATGTAACAGACAGTCATTTCATTAAATGGCTCAGTGGGGGCTCGTCCTAGCCAGCAGAAAGAGGCCCACATCCAACACATACGCCCTCACTGTACTTTCCACCTACTGTAACTCATGTGCACCTTCTAAGGAACACTACATTATGGACGTATTAAAAGCTTACAAAGGCTTACAAAGCTCTGTAAAAGCTTCACTTCAGGATCATTCAAGTGGTGACAAACAGTACTGAGTTTAGATAAAATAGTGCTATAAATCACACGTACATAAAATGCTTAGGTTTGTAATAAAACCAAACTAAAGCAATATCCTTCCTGAAATCAAGGAATTTGTTTTTTTTTCTTCTTTTTCTTCTCTCGTTTTGTTTGCATTAATCACACAGTGAGCAAGTGGCAGGATATGAGTATCGCTCCCATGCTGGATACAGCTGATGGAAGAAGGCACAAAAGATACGCAGAGCTCTGTTTACAGCTGCCATTTCTCAGTTTTGTTTCATTTCAGACTTTAGTCCATGGAAAGGCTTTCACAGCAGAGAATCTATGAGGCAGATCTCTTTCACAACAGAAGAGGGACAAACATTTCTCTCTCTCTTTTCCACATTAAGATGTCTGGTGAGGCCGAGGAAAAATATGAAAATTTCCATTGTTGAAAGCATAACTTGCTTGACTGTTTTTTCCGTAGCCTCCTCTCGTTCGCTCCATATTTGTCTCTATCCAGTTTGTTGGAGTTGATTTCATCCAGTATTGACCAGTGGCTAGAATAGTGATTTGAATGGCACAGGTCACGGTGATACAAACAGTCTGCAGCTGTCTCTATGCCATAATGAGATGGTTGCTTCGCTCTCTGATGTCTGCTGGAGGAACAAGGTCTTTCTTCACTGGAGTTGGCAATAAGGTAGAACGTCTACCTTTGGGCTTGAACAAGTCTGACACAAAGAATACCTATGGGAGAAATAGAAAAAAAAACATCTTTGAATATCTTAATTATCATGCATCCATTTTTCTTCCTGACAGTCTTCTGTAATTTCACTCCCTTTTCTTTACTCATACACTATGGAGTTCCTCAAGGTCCTATTTTATGTCCCTTTTGTTTTCCATTTACAAAAGGAAAACTGAAGGAGACCAAATATGAGAATTAGAAATATAATTTATTAATGTATCTTTCCATTGTTGTCTGTTTATTGTTATGTTAACAACTGTCAATTGGTTGCAGCTACACAACTTGAATAGCCAAATATTAATTTAGAAACTTTCTCAGTGGAATCAAGATAAATCTACAGTACAGAGCAACCTTTAAGGTGGTTTTGCATGCTTCATTGGCTCTGAAATGAAGCAGGCAAAAATCTCAGTATGCCCTGACCTTATTTTTTTTATCTAGATCATGTACAATAAATGGTTCAGTACAATTTTACAAAGAAAACGACTTTGCTCTTTTCATTTTCAGATATTTACTCATATATTCATTACTATAACTTTTTGTTTGCCTTAAGTGTGCAGTAATGCTCATTCCTGTCTTAACCCTCTGAGCGCAAAATTGTGACAAACACCGATACTGAAAAAACAGACGACAGTTACAATTACATAGCCAAATCTTGTTTGTACGCTCTACCACTAGTTAGCAGACATACACTACTTTGACTCTAGTCCAAAATTACGTCATGTTCCGATCCAAAGTGTTCGAAGAGACAGCGAAGGAAAGATGTTCTGTACGTACTCGCATGCAACGTGTTAGGAAGTTCAATCATGATGAAGTTATGGATCTATTATTCACCGATTGTGATTTTGAAGGAGAATATCTGCCTTTAGGAGATGACGAATGCTTGTGTATTAATAATAATAATAATAATAATAATAAAGTGATAGTGATGGTGTGTCTGGTGCAATGGTGCGATGATAATAGTGATGGTGTATCAAAAGATGCAATCTTCTTCTCATTTACAGTTGGCCTTTATTTCGTCACAGCCTTTTGAAATCTTGATGTGAAAATCCAATATTTTTAAAAAAATAAAACCCAGGCGCTTAAAGGGTTAATAGTCATTAAAACCACAATGTTTTAACATGAACGATAAAGTTATTTTCTATCTGTGAAGAATTTTCCAACCTGCTGTTGTAAAAGCTAAAACATAAACAAAGGCCTAGGGCATTAAGTAAGTGGGAAATTAGAAATAATATATATAAAAAAAATAAAAATAAATAAAATGCCTTAAACCAAATCTATATTGTGCTATTACAAAAATAAAACATAATGGAACTACTCACTATGCAGTAGGCCACCAGGGCCCCCTGTACAAAGCCCGCCAGGACATCAGTCGGGTGGTGCTTGTGATCAGACACCCGGGACAAGCCGGTATAGAAAGACATCATGATGAGGGTGAATTGGGTCAGAGGGCGCAGCAGGCGGGCTCCATGCCAAGTGAAACGAGACTGCAGATAAAACTGGTAAAGAGAAAGACAGAATTGTTCATTCAGACAATTTATTTAGTCTGCATTTGGAGTATGTGTGTTGATGCATGCAAGAATGATTCAGTGACTCACCACCAGATAAAGCATGGTGTACATAGAGAATGATGCGTGTCCAGAGAAGAAAGACTTCCTGAAGGACAGAGGACAATCAGCATTTTACTACACCTTGTAATCTGTAAACATTTACATTTGAGTTAATGTTATTCTTTTAAACCTGCTAGAATACCTGGCCTCTTGAACTTTACTCTCTGGCCCCTGACACTGGTAGTCAGTGATGTAGCCCAGGGAGCAGTTGATAGTGGAAAAGTCAGGTTTACACACATCGAGAAAGTGTGGGCGCATGCGGCCCACTGACACTTTGGCAATGTCAGTGAAGGACTGACTGATGGCACAGCCAAAGATGAATACTCCAACCTGCTTGTAGAGTGCAGAAATGTAGGGGTTTCCTACAAAAGACTTGGATCCCTCATTCAGAAAGTAGATCCTGTAGCTTTCTCCAATGATGATCTGAAGGGACACAAGAGACGGTGACGTCAGTGAGAATCAGGATTTTGACACGGTACCAGTTCCAATGCTCACCCTAATTCCTAAGTACATATTTCCAATCTCCTGAGTGCTCAGTGAAAATGTGTGAGTGCAGAAGGGCCAAAATACTTTATGAGGAATGGCACACCACTTTGAAACTTGGACAGAGGAATTTCTTTTGCTCATAAAGTGCAGTGCTCAAGCCTCACATGTAATTTAACATCCCACTGACAGTTTGTTTCTCATTATGTGAATAAAATATAAAATGATTTTTGTAATTTCAGGCTTCCCTTGTCATTCTCTCTTTAATGGTAGAACATAGCTAATTGTGAATGCAGGTTTAGCTTGAGGTTGTTACTTCGTGCAAAGCATTACTGCACGAACAAACCCTCAAGCAAGAAGGATAGCACTAAGCTCCTGTGGACTTAATGGAAACGTGCGTCTGTGGACATTTGGAACTAGGACAAACTAAGCCCTGATGTTCAGAGAGGAGAATATATGACTCAAAGAACTTTTTCGTGATCAAAATATTATTATGGCAGCTTAAATGGAATGCAGTGATTTCCTCTGAAGTGGTTTTAAAAGGGGTTATTTTATAGTTGAATGTGTTTACCTGTGCCATTCTACTTCTGAGAGAAAACAGTGAGGCAACGTGGGAGGCAACTCAAACTGTCCGCCACGTATAGTTTTCTGTAAGTGTGTAAATAAACCACCGTCTAAAACCGACGATTGACGGGTAAGGCACACTTAGGAGGAGGTGGATAGCCATAACTCACAACAGCTGTTCAAGCTCAAATTCGCCTACCCAACCTCCCCCCGTTCTCCGCTGTTGTCTTCCAGATACTCACAAATGAAAGTAGTTAAGAGTGATAAAGGGAGAAAATGGAGGAATAGGAGGCACAGTGACAGGAAGGGAGGACAGAAAGCATCAAGAGTGCGCCAAAAAGGACGAGAAGTGAAAACAAGGAGGAGAAAGGGAAAGGAAGAGGAAGGTGAGAGAAGGAATGAGGACTGAGGCAGGAGGGGGAGGAGGGATGGAGTGGGGGAGGCACCGCTGGTTCTAATCAGCAGAAACGCTGAGCTAGGCGACGTGTCTGATTTTGGTGGCCAGACTCCACCAGGCACACGTCGGGGGCACGTTTGTTTTTCACTGCTCCGGCTGTCTCTCTGAGATGTCTCCGGTTTCACAAGGGATGTCTGGCTGTTTTCATGTTAGTATCTTGGTTTCATCAGACATTCTTGTGAGGGGTGCAGGAATAAGTCTCATTCTTGGAAACACTTTCTGCAGAGGGATAGCCCTTAAGGAGATTTAACAAGCTGATAGAGTATGTTGTTTCCACCATCCAGGCCTTTAGAGCCAGCTCAACACAGGCCAGCTGCTTTCATAGGAGAGAGGGAAGGGGGAGAAAACAGATCTGGTTCCCCTGTGTGAAAGATTTAACGATGTGAATGAATAAATGAATTGGCATTGCAGCATGTTGCTGTTACACTGAAACCTCAGAGATAATCATTGGGCCTAGACGCTGATTTGTGGCTTATGCCAAAAGTCTTGTATTTCCAAAATGACACCATGGTGTTTTCCTTTCTTCTAAAAAAAAAAAAAAAAAATCAGCATAAATTATAAAGGATGTTGCCTCTTTCTCCGCTTTGTTCAGGGGTAAATTGAGCACTACATGACCTAATGTTGTTGTTTTCTGGTTCAGAAAACACAAAGCTTGGCAAAACACTCTTTGGGGGGGGGGGGGGGTTCGCAGTCACATTTTGCCAGGGGAAAATAAGATATCTGGCAAAGTCTTCTTGTTTTGGGCCTTCACCACAATTCCACCCCACCAATTACAGTATTTAACCAAACAACCATTGCGTCAACCATAATTACACGGGGGCAGGACTCCTTCTCACCATGAAAACCCTTCTGGCCCCAAGCCTGTAGAGTAGTCTGCTCTCTAGGAGGAGGGAGAGTTGATTGAGAAGCCATACCATGAGGCAAGGCATCATCCTACGGAGGATCTGCCAGGTCACAACTGCACATGCTTTGGTAACAAGCAACCCCATAGAGCAACTAGAAACGTTTCTGAAGGCTATAAGTGTGACTGCTGCATGGTTCATGTCCCCACAATCTATTTTGATGGTCTAATGCCAACACAATCCCAAAAACTGGCATTTCCAATGTCGTAGCTAATGTGTCAGCACCTGTTACGAATGAGACACAGCTAAATTTGGTCACGGTTGCCACGGGTTCCAGCGTGTTAGCTAGTTAGTTGCTTAATTGGTTGTAAAGTGTTACGAGTTAGTTACTACTACTATGTTTGTGATGCACAGTTGGCTGATGAGTTGTTGCTAGGGTGTGAGCAATGGTTGCTATGGCCTTCGGAGTGGAGTGATTTCTCGAGGTTTAGTAGGTGGTTGCTAAGCTGCTCAGTCCAATTGTCAGACAGATAAACAAAATGTAGACGCCTCTCAAATGTTCACTTTGCTGTAATGTCACTTAATCCTCAACAATTAAAACTATTTGGAAAATTTGCACGATACTACATCAGCCCTTGTGATGCTGAGGAGAATTTTACAGTTTCATACCATCTAACACTGTTGAGTAATATTGCAGTTTTTCTTTTGGGCTCTGTGTATTATCAGTAGGTATGGGTGGCTTTGGCCATGATGTCACAGTGTAGGATTTTGTTGTGCTTTGCTACATCAATTTAGGAGACGTGAAGGGGATCACTGCGATGGATCTTGTTTGCACTGGGCACAGCACCTTGTCCTCAGCACAACAGAAGCTGCAATTCTCGATCAATGTCTACACTGGATGTGTTGCACCACATACTGCCGAGAAGTCTTTTGAGAAATGTTACAGGCCAAAAACCAATCTTGTACTTGTCTGTGCACAACGGGGTAAAATCGCAGTTATCTCTGCAAAAGTCTGAGTGGATTATGAGCTCTTATGGAGCTGGTGTAGACAGATGCACATGCTCCAAATGGAAGCAGATCTGAAAACCACAGCAGAAAGATACCATGTGTAGATGGTGTTTTAAGATTCTACCTCTGAGCACTGGCATATGGATATAAATGATTTTGAATTACAGAATGTTGGGATAATGGTTTAGTGCAGATTTTGGATGCATCCTCATTGTTTTCTCCCAGGAGAGTTGAGACAGAAACGATTCAACACCTCACTTTCTAAAGTGCCTTTATCAGGTGAGTCATCTTAAGCCCCCAAAGAGAAAAAAAAAAAAGAGAAGCCTTGAACAAATGCTGTTGACGGGTTGTTATCTAGCATGTGCTGAAGCCAATCAGAGGGGCTGATAACACAGGTATGGAGGTGTTGTTTCAGTAATCATGAAGGATAATCTCTGTTTATACCCACAGAGAGTAAACTGTCAGATAAATCCCTCTGACGGAGCATGCACAGCTGTATTTCTCTAAACATGAGCACAGTGGGAATGTACGTGGTTTGGCTGGAGAAAAACATGTGTTGCACCAGTAACTGACTCAACAGTTTAAAAATCTCTAAAGCATAACCATTATTATACATTTGTAATGTTACAATGATCATAATGAAAATAAAGCTTGTTTTGGAGACAATCAGAACTACTAGAATGGACTGTGCACTCAGGATGAGAAGTGATGTGGTCAACTTCTAGTTTAAAGTGTCAGTGCGTGATGCTAGTAACAGTGAAGGCTGCTGAAACACAAGAAGTGATGATGGCATTAGTGATCAAAGTGAGGTGACTTACAGAGAGGATGGTGATAAGAATGCCAGCAGCGCTAAGCACACCGTCGCTAATGGTGTCTCCATTTTTGGCCGGGTACTTGATGGACTCATCATCGCAGTAAAACCCTCTACGGTAAGGCTGAACAGCACTGGTCTCAATGACCAAGAAAGGCAGGCCAGCTAGTGTGAAGAAGCAGTGAGCAGCACAGAGAATAAGAAAAGGGGGTGGGGATGGGTGAGGGTGAGAGAGAGAGAGAGAGAGAGAGAGAGAGAGAGAGAGAGAGAGAGAGAGAGATGGAGGTGCTGGGTTAATGATACACAAATTACAGAGGTCGCAGGTACGAGCAAGAGGTAACAAGGGAACATCTGGGACTGGCTCAATTCATTCTGTGGCTGTTATCTGTGACTAATGAAGAAATAATGACCCCAGCTTGGTTCAATATTTCAGTATTAATGGGGTTTTCTGAGCACATCTTCGAGTGAACCAAAGGACTATACCTGTACTTTTTTGTATGTTTCAGCCTGTTAAATGCTAATCATGTATGCTTTACTTTAGTGCTGACCATCTTCACAACCACACCATATATTTTATACCAATCTTTGTCTCTTCAAGCTGCATTGATTTCCATTCATTTAACTACAATAAGACAATAAAGAGGCAGACATGGAACCTAAAATACAATTTTTTTTTCAGCTGACCAACAGAGGGATCCAAAAGTCTGAGACCAAAAGTCTTTTTTTCCTACTCTGACAAATAATTAACATTCTGACAGTAGTGAAACACATGGAAAGCAATTGCTGTCTGTAGGGTAGAATAGCTCACTGTGATATGCGTTTGAAAATGGTTGGCTGTAATGTACAACATACATGATTTACAGCTAATGAGGTACCACATGGATGCACCACTGAGTGTGAGTCAGAGCCTGCTGTTCCAATCATGTCATTTGAGGTATCTCAGGAAAACCATTGGATGAATTGAGAGTGTCCCAACATATGCTCTCTAGTTCTCTTGCTGCACCAAACCAGGACTTACTGAGGCCACTGGCACAGTGACGCCCACAGCTGTGAGCACAGTGGTGGACACTGTGCTGCTCTTATAAGGAAGCCTGATGCTGTTGTCACTGCAGAAGAATCCTCTCTGGTAAGGTGGGAAGGGCGATTTGTGCAAAAACACGGCAACAAGCAACACTGCATGGTTGGACAGATATATACGAGCGCAGGTCAGACAGCTCTTGAAAACCAAAACAGTGAACAGCTGCATCAATATACACCATCAACAGGAAGACAAACAGAAAAGCACACAGAAACACTGACAGGCAGAAATCTCAGACAACACACAAACACATAAAAAACACTCCCAGGAGACATTAATTGAGTTTTCTGAACTGACACTGATGCTGTCATAAGAAAATGAGCCAAAATAAACTAAATAAAATCAGCTAATGTGAATGTTAAATTCAAAGCTACATAATTGTGTCAGACTTATTCTGTTCTTATAATCGTATCAGGTGATCTCAAACAGGCTGTGCTAGTGCTAAAAGGGTTGGATGTGTCACATTCACAAGAGAGAGACCATTGCTGCAAACTGACATGAAAAAAAACCAAAACACAAACACTATCAGAAGCTTCCTTCCCTTCCCACAGAGGCTTTCAAGTGCACTTAAAAAGGCCCACTTTAAGATGCCTTGGGGGGTGTCTGCGTCTGATCAATTTAGTGTGTTTCAACACTTAAAGTGGCAAAAGGATCTTATTTATCTCCTGACAACAAACATAGAGTGGGTGTAACTCAGATGCAAGCCAAAAAGGACAGCTTATTTTCTCCTTCTACTAAAGGCTTCAATGGAGGACTTTGAAATTTGAGTGTGGACTTGGTACCCAGGAGATGCCTCAAGTCTCTGACAGAATTTGGAAAACACACTTTCAAATCACTTCAAAGCGGCATTTAACTGATGCTGGAGCTTTCAAGTCACTCTTTGAATAATTCCGTGATCTGCCGATACAAAGAAAAATCAAACATCAGTGCTCTTTCTCACACACTCTCTTCCCCCTTACTCTCTCAAAAAGCTAAAAAACACTGGGGTGTAGAGGTCAGCACTGAGATCTGCTGAAGGCGGTATGGTATGGCTGTGCTTGGGGGGGGGTTTCTCACACCAAATGTCAACACAGGCTGCAGAGCCCTTCAACCCCTTGCATCCACACACATACACACAGATTCTCAGAAAAAAAAACAGCCAACTGGTCTTTGAAGGTCCAGCTGGGTTGAGCTCAGGTTACAGACAGAGCTCTGCTGCTTGATGGGAACTCCAGAGCACCGGCCTTCCCTCCACATTCAGCAGGATTCACATTATTAACTTTGTCTTTTTCATTCTGCTTCTTAAAACAAATACCTGGACTGAGCTACAATCGGCACTGAAGCGAGTGTGGTGGCAAAATACAGCGTAGGGTGATACATCTCTGAGTTCTGTAACAGTAAAAATATACTGTACTTCAAATTCTCAGTGTCTGATCCTTGAGTTTACTTGGCCTAGCCATGAACAGAACAACACAGACCTTACCAAAGCACATTTACTGGACATATAAAGGCTGTCTGAAATGCTGATATAAAGCAGTCAGGGGGCAAAAAGCACACACAGCTGAAAGTGCTGGATGTGAAACATGTAAACCCCAGAGTCCTGACCGCTGCAAATGCCTCTGAACACATCCACACACCTGATACAAGCCAGAAGGCCAGAGGGCAGAGACTGATAGAGACAGACAGAGAGGTGGCAAACAGACTGATGAAATAAAGCGTCTACAGTTTATCAAGGAACCTTTACAGTGTCAAGTGTCTCAAACAGCTGATTGGAAAGACGGAAAAAACACAGTAAGACACTGCCAGGTTGTCTTCCAGATATTCAGCTGGGTTTTTCGTCTTTGCTCAGCCCTCTGACCCCTTTCATCCGTTTCAACAGTGCAGCATCAGCATTACATAGGGCATCTTGGGATTTTCCCCTCCTACCCTCTTCCTCCTTTCCCGCTTCTAAAAGCCGGCTGGGGGGTGGTGGAGGAGGGGGAATTGTCCTGCCAACAACAACACCAGTCAGCAAGCATGGGTATGTCTTTTGCATTAGCTCAACATCAACCCAAAGACAACAAGAACAAACAAAATGGTTGGAGAGATTTTTTTCTGCGTTGTCAGTTCGTAATGTTAACATCAGGTGTGCTCCATTCAGTTTTTGCCCTAAAGCCCTTTGCTTAATAATCAACAGGGGAGCCCTAACTAAAAATAAGTAAACAAAGCAAATGAATAATGATGATGACTTTTTCAGCATATTACTAAGCATCGTCTCACATCAAAATATGCTCAGAAAACATTAAGATCCATTGCTTAGAATTTCCTATGCCTGTCCATTTTGCTTCTCTCCTAGTTCAGGCCTGGCAGTTTTGTGTAGCTCCAGTTTGTGGAAACTAAAATCAATGTATAACCCTCATGCTGAATTAAAGCCCCACCATATTTTAGAGGCATTCACCAAAACACCAAGTGTGACTGTTAAAATAAACAGACGCACATTTTCCACTTGTAGGGATCTCTCACTGTCTGGCGAAGAAATGTATACATGTCTGAGGTAGTTGTGGTGTATACACAGATGCAGTTGTTTTTACTCACAGCAGCCCCCACACAACCTGCTCCCTGTCTGTCTGTTTGTCAGTCAGACTGCTGCGAAACTTAGTTCATAGTTCTGCTGTGGAAGGAAAACCAGGTCTGTCGGCTTGGTTAAAAACAATCACATTTACGTTAAATTGCTAGCAGCTAGAACTGCTGCTTCTGTTCTTTGTATTTTAGCCTTCATTTATAATCCTCATCAGTCAGTATATCTCACAAGGATTTACAGTTCATGTTCTAAGTGTACATATCTGTTTCTCCTTAATTCCTGCAAACCCAATAATACATACACATGCAGACAATACAAATGATTCAAACGTGTGCATAAACCATGCACAACAATACCACATTTACAGTATATACACACATTTACACAACATAGGGCCTATATAACATACATGCCAGTTTCATGTATGTATACACCTGCTGAGCTGGACAGAAAATATGATCAAATAATCAGTTAATCTTAACGTCACTCCATTTAAAGCTTTAAATACAGCAGATACAGTATATTTGTATTCCTCTGTCTTACATGTGATAAGTCATATATAAATCCCATGTCCTAATTGTTATGTTTGATTATTTGTATGTATGACAAATTTAATACAGTCATATTTTTAATCTAGTGATATTGTTGTAAACTGGGACCTCTCAGTAATGCCCAAGTGGTATTTTCAATTGTCTGAGTTTCAGCTCTTCAACATGTAAAACATTTAAAAACAAACTTGTGGCTTTTTTTTTCAGTTTTATTTGCTGAGGTTTTGAGATGTTTGTCACTGAAAATTCTAACTAATAAATATAATAATCCTAATTTAAAAAAAAAAACGATTATTATCCAATTTTCACAATTTCCCTTACTCACAGGCACAAGTGTGGCTGATTAACCAGTGAACTTACCAGGACAAAGGTACACAGAAACATTATAACACGATTAACAGAAAAACACTAAAACCACCTGCTACGGCTTAATGCAAAGTGAGCCTGATCACCTCACCAGAGGTTAAAGCAAAAGAACAAGAAATAATAGCCCCCTGCTTTCCTCACGATTATTCATCAGCATTTAATTTCCTCTGAATCAGAGTGACGTTCTCCTCCAGTCTACTGACTAATGTTATCTGTACTGACACGCATGGTCTCCTGGGATCACAGTGACTGGAGCTGGTTCATGTGCACAGGAGAGATGGGGGAGAGATATCCCTGGATGCAGGATTACAAGAACTGTAATCAGTGAGTGAAGCAATGCTGATTACCAGCGCTGGCCCACCATTTCCTCCCTGTGGTCGTTCCCTTTAAACCACGGCTTTTGCCAGGAAAACACTTCTGGTTTGTTGACAAGCTTCTTTGCGGGAAGGTATGTACATTTAAAGCAAACCGTGGGGATTTACCCTCCACAGAGACAAAAACTAGACTGGAACTAAATATACCATGTCAGAAAATGACTGTTTATACTATAGACCTTTCATGGAATATTATAACAATTGCTGGTCCGCTGCTTTTCCCATGCATTGCATTAGTTTTATTCCATAGTTGAATGTTCTTGCTGTTTGCGGTCATGACCTTACACAGCAGAACAACACGTTGGAAACATATCCTTATATCAGAGAGGAAAATAAATGAGTGAAATTAGTGAAAAGGGAAAGGCTCAAGCCCCTGGGACAGCAGCAAACCTTTTGAAGGACTTTTGGGTTCAGACTTCAAACGGTGTAAAAAAAAAAAAAAAAAAAAGAAAAAAAAAGAGAAAGTTTCACCTGCAATAACAACCTTAACTCAATGTCTGTGGCTGTTGGACATCACAGGACCTGCGCTCGTGAACAAGCACACACACAAGTCTGACCTTTTCACCACTTCCCTTAATTACTCCACACACACATACACACACACACACACATATATTATGCCAGATGTTGGGATCAGAAGAATTCCTGCTGGTGTGGAATGTGAGCCACTCTGGAAAATATAATGAGGAGTCAATGCAGAGGTATACAGTACAGGTGTGGGTGGAGACCAAAGACATGTAACCCTCCTGGAGCAATTTATTAATTAGTTTCTCCTTTGCCAGTATTTGTGTGTGTGTGTATGTGTGTGTGTGTGTGTGTGTTGGCTGAGGAAAACAGATCCACTACCTAAGCTAAATCAATTTCTCTAAACTCTAAACGTGTTGGTTACAGTTGCTAATAGCTCATCACTTGTTGTTGCTGTAGCAACGCAACTTGTGGAGCTCGTGAAGCTAAACACTTTTGGCTAAAAACGGTGTTTAAATGCGCAAATTAACTTTAAATTTACTTTTCCTTAAAAATAAGGATTAATTAAGTTTAATTAGTGTAACTAAGTGATATCTTCACGTTAACCTATCAGAGGAGTGAATTCATTCTAAGTATTATAATCACATCATACAGTATTTAAATGTCACGGATAAACTATTAATAATAACTATTAATTTTATAGTCATATGCGGGAAAACTGGTGGAGACGTGTTGAAGAACAGAAAAGTTAGTTTAACTCATCTTGGACACACTTTATACGTTAACAATGTTGAGTGAAACAATATTTGGACTAAAAAGAAGTCACTGCAGAGTACTGAGGTAGTAATACCCCACATGTTACCGGTAGCTGATAACCTCACAGCGGGAGACTTACCTAAAAACAAACAGAAGAGATCCACTCCGACCAGCAGCTTTCTCCTGCGGTGGTCTTTGCAGTTATTGTTGTTTAGTGAATTCCCGCCGTTCCTTGTCTCGGCTGCCATCGTTTTCTCATATATCAAACAGCGTTGCATTTAAAACGTTTTGAGAATTTCAGGTGCGAGGGAACTAAAGCTGCTGCTACAAGCGACGGCAATGCTACGTTAACTTTTACTATCTACAGGACAAGCGATTGCTAAGTCTACGTGAATCCCGAGCAGGAGCAGTCGTGCAAGTCTGAAGAATACAGGCTCTTTCTAAATGTCACCGCCGCCCCTCCAGTAACTATCTCCGCTCGCTTTCTTCTAACTTCTAACCATCCTGTACTCCTTTCCATGGGGGTAGTGGGTGTCCTGCGACAGCCTTCCAAGAAAGCCCCTCCTCCAGAGCCTCCCCTTTCAATTAATGCCACATGCGAGTTCCTTCACACAGGCCGATTCCCACACTCAGCTCCCAGAGATAAAGCACTTACGACAGGGCAGCAACAACAAGGAGGGATTTCACAAAGCAGAAAAGCCAAGCATTGGACCATAATAGGGATTTTTTTCAGTTTGTATGTTTTACATATTTAGGGCTGTTTCAGATTGTTCACTACATAGTCCAAGTGTATTTCACCACACTTGGAGTAAGATTAGTCTAGTCTTTCTCTGGAAAAGAGACACTAAGTAAAAATTCCCAGATTATTCAGACTTCCCTTGTCTGATGTAAAAAAAAAAAAAAAAAAAAAAAAAACATGGTAGAGTCAGATGCTGTTCATTACACATCAGCAAAATGAAAAGTGAAAGGTAAATGCTATGAAAAGGAACAGGACAACTAAAGGAGGGCTCTATAGCTTTTTATCAGTTCAGAGCGGATGACTGCGTTTATGATGGTCTACATGAACTACACTGGATACAATAACTTGTGTAGAAACAGTTTCAGTCTGGGAAAAGCAAGCAATGTAATCAAAACATAAATCAATGGCAAATATTTATTATGTACCAAAAACCAAAGAAAATCCAAACACAAAGAATATATTCACAAATATAAGATATTCCAAGTGAATAAATGGCTACTTTATGTGATTGCACTCTCACAAAGTGCAATTATTTGATTTGTGCACCATGTGCTCTTTTTAACAGCAACTTCAGAATAAAGGAAACGTGCAAAACACAAAGTGAAAATACACCAATATTCACAAACAGTACACAAAAAAATGTGATTATAATAAATCTGATTATAATAGTCACATCAGCAGCTCCATTCTTCATTCATGATCACGTTTTCTTTTTTCAACTGTCAAAAAACATTTTCTAATACTTGTCTGGATCACAGATCTTCATAGTATGAAATCCCACAGTTGAGGTTTTTCTTTCCTGGCTTTAGCTGATGTGGTAATCAGAAGGTGTCAGCATATAGGGGTGGGGGAGGAAGGAGCTCCAGCTCTGTGAAGTCAACCTCTTGTTCACTGTGATACAAAACAGAGTAGGACATCACAGTTCATGAGGGAGGATGCCAAAGCACCTGAGGTATTGTGTGTGTGCTTCTGTGAAAAACTGTGCGAGTGCTCTCCTAATACAAATAAAGATTAAGCAGAACCAAGCTCCACTTGTTGATTAAAGGGGAGACTTAACACGTACGGATAAGGAGGCTCTTCAACAGCACAGAAGAAGCCTGGATAAAGACACAAAGATATAAAGGTAACATTAGCTTTGAACTGCTGTTTCTGTAAAATGTCCAAACACAAACACCCTGTCTCCAAGCTACTTCACCAGTATCAGTGAGTGTGATGAAGTGATGACAACAGTGCAGTCATGCAAAAAACAAAACTTTGTAAACTTACTTGGTGGTTCAGCACTTTAAACAGGACAGAATGGATAAAAGAGACAAAAAAAGAAAACAATTTTTTTTTTATATCATTATCATAAGATGCAACTGATTGGCACAACAAAATAAGATAATGGCCAAAAGACTAATGTGTCATATTATGCAAAGGAGAATACTGTACTTTGTGGGTGTAGCACCTTCACCATCGGTGACATCAACAAATTCATCTTTGCTGTGTTGAAAGAAGATGGCCAGTTTCTGCAGAGCTTCATGTCTGGTCCTAAAGGGTTTTAGACAAGAAAGTCTTGTATTATAATCATAACTACGTTTCATTATTGTCAATGGTCTCCATGAGTTGGGCAAGAGACACCTGTACAATCCAGTACAGTGACACTGAAATAAAAACATTTTTTAAAACTCATGAAAAACAGTGTTTGTTTATAAGAGGTGCTGATTTTTTCCTGTCAACCCTCCATATAGTCTTACAAGAATACAAAAACCAAAGGTAAAGTCCAATAGTTGTCTCTAGATCACTGATATAAGCACTAGGAACAGTTTCCCACTCCGTTGATCCCCTTTTCTGCTTAAGTGGGTACAGCCTGTGGTCATTTAGGCTGATTTTTGGTCTCCTAAGGTTAAAACTTTGATGGCATTTAACTGAATAGACCTGAAACAACTTGATAAAACTATTAGAAAATCAAGCACAATATTAATTTGCAACTAATGATTTATCTTTTTTTTTTTTTAATGCAAAAATTTCTAAAATTGTGACTTTTGCTTGTTCTAGCTTCTCAAAAGTGCAAATGGTACAATAGCAAACTGAATATCTGTCAGATTTTCGTTAGGTGTCCCCAACATTAAAGTCATAGTCATGTGACCCCTGAAACACTCCCTAAAATGTTAGAGCTTAAATGGATGTGATTACTTCAAAGACCCCTGTATAAAATGTTAAAATCCTGTTACCAATTTGTTAAGCTCTTCACATTTCATTACTCATGAAACTTACAAAAGACAACCAGATACATTGCATGAACACACTAAGTTTTGGGTAGAGGTGGATGTAGAAAGATTTATGTACTTATGGGCTTACAAGAGAAACCTGCCAAGGTATCTGCTTTGACACCTGTGTGTTTGAGACTTACTGTGTGTGTAGGTCCTCCAGGTTGGCATTGCTCAGAGTGTGCTGGGCGCTGGCATGGCCACAAGCTGTCAAAGCGTACACATGAAGGGCAGAGGTGGGTGGGTGAGGAAGGGTTCGGGGGTGAGTTACGCAAGCACAGTAAGAGAGGAAAGAGGGAGTGAAGAGATTGCATGGTAAAACATCACATCAAAGGCATGCTACTGTCTGCCATATGTCAATGCATAACACAAAGTAACCACAGGAAGAGTTTGCATTTCCCTTTAAACCAGAAAGCCTGGAGGGAGGTGGTGGTGAGGTTCTCCTGTTCTCATACTTTTTACTTGAGGTACAGATCAAAAATATACTTACACAACTCAGACATGGAGGAAGTCTGCTGGGGAAAGCAACTATACAAAAAGAAGAGAAGGAAAATAATTATATATACACAGAACCGCATAAATTCAATCATCTTTCAGAAGGAAAGACGGAAAACAACTGTTATGTGGTTTATGGTTTGTCATTCTTCTAAGAAATAGCATTTATCTGAAAGCAGTGTTGAGCACAGTAAAGGACGGTGCAAACTGGACAGCCTTACTGGCTTTCATTGGAAGGTGAGAGAGTCTCATCCTCACAGGCCCACTCCTCACTGTCATCTGTGACTGAAAAAACAAATTAGTTTGATTAAGCACACTGCACTTAGTGATGATAGAGGTTTGGCAGGGTAGCAGCTAAAATCCTCAGCCTACTTGGAATTCCTTTATAATCATACAATAACACATTGCTTGTCAAGCAGATGACAACTAGTTACGTTATTCAGACAACGCCTTTGGGCTGCGTTTCCAATCTGTGCACAAATGTCGTCTGTCAGTCAACAAGTCCATACATTATATCAACCGGTCAAGTTCCTTGTCCCGTTACAAGGCTGCAGTTCTTTTTGAAATGTTGAGGTAGTTAATGCAAAGTTTAGAGGTGACAGTAAAACCACCCTTTGCTGCTGAGACTTACAGCTGCTCGTTAGCACAGGGTGGCTGGACGATCTGCAAAACAAAGAGCAATAAATAAATTATCATGACACACACTGATAGACTGGTAAGCAAGGGTTGGGTACGAATCTCGTCAGTGAATCACCCAGTACCTGCTCCCAATGCTGACGGTATCTGCCTCCAGGTTTCCTCCTCGTCCTGCTGCCTGGGCCTTTTTGCCAAGTTCCAGCATTTCCTTGATATTTAGCTCCACATTCATGACTGAAATATAACCATCTGCAAATAGCCAAAATAGATCAGTGAACGAAGATACAGGAGCATATAACACTCGCACATTAATCAGGCAATACATAATTTTCTTGCTTTTCCTTTCACAAATTTGCTGAAAATGTAAGCTACTTTTTCAACATGAAAATAAGACAATAAAATAAACTCACATTTGTGGTTGGCATCTCGAGCCAACCATTTGCCCTTGGGGCAATTGGTGGTGCGGATGATGCTGACCGTGTCCCCGCTCTTCACAGGCAGGTCATTTTTGCGGACTTTACTGGCCACCATCACCTTGGCGTGGTACATGGGCTCCTCATCACCAGTCACCTGCACAGTAAAATCTTAGGTAATGAGAGGCTATACACTGACTTCTGAGAAGCCAAGCAGTTGATTTATTTGGGGAATGACAGTAAAATTACATCCTCAGGCAGTTTACTGCCCGTTTATTGAGCGTCATTGTGATACTAAGACAAAAGCAGACGAGAGAAAACACAGCTCTATTAGAATAAATTATTAACCTCACGGAAACATAACTGCCTAACCTACCTTGAACTTCTTTTTCATTTCATTTTCCTTCTTCTCCCTTTCTTTTTGCTCCTTTTTTTCCTTCTCCAGTCGCTGCTTGTCCCTCTTCTTCTGCTCTTTATAGTCAGCAGTGTTTGGGCTTTGGCGTTCCTTACTGAAAACAAATTGAACTGCTCAGTGGTAAAAAAAAAAAAAAAAAAAGGCAGAGCTTATTTTCCATAAATATTACATTTACTACCTTACATATAAAATGGACTATATGCTAGGAAAAAAAACTGAATAATAAGTAACAAAGGCAAATTTCAATGTGAAAACCAAGGGATCAGGTTCCTTTACAGCTTGTTTTCATCACATCAGTAAGACAACTGAACTGTCTAACATACCTGTGAACATGATTATGGGCCGAATGAGCATGTTCTCCTGATAGACTGCCCCTGCAGTTTGATTACCACAGTGAGAGAAAATCAATGGCTACCTTCCAGCAGGCAAAAATCAATGTCAATGATAAAACACAGGACTTGTATGTTTGAAAAAAAAAAAAAAAAAAAAAAAAAAAACACCACATACCACGGATTCCGCGACCATATGTTACACACCTCCTCCTTCTTGAAATAAACAGATGTTTTAATTTACCACAGATGATTGTAAAAAGGGCAAAGCACATTATTTATTCATTGCACACAATTCATCTGAAATCATTGTAACTGCTCCCTTATTATTCACAAGATAACAGTAAACTCAATTAAATTTAAAAAAAGGAGTTACCATAGGGTGGTTGTCAGCATATGGATCTGTAAAACAAATTAACAACACAAAAGTCAAATGGAAAGAATAAATGTCTGACAGAGGTCATATGAGAATAAAAGACTGTATTAAAAAAAAAAATAAATTCTTACTCTTCAGACCAGCTTTACGTTTGCGAGAGTTCTGGCCCAAGATGGATTTGTTGATGTTTTCAACATCCTCATACAAATTATCACACGTTTCATAGTAACTGTCCTGTTGATATACACTAGAAGGGAGCAAATCAATCAACTTTGCGATGTGAAAAAGCAAAAAATAAAAACAATTGTGGTGGTCCTCGTTACAACTAAACTCACCTTGAATTCGGCTGGATGCTGTCATTCAGCTCTGCCTGGCTATTAAGCTCTGTTTCCTCTGGAAAAGAGTGGCACTCAGCATCTCCCAGATCAGTCTCATCAACTTGAGAGTTAGAGAGAGGATCAACGATCGCCTCCTCACTCTGAGACCATTGCTCTGCTGCAGCAGGCTCTGGGAACTCTGAAAGATTTATTGGTTCAGGGAAGCTGGTTGGATCAAGGGGTATTATGTTTTGACTGCCAAGGTTCAGATCTTGGATGATACAGTTCGCACTGGACTCTGCAGTATCACACGCTGACAAATCAGGTTGGCAAGCCTCAAAATCTGCGACTCCAAAGTTGACTGGTGCTGGAAGGTCAGTGCCGACAAAGCCTAAAGCCTCCAATTCTAGCGCAGCAATATCAACAGTTCCTCTCTCTGTTGTTTCCATCTCTGAATTCTCAAACTCTGGAAACTCTGGAGCGTCCAGCACGGGGTTGGAGACGGACGGGAACGCAGACTCTGGCTCTTCAGTTGGTGCTTGGCTAAGGCCTGGTGACACCTCTATAAAAAGAAAAAAAAAAAAAAAAAAAAAAAATCAGCACTTGAACAGATGTTCATCCTCACCACAAATAAGAATAATGTAAACTGCAGTATGGCTAAAACACAGTCACTGATGTCCAAGTGAAATACAACTTCATGCCTTTATTTCCTTCTGTCTGTGGCCACAAAAGGAGAGAAGAAAAAGTGATATAGTGATATAGCAAAGCTAGGGAAATGGAAAAGAAAAGCAATAAAAAAAGAAAGCAAGTTCGCATACACTACCGTGGACTGTGGGTAGATGGTAACGACTGAGATCTACTGATGGAGGTCTGGGGGGCTTTGCTGGAATCGGCCCCAGTGACCTCAGGTCAGGTAGAGGTTTCTTTGGAGGAGCTGAGGGTGGATGAGGTTCACCAGTTCTCACAGAGGGAAGTTCAGTTTGATCTCTGCTAAACTGCATAGCCAAAGCAGACTCTATCCATTGGGAAATCATTATCACAAATGCATTAAAGAAAATAACTTGTACTGAATTAACAGTTTAAGTTATAAAAAAAATATTTAATATAACTTACTATGTGCAGAGTTAGCTTTGAAGAAAGGCCTAGCCGAAATGCAAGCCAGGTGTGGAAGACAGACTGGTGGTGGCATGGGGAGGTCAGACACAACACTTTCAGTGTTCTTTGGTGGCGAAGGGAACGCCTTGTCTCTTGAGGTGTAGTCAGGGGAGCGTAAGCTCTTGGGTTTTGCAGATACCAACATGTGCTGGCGTGAGAACTTTTTTTTGGCCCTCTCCAAGGTGCTAATGATTCTGCTGTCGGAGTCAACACTTGTCTCCGCGGCAGGAGGGGTGATTGGTATATCTGGACTTGAGAGGGGGCACTCAGCAGTTGATTGGTCACTTTGGAGTGAAACCCCATCTTCTGTGGTTTGTTTTTCCACTGAGGGCAACCCGCCGGGAGCACTAGAAGGTCTTGTGGTCAAATCAGCATAAGTAGGCTCCTCTCCAGTTTCTGCACTGACTTTTGGTGCTTTGACTGACTTGAAAGGAAGCAGCAAACCCTTCTTCTTGATTTTTGTTTGTGGCAGGACTTCTTTTCCTGGCTCTGGTTCCAGTTTGTGCTGCTTTCTGACTGGTGGTTCTATCTTCTGCTCTTTTACAGGCAGGACAGGAAGCACCAGAGGCATGTGTCGCTCTTTGAGGGACTGCCTTGTTGAGCTGCCGTTAGCAGGCTGGGATGAGGGGGATGTCTGCTGAACTTGTGGTGGAAAGGAAATTGGTCGCTTGCCTCCAGATGCCCGCAGCCCATCTCTGAAGATGACCCGGGGAGCCACTGGTGTCTTGTTTTCTACAGCAATACTAATACTGCTAACCACAGAGCTGCAGTGCCCTCCGGCTGGCGGGAGGTGTTTGGGTTTCTCTGCGACAGCTGGTCGTCCAGTTTTGCATTGAGCCAGAAGGGCCTCTTCCTGAAACTTGGCTCTCAGAGCTTTGAAGTTGATTGGGCCCTCCATAAAAATCGTAAATCATTAAATTAATAGAAATGGCTTAAATCTTCACAAATATTCTACTTAAGTATTATAGGAGTCAAAACCCAATGCTGACACATTTTAAAAGGTGGACTTAAAAAATTTACAAAAAACATTTTCTCATCCACTCCCTGGTGATATGTATTTATAATTATTTTTTTTCATGTCCTGCCTTAACCCTAATACAACCAAGGTCAATCAAACTTGTTTTTGGAACAGCCTTCCAAAAGCTGGTACAGCTGCAATTTGTTGTTTCATTGATAAGTTGGTGAACAGAATGTTTTGATTACCAATCGAGTGCCAAACTTCTGACAGGCCATTGTGTTTATCAGGTACATTTTCTCTCTCACAAAATGCTGCTTCTAAATGTCTCAATGCTGAGCACCACACAAACAAGTAAATAAATAAGAAAATATAATATATCCATTACACTAAGCAATGGACAATTAAAACCAAAATGATCTGTGATTGACCGTGTATTGAGTGGACAGAACATTTAATATGTGATGGCATTAAAAACAGGGATAACTAACATTAAGTCATATAATTTAATTCCATAGAATAAGTAGAACAAGTGAAAAGCCGGATGTATTAAACATGGGGGCCTTAGCTAGCACAGGGCATGGTAACGAGGCTAAACTCAGTCACTCAGAAAAACTCAGAAAACGCTTCAAACTTTACCTCCGCCATTGTATCTTGTTCATCACTGTTCAGGACTGCGGATTTGGAAAGCGATGTAAACTTTGTTGACGCGACGCCATCGGCTACTGCGACAACTTGAGCGCGGTGAAGCCCAGCGGGCAGTTCGCGCTCACAGGTCCGATGCTAATCAGATGCTAATTCAAACGATTTGAAAGCGCCGCCGTAGGAGACGCGGACGCGCCTGCGTGCTGCGCGTAACCTGCGCGCGCGCTCCCGTTTCCTGAACAGCTCAGAGGCGCCTGTTAGAGACTGAATTGTACTGCTCTCTACTGTGAAGACTTCCGACTCAACGACCACAACTAAAGTTTGAACAGCAATTTTTAGTCAGTTGATCATTTCACCTCAAGTAGGGAAAAGTTTGAGTTTGATTTACAGTTGACGTCTTCTATGTAAGGAAATAAGAGACGACCCTTATAGTGGGCAATATACAATTATTTAAACAATAGGCAATACAATGCGATTTAGTCAAAGGCAACTGGACTTTTTTTAAAAATTCTTTTTAGGTTGTGAAAGTCGTTTCACCTCCCTTCTCTTTGGAGTCCCAGTATCACCACTATAAATATCTGGAACTCCCCATCAGCTTTTAGAGCTGAAGAAACCTCTTAGATGTGAGGTGAAATATCTTCCAGAACCTAAAAAGAAAAAAAAAAAAAGCGCAGTTCCCTTTGACTCAAGCACTTAAGACTGACGTGACCTGGATGACTGAGATCCTACACAGACTCTGGTGTATAAGGAATTGAGCATTACACTTAAACTCTTAAAGACTTAAAGTCTGCTCTTTAGCTGCTCGGGCATGGGTAGCACCTACAATGTGGCCCAGGGACAGGGTAGGCTCACCAATATTCTGTCTTTCTTTAGTCTGATGGCCACAAATAGAGTGAGAAGGAGAGACAGGAAAAACAGAAAGAAAGAGCGGGTGAAACGCAGCAAGAATCAGAATCGTCAAGTCGCCAAATAAGTTAACACATACAAGGATATTGACTTGGTATATTGGTGCCAAACTGTGATAATAAACAAAGTAAAAAGTAAAGAGAGTAAGAAGTAAAGAGTGAGAACTGTGATACAAGGAACATATGTGTGTAACATAAATAAATTAGATTACAAATACTGACAATAATCAAACAATATATTAAGTGTATAAAGAATATGTACTGACTGTATATTGTTAAAGAAAGATGTGTGTTAATGTAATACATTAAGATAAATGAATAGACTTGTAAATGTAACGTGTATGTCATGTGTAGTGACCAGGGGTTGCAGGATAAGAGTCTGTGTCAGAGGGGGGGGCTAGACCTTGTTGATGAGTCCAGCTGCAGACGGGGGGAAGAAATTGTACTTGTGGTGTGACGTTTTGGTTCTGATGGACCGCAGCCTTCTGCCAGAGGGGAGTGTTAAAAAGTTTGTGACCAGGGTGGGAAGGGTCCACCATAATCAACCCCACCAGCGATGAGCCCAATGAGGGAGGTGTAATCTGCAAACTTCAGAAGCTTGAGAGACTGGTGACTGGAGGTGCAGCTGTTGGTGTACAGGGAGAAGAGTAGAGGGGAGAGAACGCAGCCTTGAGGGGAACCAGTGTGGATGGTCTGAGAGTCAGAGATGTGTTTTCCCAGCTTCACATGCTGCCTCCTGTCAGTCAGGAAGTCTGTGATCTTCCTGCAGGGGGAGTCAGGCACACTCAGCTGGGAGAGCTTGTTCTGTAGCAGAGCTGGGATGATGGTATTAAAGGCAGGGCTGAAATCCACAGGATCCTGGTGTATGTTCCTGGGGAGTCCAGGTGCTGTAGGATGAAGTGGAGGGCCATGTTTACTGCGTCATCTACAACCCTGGCTCTGTAGGTGAACTGCAGGGGGTCCAGGATTGGGTCAATAATAGTTTTGAGGTGGGACAGCACAAGACGCTCCAATAACTTCATTATCACAGAGGTCAGGGTGACGCCTCTGTAATAATTAAGTCCTGTGGTCTTTGGTTTTTTGGGAATGGGGTTAATGGTTGAGGTCAGCACATGGCATGTCTGCAGTGAGCTGTTAAAAATGTCCATGAACACTGGAGAAAGCTGATAAGCACAGTGCACAGAGTGGATGAAGAGACAGAGTCTGACCTGGCTGCCTTGCAGGAGTTCTTTCTTTTAAAGAGTCTCGAATGATGCTGAAATGCACTTTTTACTTGAAGTGAGCAACCACTGACGCTGCCGTCATGTAACCTGTGTTTTCTCTCAGCTCACAGGGCTTGTCAATCAACTGCTCATTTATAAGCTTCCCCCTCCACCTGTAGGCTATAAATGGTTTAGCTTTAGTGGACATCACATCATCCACAGCTTTTTGGGGACACAATTTAGCAAATTAAGCCTAGATTTCTCGTAAATGTTTGTTTATTGAAACCTGATTGAGATAGTGTGTTCTGGGTTGATAAGAATTGTTTGCATTGTTGATGATGAGAAATAGGGTTTATGAAGCTGTTTACTCTTGATCAATGATTTACTGTGGTTGGTCACGAGTGCAGTGGTAGAACTCCCCAGAGGATCGCAAGAGCAGTTTTGTGATGTGGCATTTTAATCTTCAGGAATAGCTACTCATTTTCAGCATGGGGCTATTTGCTCATTTACTCCTGGGTTTATGTGTGCTGCATCTGTTCAGCAGTTTTACAGTGGATGCATCTGGGAGGCCATGGACAACTGATGACAACAGGTGCAGTATTCTTAGCTTCACTACTTTTTATATCCCCTGAAAACAATTTGATAACTGTGATTTTGATCCTATGCACCATCAGTAGTAGACCTAGAATGGTAATTGAAGTGTTAATGGGTGATTCTGGGTGGCAGGAGGTCTGGGACAAGGAAGGCCAGAGATGCAAACAAACCAACATCTATCAATTGTATGCTGGGAAACTGGGCATCTTGGACTCCTTGCAACTCCTGCACAGATACAAAGGTAATGGTGCTATTTTTCTTTGCAATGAATTACACATAGTTATTTTAAGATGCTGAATAAAAAATATCACTACAATATTAATATATAAATGCATATATGAACATTGGTACATGAGTGGCTTGCTACATTTAGAACTTGCAACTAGAACTCTCTCCCAAAAAGACTGGAGTAGGATCTGGGCAGTTTTTGTCAGGTAGCTCAGATCAATACATTATGGGTGAGTTGTTCAATAAGTCCAAAGGGAGCATTGATTATCAGCACTCCTGCTCCAATAAGGTCAATTGGGTGTTTTGTTTATACTGTTTAACTGACATTTTAGGCCTTTGGCCAAAACTCCATAAGTCACAACTCATTTAGAAACTTTGTAACCACATATAGATTTTCCAAATGTTGCATATTTATATACTCATATAGAATATAAAATGAACATTTATTTACATGATTTTGAACACATGGATTGCACCATAGTTCCCTCCAATAGTATGCAACCTACTTCTGGAGAGTTTCTTGATCTTGATAGTGAACGTAGGGATGGATTTTAGATGCAAACTAATTTTTAACTCTGCCCTAGTTCCGTTTCCGATACTTGAACAAACCCTCGCAGTTTGGTGGCACAGAATGCCAAGATTTGTGGGAGAGGCTGCAATGCCCAACAGCAACCACACAGTGTCTGGTGCCAGATTACTGTGATGAGAGCTTCACCTGCAAAGAAAGCGGCAAGTCCCATCAACAAGCACTCAGCCAATTGTCTTCAAGGTGAAGGTACATTTTTTTTGTTGACGTGAGCACATGGAGAACATATAGAATGTCTGTGTTTCCAGGACGGTGTATCAGCCAGTCACTTCACTGCAATGGAGAGCCAGACTGTGAAGATTATTCTGATGAGGACGACTGTCAAACTGTCAACAAAAGAGACGACATATGTTCAACCCTAATGCCGATCCCAGGTGCTGAGCGCGGCACTCAAGGGTAGATACTGGATAGCTTTTAAATGCCATTATTGGTATTATTCACTGTAGTTTATATCACATGAATGAAAACTTTTAAAGTGATGCAAAAGCATACGGTACATGGGCTCTAAAGATGCTTCAATACCATTTTGGAAAACAACATAAACAAAGGTCAACTCCATGTTCTTTGCTTAACAAACTATTTTAAAACATTGGAACATCTGATTTACATTTTTCCATTCCATACATTTCCATTTTCATACCTTTATTTAGTGAGAGAGATGAGAAAATTCCACCCTGATGTTTATTAATGAAGCCACAGCCAGCGGCCAGCAAGCAGGATTAAGTATTAAGATTGGAAACAGGGGGAATTGTTAGCCTGACTCTGTCCAAAGGTAAAAAAAACAAAAAAAAAGTTTGCCACCTCTAAAGCTCCAAAAATAACATTTATTTCTTGCAGTGAGGTTCCTGCAGAGATTTTAGGAAGTCACTACTCTCTGCCAGAAAATGTATTAGTTTTGTTTTATTTAAGTTATTTCACCAGGCGAGAAAATTACAGACAATTTCTTATTTATAATGACAAGTGTCAGGAGGGGATTGGACAAAAGAAAGTGTCTGCTGGACAGAGCTATGCTAGTTGTTTCCCCTGTTTCCAGCCTTTGTGCTGGGCTAAGCTAACCTGTAGACTGATACTTACTATTACACATATGAGAGGGGAAAACATTAGATATTCTAAAATGTCTTTGCTTTGGTGACTCATTGTAATTCTTCTTCTTTATGAAGGTACAATATCTTGACTGGAGATTTTAGACTTAATGTACTTGACTCAAAGTACTTTGGAGGACAGTGTGAATATGTCTATAATGGTGAATGGAGGAAATTCACTTACGACTCATTCTGTGAGAACCTGCAGTATAATGAGGAAGATAAAAACTACCGACAACCTTACAACTATCACAGCTACCGTTTTCTGGTACTGTAATGTTGAGATTTATATGTTTGTGCAACTTAATAATTGGACTGCTTGAACAGAGACATTATGACATGAAACTAAATCTGTTACAGGCTGAAGCAACATCACAGGGCTCTTATGAGAACTACGAGGATATGGCAAGTCTGCTGAAAGCAAGGCAAACTATGAGCTCTTCCAGTGGTGGTGTCACCCTCGGGATCAATTATGTGGAAGTTGGATTCAGTGGAAGTGACGAGTCTTTGTTTCTCACGAACCTCACAAAGTTTAAAAGCGAGGTATAATCTATTGACTGACAGAAACAACTGCAGTTATTTTTTGCTATTTTTTTTCTCAATTTATTGCTAGTTCAAATTGTGATAAATGCACTTGTTTGCTTTTTTGCCAATGGTCTGTCCATTATATGAAGGTGATTGGCCCAGCTTTACATAAAGACTGGACACATTATTACCTTGTTTTTTTTTTTTTTTTAATTTGTCCAAAATCCAAGGTGTGAAAACCATAGATTGTGATTTTACAAAAAGCTACTACCAACAGTGGAGACTCCAGGAAGTCGCTGTTATCAGCCAAGAAATAGTCTGACAGACGTGCCCTGTGCTCTGGTTTTTGTTCAAACTAAGTATCGAGTTTTTATTAGTGAGTGTAAGTGCCGATAGCAGGATTTTTGTACCTTTGGTCTGAGCCGTGGCTAGCTGGTTCCCCTGTTTTCAGTCTTTATGTTAAGCAAAGCAAACCATTCCTAATGTGCAGCTTAACATTTAAGTTTAGTAGTTTAATATGATAGTGGTATTGGTCCCCTCTTCTAACTCTCAGCAAGAAAACAAGTGCATTACCCAAGACTGTGAACTCCTTTGAACAGCGTGTCGTGTATCTGTGGCAAAAAAAGGTCAATTATCTGTGCTATACATAAGATAGTTTTACCAATGACACTTGAAATGAAATGTAAAACTTTTTCATTTCTGTAAGTATTTCTTCCTCTTTTTGTCTACAGGAGAAAGGTTTTGTTAGGCTTTGGTCCAAAGTGCAAACCGCAAACTTTAAGATGAGAACCAGTAAGCTGATGCTTAATGAAGAATTCTATACTTCACTCATGGACCTCCCTGAGGTGTATGACTTTGGGATGTACTATCGCTTCTTCAACACATTTGGCACCCACTACGTCACAGAGGGAACTATGGGAGGAACCCTTGAATATGTTGTGGTTCTCAACAAAACTGCCATGGCAGAATCAAGTACTGTGAGCTTTCCAGTATGGTCACCTATGTGATTTTATTGGAAATGTAATATAAAGTAACCTCTCTCCATTTCTCTTCCTTAACCCTTACAGATGTTGATAGTCAAGAAGCTGGATTTTGCATTGGTGCATCTCTTGGTTTAGGCTCTCCATTAGGCAAGCAAGTATCAGCAGATCTCAAACTGAATGGGAAACATTGCGAAAAATCTGGATCGTATAGTGATGGTGAGACATAGTGTTTTACTGATAGATAATCTTGACCATTAAGGACAACAAAAGGAACACATGAAAAATAAAAATTTTAATAATGGTGTGAGTAATGAGGCTGTCTCCAGCTGAGGTTTTCATAATGCTTATTTTTTTTAACTGTTGCTTGTTTTGCCTTTGAAACATAGGAAGGTTTTCTGATTCCGCTATTGTTGAGGATGTTTTTACTCTGGTGAAGGGAGGAGTCACCTACAGCGGCACTTCCCTGTTAAGTATTAAGAATGCAGACACCTACAGGAAATGGGGTGCAACTCTCAAATACAACCCAGCACTCATCGAATATGAGGTGACATAATTTCACACAAAAAGAAGTCACAGTTAAATTCTCACTCAATGTCACACATGTTGACCTCACACTGCCTTTACTGATGCAGCCATCTTATATACATAAACTTTTCTGTGTCTGTCGCTCCTCTCCCTGTCTCTGTCCTTACTCCCCTTTTGCCCAGATCATGCCAATCTCTGAGCTTGTGCGCCTCAGCACAGCTGCTGACCATGTAGGTGCAAGACTGGCCAACTTGCAGAGGGGCTTGGATGAGTATCTGCAGCAGTTTCACTCCTGTCGCTGTGCCCCCTGCAAGTATAATGGGATCCCGGTCCTCACAGGTACCTCCTGTAGCTGCATCTGTAGGTCTGGCTACTATGGAGACTCCTGTGAACAAACTCTCAGAAGAGGTGAGGTGTCATAAAAGAAGTTGAAGATAACAAGCCAGTCCCAGCTGACATTGGGCAGGGTCCACCTTGGAAAGGTTTCCAGTCTATCAGGGCTGACATATAGAGACAAACAACCATTCATGCAAACACACACCTACGGGTACTTTTGAAGCGACAATTAACCTGATGTACATGTCTTTGGACTGTGGGAAGATGACGTAGTACTCAGAATCCATGCACAATGCTGTTCACCATCTTAGTTTAGCAAGTTAGTATGCTTACATTTCCTCATTAGCTCTTAACACAAAGTACAGAAGAGCCTGATGAGAATGTAAGTCGTTTTTTGGACAAATTTAAATTTTAGCTGATGATGACAGTAAAGTTAGGGAATCTCCAAAGTCATTACAATATCTTCAACATTTTTCATAGCAATCCATGATGTCATGACGTCATCCAGATACTTTACTCTGACAAATGTCAAATGGTGGTGCTAAAATAAATGAAAAAGGGATCACAAAGTGAATAGGATTCATCCTCTGAGAACCATGAAAATCTGCGAAATCCGGTGGAAATCGAATGGTTGCCATTGGCTACTGATTCACAACCTAAAAGATGTATCTTACTGTTAGAGCTGTTAAGTTTATAGCATGTTTTGCATTTTTGAAGTAAATACACCTGCCATCTGAATGTTGTGCAGTAAAAATACAAAACTGGCTCTGTCTTGGTTACAGGATGTGATGGAGTAATGGCAGTGTGAAGACATTTCCTCTTCCTCAAATGCATGTCCTTTGTTTAAAATTAAAATACAAACCCTGTAATCTTACTCAACAGATACCAGGACAGATGGGTCCTGGTCATGCTGGGAAGCCTGGTCATCCTGTACATCAGGGAGGAAGAGTCGGAAAAGAACCTGTAATAATCCCGCGCCTGATGGGGGTGGAGCAAACTGCCTGGGCTCCTCCTCTCAGACTCAAGTCTGTTAAAGTGAAGTTCCCACTGGATTCCAGGGTGAAGATGCTATTGAGTGCTAAGTTAGGGTTTTTTCTTTTTCAAATCAATAAAAACTATTAGTAAATAACCCTATTAGTACTGTTTTCTAAACATCAGAGCCCTCAAAAATAAAATGACTCAAATCACATTGTGTGACATACTATTGACCAAATAAATGTATGTTGTGCAGACTTTGTGTGTGTCAGTTTTTGTTAGAACCAGAAAAATTGTCATTTATATTGTGTATGACTTTTGTAAATTGCCTACAAAATGGGGGTTAAAATCGGTTAACAAAAAATGAATCCAGATCAGAGCCTAAGGCAGATCTAGATAACGTGATGACCCTCTGGCGTCTCTCTGTGGGAGCCTGATGAGCGGAGTCTGGTTGTCAGGCAGATTCAGCTCACCTGTTCTGGCTGTACTATACAAGATGGTGCTTTGTTTGTCTTTAGTTTGAGTTCCTTTTCAGTTATGTGAAAATAAACATATTTTAAAGTTGTAACTTTAAGTTGTGGTCTTACCTCATTTGTTCAACCTTGAGCCAGGTAGTGACAATTAAGAAAAAAGAAATGACTCAAATAATGATTTAGACATTGTTTTTTATTTTATTCAAACATAAACCATCATGTCACACTATGCACTCCGGAGGCAAAACACACCACATACTAATCTCCTATTTTATAAATCTTTGCATTAGTGTTGACATTGGTGCTCTTGAGTAGGGTCTTAAAAGCATTGAATCGATTCTTCCTGCAGACCTCTGCAGGGCACACCATTATTGCTGGGTGCTGGGTTGTTACACTGTCGACTCCTTGATTTTGTTCCTCCCCTGCAGGGTGACCATGCACCCCAGCAGCTCCAGCTACCGTCAATGGCTATTGCTGTCAGAAAGGAAAATATCAAGTTTCATCATGTCAGTGTCTCAGTAGGTTTAGTGCATAAGGAAAAATCGTGTGATGTTGTATTGCATTTTTTTGTATGTTGGATCTGAAGAACTCACGTTTTTGCCTCTGAGTGATCTCACAGCCCCGTCCAGAGTAACCAACAGGACAGATGCAGTCACACCTTTTGCCTGTTGAGGAAGACAACAGTATCTTCATCATCATTCATCACCATGTTATCGATCAGTGCCAGTGATTGGCAAAGCTCACTTAATGTTCATTTCAGTATGGAGGATGAACTTTTGGTTGAACATTGAAGGAAACAAATTTTGTGTGTCAAACAACTCAATTCCTGTATTCTGGTGAATTTTTATGTCTTTTCTGCATCACCAACAATAGAAGCTAGTCCAGTATTAGCTGTGCATTGTCAGCTTCTGTCTTAGCACAGCTAGTCACCTTTTATGGGCAGGTAACATAACCATAAATTAGTTAGCAAAATAGCAAACACACCTCTAACATACACACAAAAATATGATCTAATAGCATACAACTTTAATGGTTTTGAGATTCTTGGAGAAAAAATGCCATATTATCAGACCTCCTCCTCCTTTTCCCTTTGGGCTCCTCCATGGTTATCAACCTGTCTGTGTGTGCATGGTGTCAGAGGAGAGGAGGAGATGCTGATCTGCTGTTGAATGAGATGAGAACACGCTGTGTGTGCGTGTGTGTATGTGTGTGTGTGTTGTTGGGATAATTACATTTGTTCACAAAAGATTTGGTGATTGTATGAGCTCTTAATTCATATTCATATTTTGGGAGTACAAAAAGACTCAGTGCTGAAAGTATAAAAATGCATTGAATAAATGGATGTGAATAATTGGCAGACATGGAACCAGAAGTAATTTCAGTCAAAAACACAAACAATAACATCCTCTGATTTACCTCTCAAAACGGCCACTCCATTGTTGTGGCAGGGGGCACAGCGGCATGGACTAGCCTCTGCCAGGTACTCTGACAGGGCTTTCTTTAGGTTTCTCTTTAGAGTGACATCATGAGTGAAGTCTCTGGAGGTCACCAGCTCATACAGCGGCTGAGTCTAATGAGAAACAAGTGTCATAAATAAACCAGGATCTTGTTACTGTTCAAATTCAATTCTCTTGGGCTGAGATTTTTCAGATAGAGCCAACTGGAAAAGCTCACATGTGCTGAAACTTGACCGTGCTGTCCCCATGCAGCCTAGTTGTGTTTGGCACTATTTCTGTTTGTTCTTCAACTTGTTCTTGATTAGTTTAGCTGTACTTTGCCTCTCTGAAATTCTGCCAATCCTGGTGCCATCACTGACTAATTTTTGTAAATGTTTCTGCATCAGTCAGTATGAGTCAGGTCAAATCCTCTGAAGACTATTTCGTTACAGGAAAAACAAAACATAAAGGTAATAAAAAACCAAAAAGGTATAAATTATGTTGTACTACAAGAGATTGTGGGAGATGACAGAGACAGGTAAGAGAGCAGTACAAGTGGGACTATTGCATGTAACATGACCAAAAACACTGATTCAGTGAAAGAAAGAGAAACTCACTTTCATGCTAATGAAGTCAGGGTTGTAGCGCACAGCATCGCCCCAAAGCCTCATGAGGTCTGGGGTGGGAAGTTTTTTAGACACCAAAGCAGTGATGGTTTCGCTGCTGCCACCCTGTACCACAGCAACAAAGTCCTCCACTAGGCTGCCAAGCACTGTGCCCTCTGCAGAGAGACGCAAGGACATCAGCATTTTATCATCAGTTCATGTGTCTGATAGGATATTTTGCATTATTATTGCATTATTTTGACTGCGGGACATTTAATGAAACATGGAACCTTACCTCCCATCTCATTCATCAGGCCGTCACAGGATCCACCGTGAACTCCCAACGACACATAAACACCCTTTATGTTGGCCCCCACATTAAGGCCTGCTTGTGTGCAGGATTTGTAGTCACTCAAAGAATATTCTAGAAGAACAAAACTCTGTCATGCAGTGGTTAATGCCTTCCAAAATTATATTATCATTCATACAATTGGGACACTGAGGAATTTTAAGGCATTTGCATATCAGTTTACCACAGTTGTCAGTCAGTGTTAAGGATAACAACATATTGATGATGCCCTTGCAAAACCCAGTATCTGATCATAATAAGTATTTTCTATGCATTCTTTCAACATGTAGCAAATGAAGAAATGATGAAACGAAACCAAACGGATGATGCCCCAAGACTACAATTTGAGAACAAGTCCTAATTATTACCTGACTTCTCAAGCTTCTCCTTGTTCATAATAATGGTGTGCTCATAGCTTCCTCCGAGGCTAGCCTCTGTGATGAAGTGGGTCCCATAGTCTCTGTATATCTGTCTGTATTCCCCATACACATAGGACTGTGGCAAAGCACGCAAGCGCTGCAGGAACTCAGGGTGAAGCATCAAATCCTCTGCCTTCAGCATGTACTGGGCATACTCCAGTTCTGCTTTGGCCCTCACAAAGCTATTAGCCTAGAATTTATGAGAAAACCATGAACAACAACCCAAATTTTTATTTGGTTTGTTTTTCAGAAAAGTGGGTGCACCAGTGGATTGTAAACAGGTCAGGGGAGAATAAAAAGCAAACACCAACTCACCTTGCCAGAGGCACTGCGAATCTTCTGAACTGATTTGGTGTATTTGTCATCATTGTAGTTGAAGCCAAATTCAAATACGCCAGGAATGGCGAAGCCAATGGAAAAAGAGGTTTTGGATGTGCGCTCCATTGAGGTGTAGTCTAGGTATTCAGAGTATGATTCAAAAGACTGCATGGTGAAATCATATGAGCCCTTTGTCTAAAAGAATGAGATGAAAGGAAAAATAAGATAAGCCACGATTATTTGTTGTTTCAAAGTTAATACTAACTGAAGCAAGAAACACAAGGGAAAAAAAACACTCTAATAAGCCTTTTTTATACTTATTTTATCGGGATTATAAAGTATTAGTAACTATTAGCTTTGTTATTCTTGATCAATCAGTTTCTATTGTATTACTGAGCAGGAATAAAGCCTATATTAAAAAAGATTTGTGGGTTACGAGGTGTTGATGTATATTACATTTACAAATGTATTAATTAATTAATTAATTAATTAATTAATTAATAAATACATTTTAGCTATCTTATTATGCTGTCAATTGATTTATTTTAGTCTCTTTTTGGGTAAGTAATCACATATTGCAAAATTTAGCAACCCAAAAGTTGTTGTCATTAATGTCTTACAAATGATCTCTACAGCAGTGGTTTCCAACCTTTTCCAATTCATGGCCCTTCTCAGAGCACTTTTTATTTTAATTTGAACAACTAATCATTCAAGATTGAAATGAAAGCAGGGCAGCACTTCTTTGTTTGACATAGGTGAGATGACTTTTTGACTCAATATCTGTCTCTTGACTGTCTTTCTTTAAATCTTCCTGATATTTACCAGCTATCCATTTTCATATGCCAGTTTTAGCCTCTTAGTATACGATCAGAGAAATTAAACAAGTATACGATGTGGTCCGCCCAGCATTTTTAACCTTTTGAAAGATAATTTAAAAACCTAATATACAGTATGTAGGTTTGGAACCACTGCTTCATAGCATTACTAAGTCATATATAAACCATTAATAAAGAGATTAATTATGATTTATACCAGAAAGAAGAAACTGTAGTTTTTTATGTCTAACTCAGTACTGTGACTGTCAGGTATGCCCACCTGTTGAGTGTACTGTTGCAAGTTGTAGGGCTTCCTGAATCTGATATTCTGGATGTTGTGGGGCAAGCAGCTGCCAGCATAGTATCTGTTATCAAGCACCACTCCCTCTATGTTGCTGTTCAAGATGTTGATTCTGAAAGAAGAGTAACAGTGTCAGTGTGGAGTGAGTGACAATGAGTAGACTGGTTTGAGAAGAGCAACATGAGTCCTTTGACTTACATTATAGACTAATGGGATTGTGACTCACCCTTTGGCAAGGTTTTCTATTCCCCAATACTCTTGAACCTCTTCCCTACAGGGCTTGCGAACCTTCGGACAGCCGACTTCGTCAGACATGTCCCCACAGTCATCCTCTCCACTACACTGCAGAGTTCTGTGAATACAGCGACCTAAAGGAGAGGAAAAATTTGACATTCACCAAAAGTTTATTTTAAAGGACAACACCCTCATTTGCTTCTTTAAAATATAGATAACAAGATCATCACAACTGCTCCGTTAAATATGAATCATAAACCAGCAGCAGATTATCTTAGCATAGCACAAAGGCCAGAAGCAGTGGGAAACAGCTAGCCACTCTCTGTCCAAAGGCAACGACTTGGCAAATTCACAGCACTTGGCCAAGAAATACTACTTGATGAAAAAGTTTTTATGCTAAGCTAAATGGCTGCTGATGCTATATGTATCTATTCAGCCTGTGAATGGTAATTACTCACCTAACTTTTGACAATAAAGCAAAGAAGTTTATTCCTCAAGATGTTGAACTAGTTCTTTCAGAACAAGGCTTGTATATGCTAACTAGTGTGACTCTCACATCAGGCACACTTTGTGTATGACTTGAATTCTCAAGCATTATCCAACTATAACACAAGACTTAATGAATGGTTATGGCTTTCTAGAAGTACATTACATTTAGGAGCGTAGGAGATACCTGTTTTAGCGCAGAGAAATCCCTCACACAAAGGAACACTGTCACAAGTGTAGCGGGATGCAACCTCACAGGCCTCCTCCTCCCGGTCATGAAAACTGCACTGTTCTCCCCCAAACTGAGATGGTGAGTCAAGCTTAGCATGACGATACTGGTTGGTCGAGAAAAAACAAACATATAAATGGTTAGAGAGACACAGAGGCAGGCGCAACAAATCCCAATAAAGGCGGGGGAAACTGCTCCGGGGAACTATAAGCTCTAAAATAACATTAGTGGGCTGTTTTCACTTCATTTCTTTCGTCATGTCAAGGTTATTAATCCCCCTCCTTGTACAGTGGATGAGACAGAGCACTGAAGTACATCACCTTAGACCTGGATTACAACTGGTGAGATCAAGTTAACTGGCCTGTAGTTTCAATGAATATTGACCATTAAACCAGGGTTTGGGTTTGTATAGACTAATTATTTGAGTGTTCAGTTAACTGTTAGTTAAGTGTTCGTTAACTGAACTGTTAGTTAGTCAAAGGAAAATTTCATAGTTTGGGAAATATACTTACTTCCTCTCAGATGAGAAGACTTGGCCCTTCCATGTCTCTGTACTAAAGCTGGAAAGTGGCTAGCTTAGCTTTGTAGAGAGATTTGAAACAAACAGCCTGTCCAAAGGTAACAAAATCTACCTAACACCTGTTTCTTTGTTGAAAGAGTTCATTACATAATCCCACGCAAAACATTTCCTTTGTATGAATGAAACAAATGAGATGATATGGTAATTGTTGGGCTTCGTCCTGCTTGGGATTCCTTGTTTCCTTTGGACAGTGTCAGGCTAGCTGATTCCAGTGTTTGTGCTATGCTAAGTTAGCCAGTTGCTGGCTCCACCTTTAGGATGAGGGTGGCACCCATCTTCTCCAATGTACAGTGTTTCCCAAAATATCTCCCAGAACTTTAAGATTAAAAAATCAGATTCATGTTTTTAGAGCAAAAGTTCTGACACAGCACCTTAGCTCACCACATACATTTCAAAGACTAACAGCCCGAAAAACAACAGTTAAATAGATAATAAGCTACAATATACTATTATATACTATTAATCAGGCAACAGAATTTGATCATTTAGCTAAATAAACAGAGCAAACAATTTAAAAAAAAAGTGTATGCACGGTGCGTACAGGATTACAGCTGCCAGTGCCACCGTCTCCTTCCTCTGAATCATGGTAGATTGAGGATAACATTAAGAGGATGTTATCACTTATGTGTTAAACGTGGTAAATTTTGTTGCCTCTGCCTCAGAGGTTGTTCCACATTACAATGAGCTCTGTCTTTCCTTTTGTTAAAAATTAAGCATAGAGTCAATTGAAGCAGAAATCTTAAGTCATTCTTCACAAGCACAGCTGTGTGGCTATCAGCTGATCTATCGTATTCATGCAGATGGACAAGACATCAACTATAGCCACACTCTTGATGCTATATTTATTATTTTGCTCATTTTACTTATTGTATATGTGTTCATGGGTGATATAATTCCTGGTTTAAAACACAAGGGCATTCTGTTGGGCCAAAAAAGACAGGCCATGTATTGCAGTTGTAATGTTCTCCGTGTCCACTAAAACATAGTCTAGAATCATCATACTTACTCTTTTCTTCTGACAAGGGTCACAGCGAGACCATGCACTCCACTCTGATAAAACACAGTCCACTGGCTGAACTACCACGGGCACAACCACTGACCGAGCTTCACGAACACTGGGCTCCTCATTGCTCGCTGTTGTGATGCCAACTTTACTGTGACATGTAAATGAAAATCAAATCAGAACAAAGTAGCATATATATTTACCACCTTGTACACAAAGGTTATAAGGTTTCTCAAATGTGTCTTGGTGTAGCATGGGCTAAAGCATCTGATTCAGAGAAAAAGACCCATTCATTCAGAGTTCTATGTGAAATCACTTTTCAAAATTTTTTAGAAGCAAGACTATGGTATGGACAAGGAATGCAGAGACTCTCTCTTTACAGACAAATAAAACCCCTACCTTATGAGCACCAAGCTCAAAGTAACAAGAAGAAGACAGCAGTGCAAACTGAGTACACTCCTCTGTATCACCACAGAGAACATGGTTGTGTGTCATGACTGACTGTGCACAAGGAGACAACACTGCTCCACTGTCTATGTAAACACCTGATGATCAATACTGGCCTGTGTATGAACTCATTGGTGCCATTAGACTCAGAGGTGGAGCTGGATACACAGGCCTGCATGTCCTCAAGGGCACTGAAGGTTTATCTGTGGACAAGATTTTAGAAAAAAATTTGAAGAAACTACAACAACAACAGTGTAATAAAACCAAAGACCTGAGTGTATTTTCAGAATATTGTCCACCTTTATATGATATATAATCATGAGATAAATCTAAGAATTTATATGACGAACCTGGAATGACAGAAACAGACTTTAAATCTACTAACAGTGGTGGAAAAACAAGGCCTTATAATAACGTGAAAGCTTGTGTGGTCAAATCATCTGAGAGTTTGTTGATTTATGACCTTTAAACTTTGCTCAACTTTGATTTACATGTTACATCATAACAAAATGTGATGACTCAGCTGTAGTTCATTAACTTGGCCAAGATCAACAGAAAATTATTAACATCTAATAATGGGTACTAATATGATACTATATATATATCAATATAGACACTATATGAAGATCAGGTATCACTACAGTAAATGCCCTGGATTGAGGCTGCTGAATATATGTTTTTAAAGACTTTCAAGTACTCAGGCTTTACTTTATTTTATTTACCTGACTCCTTAATACTTACTCGCCACTACATTTCAGGGTTAAATGTTGTTCTGCACTACATTTATCTGTCATCTGAAGTTACTAGTTACTCAGATTAAGATCTGTGCAATAATCACAGATTATAGATAAAATAGAGCATTGTTGCAGGTTAAAACAGTTATTTTCCAAACTTTTGATCCTTCACAAAAACCAGTTATGAGTTGTATATTGTTTCACCAAAAGAGATTTCCCCTTATAACTTCTAACAAGGTGTCATGAAAAAAAAAAGTAGTACATTTCACAACAGAAGCAAAGAGAAGAAAAAAAAGAGAATACAAACATGTGCAAAATGTTTTTTTTTTTTTTTTTTACTTTTTGGGCCTTTAGAGCTGTGTTAGAATGAGTTAAATTAGCTAACTGTACTTAAAGCACATACTGAATGAATGAAGCACCAGTAACAGTTTAACAATATATCAAAGGGGCCATTTTTCCACATAATTAAAATAATTTTGAATTCAGAATCCTCAATAGTAAACTATTATCATAATGTTTTATTCAATTTAATACATTTTTTTTCTTTTTTTTCACATTTTTCAGGATGTGCTCTCATCTTTTACTTAAAATGTACCAGACATTTTAAGTAAAAGATGAGAGCACATCCTTCCTCACTGTAGGACAGTACATCAATTTTAGGGGCCTGACAATGTGCAACTGAATGTGATTAATAAAGGGCAAATACAAGTAATAATCCTGCTGATATATCATAAGCATAAGTAGTCACATGACAATGACTGACTGTACAGAATATTTCAGAAGTATTTGTGTGAGGAGAGCAACCTCTGCTGCTGCTGTTGTGGTTGTTACAGAAGAATTTTAGAAAGATGCTATCAGAGAGGAAAGGAAACAAAGCAGGAAAATCGGAATCACATGATATTTTATTTGTGACTGAACAGTGGCATGGGTACAGTGTATGGGGAAGTCATAGACGTACAAAAGTCCTTTTTTTTTTTTTTTTCATGACAATTCTTAATTCCATAAATAAAATTTACAAAATATTTTGGACTATTTCTCATTCTTCTTACACGAGCAGGGGTACAGTTAGGCTACCATTTGTTATTTTAATTCTAGAAGTTAATAGTGATTTCTCTATTGTTCATATTATATAAAGTTACCTTTATTTTTGACCATTTCGATTCGATGGAGCAGACCTACAATATGCCCAAGTGCTTTGTTACAACAATGACCTCTTTACTGTATACAATGACCTGACAAGAAGAACAATGAATTGACCATGAAAATAAACCTGATAAGGCATAGAAATGCACTCTACTGTCTCTGCGCTTGTGGTTATTAAGCTATGTGTCATATCAGAATGGATTTATTCTGTTCAGTTACTCAAGAGACCAAACAGAGATATGATTTTGAGAGGCAAATTGTAAACAATGTGACTTTAGTTGCAAATGTAGAATATCTAAAAACAAAAAAGAAATGCAGGAAAATCTGCCTCCTATTACTAAAAAAAGTCTGTGACCTTTTAGAAATAGCAGGATTTTTGTTTAAACCCCTTCTTTTCTTTTGTCTCTCAAGTTCATAATAAGTGAGACAAGTTCAGCAGGCTTTATTTTGAATGACCATGAAACACAGTTCATCACAGTTCATATCTCACCAACCGAACAGAAACAAAGACATTTTCAGAAGTTAAAAAAAAAAGAAGAAGAAATGGCTGCAAAAGCGAAACAAACATCCAGACGTCAAAAATGTAGGTGCTGGTAGGGCATTGCTTGAGAGAAACACAGGTAGTTGGCATCCAAGAGGCAGAGAACTATATTATGGCACAAAGGCTCAGGTATGGGGGGCTGGGGAGTTTCTTATTTACAAAATAGATGTTTGGCAAATTTAGAATTTGACATTGATGCCTCCAAGTCATTTCGATATCCCTTCATGACTTGGTGTCATCAATTAAGAATTCACAGCTTATAAAACAAGAAAAAGAAAACTCCTATCTTCTGATTTCTTTCAGGCCTAGGAGGAAGCTGCAGAGAACAGGTTTGCTCACAGCTGAGTCAGCTGAATCCACATTAAGTCTGTTCATGCAAATGGACGAGGCGGTGGAGCAACACTATGGGAACATTTGGCAAATCCATCTGCTGCGCACAGTCTTTGCTGGTGGCAATTGACAAACTGAAGGTCAACCACTTATGGTAGGACACTGCTCCTCCTTGACGTCTCAAAAAAAATAATTTGCATCGTCAGTGTCACTGTGGCCTTTTCACGCATCCTCACAGATATAAATCCATTACAGGGGTAGATGCAATCACCTCCTGTTGTAGGTTTCGGTCAAAGATCAAAGGTCACTTCCTGGTTGAAAGGTTATTTAATTGGACGGTAAAGCCAAAGTCTAGTTGTCATGCTGAGGAGTGCAGTACAGTATGTGGCCTCTGGAGGAAAGCAGATCCAAGGATAGCCAGCTTATTACAGACCTGCCAAAATATCCTTTAAAGGTTGAAAAAAACAGAACAAGTCTGTGTAATCCAGCTGTGTGAGATGCTGCCGTTCACAGTCACTATTTTCTTTCTCTTTTCTCTTGAGCTTCTGTCTTGGCCTTGAGAGCTTCCATCTCCTAAAAAAACAAGTAGCAGTATGAAGCATGAAAGCATGAAGCTGCATTGGTGCAGTTATAAATGTTACCTCCAGATGGCAACATTGTGCCTTCCTTGTCTTTAATTTGGGTGATGCAGAGGGACATAATGACTTAAATATTGAACCAAACCAAGGCTAATTTCCAATTGGCAGCAACTCCTCTTCCACCAGGAAGAAGGGGACACATGACGGGGGCAAATGAAAATACAAAGTGAATGAAGAAAGACAAAGAGGGATGATGAAACAATAAGAGAGAGGAGGTAGTTGGACAATGGAGATTAAAGGAGCAGGGGAGAAAAGACTTTAAATTCTACAATGTGAAGATTGTTGGGCAAATCAGAGCAGAGGGAATCGTTTAATACCCACTCGTTGGTTGTTCTCTAGCTGTCTTCCTGTGGACAGGTCTCATCCTGCGTAGGATCAGGAGCTGCACTGGGCACCGGAGAGACCGACCTTGCAACATCAGAGCCCTAAGAAATAGAGAGAGAAAAAGAAAAGGCTGTAAAATGCTGAAGGTTATGTATTTATTGAAATCAACTCAATGTAAACACTTTTCCTCCCACATTATCCACAAAAACCATGAGCCAAACCTAACAGCAACAACGGCATCATCTAATCAACACACTTATATCATCTTTGACCTTTAATGCTTAATTGACATGACATTTTTCTGAAAAAGGATAAAATCAATTCTATTTTGTCATATTAATCATATGACATTCTACTCTGTGTAATTACATGTGATGTAGTTGAGAGCCGATCATCCATATGACAATAATAGATTGCAGCTTCACGCCAGTTTTTAAATCAAACCCGTGGGGCTTGTTGGCTGTAATGTGACCCCTGGGTGATGGCTCACCGATTGTTCCTCCTTGCTGTTGCCAGATTTGCCCTCCAGGTCTACAGGGGAGTGATCTGTGGGAGGGTCACTGGCCTGGGATGGGGGGCAGTCAGAGGAACAGCTCTGCTGAGGGGCTGGAGTGGATGCTGCAAAGACGGAGATGGATTCAATGCATCAATGGAAGAGGACACGTGATTTGTACAATTTTGTAAAATGTGGAATATTTACTGTTTAATGCTAATCTGTCCTGTGAATATATTTTAATATCACCCTAGTAATATACATAATATATACTGAGAATTATTATAAATCTTGATCATGACCTTTACTGTCAACATCCCTTCTATTTTTTTCTATTACACCTCACATTCTGTTTTCTGTCTAGTCTCAAATAAACAAAATTCTGTTTGTCTTTGGTCAAATAGTTTCAAATAAGTTTTCTTTGTGTGAGGCACAATGTTGCAGGAATCTCTTTTTTCTTGCAGGCATTTGATCATAAATCAAACAACTGGACAAATTGAACATTTAACCTGACGATGGCAGAAGATGAAAAATGTCCAATGTTATTACAATTCATCCAGTGCTGAAGTTACATTTGAGCACAACATTTCATGGTGATGCTTCAAACAGTTATTGGTATAAACAGTATGAAATATTTCACTTAAAACCTGCTGGTGGCACTAGATGTTAATTCAATAGGATAGATCATCTGGGAACCATAAGTGCGTACAAAATCCTGTGGCAGTCCATTTTCTAGTTGATGATACATGTCACTGAGTGAGTGAAACATTTGATCTGTGGTTGGTGCTATATAAAAAGACAGAGGGATAGCCAAAGTCATTATGATATACCTTCTGGGAGCCAAGAAGAGCTCGATCACATTTCATGTCAATCCATCCAATAAACCCAAGTAGAGATGTTTTACTAAAACCCAAAAACCTTGTATTGGTGCGAAAACTCAGACAATCAATACAATTAGCAGACTACATCGCCTGGGGAGCATGAATATCTGTAAAATAATTTACACAAATGTGTCTAATAGAGGACAATAACCTCTGGACCACAGTGATGGATTGACAGACAGAATGACATTGCAATCCCCTGAGCCATTCTGATAGCTTCAGCTAAAAAAGGTGCAACTAAGATTTGAGATTATTACAAATGCTTTACAAAGTGGAACAGAGGTTGGTTCAATTATATTTGTTTATGTAGGGGGAGAATAATTCAGAAAACTTACGAGATTCAGTGGATGGTGATGTGGATGTACCTGGACTCAAGGTCATTCTCGAGAGATCAAGGTCACTACAGCTCCCTTCCTCTTCCTGGGCTGTAGTAGATGAAGGTGGCAGCAGCTGACTGCAGGCCAGTGTGTCCAGTACACTCATGAGGCCTGGAGTCCCACACCTGCTCACCGCTGCTGACGCAATGCCAGGTCCCACACCTGCTGCTCCAGCTCCTGATGTAGAGGGGCCTTCACCTGCATCTGAGTCCACGCCGAGGCCCTCTTTACCCAGGCTCAGCTGCCTCTGGAGCAGGGTGGGGTCGGCTGTGTGCTGGGGGCTGGTGATAGCAGAGGATGGAGCTGATAGGTCGCAGGCTTGGGGGCACATGGTGGTAATTGGAACCAAGCCTTGGAGCATGGCAGCTGGGATGGCATGGCCCCCCACGCCCACAGTCTGGGCTGGCATGTAGGCTGCCATGGCCGCCCACTGCTGTTGAGCGGCTGGGAAAATGTTGGCCTGGCTCCAGATGACCGGCTGACCACTGGGGAGGACCTGAGCCACCTGGAGGGGCCCCTGTACAGGGAAGGCCAGAGTCTGAGCCTGGGCAGGAAACGGCTGCTGTGCCCACTGGGCCGCCTGCACCGGCCCCATGGTCATATAACCTGAAGAAAAGCAGGAAGGAAGGAAATGATATCGAGACAGAAAAAGGAGGTAAATACGACTGGTATTGTGAGCATAGGCAACATTTTGCCTGCTGTGATTACAAGCTCAACAGTCAATATTGCTCTTTTGTCATCCTTGTCTGAAAGTGAGAGCTATTTAATGCTAAATTGATGCCTAATAGAAAAAGGTGCCTTTAAGGACAGCATTTTAAAGCTTTCTATGCTTAACTCAACTAATAGATGTGGTGTATTTTCTTGGCAGTGTCAAACAGGCCTATGATCCATTTTATGTCTTGTATCTTAAATATTAGCACTGAATGATGCAGCCAATTAGCTAGATTGGATACACTTTTCAATCCCACTGAACAACTTCCAAAGCAAATCATACATTTTTTTAATCATTTTTCTGACTTCTAAAGAGCTACAGTCTGGCAAAACAATATTAGGCACCCACACACTTATTACTGAACTTTTTTTCATTCATGTTAATATTGCATGGTATCGCAGTTGCAAGCACAGTGTTTTGAAAAAGCTTCCTTCTTGTTCTAGGAAAACAAGTGAGATTTGAGGGTCAGCTGCTAGAAAGCACTGACTTCATACATTTTATTATCACAGACATGCACACTGGGGAAAAGGGTGATGAGACTTTGCCTGTTTATTGCTATGAAAAAGCCACTGTTTGGTTAGGTTGCTGTTATGAAATGATGCTACTAGGTTGTTTAATGAATAAGAAATTCCTGCTTGCGAGTGCAGAGATGATGGCGCCACTGATTTAAAGTGTCCCGGAAAGTCTCCTCAAGTTGATTTTCATTTTATGGTAAAATGAATAGAAAACCACTGAATTATATGAAATCAATCGACTGAGCATGTAGTTTTGAAAATGGCACACAGAAGTCTAAAACATTGCAAATTAGGATTTAAATGATGTTCACAAACTAACCATCAAATAAACACATTCCCACTGGGAATGTATTTCTCTTTTATATTTTGCTTTGTGGAAAAGATTCAGTCTGGGTGACTACCTGACGGCACAGAGGTGGGGCTGAATGGGGCATACATCTCAGCAGCAGTGTGTTGCTGCTGGCGACTGCTCCTGCTAGGGTCCAGTGTGTTGGCAGGTGATGGAGGCATCTGGGAGGCAAAGCACACATGCACGCACACAAACACACACAGTCAAACACGCATATGCACACATACACACACGCACGCACGCACGCACGCACACACACACAGGCACAGATGTCACAACTATCAAAGTCACCTAAAAGTCACTGTGCTGCACATTTATCTTTATTCTGCAGCACTGTCGAACATTTGGGCAATTTAGATCTGTGCAACTGTTCTGATCAAATGACGTACAGGTAAAATATGATTTTAATTTCTCTACCTCTGCAAACTCTTGATATGTGTGGTACTCACCGAGGGAGGAGTGGACATGTCGCCGAAAAGATCAAAGTGGTTGATATTCTGTGAGTCAAACCAAGAGATGAGGGAGAGAAAGAGACAAAGTCCGGTGATGCATCACAACAATGAGATTTGCAGAGTCATGAAACCTTGAATTAATCTCCAAATAGGGTATGGTGGTTGCATGGGTGGGTAGGTGTGGGGAGTGAAATCTATTCACAAAGACAGTCTGTGCTCTCGGTGGCAAGAAACAACTATCCCCTTGTTTCATTATCAGAAAATGGATCTAAAATGAATCTTTCATGGCTTGGTATAATTGAGTGGGTAAAAGGCTATTCAGTCCCATAAAACAGGCTCTGATTAGATATTCTTATATCTGCCAATCAAGAAGGGCCCCCATGAGAGCCTGAGCCGCTTTATCATGCTGATTCCACTCTGTGAGCAGATATATACACAGAGGAGTGTGTTTATTTCATTGAATGAAAAAAGAAGAAGCTCCTGAAACCACCCAACCGAGACAATGAGGCCACCTCACCCTAAAAGGCAGACGTGACCCCTGCTCTAGTCCCCTCTGTGATCCATTTTCACTACTTAAAGGAGAGGGGATGCGGCTATGAGAAAGACTGTGGGATGGCTAAGTTGCATGAAATGTCTCTGGGGCCATGCACAAGCAGACAATGAATCACTGTAAAAGCACAGAAACACACAGAACACACAGGATTTGCATGCTATAAATAAACAGATACAAAGGCAACATATTCAACGAAAGAAAGGAAAGGGAAGAATCACAGCAATCAGTGTTGCACATAAACAGAGTGTTTATGTCTCCCCTTGAATAAGCCGGGACGTGGTGGATCGCACAGCACTTTGGAACCATCGAGGGGCACAGAATGAGTCAGAATTTGGAAAAAGGTAAACACTGTACACAGAGGTCTCTCCCTGCAGGCACTGACACACGTCAGGGGAGTTCGAGGTTCTCAAAAAGCTCCAACTGAATGAACAGACAAGCAGTAACACTTAGAGATATGGAAGCGCTGCTACTTATACTGACATGGGCTGTTTGGGCGAGATAGCGAAGGGGGTCGGGACAGTTTATCTGCTTGATATGCTGAGCAACAAGCACACAAACAGTGGAGAGTAGAGAAGCACTTTGCTAGGGCTGTTTTCAAAAGTTGTGTGGAAATTCTTTCTGGGTGAACGTTTGGCGAAATAGGCTTGAATAAATGTTTTTTGTAAGCGATTCGAGAGATGTAATAGCGTGGTCACGGCATGGTGGTGAAGAACTCATAAAACCTACCAGAATGAAATGAAATATATTTGCAGTTTGATGACAAGGGGGAGGGGAGAATAAAAAAATGCTTTTTGTGCTGTTTTTCTGATCAAACCAATTCACAGGAGAAAAATATGAAAATATCTCTATTCATTAAGGTACAGCTTTCATGAGTGTTTGTGGCCTTAATTGTATGTAGCCGTGACTTCACTGCATGCAGCTTAACCCAACACCCACCCCACCTACAAACCTCTCGTCCTCATCCTCTGAGGAAGACAGCACAGCCATCCTGTTATTCATAAAGGTATCCCGGTAAAAAATGGGACCAGCAAACACACTCCACACGGATTTTGTCTCAACCATCTGGTCACGACATGTGTCAGATTCTGCACAGGATTGGATTTTGGATATGAAGCCTGCCTCTCTAATGTTCTGTGAAATTGCTGAAATGTCTGATTTTGGTCAACCAATCAGTTAGTCTTATCTCTTCAAGCAGGCTTGGTATGGCCAATGTAGCTTTGTTTCATCATTGTCATCATCACCACAGAAAGCAGACGCAGACATAGGCCTCTGTCTGACTCCTTAGCTTGTGTTTTAGAGCCTGCTGACTATTAAATACAGTGGAGCAAAATATTACAAATGGACAGTGTGAAAGAGGGCTTAAGGCACTTCCTTCCAGAGGATCTTAAAGAGAGGTTTGCAAGTAGAAGAGTAAAGAAACAAATAATAGAAAATAAAAAACACCTACAGTCATGAAATGGCGTTTTGGGACATCATAGATCCCTTCCTTCTGCTGACTGGTTGGGACCTGCATTGGATTGGAGGTCGATTCAAACGTAAGTAACAGAGAAACACCTTTTTTCTTTGCTTCTTTTTTTGATAGGCTGGGTATTTAAAACAGGAGCTAACAAGAACTGAAAAGTGTCCACTGAAGTAGAAAAGGGCTACTACATCAATTTGGATTTAGTCTATTTTTCTAAAATGTAATTTTATCGTTTAGGGCAATGGGATTATGCAAATTCTACATTTGTGCTGTTGAATCAATTCTACTTAAATCAATATTGATTGCAAACAATGCTGGTTCTGTGAGTATTAAGAGAGCCGATTGTTATTCTGTACCAGTATGTCTCAACTGGTTCATCTGACAATAGGATGGTGCCTCAGCTCTGGCCCTCTTTGTATATTTCTCTCACATTTATCCGAACTATCTATTGCTTGTAACCTCGCTGCCTGTCTCTCCAAATGCTCCCTCGACTGGTTAACTTTCCGTTACGTTTTCCCCAAGTCCATTGATCTTGTTTCATTCTGAGATCAAATGGCATGGCGAGTGATTAATCTCTCTCTCTGAATCTTTCATCTTCAGAGGAATGCAAGATACAGAGAGGCAAAAAGAGCAGGAGGAGGAGCGGCAGAGAGGGGGAGGGAGGAGGGGTGGGATTAAATCATACTACAGGTCCCTAGAGTCCTAGCTGGTCCTTCAAATGGTCTAAAATCAAAAGGTCAAAGTGTTAGATATATAAAAGGAGCCTGGTCTACAAGCTTTGGGTAAACTACCCAGACTAAACAACTGACCTTGACTCTGCTACAGCTGTTTCAGACACTACATTAGGCATAATATTAAACATATAGATGCTGTCCATTCCATTTCCATTTCTTTTTTAAATACTAATTATTGGCAGTAATTGTTTTAGCAATAACCATTTAGTGTATATGGGTTCAGTCTATATAGTTTTATTGTTACTGACAGCCCTATGTTGGATTCAAATTGGCTTCAAATGCAGGGAAGATTCACATAATGATAACAAATGAACAAATGATAATTGGATGAATCCAGTGATGGTTTATTTTGATTTCATTAATATCAGCTTCTCTGTTCATTGTTCACTCTCCTAACTCCACACCAGATCTATATTAACTTATTGCTAATGTAAAGTGAATAGGCTGCTGTTGCTATTGCTGCTGCTGCACATCACAAGGATACAGCTGGTAAAATAATGGGTTGGCTTTCATTGTAAAAAATGCTACAGGAGACAGCCTCATCCAAATAGGAACCTCACTTTGGTCTGTTTCTGAATCTCCAAAAACAATCTGCACTGTGTAATTTATTTTATAAAGTTGTTAGTCATGTCACTATAATCATCTATCACAGGGTATCAAGAGGGAGGGAAAAAAAGGGGGCAGTGCTTGTCTTTGTACCTGATAAACGCTCTCCTCTGACTGGGGGCCACGGAGGGGTTCGTGTCCAGCCTCAAACACTATGTACTACAGAACAGAAGTAGTGGGCAAGGCAGTAGAGGTGCAGAGAATAATGTGATGAGAAGACAGAGAGAGTGGGGGGGGGGGGGGGGGGTTGGTATATAAAACAGAGAAATACAACAAGGGAGTGATACATGATGAGAATAAATGAAAGCACAGGGGAGTGAGGGTGGCGTCAAGTGAGGAGTGAGGAATGAGATCAGGAATATAAAGGGTGTCAAAAAATGGGGCATATGAAAGAGGAACCGGGTGGTGGAGAGAGAAAGAAAAAGAGTGAGGTGGGGAGAGGAAAGAGCACAAGTATAATAGGTCAGGCAGAAGTTCAAGGCAATGTGGAGGTCTTAGCTCAGCAACGTGATGCTCCACCTCTTTTAGAGAAAATAGAGCCGGAGGTCAGAATAGTGGCTTGAGATCCATGACTGAAGTTTTAATAGGTCCTCAAATTTGTCAGTATCTCCTTTGAGGTTGACATAAATAAATGCCTTTATGGATCTCAAATTAAAGTAATAGTTTGACATTTTGGGACATACGTTTATTGACTGTCTCCATAAGATGAGTGGACAGAAACATTTCTTAGGTATATCTGGCAACTATTCCTTAGGCAAACAGCTGGTTAGCTTAGCTTCACATAAAGACAGCAAATGGCGAAATAGCAAAATTGAACTGTAAAATTGTCAATCTTCTGTTTTATGGGAGTTAGTGAACCAGACTATTTCTTGGCAGCAAACAGCAGAGACTCCAAAAAAATCACTTGTCTCACCTGAGTTGTAGTCCGGCACAAAATCCCCTCTAAAATAACACAATTTAACAGTGCCAGCTGGCTGTTTCCTCTAGTTTCCAGTTTCAGTGTTTAGCTAAGTCAATTGTCTCTATCTACAAATTTAACATGAGAGTGGTATCCACCCTCTGATCCAGATCTCATACAGGAAGCAAATAAATGCATTTCCCAAAATGTCAAATCATTTTTTTAAAGACTCACACAGTCTGGAGTTTTGTCAACCAACATCAACATAAATTGAAAACTGCAAATGGAATGGGTTTATGCAAAACACACTTCAAGAGCAAAGAACAGAGGTGATCTGGGAGGTGGTTGGACATACTACTGAACATAGCATTCAGAGTAAGAGTTAGTGTTGTCTGTATTCAGTATGAGCAAACACAGAGAAAGAAAAGATTATGTTCAGCCAAATAAATGCACAGGGCAAAAAAGAGAGGGGGAGGGTAACAACCAGTCCAGGGCAGGGGCATATCTTTGGAAGAAATCAGAACACTGACACAGATCAACTTAAAAAATATGGTTTTACAACACTGCACTGGCAAATGGGAGTTGAATGGTTGAACAAAACTGTCCACTAGGATGATCTACTGTGTATTACTGGAATGGTGGAATATCATGAATCATTAATTCAAGCAGATCAGTGACTGGAGAAGATATTTTAATTCAGGATACATTTTTTTTTTTTTTTTGGTTTTGGTTTTTTTTCCTAATTCAAAGCTTTAAAGGTGAAAACAGCTCCAGTGAAGCTAAAAATCAGCAGTGTTTAGTTCCTGCTCTGTGTTCCTGAGGACCTACCTGGTAAACTGGATCGTCTACTTCATCCTCCAGGATGGTCTGTGTGGATTTGGGACAGAAGGCAGACGACACATTTTGTTTTTCATCAGTAATTTTGAGAAGTCAGTCTCATTAGGAACGAGGAACAGAGAACAAAATACATTAATCTTCTTCTGTCTTTTCCATCAACCAAGTATAATCACAGAGTGACGGCAAATTTTAATGAAACAGCCATTTGCTGTACCACAAACCCATCAACACAAGCACCTTTCCTGTCACACACATCTGAGTCTCAGAGGAGAAAAAATCCCATCCAAACCTGTTGCACTTGTATTATATTTAGATGTTCAAAACAGAAGTCAGTGGGGCAGAGAAACACAGTCTGTGGTGCACTTCAGACGAAGCTCAAAAGTGTTAAGATTTCTGTTGTGTGAATGCTTGCTGGCTGAGTTGTAGTGTGTGATCTCGCCACCAAATGGGAAATGAAACTGAGATAAAAAAAAAAAAAAGCAAAAGATGGGCTCTGAGTGTCCTACCTGGTAAACCGCCTGCTCACACTGTTTGTCCTTTTGAGCCTTTTTCTCCATCTCCTCCCGCTGCTTGATGTCATAGATCAGCGTGAAGAGGTCGCGCAGGTCAATGATGAGAGGCTCCGCCTGGATGGAGGACGAAGAGCATATTAGCAATGAGATCCAGTGGAGCAGAGAGCAGTGAGGAGCAGTGTTCGGAGAAGAAGAAGAAGATATGCAGGAAAACAAGTGAAAGGTGGGAAAATATGTGAGTAGAAGAACAGCACAGGTATGTTCTTATAATGTTCAGAAAATTAGCTTAAACCTTTCAGCAATAAGTTTACAATAAGTTAACAATTAACCCTCAAACAGACGTCTGAGATGAGTAAAAGGAAAAAATATTTTTCCTCTGTGACTAGTGTATTTTTGAAAGTGTCAGCCCATATTTATTACAAGCTTTTTTTTATTTTTAACAATCCACTTGAGTGCCTGGAATATAATATACAGACTTCCTCCCATGTATGAGGGAATATTGTTACTCTTTATATGATAAATCCTCCTCTGAATTCTTCTTTATTCGATGAATGATTTTGTTATGGGGAGTGGCCATTTTGTATTCTATGGTTAATGTTTTTATTTTCTTTTTTTAATTTAATTATTGATGTCTTTTATGTAAATTTTTTCAATAAACCTGCACTGATAATGTCAATGTAGAATACGTTCAGTAAGGCCTGATGTTTGGTGTCAGGCTCTGACCTTGTCCCTCCCCAAAAAGAAACACCAAGTCAGTGTAGCTGATTTAAGAACTAGTAAACTAATTTCATTTGGAAAGGAGCATGGTAGCTGCATGTTAATGCTGACATTGGTTTGTTTTTAATTAGAATCAGAATTAGTCATTTGGGAAAAATTAACAGACAATTTATTTTTGACCTGCTGTTATAGTATACTGCATAGTATACTATAACAGCATTCACAATACACAATCAAGTTTTCTTCCCCATTGTTTAAACCAGTTTTCCTCAGTCAAGTTTGAAGATCTGTAGAGTTGACACTTGAGACTTGAACTTGAGTTGCTCTTCAGAAAATGAGGATTTGATTCCCCCAAGACTTGGGACTTGAAAGCTAAAACACTGAAGTGAGAGTGACAGGTGGTCCTTGCATAGCCATATAACTTGAATATTTAATTGCAATGCCTTTGCATTAAAAAGATTGGTCTTAGTTACATAAAAAAGCTAATGCTTTAAACACATTTCAAAGGAAAATGTGAAAATGTGTGAATGTGCCATTTAACACACATCATTAAGAGATTTAAAAAGACTTTCATCTTAACATATAAATCTCCCACTGGAGTCTTCTGACTTGATTTGATTCTGCCCTCTAGGACTTGGCTTTGCCTCCATAGACTCAACCAGCCTGAGCAGAGTGGACTCACCGACTGTGCAGTCTTGATTGCCACAAACCTGTGGTGGCCTTCCTTCCCACAGACATAGCCAAAGGCTCGGTGGTCCCTGGTGTCCTTGGCGATGTAGCTGATCTCATGGACTGAGTGGTGATGCAGTAGCACCTACACAACAGGAATGTGAAGTGTTTATACAAATGAGACCATGTTGGCCATGGGAACATGTGCAAATATGTTCTTTTAATGCTCTTTTCTTAAAGATGCAAAAAAAAACATGTCTTATTTCATTTGAAAATCTGATTTTTGATATTATGTTTCACAATAAGCTCTGTAAACTGTCTTGGCAGAAAAAGTAGGTCAAACCTACTTTAAACATCTTTGCATATTGTTAAGCCAAATGCAACCAACCAACACAGAGTGAGGCTAAAAGTCTCTGACAGACACAAGAGCGATTCGAGGGTGCTCAAGTCTCTGTCACATGGTATGTCACAGAGGATATGGTAACTACAGAACTGGTTCTCTGTCATCAGGAATAAAGATACTATAATGTGATGTGTGTTTTGTCTGATTGGCTGTGATTGTTCATCCAGAATTACTGTATTAGTAAGCATGAGATAAACCCATTTTCAAAATCTACTATATGTATGTATTCATATCATTGGTTGCCGATGGGCAACTCTGAAATAACAGGAGCTCACAAAACATAACTGCACACCCATATATACTCACAGACTAATGGAGGTGTCACTCAGGCACACCTACCTGCTGCTGCTCTATTAGCAGAGATAAGCTTAGGCACTGAGGAGGAGCTTTTATTTGAATATTAGTTGATACTCAGTCCCTAGTAACGCCTCAGATTAATGTTAAATACAAAACTAATATGACTAGTCTACTCGATTCAGCAGAGAATCATGTCAGCTTTACATAAAGTATTTCCATCTAAATGCTTGCTGACGCTGGCTGTGCTGGAGTGATCCCCATTTTCACCATAATCACTCAAGAGGGATATTAAGAGTGGAGTGTTATTTACTGCCAGTAATCAGTAAATAAAATGAAAAGCATTAGGGGGCATGATTTCCAAAACAACGAATGAGCTTGTCAAAAGCTGGTGAGCTGGTTGTGATGACGAGAGGCTTAATGTTCTTTTTCATTACAGACGAACGACGAGCCACTATCACCACCGGTCATACTGAAAAGAGATATTATCAAAGATGGGTGTTTTTTGGGGAAATAAACAGTTGGTGGTTTGGTGGGGGTCGGCAACCACGGGACAAGCACTGTTGCATAATTATCAGTTTAGCACTAACGACAGCTGAGGTGGAGCTGTGGTGTAATTAGCATTAGCGGCAATGATCATTAAGGGGTGGAACTGACTGCTAATTATCGGTTAGCGCTGATGAGCAGAGTGGGCCATCCAGCCAACACTATGCCCCAGGACGGGGGAGAGCCGAGCCCCTCGATCATCCTGTAATGGAACAGCAGGCCTTTGAGTCCGCCAGGGGGATGGAAGCCAGGATGGAGGAGGAAACAGCCCGTCTCATAACATCACCATAACATTGCTCACTACGCTATCATTAGCAGGCAGACAGGGGCTGAGTGATTTGAAGTAGGTCCTGCAGCATACCCCTAATCCTACAAGGGTATATGTTAAACCAGTTAAAGTCGTGGGTCAAATATCAAATGCAAGACCTGTAACTTAATGCTGTCAAGTTCAATCGTAATGACCAAGGGGAAAACTCTCTAGTGGAAAGCATGTTATTGGCTATCTTTGCATTGATGGTTTGTAGAAGAATTTGGATTTTTGCAAATGCAGCAGGGGAAATAACCCATTTTATTTCAGCACCACCTCGTGAATCATATTGCCTCTGTGCAGGTATTGCCGCTGTGCTAATATGTCAACCGCGCCAACCAGGCTTTCGCAAGATGGCAGCCCTGGCAGCCGTTGTGAACTGAACCGTGCGAGCGCCTGTCTGCCCTCTGGATGTCCTATATCGCGGGTTCACAGAGCAGCAGCTGGCACAGGCCTCACGGTGCAGCTCTGCCGCAGCGGGCCCACTCCCTGACATGTTACTCACCCCTGATCTTTCACAGTAAATCTTGATCCCGCCGAAAGAGACCGTCAAGAAGACTCTCTGCTTGTGCTCCCCTTTGGAACGTGCAGAGGAAGCCATTCCCTGAAGGACATTAAAGGAAATGACATGAAGAGATGAAAGGATATGAGCGCAGCATGAAAGATTTTGAGCTTTCTTCTCTTCCGACAGGTGAGTGTAACAGTGGGAGATTGAGGGGGAAGGTTGGGGGAGCAGGGTGACAGGAGTTACATAAGGTGTGATAGGACAGAATGTTCTTTCATGTGCCTTTTCTTAAAGCTTTACTCTCACAGGAATTCACACGTCACTTTGTACAGCAGGTCTTAATATTATTTCCCTAGCACCTCTTTTTTCTTCCTCATCTTGAAGTGGGTCTCCTGCACTTCAACGTGACACACACAAATGCTAGCTAACAACAATAAGGTTAGATTTGCTGACAGAATGGATCTCGCTGCTGACCGAATGGCTCGCAACTCCACATACTGCTGACTGAACAACCAATCCAGCCTTTGAAGTGCTTTTTTCCCATGGTTCCCAGCAGCTTATTTTTCTTATATTCTCAACTCTAATAATGAAAACAATTAACATTTCCCACCGTGTGCGACACGATGTGTCTTTCATAGAACAAAGCACGTGAGAGAACGGAGGGGAAGGAGAAGCAGAGGAGATAAGAAAGAGAAGAAAGAGCCGCTGTGCTGAATATGTCTGACAAAACTGTAGGCCCAGTTGCACTGACGAGTGGTTGACCTCTTCTATTCTTCAGATGCCTTAAGACCTTTTTCTTTTAAAGCTGAGCTAATATTTAAAACCATGGCCACTGTGAGTTGTTTCTGCAGGGAAATGGTGAGGGGAAATAACCCATCAATCTTTACATACATGAATATATATTCTTATGAGAAAATGGGGAGCTGAGGGGATAAACACAGTATAAAGGAGGAGGATAAAGAGCACAAAAGCAACAGGGATAAGAAAGAGATGAAGTAAGTGAGAAAGAGGCAGGCGGGTGGGAGAGTCGATGGATGTTGTCAATCAGCCATCGGCTTCTCCATTTGGTGGATTAGTCCTCAAGGCAGCGAAAGGCAGCTCAATACAGACCCCATCCCCTCCTCTATCCCCTGTCCAGATAATAGCAGGTCTGTATTGACTATCCATTGACTGTAACTGGATGGTGGCTGGTGACTACTAGAGTCATGTGGCAGGCACTGCTGAAATGTCAGATCAAGGCAGCGAAAAAGTTGTTTTATTGGACATACACATTGAATGTATATGGGTTATGAACGGCTTTGCCTTCTGGCTATACTGCTCTTCTCATAGGGCTTCCCACATATTTAAGCTCCAGCAAAATCTGTGAAAATATACTTTAAAAGCCATACATATACGTGCTCTTTTGGAGAAAGATTTATCCAGTAGCCACCTACAGCAAAGAAGCTTATGTCTATCTTTTTTCCCCAAACGAAGAGAGAGAAAAATATTTCTAACCTTTTACTTTGGAACCAGTAAAACATTCAAGAAGATACATAATAAACTTTTGAGAAGGGGGTGTACGTTCTCTCTGGTTAATATGTCATTTATATTAATAGCTATAGAGTTTTGCTACCCCTGAAGACCAATTATAATTTAGCAACCATTTCCTAGCCACAGCAGATTAACAAACTTCTCCAAATGCTGAGGTGTTTGGACTCTGATAAGGTTGGTACTTGGTGTTATTTTACTAACTTAAACCAATAGCGCTAATGTAAAAGTAAAAGGAATTGATTAAACACTGTGTTTATTAGCTGCAAAAGACAGCACGTCCAGCTAAATGGCTTACCTACAGTAGTAAACTAACCCACCATTACATTACTATGTTTAATGATATTACAGGTTATATATACAAAAAGGTCCCATTCATAATACGCACATCCAGTGGGCCAATGTTAGCTACTGTTCTACTCATTGGCTTTAGGGACGTTTACTCCCCAACAACCTCAGTCACACTTGGTACTCGATCTGATGTTATGTTTGAAAAACACATTACTTCTCATTCAATCATCAGTAATGCAATTTCACATTTTGTCTAGTTCTAGCATTAACTAGGTGTTTCTTCATTTCCATGTCTTCTGCAGAATCATCAGCATTAATTTGAACCAACTCATTAAACCAAAGCTAGATTCATTAATAAGTTATACCTACAGCTGATAAAATCTTCAAGCCATGGTTGTTATTTCAGCCAGCCCAGCTCACAGGCTCCAGCTGGTAATGAAGTTTACATTAGTCTATCTCCAATATCAAGGTCTCACTGTTTTGAAAACTACCAAGAATTTACCCTGATATCATTGTAAAGGTAACAGAAAACTGATGGCAGAGTTTAGGGAACAGTGAATTCACAGGATATTTTACATCAAAAATACACCTTATCATCCACAATCACGGCTGCACAGCTTCAGCATGGTGCGGCTGAATTTGACCTAATTTACTTGCAACATTCTGTTAACGTTTCTAAATATTATCTAGGTCACATTATCACAGTTTGCATATGTGCTACAAGTATAAACTTTCTTGTAAAAATAGAAAACTGTGACTGACGTGGGAAGACAGGTCTGGGGGGGTTGGTGTTTTCTCAAAGTGACAGGGTAAAAAGTGAAAATTTAAATGATATACTACTTCAGGTGTCTCAGAAGAAGCCATTTTGCCTCTGAGGTCAAAAAAGCTGTATGAATAAATGTGCAGGGCTTTGAGCAATACTAAAAATACAGCATCCTAATAGAGAGAAAATAATGTAGAAAGCTGTTACCACTTTGCACAAGATATAAAACCAACCATACAGTAGCTTTCTACATGACAAAGATCTACAGAGTAATATAGCAGGACTTTTATTTGTTCCGTCTGGTCAGTTCTTTACAGAGCTTCAATGAGTCATATACAGGACAAGACAGCTCCCATGACTCATTCAACAGACAATACAGTCATGCCCATGCATGGCTTTTCAAAATCTGTCTTTGATGAATGAAGAGGTTCAATGATGTCCCTGCAGACACACACACCCACCTACACACAAAAAGACCTACACACACACGCAAGTCTGCACCTTCAGCTTCATCATGGAGTCCTGGCACAGCTTGTCCCCGCGAGCTGCCGTCACCTCATCAATCCCGATCAACTTGGCCTTGTACCGCACGCCATCTCCACGGAAACGCTTAATAAGCCCCGCCTCACTGCGGTCCTGACCTGCAGCAGGAAGAGAGATAGAGAGAGGACACAAATAAGGTGGAGAAAATGAAAAAGTGATTACAGGAAACAAGGATGTGTGGGCTCAACTGAATCATGCAACTTCAGCATCATGCTCTGCTTGAGGTATTGAGGCTGTAGCGTGAGTGTGTGTGTGTGTGTGTGTGTGTGTGTGCACGCTGGTATAAATATTTATGGTATAGGAAATTAAGAATGAATAGCAAATTAGCAGTAGCAGGCAAAGATTGAAAGAAGATTGAACTTGAAATTGAAAATGAAGTTGGATAAAAGCCAGTGGACTAAATGAGAAAACAAGTGAAACACTGAGACCACTTCACCAGCACCTATTGCAGGGCATTGTAGGGCATAGCACACAAAGCTAGGGTGGAAGGGTTATGGGGTGTTTGAGTGGGGGCGCTTATTCCGACGCTTCACCCACGCCCAGAATTCCCATGGGTGCTATTGGTGGTGACAAACCAGCTTGAATGGCTGCTATTGAAAGGAATCATCTCGGTCCAGCGCTCACCCACAATCCACCAGGCACTCAACCCAACATCCCAAAGTGATGGATGTTGGGTGGTGGCAGGATGGTGGTGTGAGATTGGGGGGTGTTTGCAACTGTGTGTCTGGATGGCCTTGGGCTTCAGACTGTCATCCCCTCCCTTCTCCCTCCGATCCTTGTTGCTGATTATTCTGTCTGTCAGTCTCTGCAGCTGCCCTGACACCCACCTTGACACTGACACCTTTCTCATTTTGCCTCTGTGCTGTCTGCCGTTGTACTGTTTTGATTATGTCGGTGTGAGCCTCGAGCGCTATCTCGTGCGTCCAAAATGCGTAAACCATCCCCTCATAACCCGTGCAGGGTTTGTCTGCTTCAACACAGACTCTCATTACATTTGCACAAAGAGATAGAAGGATTTCAAATCAAGGTCACCAGCACCTTGGAGAATTTAACAGTTTTCAGCCCCTTCGGTTGCTCATTTCTAGGTCACAAACCCATATAGTACATCAGTTAATGACACATTTAGGTGGCTAGGCTATGCTGTGCATGAGAAGGGGACGAGGTTTAATATCCCTAACAGAGACTGTCAAGCTGCACTCAAAGACCATATTACACCAAAATGAGCTTATTCCACACAGAAACACGTGGTATTGCCATCCATACCTCTCACAAACGTAATTTCTCTTTCTATTCCTGCAATTTCCAACGAAAAGGAAATCAAGAAAAAAATTTAAAAAAAGAAGCAAATCAAGGATCTTGTGCATATGGAGGAAAAAAATGTCTTAGTTCTAATGCAAGTGCTTGTCTTGGCTATGCACACCCTCTCACTAATTCATGAGCGCACAATTCTCCAAAGAGGAGGGGGGAGGGCTTGACGATGCTAAAGTCATTAAAGTCTCTAAGCAAGTGAATGTCAAATCTGGGTCTAATTCAGGCTTGTTTCCCTACCAAAGGATAATGAGTCTTATATACAGCCTGGTGTGTGCACAGCAATCACTAAAGAGACTGTAGAGTCTGCTTTGACATACAGTAAGTACATGATTGCAGCAGTGCAAGACCCTGCATAACAGACACAAGGCAGGGTGGACACCTGCAGTGATTATAGCTCTACCTGATCTGAACCATCCCTCATACACAGTGGCTGTAGTCAGTTCATACAGTATTATGCATTCCATCCTAATTTTACTGACTCATACACTCTGTAATGTAATGTAAAATGCATGCTGCTCCAGTTCCATTTTAAACACGATTGGTCCAATTCAGTGCAGCTCTCTCCGATGAGCTTTAAGCAGATGTTCTGTGCCATTTGTTTCTTTACATACAGTGTGCCATTTCCCCTTAATAACACTTCAGGAGAGATTTAGAGGTTTATGCACAGATCCTCAAAAAAAAAAAAAAAAAGTAGGCCTTGCATACCGAATGAGAGTCTTGACACAGTGGCATAACTCGTGCGCTACGTGCTCTGGGTTCAGATCAAGACGAGCGAGTGTGCTGTATTTGAAAACTAAAGAGCTGCAGGGCATGCTGTTTCATGTTGTTACACACTGTAGGAAAGGAGAAGAGAGCAGGAGAAGGTGTGTGTGTGTGTGTGTTTGTGTGTGTAGCTAGGTGACACATATTCCTCTGGCTTTCTGGATTTACAATTACCCAAGGTTGAAATGTCCTCACTATATTTCTGGCCCATAAGCCTGATGCTCATAATTTTTCTGACACAGGGTTGCCTGAAGTATTGCCTACTGTTAATCTGTGTCTAAGGATATCCTACACATTGTACAACATGCTCGCCATTTGGGAGTCCTGGTAGTCTGGGGTGCATGTGTCGTGTGTTACAATCCTTCCTACATCTCTCCTGTTGCTCAAATTTCTTGGCAAGCTACTAGACAATTAAAAGCCATAAAATAATAAATTCCTCATAAACAGCAGCTGAGAAATAACAGCCAGGATGTCAGGGAGTTTCATATCAAATGTTAAAATCCCCCACCTGACACAGAGGCCTTGCACCAGGACCATGGAGAGAACAATTACTGTTAGCTCCATACTGTTTCAGGGCTTGTCTCTGATCACAGTGTTGCATCCTCCTCCTTGCCACACTAGAATGGGGACAGTGAAGGGACAGATGGCAACAGATGGAGAGTCAGAAGTGCCCCTCCAGATATAAGGACTTGGCAACAAGAAACTTTTTGTTGGGGATGCAGGCATTGAGGCAGCTTAACCTTTGAACCTTTCTGAGTGTGTATCTGTGTTTGCCTGCCTCACTCTGTCAGCGTCCCTGTCAGTAGGATACACGCCGTCCATTTAGTAATAATGAGTGTACAGTGATGCGTACTGAGCCATACTTTCACCTACACACAGTGTGCAATATTAATAATTATTTCATGCGTCTCTGCACAAGACATTTGATGTCCCTAAAATGAAAAGGCTAGGTACGTCGTCCTGTCAGCGCAGGGGGCTGATGACTTTAAGCAGTAGTAAAGAGAATGGACATCTGAGGCAAATCTGTCCCCGCCATCTGCCTCCCTCATGTGCACAAAATAGTGTTCATAAGCCTCAGCAAACACACAGATACACATTTATAAACGTTAAAAGCAGCCCGTGTTCACTTGTCCAGCCCACGCTCACGTAAAAATCCCTCTCCCCAACTTTGGTGCTCAGCACAAGACCAAGGTTTTGGTTAAACGACTGATCGTTAGGTCAGTTATATAGAATTAATGAGGAGTGTTGTGCACGTTATCAATGCGATAGAACGACCATTGACTCACAGCAGAGTTACATGCAGGTATTGATGTGTGCTGGGTGGTGATGGGAGAGGTCACTCTTGCTCCACTCTGTTATTATCACGTTGATGGTGAAGCAGGGCGATGAAGCTGGTCAAATATGGGAAATAGTGTTTGAATGGGGTGAAATAGTTTGTATTTGCACTGCACATTTAGTACAAGAGGTGACTGGTGATTTAAGCTGCTGTTTGTGTCTCTCTGTGTCTGTTTGCTGTGTCTCTGTCCTTCTGCCCCTCTGTGTCAATGTGTCGCTGTCCTCTGTTCCTTGTATCTCTTTTTTTTTTAAATGAATCATTTTTTGTGCAGAGATTATAGTGGGAGAGCAACAGTTGCTATGGAGATGGAGTAAAGTCACGCATGTAAAGCATTTCTGTTGATGGGTAGAGGGGAACTCGGGCTTTACAGTGGGAGTCAGAGTTTGTTGCAGTGAGATTTGATGTTTCCAAATGGTTTTCAAACGAGTGACAATTGGAAATGCTATGACATCCTGAAAACAAAGTACAAACTACTGTGTCTAGTATCGCCTGTTTCTGTAATAATAGGTTTTGTGTTTCGTTTTTACAACCATAAATGTTTTATTTTCCCCTGAAATGCACTAGTGGAGAATATATTAAAAGATCAGAGTGGGGATATAGAATATAGTCCCTATTTTTCTTATTGTCAATAAATCCCACAAAAAGTAAAGCAATACCATAACTGGGCAATAATGCAGTAATGAGTAACACATTACATTATGTGATTTTTTTTTCAGTAACAAGTAGCATAAGGAATTATGTTTAAAATTTACTAATGCCATTGCAGTTTCTTAATCCTGTACTAATACTTAATAATTAATTAATAATTAATATTAACATTTAATGGAGTAGTTTATTTTCTACCATACCAGGTGGTGGATGGTAAATGAAATGATCAATTTTCTCTTTTTACATTTACTTGTGTCCAGTAAGTGTTGGTTTAGATGCTTGTGGTGCTAAGATGAGCCCGAAGTAGAGAAAAATGCCTTCAGATAGCCGGTTGTCATATTTGAAAAAACAGTGTTTCACTGAACAACATCTATCAATTGCATGAGACACTGTCTTTTCAGTGAATGCCCCCAAAACAATATATTTACATTTAAGTGAACAAAGTCCTCTAGTGGCTGCTGTATTTATCATAGGAGCAAAAGAGGAAGTCAAGTGACGTTGTTACATGACAACAAAGTCAGTGAAGGGAGGCTGTCAGGGCAGATGGTTCAAAACATTGGGCTTTTACAGCTGGAAATGCTGTAACAAAAGCACCAAAAATATCTATTAATCCACAGCTGAAAATAGTCCCCCAAATTCACTATTTACACCAGTTTAAGCAGCATTAACCAAAAACTACAACGTGCATCTTTTTTAAATTCACATATACATTACTTGATTTGAAAAATGAAAGAATATGTGACTTGAGTGTAACTGACAGGGCAGAGAGGTCACTAAAGAGGCAGATTTACACATTGTTGGTTTTGGTCTTTTCATGGGATTTGTTGATAAGAAGAAAAATGCAAAACAACAGGAGCCTTATCCTTTAAATCACCTCAATTTCTATGAATATAAACAGATCTTTGTCTTAATGCACTGCATGTCATCAACCTCACCCTCGATGGCATCCTTCACCTGTCCCAATCCTGCTCACAACCACCACTAGCTGTGCAGTCTGACAGTCTGCATGCATTTATGCTGCATTTCCATTTATATGGATCTAAATAGCATCTTTGCTGATTGTGACAATGGTCCCTGCAGCACATGTGATTAACATGGTAAAGTCAGGGGCTGATAGCCTGTGCTGATATCCCCCCCCCCTCAGATGAGCCGCATGACCACATGTGTAATAGCCCCCTTGCTCTGCTCTCCCCCCTCCACTTAACTCAAATCGATGGGCCCTCCTCCAGCCCAGCCATTTATCTAAGCAAGCCGACAGAGCCAGTGAAACAGCCACAGAGGACCTGGCCCCGTGGCCTCGTTACAGCCAGCCCGCAGAAGCCAGATTTACTGGACTAGCTGAAGTGGCTTTACTCATGGATGGAGAGATGAGGGGGGGAAAAGGGTGAGGAAAGGGAGGGCAAAGGAAAAATGATCCTCTTCTTACACACTTTCTTCCTTCTCCCTGTGATTTTTTCTCATTCTGCCTCTCTATCTCCTCTTCTTTCCTCCTCTCAGCCAGTTCAATCCCTTTTCAATCTCCCAGTGAACGTTCGGAGAATGCCTCGTCCTATTACATCACTTATGCTGTTCATCAAAGCGACAGGGTGTGAATTACCCTGTCCATGACACCTAAATCATGGCATTACCAAACCCTGGGGCTACATGGAATAGCTGTTACTACATCTGGATCGCTGGGATGAGACAGGGAGCCTCTCGGAGGGTTTGCCTGAGTGCAGCTCCCAGCATTATTTAGCTTCATCCAAACATGGCTTAAAGTTATGTTCGCTGCCTGCCAAACATGAGAAAGCTGCCATTTCCCCAATTTGTTTTCTTCATGGTTGTCTTTAGAGTACTTTTCCCTCAACATTAAATAAATATTCATACACATACTTACATCAGGGTTTTTTCTTAATGTAGAAGATTATACATGCCCTATGAGCAGAATATGTTACATGAGAATCATTTGATAAGTAGACTCTCACATACCTTTGATCCTCCTGGACTCCCTTCGCTGGCTGGTTTTGACACCCGGCTGGAGCTCGGCCTCTGCTGACATCCTCCACTGCTGAGTCCCTTGTCCCGCTCACAGCAGATCCACCATGGGTTAGCAGCACACAAGCTAATCCTCCCAACTACCAGGTGTCTGATTCCCCCAGTCTTGTCTCTCTCACAGTCGCTCTTTGGTGGAGAAAACCTCCCTCAAATCCATGGTGAGACTTCTGGTACTCCTCAATAAATGAAGATCCAGCATTGATAGCTGCACTCCCTCACTGTTTGCCCATGGTGTCCAAGTATTGCTAAACTACACGTGAAAAGATGATTGAATTATCAACTAGGGTGATCCTCTCGAGAGCAGCTTCAGATCAAAATTGACATCTTCTGGAGTGTACCTGAGTTCTCTCTGTGAAGGTCAAGTATCACATGGTCCACTGTTGCTCTTTTCTGAGGGTCCACCTATTGCTCAGGTGTAATTCCCCCCAGGGGAGACTGCAGCATTGATTGAATCAAATATTGTTCTTCAGAGTAGGTCAGGAGTGGATATTATTCTTTGGTAGAGCACTTCAGATGCAGTCCGACAGCCCATCACTTGCATTGAGCGCTGCAAGGCAAGAAGACAGGGATGACATTTAATGTTACCCTGGAGGTGGTTAAACATTAAAATGACAAACACATACCCCTTGATCACTCATTACAACATTAATTTAACATACAGAATGGCAGGCACCAATTTAACAGATCAACAAAGATGTTATTATCTCTTCTGGATCATCAATCCTTAATGTGAGTGCAGGAGATGCTTGCTGTTCAGCGCCCACCCCTGAAGGAGACCTGTGGCAAAAAATTTGATGCTCTTATTTTATGTACTGCTTGTGAGTAAATATAGAACATTAAAGCATGACCGATGCTTCTGTGCATGCAAAGCAAATCTTCAGAAGATGGATTGTTAACGCTCCCAGTTCAAGCCAACAGCACGAGAGGAGGGGAAGTAGCAGAGAGCGATGAATGACAGGCTGTTTCAAAGCAAACTGTGGTGGGAATCCTGTCACATCCGTCTATAAAGTAGAACCCCCCCACATTGTGCTTTAATGCCCTTGAAACATCTACTGCTAACATGGGGGCCATGCCAAGTTGGCACAGTGGCTGGCACTGCTTCTGTTGGCATGGTGATGGCCCATTGTTGGAAAAAGAGGCCTTCAGCCTACCGTGGCCTGAAAAGAGCTGCTGCACATCGAGCACCAGGCACACATTATCCTGTGTGACATTGTATGACATTGTGAGCATCTGTAATGAGAGTGAGTAGATAAGTCACGTTGGTTTAAAATGTATTTTAAGACACAAAACAGACAAACAAATAAATGAGCACAGAGTGCACAGGTGTTAGATAGCTCCTCACAACGTACACACCAGCAGTGTGTGTGTAGTGTGTGCTTGTGCATGTGTTAGCATCACAATTTCAGCCTTTGTCCTTGACCTCAGCCCTCAGCAGAAAACTCTGTTCTATCTATTAGCTGCTTTCAGTTTCTTCCCAATAAGCATATACATGAATTTTTTGCTTGAATTTGAACATTTTAACAGCTCATGCACACTCACACATAATTTTCTCTGTTCACGTCACTCAGGGTGGTTTTGCGTACAATTGAATCTCTCTATCCACATCAGATCCGATTGCACTGCCTCTAAAATTCACTTAACATTCAGTACATGAGTCTGTGGTTTGGTCTCATATCGTTAAGCAAACCTTTGGGGGGAAAAAAAATCAAACATTATTCAGCCAAGAATGGCACAAAGCATGCCTAGTTTGAGAGCAACATTTAAATATGAATGATATATATTGTGACTTTTAAAGGGATGAAGCCACAAATGGAGATACATGGCAAGATATAACTAGAGGGAAATGAGAACGTATGTTGTTTTTTTGTAATATGGGTGAAAAACCCTCTCAGTTAGACATTTAATCATTCTTATAAGTATGTATGCCTAGGACAGCTATATCTGCCTGCTCTCCCTCCTGTCCTTCAACCCTCCCATTACATCAAAATTAGCTATGATGTTAAGGCACATTTCATTTCCTTGAACAACAGGTCAGTGCAGTTACCTCATCATCTCTGGTTCTCCTTGTGCATGGCTGTCTAGACCATGTGTCACCCTTCATGTGTGCTTGTGAGGCTGATAATGACACCCAGGTACAAGCAAAGGGGGCAATCTCCCCATAAGTATGTTTCAGACAGAGCCATAGAGTGTCAGCGACGGCAGAGGTATTTTCCATGTCACAAAGAACCTTATCAGAATGTAATTTTCATTACCAACGAGGGAGATATGCCTCATTGTATTAGACGGAAGAGTGATTTAATGTGATGTACGGCTGCTTTTCAAAACCAATGCTATGTAGGTCACCCAGACTCCCCAATCTGCTCCGTGTTTTAACAGCTCCCAGTGTCTCTTATGATTTGGGTCAGAGTTAAAGAGCATCACTCGTTTCTCTAGCTACTCTCTACTCTGTTTAAGGATGTCAAAAAGCCCCTAACAAAAGCCACCCTTTATTTATTAATTTGTTCATTTTAGTACTACCTCTCTCAACTGCAAAAAAAAACTTCCTTGAGGGAAGTCAATTTCTTTTCTGCTTGCATTTCCCTCCATCAACACACCGTTCTCTTTGTCTCCATCTGCCTGTCTGCCTGAATTTCACAAATCATCTCTAGAGATGTTTGTTTCCTGCTTGAGTCTTTTAACCCGTAACCACATTATTGAACATAAACAGGCATGCTGTGAGCAAGCCTGATGTATGGCAACTTTCTCTTCCTTAACATTAAGCACATCAATCATGCAAGCCATTGATTTTTTGGGAGGAGTTTGAATGTATACCTCCACAAGGTGAACTAGAGACCCCTTCGGCAATATCCAGGTACATATATCTTGTCATACGGCTTCAGTGCACTGGGATGAGATGTGATCTGAGTCTTTCTGTTAATCTCTGTTGTTTTGATCAGTTTGTAATAGAGCTATCTATAACCTTTAGTGTGTTGAAGTACAGGTCAAACACTTCACACACAACATACAACACATCATGTCAGTCTAGTTGGCTATGTGCATTCAGTGTAGTGTCAGTTTGCATCTCCCCTTTTCACTGTGCTCACATGTACAGTGTTTTAATACAACCAACAAAGCTCTTCTCATTTACATTGTGTTTTTTCCTGCTAATGCCGTCAGACAATGGCACAAATAGTGACAGAAACATGGCCAGTGTTAACCAGCAGTCGCTTCTAAGCTGCTGCTCTGCTACTAAAATCCTGATGTTATAACAAGTGTTGTCTGACAAAACCACCAAACCCACAAGTTAGTTACAACATACCGTGTTGTGATTTCAGACATTTTTACATTATCAATCATTAGAGAAAGTTAAGATGCTCATTCTGGTCAGATGATATGTGGTTAATATTGGAGGTGTGTCAGTGGAGGGAAAGTGAAAAATAGTGCAACTCCTCTCTATAGAAAGTAGAAAAGGTTTGTCAAAAAAAACTGTTAAATTTGTTTATATGGCCTTTAAAAAAAATGGCACTAAAGGGGTCTGAAAAGTCCGGTGCTAAGCAGGCAACACTGCTTCTTCACGGCGAATCATTCCTTCCTTTTGCTGTCCAGCTAAAAATAACATATAATGTCTTGTTGCTGTTGTCAGTTCTTTATAATATTGTAATTAATCCATATACAATAAGGAACTTGCTGGCTTTAAAATAAAAACTATAATTTAGATTTGTATTTATATAACAGGGGAATGAAAGGCTGTAATCTCCAACAATTATATTGCATTCTCGCTCTCTATAGAAGGAAACGATTCATTAAGTGTGATCAGATTTTCAGTCATGTTTACCGTCTTAGAGACATAATGGGCAATCACTGAGCGTTTAAATCAGATCATTCTTAAAATTCTTTTAAGCTCCATCGTCGCAGTAAGTAACATTTTCTCCTGAGACTGGTGTTTAATAGACTTGACAATCAACCTCATATTGTGAGACAAGCCTCCTGCATCCTGCTGCCGATGAGTAACAAAGGTTGAACAGCCATCTATCACTGGATATGGCCAATTACACTTCCATTCACTGCAGTCCCGACGGAAGGTGCAGTCTGTGCTCTCCAGCTTGCATGTGACTGCTGAGGAGCGGGGAGGCCCAGTCCCCCGGACCATCTCCGTCTCTTCCTGGCCAAGGCTGGCATGGCCCGGGGCTGGTGGAGCGTTTGTTCGACAGACTGGCTTTGGCACCTCGCGCTGGTCATCTTTGTTACAAAATTCCCCCCAGCTTATGGAGTGGGACACAACTGTCACAACCTGGCCACACAAAGCTCCTCTAAATAGACCTGCTGTGTTACCTTGTGTCACCTATGGCAGCGAGGGGCCACCAGCTACTGCTATATCCTGTCTATGCCTTTAATATGAGTTGTTGTGAAATGTTTTTCCATGGGTTGGATTTTTTTTCTGTTTTCCATCAGCTCTTATCGCAGCCAAACAATCAATGATAAGGTCGTCTCATGTGGCCTTACAAGTAGTTGATAGCCCTTGAATCTAAGATAAGGTTAATTTGCTTTTGTTAGACTAATTAGATTTCTGACTAGCTAGTGACTGACTGCCATATGGGTCTTTGAGGTAATGCTGCAATCTATTAACACTTGTGACCATATGATTCAGCGGGTTAATCATGTTACACAGTCATGGCAACATATCAGGCCACAGAGACACAGCTGCTTTTAGCTAAATGTTAACATGAAAATGAGCGTGATTGACAGTGCTAACAAGCTGGTGTTATGCAGGTATTATATGTACCATGGCCGTCATCTTAGTTTAGCATATTAGCATGCTAACATTTGCTATTTATCAAAAAAAAAAAAAAAAGTGTAATTGAGGCTGATGACAACATCATTGGTATGGTGACTGGACAAACTGAAAATTTGACCTGAGGGTGAGTTAAGCAATTAACCATTTTATAGGCAAACTCAAGACCTACCTTTTCAGTCTGGCTTTTAATTGAATTTCATTTATTTGATTTTTTTTTTTTATCATTTATTTATATAATTTGATGTGTTTTACTGGTCTGTTCTTTTATTGTACTTTCTGGATTTTCTTCCTTTTAACTCTACTTTTATTTCTGGTTATTTATTTTATTTCTATTTTTACTTCTAGTCATTTATTTTAGTCCTACTTATATTTCTGGTTTTACTGTCTTCCAGCTCATTTCATTTAGCATTTTGTTATTTTATGTTTTCTATTTTGTCTTCATTTTTATTTGGTTTTTAATACCCAACCTTTTATCTCTGGTTTTACTCACTTACAATACATGTCCTCTCTTTAGGATTTTATTATTGTTTTTATCACTCTCTTTATCTCTGGTTTCCAGTCTTCGGTGTTTCCTCAGCGCAAATGCAAATTCATGAGATGTGTGATAGTGTTCAGTTCTTGTTATTGTTGTCTAGATTTTTATTCTTTTTAGTTATTTATTGCTCTGTGTGTAAATTTTTTTTTTTGTGTGTCTGTGTTTGTGTATGTGTGTGTGTGTGAGGGGATAGGATGGGGTGGGGGGTGGGGTGGGGTGTTTCAAAGTCTGATTAATTAGTATCCAAACAAAACCTACCAAAATGATTTCAACTCATCCTGGAGGAACTATGAAAATCTGTACCAATCCATCCAAACATTGGATGGACACTTGACATTTTAGGAAAAATCACACGTGAGCCTCATGGTGCAACAATAGGAAATCTGTGGATCACCAGCAGAATTCAGGAGACCAGATGGATCAGTATGATTCATCCTCTGATGAACAAGAATGTCAATACAAAACAACATGGCAATCTATTGAACAGCCATTGAGATATTTTAGCCTGGACCAAAGTGGTGCACAGACCCAACCAGCCACGACTGTCGACACCCTGTCCAAGGCACGACAAACAAAGGATTTCATGAACATTAGGGTTAGAGAGGACATCCTAATGAAGGCTGACAATGAAGCTGAGCAAATTGCCAGATTTTCTTTTAGCAAGTGCAAACGTGAATAACATTAACATAAAATAGAAGCAGAAGAAATGGGGACAACTGCACTATATTAACACAGCACTATAAACTAAATCATTCCTTTTGATTTCAGCAAGGATTTATCAGAGGCAGAAATGAAATATGGTGTCCAAAGAAGAGAAGAACCTCTCCTTTCTTCTTCTCCTTTCTCTGCCTTCCCTGGCCTTCCAGGGGGAACTGATAGCCTCTGAGCTCAGGCTGTTCAGCCACGGCCCATTAGTTCACCTCATTCTGACAAGATGGAGGGCCTCTGCCGATGGAACAGTCAAGTGTGCAAGTGGGGAGAAGGGTGGAGGAAAATACATACAAAAAAATTCAGTGTGGGCATTTGAAGTGCTCTCATTTACTTTCTGGGGGAAAAGGGAGGCCTCATTGCTTCAGGTTCAGCAGCTGCAGCTGGTAAACTAAATAAGCGTTGCCACACAGTTGCTTTGCTGTGCAGATTTATGTCAGTAAAGGCCTTGGAGCTGTGCACTCAGTTAGGCGTGGCTCCAGCATGGCCGGGCATGGCAAGTGAGAGGGCAGTGAGGAGCTGCCCTCTGAAGAGCTCCTGCATTATCATTTTTACCAGCTCAGCTGCAGGATAACTGGACCCAATTTAGATGGAAGAAGAGCGAGGAGGGTGTGTGTGTGTGAGGTGTGAGGGGAGGAGTGGGGGGAGTCTCTTCAAATCTGAGATACATGACATATATGAACAAATACAATCGTGCTCACACAGTAGAGGTCTCAAGATGCAAATATTAATGGGGTTATTTTGAAAGTTTGCAATTCATAGGCTGCTTCTGCTAGTCTGACAGACGTATTCAGGCTAATAAAGTGTCACTGGCTCCCTATGGTGGCAGTAAACAATAGCATGAAAACAAGATAAGCTACGTTTCCTCTTTTATACATCTAGTTCCACCCACTGAATTATAGCAGGTCTGGAAACCAGTGCGAGACTCCTGGACCTCTCTCAGAGCAGTTAATTGGTGGATCTGGCTCTCTAAAGCGACTCCTCTGATGTTACTCTATGGATTCCCTGACGAGTCTTTAATTCACTGTTGATTTGGTTTGTTGTTTGTGCTGTGTCTCAGTGTCTGAACAGTGTGTAAAAACAGGCTATTTACCACGTTCAGTGGGAGAGAGAACTGGGCAGGCTCCAGAAGGCCTGGACCAACACCATGTTCCCTCACAGCCAATATTTTCTTCCTTCTGTCTTTTTTCCTCTCTTTTTGATTCGCTCTGTATTTATCATTTTTAATCTCTGCAGCCTTTTTTATTAAGTCTTTATATTCTATTCTATTTCTTTATCATGTTTTTTCTCTCCCTCCCACCCCTGTTTTCCCCTGCCCTCCTTTTTCTTTGTCTCCCTCTCTCCCAACATAATGCCTATTTGTGAAAAGAGGGTGAAGCATGTTTTATTTTGCTGCCACCCCCACCCCTGCCTTCTATTTGTGACTCACAAAAGAACAGTGGATACCTTGCTTTGGTCACTATTTCATGCAGAGAGTAATTAATGAGACAATTAGGTTTTTTTCCTCGCTTTGTGTTCTCTTTGAACTAAATAAATAGCCAAAAGGTGTCCTCTTTAATTGCACACGGGTCATGGATATAATTAAGATACACAAGCAGCCTCTTTATGAAACTTGACTGTGAATAACCGTTTCACAGTCTGTTGTTCTGACTGTATTCATGTCTTAAAAGACACAAATTTGATTCAGCAGCATTGCGGACTGGCAACATGACTATCAAACACAACAAAGATCCAGTGTAGCAGAGATAAAAGTTGCAATGATCAAAACCGCTGAGCACAAAAATATTACCTGCAGTCTGCAAGACAGCATTAATGAAGCTGAAGGGAAGCACCTAACATCCATCTCAAAACCTTTTTGTTTTTGTACTCACTGCTACACTGGTTTATTGATGTTGTCACATGTGTGACAACAGTGTTGGGGCGTCGTTTCACTTAATGAAAATGAAAAAGCAGTGTGACATATTTTGGACTGACTAAAGTAAAACTATAGCTTTTATTTCCTCATTATTATAGTCATTTTGACTGAGGGGCTGTATGAGAATTATTAAAAGAAGAAAAAGAGAAAAAAGAGGGAGCGTATATTTCGAACTTTCTTACCTCAGATTTATATTTCAGTTCAGCCTGTGTCTGGTTCATTCATTTATTCACTTACAGTTTGGTAACATTGTTGTCTTACATTGTTTGGTTTGTAACTATTGGTTCAAAGTGGCAGAAATGTACATTGCTTTGGTAAACACAATACTGTGTTTGACATTATTTGCTATTTAGCAGATGTTGTGAAAATGATTGCTCCATTAACTGATGTACACTTCAAATGGTAAAACATTTTGAATTGCAACTGCTTTTTTGGGGTCATGGACATGTTGAGAACCATTCTTTAATTAGATATAGCAAACTTGTTTGCCAACAGCTGCATATTTACGCATCCAACAGTTAAAGAGAAACACGACCTTGTTTTTTTGTTTCTTTTTTTAAAGCAGTTTTCCACAGTCCCTAAGGATTAACCTTGTTTGTATAATGTGTAAAAAAAAAAGTGATTATTCTCTTCTTTTCATATTTTTTGCCAAGGTTTTACACTCCTCCATCTGTGAAACTTCTTTTCTTCTGCTATGAAAATTCCCATATTTTGGTTTGGGTTTTCTTTCAGACTGGCAGGAAGAGGGAGAGTTTGACATCACACACAAAGGAAAGTTAGCATGTCCAATACTTCCTGCTGTTATAACTCAGGTGGATTTGATTTACTTTCACAACTCTTCTAATTTCTTGCAGGAGGCTGTAGGAGCTATTCAAAGCAAAGACAGAAGTTTTTTTTCCAGGTAAATTACACTACAACTTCCCAATTAGTGGCAGTGATTTGATTTGTTGTTTGTCTGTAGATATCATAATTTCCACAAAGGACTTTTATCTATGTCTTCTTTTCTCTTGAGTGCAACTTGTTGTAGCTTCACTTGTTCCACTGTGAAGTCACAAGTACCTTGTAAAACTAGTTTAAAAGAAGCTTACACAACCACCACCCCTTTCTACACATAGACACACACTAAGACACATGCACACACACTATTCCCTGACTACAGAACACTATGTGGGGCTGTAATTAGTGAATCTCCCACCACACCTCAACGTCTCTCATTAATCTCACATGAGTGATTAGGCTACTGCGACGTATGGAACCACGGGAGGTGTGAAACTGGGTGTGAAACTGTTGTCATCTCATATGTTATCGTACTCTGGAGACTGGGAGGATTAAACCATGCCAGGCACAGCCCATTGGCAGCTAATCATGCCGCTAATGATAAGTGAAATATTCGACTGCCTCTCATTACAATGGCATCGCAAGGTCAATCTCACACAGACCGCGAACGCACACACACTAGTAGTATGGCTGCTTGTTGTCTCTCCAAAGAGCTGCCTCTTCAGTTTGGTCCTGTTGTTTTATATAAACCCAAAGCAGAGGTCGGATACCAGCCAGAGAGAAACCTGCTGAATATGACACTTGATGGCTGATTAGAGCAAAACATCAGGGTGGTCTCCAGCTGTGATGCTCTGATGAGAAGTGATCTAAAGGGTCTCATCACAAGACGTCATGCTGACCGATGGTGCAGTGCCAGATGCTCGTCGTTCAGTGCTTCACATCAGAAATATAGGATCTGTTACCTGCAGGCGCTTTTTAATTAAAAAATGTATTAAGTTCTAAATTAAAACAACTGCAATTACTTGACCTGGGCAGACGTTCAGAAAAATTAGACGTCATCAAGCATTAACAGTGAAACATTCGTCCTAGATTTTGCTGACGTGCCAGATCGGTTGACAGTCATGGAGATAACTATAGGCTTCTCTTCCCATTTTTTTAATGCAATGAATAAATGAGGGAGAATAAGGATGCATTAACAAACCAAATTTAGGTATGTATGGTGTCCTCACTGGAGGTCAATCTAAGGGTCAGCTCCCTTCTTAGACTTGGGGTCAAGGCCGAACCTGAGGGTCCCAGGTTTGGCAGCACAGACTGAAATAATAAGGCTGCTGAGGAGACACCTGTATCATTAATCCCATGGCCTTTAGTTCCAGTGTATTGTTGTGTGTGCATGTGGCTTATTCTTTAACAGGGTAATTATCCACTCAACTCTCTCAACTTATTTTTGCCTCAGGGTTCATTTTTCTTCTATTTGATTCATTTTCCACACATGTGACTGCTGAAATTAATTTTTTTCCCCCATTTTTAATAAACAAATGGGTTAGAAATCGTATTCCCAAAGTGAGTTTCTACAAATAACAATAAATTCATGGCACTTTAGGTGATACAGGTACAAATGAAAATCATTGTCAGAGGATATTTTGCAGATATGTTCTGTATGCTCATGTTGTGATTTGGTAAATATTTTTATTCATTTAACATGTGAATAAAAAGTGTAACTTTAGAAGTGTGTACATGTAGTTTTCAGGAGACAAAGTAGTGGGGAGATGACCTTAGTGTATCTCAGCAAAGACAGTTTCTTTTATGAATCAAAGTATTATTGAAATTAAAATATGGCAATATCCAAAATGCATGTGCATTTTTTCAAATGCAGGTAAAAAAATGTTACAACGAACCAAAAATGAAGCATCGTGGTGCTACACATACACATACAAAGCACACAGGCGAAAGGCAATGTTTGTTTGGTACAAGGCCCAGCAAGAATTCACACTCATTCTCAATTTTATACCTAAAAATAAAAATGAAATGCAAACGTCACCTTTACAACTAAAATCATTACTTCAACCTGATATCTGCCAAAGTCTGTACAGTAAAATAATGAGCTTTCCTTCCACCCTTTCCTCATTTTCCATCTAGTGACAACCTACAGACTTACTGCAAATCACTATATACTTAGTAACCAGTGTGTTTGTCACATGCCACTCAGATTATGCAGTATAATATAAATCCTACTTTCAGGAAGGTGATAATGTTCAGTTTTTGTTGAAACTGTTGAGTTGATGTAGTTTGTTGTGTCATTGAGCTGCATTATGTCAACACAAGTGGCTCTTTTGTAACTAAAAGTAAAATAAGCATGAAGTTAAAAAGCTATTTCATTAAGGAGAGTTTTTAGTTGTATGGCGGGGGGGGACATGCTGTGCTCAGTGAGAAAAAACATGAATCAGGGGATTTGAAAACTCGTGAGAATTGAGCCTGATAGCTCCTCCAGGCTGAACTAAACATCTCAATTACCTCCAGGGGGTTGAAAAAGTACTGCAATAAGGAGATGTGGCAGATACAATATTTAAATTGACTGTCAGTGGAGGAAAAACCTTGCTAAGCTTATATTTGATTACATGTTTTATAGAACACAAACACAAATGCACGCACAGATGCAACTCAGATGCCAGCCTGCCACACTACTATAATCGGCAGTCACATACGGAGCTGCTGTCCTGCCTGTGGGGAATAGGGTTGTAGAAGGGGCCGATGGGATGAAACCGAAGGACCTCACCACTCAGAGGTGATGAATGCTCTGCTGCTTACGGAGCCTCCTGCAGAGCATCTGTGAGAGCAGATGAATGGGGAGGAGAGGCTGATAAATTGGGTCACACGAACGTACTGTTTCTGGGTAATGCGGTGAAAATGCTGGAGGAGTGCTGTTGGGTGGCTGCACGTGCCTACAACTGGGGCAGAGCTGCTGTAACCTGACTTGATTTCTTCTCGCGCTCCTGGCTTTATTGAAAAGTTACGCTTTTAATTTGCAAAAATATGCTTTGATTCCTCATTTCTAGGAGTAACTCAGTCAAGCAACAGGACGTATTTGTTTCTTTTCTTTAAAAATCTTCCTCATGATTTTTATCCTTTTTGCCGTAAAAAAGCTTTACTGACAAGAAGCGAATTCTGTATTAAGCCAACGCTCTTATGCAGATAACTGATGTTAGGCCTTTGATATGATGAACATTACACTGGTTTGCTACTGACATTGACTTGTCATTGTGGCTCAATCGTTATACAGTAATATGGTTTAAAGTGTATTCAAAAATATAATGCTTTAAAAAGCTACCTCTTGGTTTTAGATGTTTGATGCTCTGGTACAGAAGATATCTTGAAATTACCACCCGGATGAAATGAAAAAAAAGTTGTCTCTTAGTATATGTCAAATATATATGAAAAGTTTGGATGTTTTTATATCAAAATGCTTTTCTGTTAGTTTCCCGTTACATGTTTTTTATGACTCGTCTTCTACACAGACATTTATCCAGTCAAGTAGCACTGCACTTGACCACTTCGACCACTCAAAGCACTTTACACAACAAACCCCATTCACCCATTCACACACAATCCTCTTCTCCATACATAGCACTACCACACACATTCAAACACAGATGATACATCAGGGGCAGTATGTGGTTCAGTATCCTTTTATATACTGTAAAACTGCAGCTGACTTTTTAGCTTGTGGGTCTTAGTAGTTGTCTATATGTCAACAGCAAAGGTCAGAGGTGTGTAGTTGAGGTCGAATTTATTTATTTTTCTCTCATCCTCCAAGTCTTGGTGAAACAATGCAGCAGAGAGATGAGTGGAGGAAGCCAACTATCTATCTATCTATCTATCTATCTATCTATCTATCTATCTATCTATCTATCTATCTATCTATCTATCTATCTATCTATCTATCTATCTATCTATCTATCTATCTATCTATAAACAGCCATGTTTTAGCAATTCGGTCAAATGTCTAAATGATTTGATCTAATTCTTCTAAAAGTAATATCCTGCCCACGCAGTCTGTTTAATTCACTCCCATTTCACACAGGCTGAGGACGCCCTGTCTGCTCTTTCACCGGTCCTTTAAGGTTAAAGAGTGTCATTGTAACATACAGTCCACTGGCAGCTTTGATATCAAATTAGAAATAATGACCTTTAAAAACACAAGTGTCAATCATTAATGCCTACATATGACATCCCAGCTGACGTGCATGGACAGCAGAGTATGGGCAGCAAGCACATACGTCACATTACATCATATCACATCACATGAGCAGTCCTTGGTGAGTTCATTACCCTTCTTCTGTTGAGGAGTGTTTACTGCTCAAACCTCATTTCATTAATTTCAGGTTGTAGAATTGTGAGATGGGGTGACACAGACGATGGGGTGAGGGGGGCCTTTACCTTGGCACAGATAAGAAGACAAACTAGATTTGAGGGCGGATAGATCTTGTCGACAGCACACGCTGCCTCTTGGCAAGCAAACTGAAGTCGATATTGAGCGGGGTCTTTCTTACCTCCTAAGATTTACAGTATCTGGAGCTCCACAGCCTCATACTTCAGTAGATGGATGAGTATTTCATACGGTGCCAACTGGCGCAAGATGAGTTGAGCTGAAGGTCATTGTGACTCATTTCCAGCTCAGAAGCTGGGTGGCTGGACACAGCGCTGCTAAATCTCTACTGCCAACTTGTTTTAATAGCACAAAAAAGAAGCTCTGTAAGAGGGTGCAGACTGCAGCCCTGTGCTGGTACTGTACAGCACTGATGCAATACAAGTACAGATTATACAGTGCCACAGACAATTGAAAGTACAGTAGTGGGGAGTGGGTGCAGATTGCCATAGAACCTCGAGGCATATGGCAGGGCGCCCCATGCCTGCAGCTAATTGAGTCCTAATGAATCATTGGTTTGGCATGTTACATGTCCCTTGTGATGGCTGGTGTCATTGATGCATTGAAGATGCCCAGTCCTCTGGAAGTGAAGTGGGCAGTGACGGCTGCTACAGCTGAACATGGAAGGCAGGCGCTGACACTACTCGCTTCACACTGAACACTTCACTCATTCACCAGATGTTACAGGCCAAGGCACAAAGATTACTAGCCACCATGCTCCACACAATGGAAATAATTGTGTGATGGGCTGGCAATTCACTGCCCCATTTGATTCCAGTAATGCTCTCTGTAGTGGTGAGGTCGCTGCCTCGTTGTCAACTCAACAGGGTCAGTGCCATTAGGGACGTAGCTGTGGGAAAACATTTGAAGTCAATGATGCTTGACTGCTGTTTTTGTGTAATTTATACACATGTCTACAGTGAGCTGAATGCCATATGAATTCATGGAAACATTAAATAATGGCTGCGATTAGCAATAAATACTGACCTTACTGTTCTACTTTTCAGGTAGGTTACACTTGCACTCTCATTTCCACAGATAATTTAATAATAATAATAATTTAACTGCACCCTGATATGGTTTGACATTTTGTAAACAGAAATATTATAATTGAATTAAACAGGATTTAATTAATTCATATCACAAACACACCGCTTTTTTAACTTCACAGTTTGTATTTTGCATTTACTTTTGATTCTGGTGAAAGACTGAGTAATGTCAGGATTGTTTGTCTAAGCCCATTCAAGCTAAATGTTGTTTCTATACAAGGTGATATTTTTTTTCCAGGCAGTTTTAAACCAATACATTATATACAAACCAACACATTTTTGAAAGATTTGTGAGAAGCCTCAGTCACTGTGTTGCTCTAAATATTCAATTTGAGACAGTAAGTCGCTATTGGAAATTGACTAGACAAGCCTGGGCTAGCTGGTTAGCGTGCTAACTTCACTAGAGGAAAAGATATGATAAAGACAAGAGTTGAGACTGATGTTGCTTTCCACTGTTGGAGACAGTTCTTGGTGAGTAAAGGAATACATTTTGATGCTTGACTCATGATGTTTCTTCTAGGCTGATAAGTAAGCAGCGGGAAATGCTAAGATCGACTATATAACAAGACAACAAGACATACAAATGGCTTCTTTAAGAATTGCTATATTGTCTGTTTAGTCTGTACAAAGACCTAAGTGTAAAAATAATGTGCTGAACTATTTCTTTGCTGGGACTAGTTGCAAGACAACCAGTGAAGAGTTTTTACACTTTGGTCTTTGTAAAGATCTTCTCATCTAACACTCTGCAAGAAAGCAAATGTATTTCCCTAGATGTCAAACTATCTCTGTCAAACCTGAGAGTTCTCTTTCTTTATCTACTTTCATTGCTTGTAGTTTGAGTCTTTGCTGCCGGCGCATTTAGTTGCCACAACCTTCCCATTGCACTCTCAACTTCAGATGCACCTGTCATGATGATTACATCCCCAGTGGAGTATGTGCATCATTCAGCATCCTGCAATGCACCACTATCGGAACAATCTGCCCCTTTTTGTTCAACTAAGTCAAACCAGTATCACCTCTGACCTGCTTTGGCCACATCTTCATTACTGAATAGACTAGATGTGATAAGGCCAATGGCAAAATGAGAACTCAGACACAATCTTGCCAGCTCATTAAAACTACTTTTATAAAAGATTTAGGCCACTCCAGTAATCATGTGTCTAATGTAGAGATGTTACATTAATGTGGTGTAACCTCTGTTCGTTAGATGCATTATCTCAGAGCACTTGGGAAATCTTTGGGGAGTTCAAGTTGAGGTAATGCCACTGCAATATGAGGAGAAACAACAAATGTGATAATACACCAGGCTTTCAGCAAGACAAAAGGCAAGAAGCAACACTACAGGAAATGGGCCAGACAACTCTAAGGATTTCGAAAGGAGTGCAAAACAACTACTAGCTGTAATGTTGTCCCTGCATTGTTGTAATTGTTCTGAGATAACAAGAAAAGCAAAGATTCAAACAACATTCAATATTTTATGGTAATTGTAAAAGGGGAAAAAGGCATTATGACCTTAATAGGATAAGATATAGCTCCCATATCCACTCACTGCATTCACTGTCAGGAGCTAAATTAAGTGTCCTGATTCCACTGGGAGACCTAACAAAGAAGCCCTTACTGGAGAAGTTAATGCTCTCTAGTGTTTTGTGTGGCTTCATCTTAAGCCCCACAACTCACACTGGGCTGCAGAGAACTGTCTTGGGATGACAACTGGAAATTGTACTGTATGTGTGTGTGTGTGTGTGTGTGTGTGTGTGTGTGTGTGTGTGTGTGTGTGTGTGTGTGTGTGTGTGTGCAACACATTTGTTCTACAATCGAGCCAGTGAGTGCAGCTTAGGATCTGTTGCAGAACATCCTCTGTAAGGAGATTACTAAAGGCAGTTTGGCCGACTGGCAGAAGTCACCAGTGAACTTTGGCACCAATGTCACAACAATGTCCCAACAAGACACTGCATAGACATAAGCTGTGATCATTTGAGGCGATGTGGAAGCTGTAGGTGAGCCATGTTATTTCACCAGCAGCCTGTTTTTTTTTTTTTTTTTTGCTGTTCATTAGGAGCTGTAGAGATTGCGTTGTCCCTTGAAGGCCTGCTCTTACATGAGCACTCAAGCAGAAAACACAAGCCAACATGATGGACATATGGCCCAATACTGAATTGTGCATTTGAACTGGTGATATTGGCTCATATTCAGTTTTGCCCAAGAGGGATTTGGACTTTGAGAGGTTAAAAGAGATGGAAAATGCAGAGAAGCATGTCCACTAGTACCCCATCATTAAAACTTCAACAAATAGTTCAAGATTTTTTTGCAGGTATTTTTTTGCAGGTATTTTATTTTAAGTTTTATTATTAATATATATTTTTTTTTTCTTTTATTAAGATGGAAAGCTGAAGTGACCATTGATGTTTTTACAGTGTTGGCTCCTAATTGTATCGTTGAGGTTACATAAACTATACATCAAAAATCAGTAACAGACTATTAAAAGTTTCACCCAAGTGTATTTTAGTCCAAAAAGAGGATCACTGGCCGCTCCTGTGCAACCATTTCTAACGAGGAGAATCCAAAGATGGGCGCAACTACACACCGTGTCGCAGTTCAGACGGCCTTCACACCCAGAGCCTTCCACCTTCCCCAAAATTTTAACCCCACAATGACCCGTGAACCCGAATCAAGACCAGAGGATTCGCTTACAGGCCCAAACGCAGGGCTGAGGCTGACTTTGGCTCAGAGATGCCGGTCAGACCGGCGCCGCCGCGCTGCGCTGCGCGCTCCCATCCAAGCGTCCATCCACAGGTACTCAGCCCCCGGTGCAGCCCACTGAGCCTTTCTAACCGTTTCTGCACAGAAATCAATACACGTATCAACGAATGCGTCACCATTGACTCATTCACTCGGCATCAGAGCAGGTTAACACGCAGTCGTTTGAAGATGATTTACTGCTGTTGCAGCAGGACATGTCTCCATTTAAATATTTGGAGAGGGAGGGGGCGCAGACGTGGTGGTGGAAAAAGCTTCTAGTCTTTTTTTCACATCTGTATCTTTTAATTGCACCATGTAAAGCAACACAGCGCACAGCCTGTATGTAGGTTATGCATCAAAGTCATTTCAAAACGAAATGTCCATCCTCAGTTTGTGCGCAATTCAATATGGGACAGCAGGTTATTTGACAGGCGACCGGCGTTTGCGCTTTAAAGGACTCCACGTTCACATCCACCAAAGCAGCATCGATGATTTCACTCACAGGCTCGTTTCTCATCTTATTTGCCCCATTTTGTTACACATGTGACTGTCTCTGCTTCAGTCATCCACAGCGGACTGTTCCGCAGCACATTTTCATTCAGCGGCCAACGCATCCTATCCATAAATCTTGACATGTCGCTGAGCCGCCTCGCATCTCTAAACAGCTCTTTAGTTTCACAGTCAAAAGGGGGGAAAACTCCGCTATTAGCGAAGCTCTCAGCTGAGATGCCACTCACCTTTTCTGAACGGATGATTTTCTGGAGTGTCCCATTTATGCGTTTTAATCCACATCTGTGTCCCCTTCATTTGAGCGCTCTATTTCCCCCCAGTGCCAGAGAGAGAAAGAGAGAGGGAGAGAGCGTGTTTAAGAAAATCCATTTGTTAATTCCATTTGCCGGACACACAAGGTGAAATCACATTGCCTCTGCTTGTTACATGTTCAAAATTCCTCCATAATTCTAACATCCCATAAAGCTCTGTCTTCTTTTTTTCCTTCTCTCCAGCACTGAAGTTGCCTGGTTACCCCTGTTTCTCATTCAAGGAGGCTGAAGCGCTGCATACAGCGGCCAATCATAGCGGCAGCCGGAGAGATTAACTATTTCTTGGCTCCACTATTCTAGTTTCAGGCTAAAATGAGGAGAGTGGGCGGGGAAACTGGGCCCCCGGTGACAGAAAAAAAATTAAAATGCACAGAGAATAATGTAGAGAGAGGGGATCCGTTGGAGGGAGAATGTGTGGAGGGGGGGAGGGGACGAAGGGGATTAAACATTTTCGAAAAATAAAGGATTGGGGAGAGGAGGAGGGACCAGTTGCCACTTCTAGCAATAACAAAGATGTAAGTGAATGATATTCCAGCCTTGCAGGGTGTTATGCAAACTGCAGTGGAGCAGCCTCTCCTCTCCTCCAGTGGACAATCTTTAAGGAACAGAGATCCGTCTCATTTCTGAAATCCCCAAAAACCAATCCATCAAGGTAATTGATCGCTCCCACCCCCCGGGCCCCCTATCCTCCTCCAACCCCCACGCCACCCTCCCCTTTAACCAGCCACCCGTCAAACCAAGCCCCCCCCCCCCTTCCTCCCTCTCACCCCCTGTCCCACTCCAGTCGCCTCATCATAGGCTGTATTGATTTCAATTTCCCCCTGCAGCCGGGGTGAAAGGTGTAGGGGAGAGAGCCAGCTTCAATCATTCCTGCACGTGGGGGCATAATGACCCCCCACCTTCATGCTCTGCCGCTGAGGGGGGCCGCTACATCCAGGTCAAGCCCTCTCCAACACACTCACACACACACCTTGGCCTGTGTGACTCACCCTGGTGGCTTCAGACAGGCCCCCACAGGGTGCCATGCAGAAGTGCTGGTGCATTATGGGGGAACAGTAGGGGGTCATAACAGTGGGACAAGAAGCTTCTCGTGTTTTGGGTGTGTGTGTGTGTGTGTGTGTGTGTGTGTGTGTGGGGTGGGTGGGTGGGGATGCACAAGACTGTCTGGGCCTCATTCCAGCAGATAATAGTGAGCATGAAATATTTTTTCTTCTATCTTATATGTTGAGCTTTTCACACACTCAACATTACAGCAGCAGAGAGACGTCAGTCATATCTGACTCAGTCTCGGGAGCAGGAGTTCACATGTCATGAAAACTTTTCCTTCCTTTTTGTTGTGTTGCAGCCTCTGAGTGTGATTGATGTGATCGCTGGCTTTACTCCATCCCACAGATTACACATGAAAACAACAGGGCTGGGGTTCCCCCCATCCCCCACTGCCGGACAAGAGCTGCATGTGTACGTGGGTATAAAGTTGTGTATGTAACACACACACACACACACACACACACACACACACACACTTAGCGGCTGATTGACGTGTAGCTCTTGGCTGGAGCACAGCTTAATCCCGCTGCTTTCACAGATGGACTCAGTCTTTCTCTTTTTGTCTGGTGTTAGCAGCAGTGGTAGTGGCATGTTATACAGTTACACACACACACACACACACACACACACAAACACACACACACACACACACATTGTACAGTACTTTGTACTTTTGTGTACTGAGGAGGGAGGCTGCTGTGTGGGTTCTAATCCCTTCTGTAACCCACCCTCCCTTTAGTGGCCACCCCTGCTACCTTGCACACACACACAAACACACACACACACGAACAAATGCACACAGGCATCTATTCTTTGGTCATTATAAAAACAAAGGAGGTCAGTGTCAGCAGCGGAATCAGGCAGCTGTGTCCTGTGAGGCGAGAGTTAATCCTCGTTTTCAAGGCCCACAGACAAAAAGAAGCCTTGCAGATGAAATGTTTAATGAGTTACACATGAACACATCACTCTTGTGTCACCTTGTTTGTCCATCCATCCACCTTCACAATAATAGGCTATGTTTGTTGTCATTCAGTCTCTCAGCCTTTCATGGGCTGCAGCAGTGTATTATTAGCACAAATCTAGAGGGGAAAGATGCAACTTTTCTCCCTCTCCCCTAATCGTATTCCACTTCTGCAAAGGCTTTGATTTCCATGTAGATGGAGCTGCGTTGATAAGGACTGGGAACTGCCCTGGAGAAATGAGGCAGAGCGATAAGATAAGGCGAGCAGATCCCCATCTAGACAAAAAAGACAAAGACGAGAGTCATCACCCCACATGGCGCTTAATCTCCATTCAATCCAGAGATTAGTGCAGTCAAAATTCACATCACCACAACCCAGCAAATGATTAGTCATCTCCCAGGGGAGAGATGGTTAACTGGTGGCCCCTCTGCGAAACCTGGAAGTGAAACATGATCAATAACTAGTTCCTGGTTACAATGACAGAGGGGCATCTTCGGGATCACAACACAACATGTTCTTAAATAGTAGAAAACATGCTTAAACACTTAGATGCAATGCCAGTGTTTCCTGCTTTTCAACAGTGTCTAAAGACTTGACTACTGACAAGGCCATTCAGCTGTATTCTTGACACAAGGAAACAGTCACACTGTTTGCTCAGCCTACTTGGGGCTCTATGCTAATGGACTGCTGTAAGCAAGTCAAATCGTATTGTTGTAGCAGCATGTTAGCAATTAGTATTCAGAGAGCCATGGCATGGAGAAGCCTGACATCAATAAATGTCATGTGACCCCTGACCCTGACTGCTCCGACTGCTGAAAAGTTCTGCTCCTTTTATCAGTATCACCCCAGGCCTCTTAATTTCCTGTAGCATGGCTAATCATAATGTACTCAGACAGCGGGAGGTCTGGAGGCCATACGCCTGAGGGGACAATGCCAGAGCACCCGCAGTAAAACAGTGCACGCATTATTTTTATCAAGGAAAGAAGCAAGTTGTTGAACATAACCCCCATGTGTAGATCATTAACTCAGGTGGGCCATGCTAACACTGCATTGTACATTCTTTTGAGTTTGAAAGACACATACAAATTGAAAGACACAAGCTACAGTGAAATGGTTTCTAATCCTAAAACTGCATCAAAGCTGAGAGTGAAAAAAAAAATCACACCACTAGGTTCATGAATTAGTTATTGTCCTCAGCAGATGGAGTATCCCACATCATGAACTTGTGGATACGGTACAGTTAAAGGCTCTATAACAGTTAGTAAATGGACCTTGTTTTTATAAATTCTATTAACGCTGCACTTATCAATATGCTTATATTAACAAGATCAGGTCCAAACCTGGTATATGGTTGGACTGTGTCATATTTGCTCTTGCATACTGTCAGCCGGTTACAGCCCTTTATCTATTTGCTTCTCTCCTCTATGTTCTCACAAATACAGTAACTTAACAGCCAAATCCTCAAAAAAGCTGTTGTCAGACAATGGAACAGGTACGAAATAATGAATAAAATCTCAGTTCTATCTTCTTTTAAAATCGTGTCTCACACATACAGAGAAAGTTAGACGCTCCTGCACATCAGCTACTTTGAAGCTACAGAGGACAGCACAGAGACGTGTCTGTGCTCACAGGGCCATACTGCAACGCTCTTCCACGCAAAGTAGCTAAAGTTTGCCTAAAAAGTTGCTAGATCTGTTGATATGTGTTTTTTTTTGAGAAGAAGTCACTAAATGGGTCTTTAAAAAGGCACCAACTTGGCAAAAATGCATGGTTGCATGAAATCATTTTGAAAGTCCAATGGAGATACCCCAACACTCAGCCAACCAATGGTGTGACTTTATCACGCAGTCATTCAGCTGAACAGTGGTATAACTTGCATAATAATGGATCAAATGTGTCATGTCTCAGGTTTCAGTTTTACAGGGGATTTGATGTCACTTCTTGTTTTGATTAACTGGAAAACGTCGACAGTTTCGCTTTCTCCCTTAATCATTTATGTGTCTAGTTGCAACAAGACACTAGACTGCTGAAAAAAAAAAACCCACTGAATGCCACCTGCCGAGCAGATTAGCAGCTAGCAGGCGAAGATAGTGGAGCATTTAGCAGCTAAAGAGCCAGATCGTTCCCTCCGGAAGAACAGAGTAAATATTGGCCTAATTTTCATCGGGTGGACGCAAACATGCCCCCAAATGAATGCTAATGTTACACTGTGTCTGCTGGATGAGTAGAAAGGCAGCTGTTTGCCAACATATTCACAATATCACCTCTGTCAGTACTGAATGTGTTTACAGCTTCTTCCAATAACCCTGAGAAAAAAAATGAATGAATACTGCTTTGAGCAAGGTTCCAACTTGAAGGAGGAGAGTGGTACTGTTAGTTCTTCTTTGTCCCTGCTCAGGATCAATGCATACTGCTTTAACACATGTGCAGTCCTGATGCTCATTGGGGTTTTAAAATGTGCCCTGTATTGTGTCAAATGTTTAGCTTTGTTGTCCTTTTGCTTTTATTGTTGTGACTTGTCTGAGGTTGAAAGCCACAATCCAACCTCATTAATCTCTTGTCGCTAGACCAGCTGTCTTCATCAGCTCACAGAGGCCTGGAGAAAAACCAACTCCTGAAGCAACCACTCCACTTGATTTGAAAAATGCTCATTTGTGAAAATGTATTTGGGTAGAAACAAGTTGTATGTGCTGTAGCTTTATTGGTTTAACTGAAATTTAACCAGGCATCTGTGTCCTCACAATAACCTTGGATTTCTTTCAATGAATATCATACAATAGTGGACATTGGTTGGGAGCTACAACAAAATCTGGGAAAGCATCTCGGAGCAATCATCTAAACCACATGTAACAATCCAAAATGGTTAACAGGTTAAAATCATCCATCCATCCATCCATCCATCCATCCATCCATCCATCCATCCATCCATCCATCCATCCATCCAGCATACAGCATCGAATCACTCACTCTAATTACATGGTGGTTACACATGGTTGAAGCTTAAGCTCAAGGTGTGAGGATTTATTAGTTGTTGATATTAAATCACAAGAACAGGAAATAAAGCAGATGGACAGTGACAGGTGCCAGTTTGCATTTTGGGAGGGAAAATGCGATGGATTTATATCCATCTGCTGAACTTACATTCTCAGTTAGTAGCACTAACACAATGTGGTCACATTGCATCTGTAAACTATTTGGATACAGAACAATGTACAGATATCTTATGCCAGTTATTTGGTGTCTGAACATCTTGACTGTGCCAAGGGCCATTTGCATCTTTTTGTGTCATATTCTTCTGGATTGATGGGCAGACATGCATTGTTCCAAAATATTAATTGATTACAGATTAATGCGATTGTTTGTCCGGTGTCAGTGGGTCATAGCCACTGTAGATGTTGTGTGTTACCATGGAAACTATTTAATAACTCTCTACAAACAGGTCTCATTACCTATTTGTAAACTGACCAAAACATCATCACCTGGTGATGTAAGTTTCTAATACTGATGTGAAAAGTGCACTCTCTTTGTCCAATGAGCAACTCTGAGCACACAGCAGCTTCTTTGGGTTACCATGGAAACACGCAACACTTTGCTCATGTCCAGTGCATCAAAGGGGCCCTTTATTTTAGCAAGTGCACAAGGTATTTAGAAATCTCATCACACACACACACACTCACATATATGAGCACACACACATACAAGCACGCATTGTATGGGATCTTTCCACCCACACATGACTGTGATCAAATTGTCAGAGGCCCCAATGACAAAGACACTGTGACAGTATGTGATTTATTGTGTCAGAAGAGAAAGTAAAAGAGGGTAATTGAGGGGTAGGTGAAGGAAATAAAGTTTGCAGGTGTCAGCGTAACTTTGTCTGCCATCACAAGACTATGATGAATTTATTCATGGGTGGGTGAAGCTGCCAAGTCAAGGACAAACACCATATAATTACCCCATAAATTTAGGAAGTGATTAATTCCAAATTCCAGCTATTTAATTAAAATATGCAAATAGACAGCCATCGCTGTAACATGCGACACACTTAGCAGAGTAACAAAGTTTGACAAGGGTTCAGTCACTTCAGGATATTAGCGGCCTAAAAAAGAAGCATCGGACCACACACACATACACACACGCGCATGCCCTCATGCACTCACACACATGGGCACCCACTCACACACTACATATGTCTCCATTGCACATTTGCACCATTGCACATCACTGATTTACTGAGCACATTTAGGTCCAACAGTGGTGACTCAAGCAAGCTGACTCCTTCAAAGCAGAAGAAGAGTTGGAGAGCCATTACAGATATAATTGGATTTCATTTCAACCATATGGAGGAAAAAAGACTTGTCACCACCCTGGAGAAAATGGAGCCAAAATACAATCACTGTATTTACTGCCCTGCATGGAGGGGGTGTGTTTGTGTATGGATGTGTGTTTCACCCTGTGTTCCTCCTTGTTGTGTGTGTTTTTCAGTAAGTCAGTGTGGGTGTGTGTTGCACATTTCAGTGAATAAAATCCCAAGACACATACACAAGTGTCAAATGAATCCAGAGAGAGAGACAGGCATCCCTGATGCTCTTTAAAGCGATCCATCAGAAAGGGACAAACTGAAGACAGTAGATGTGGGGGGGGCATGGCTTCAGCTGTGCCACTCCACTTTCGGAAATTAGCCCTCTACATTGTGTGTCGTGTCTGTCACTGCGGCACAGTAAAACTGTCCATCTTGAGGAGACCTTTAGTCCTTGGAGCCCCAAATAGACAGAAAATGGTTTCAGAAATGCACTTAAAGATGAAGCTAGTGTGAAAAAGATAGAAGCATGGTAACTGTAAACTCCAGGAAGTGCTAGCTATCTAACTTTGTCAGCAAACATTTGCCAGCGAAAGATTTTTTGCATTCATGCAATACTGGAGGTTCTGGAGGTTATGCCAGCCTTGTAGTAACACTGAATACAGCCAATATCATGTTATTCTATATATTTGGAGCATTCATTAATGTGTACAAGACTGGTGCTCAGCCACCCTGTTTCGTTCCACTGATGTTGCACACACACATACACATACACACGCACACACACACACACACACACACACACACACACACACACACACACGCTCTTACACTTGGAAATTCTGTGTGGGGCGAGTAGGGATGAAAAAAATGTAAATGTATAAATTCAGAAAATGAAATACAATAGTTAAGGTCAAATAGACCAGAAAAGTAAATGCATGCACATGTATCCTGCATGTATTTACTTTAAATTAATTAATTCTTATTCATTTTATCAACTAGAGGGAAAGATATAAGTTAAGCTATAAAACTGGTGCTCAGCTGAAGTGTCTTCAGAGTAGGCTGCTGACGAAAAAAGGTGCAGAAAAAGACATTATACTCACACATAAGTATATAAGACTTTTGATAGAACCTGGCAGCTAGTTAATAAGGCTCACACACACATGTCTCTGAAACACTAAAGAAAGCCTCCAACTCAAACACATCTGTTTTGTCTGCCGCCTTGCATTAACCTATTAAACCTAAAAAAAATGTTTATCTGTGCAGTCATTATATTTATGATTGTCTGATAATCCCTTACAATTTGCCAGAGCTCCATATCAGTCCAGCTTAGATGGAGTTCCAAGTAAAAAAATTAAAGTGTTTGTCAGGACATTAGTGCAGTAATCTCACATATTTTTGCATTTTTTTTAAACAGGTGAAGGAGTGTTGAAAACAAGTCCCATTGCTTGCCTTGCTGCTTGCATTTTTTTTTTTTTAAATAGAAAGTGAGCTGTTAAGACTCAATCCCAGATAAATGACAAGCTGAGATGGCTATATTTTGCAGTGGGGGCACCCAGATGGATATTTCAGGAGCATATCAGAAAAGTGGAGCTCCAACGGGCCTTCAGACCTCCCATTCACAGCCCTGACATGCACACCTACATACACATCCTCACATCATCACACTCCTGTGCACATCCATGGGTGCAGCTGCTGCACACCTCTCTGTGTCTAACTTACATATATATTTAACCACCCACACATACTTTACATGACACGCACGCACATGTGATGCAAATTCAGGCACGCTGACACACTCACGCGCAGGTTTTCCACTCTCAGTTCCATGTGTGCAGGGCTGCCCTGAGATCGGAGGCTTTGATCGTCACACAGAGGTCAGTTCACCAATGTGTTGACTATGGGTTATTTAGAAGGTTGGAGGCTGCTTTGGACAAACACACACTACTACAGAGGCTGCTGCGTTGACATCTGGAGTCTGAGCTTGCCTCTCCTCCCACCATATCCTCATCTCCATCCTAAATGTGCCAACCTATTGTTTAGAGAGTTTTTATCTGGCAGAATATGAATTCTGACAATACACAGGAATGATAATAAGGCTCCTCTTCTGATATTTTGAGGCTCTGACCCAGTTTTGATTTGTTCCACAGGGGGTGTTACGATACATCGCTGCTTAACACAACTCTAAATCCTAATGAAGGCTGAATCTGCTGTATAATTGCACCAGAAACTTTCTCAACACAAACAAGCCATGTTTGAAGATGGATAGCTGAATCTCATTTAAGGAGGCCAGTGTGATATTCACAACCTACTTGGACTGGAAAACACAAGGATTGGAGGCATATGAGGAATCAGCCAGACTGAGAGAGATGCTACGTGTGTGTTTGCAGGAGGGGGAGAGGAAAAGGATCTGAGGGAAGCAGTGAGTGACAGAAGGAGAGATAAAGGTAGAAGACAATGAGAGTTAAAATGAGAAATAATAGAGGGAAGAGCCAGATGGGGGTTTGTATATTCTGCTAACTTCCATCCCTCCACGAGTGCTGTAGCGTGACGTACGGCTGTCGCCATAACTTGTCCAAAAGAGGACGAGGCAAGAGTGTAATGGTGAGGGAAAAGAACTCAAATGTCAGTCAGTAGCAGAAGCCTGTTATATTAATCACAGTCAGAGGCCTCCTTAAGACTCCAACATCCTTGGGGAGGAGTGTCATAAAAAATAACCCAGCAAAGAGAACCGTGTAGCAATGCAGCATGAAAAATGCCCCGCATCTGCAGTGACTCAGCCAGTGAATCCAAGGTAAGGAGGAATCTGTTTGCCCTCTCTCTTTCTCCTCTCATCTCTGTGCTTTCTCTCTCCCGCTGTCTGTCTCTCCGTCTCACCCTCCACACACGCCTCAGTTCATAGGCTGCTCTCCACACACTAGGTAACTCAGGAAAAAAAGAGGTATGACAGAAAGGGAGACTCTTGCTTTAGCACATTATCAGGGCCTGCTTCCATTCATCAGGTTCTGTGTGCATACAATTTCAGTCATTATCCTCAAATAGACATATGAATTCATACATGCTTTCTCAAACAATCACCGCTGTCTTCCCTTTTCTAAATCAAACAGCGGATGCAGGCATTTTCTTCCTCTCTCCCCCCTGGTTGGCTAATCTGTTAATTCTACATTCCCTGGGTGAGACAGACAATAAGGATGATGGGCTTCAACGTTAAAAACCCATGGCTTTGGGCTCTACATGTTGAGACTGTCTATTGTTACAGTGCTTTCTAATGTAAATAGGCTGTGTAAACAACAATCACTACATGCTACTGTCCTAGATAGATACTACTGTGCACTGCAACACCACTAAGCACAAAGACATATTTATGCACGACTGAGTACACTCACATTCATGGTTTGCAGTAGACCGTAGTGAGGCCAAGGACAGCACATGCATAAACAAGCATGAACTCTCATTTAGACAAATAACAAGTGCCCAATGAGGAATACAGCCAGTGTGTCGAGTAGTCTTCTATAACTTACTCTACTGCCCAATATCTCCACAATAAAAGCCACCACTTCTTTAGTTTGATGAAGAATTTTATATTGAAAAAATGCTCAGCAAAAGGCGTGTGACTAAATCCTGGTGTTTATAAAACTGCTCAGAGGTGATGAGCAGTGAATGGGCTCATATCACCACTTCTTCCTCTTTGCCAAGGTAGTTTGCAGATTTATTTCCAGAATGCATTGCCTTTGCTTGACTGCACCTCCTGCCGTGATAAGTTTGCTGATGCACTTGTAATTTGAACACTGACCCTCTGCATTGAAAGTCCATGCAGGACAGAAGGGATTATGGAAAGATTAAAGATTATCGATCTGGTTTCAAATGTCATCCCGTTTATGGCCACGTTCAGTGTATGATTTCTACATTAAACACTAAGACAAGGTTATTTATATCCCAAAACAAACAAGCAACAAGCAACACATGCAACCCGTTACAACCAAACCAAACAAATCTGGACATATACAGTAACTAATAAAGTAAAATCATCTAGATAAGAGAAAAAAATCATTATAAAAAAGTAGGAATTTACACTCAGTTTGCTTTATATAGAGCACATTAAAAACTTCAACACTTCTCTTGTTAATTATTAGTCTACATCATTTCAACCATTTATTATTATTATTATTATTATTATTTCATTAGGTGTGTATGTACATTTTGTGTGTAAAGTAACTAAAGCTGCCAGATAAATGTGGTTGTGGGAAAAATACACTGTTTCTCTACTATAAAAGTAGTGGTATGGTACCTGAAAACTGTACCTCAGTACAGTACTTGAACAAATGTACTCAGTTACTTTCTACCATTGAGAGAAGCTCACATGAAAGTTTATCATTCCCAGATTTCTGATCTCATGTTTGCATACACAACACACAAACCTTCTCATCAGTGGGAACTGGAGTGTCTCACAGTGTTTAATTACTTTGTCACAGTCTGAAAAAAACTATCTGTAACTCTGGTTTTGTCTGAATTGCAGTCAAACAATCAAATCAAAATCTTTAGGTGCATTTTATGTGTAATTTTGGCCCCTGGTTACATGATCATTCAGACACACTCCAATAAACTTCACTTTAGTGATTAGTAGGTCACATGATAGTTAACGCTTCTTTGCTTGATCCTCATTCTCACTGAATAGATGTCGTGCTTTGTATTTACACCAAGGTCTCCGACTGCAAAAGCATCAGCAATGCCCTCACTTTTTAGTTACTTTGGATAAAATCCTCTAATGAATAAATGTAAATCATGATCATGAAATCACAACAGCTACTGAAGTCCACTGATGTAGACCATGTGACACGGTTAAAAATAATGAAAAAGCCAGAGAGTAGACTTCAATTCATGCTTAACTCAGAGACCAGTACAGATGAGAAGCCCTAAAAGTGCAATGGGTGAACTCACAGATCTACCTCTACCTATGTCAACTGAACAAACTCCATTTGTTGATGAAGACCATGTTATGTGCTTGACAGCTCTAGAAAAAGGCAGTAAATCAGTTGGAATTGTTTTGTCAAAAAAAGCAAAAGGTTTTTTTGAAGAAAATCTTGGTTACATTTTATTTGCATTTTAGTGACTTTGTATAGTGTATTTCCAGAGGCAACTAGGCTGTGACTTGGCTCCCTGGGACAGTGTAAATGCATATGCACACATTTTAACATGCAGGACAGTTTGGGCAAACTAATACAAATAATCCTGCTGTAGAAAAAAAATCTTTTTCCCTTCCACTGACATATTGATGCACTTCCTGACATAAAAATATATCCACAGTCATGCACTTCTCACATACATAAAAACACAGAGAGAGAGAGAGAGAGAGAGAGCATGACAGCCTCTTCTGTGGCCTCACTCATCCGTGGCCTGCTCTGATGCAGATGTGCTCTCTACCTCGTTAACCTCAACCAATGGGAGATGCCCGCACGCAGCTGTGCAGCCGACATGCCGCTCTGCCTCACCAGACTGCGGCGCTGGCACGAGGAACCCACTGGCACCAAGTCAACAGATACTCGCACACTCGGACACATGTACATACACATACAGAACACACTAGTGCGCACACACACACACGATGCTGTGTCTGCACATGACTAGAGAGTGCTCAGACATGACTGTGTACAGGATCCACCTCTGCTCAGTCTCAGAGCATCATACTGCACACTGTGCTGGCACATACTACATGCAGTCACCTTGTTCAAGGCCAGAAATAAATAGGTTATTTATTGACAGGGGTGGGTCCCTGACTACATTCAATTACACTTTGCAAGGGGCTTGTACAAATTTATATCTGTTCCTATAATATTCACAGCAGCGATGCATCCTGCAGGGCTGCAAACTCCTGCTACCACCCCATTTACAGTAACCATAGCAACTACTTTGGACAACCAGGGCTTTGAGGGGAGGGAGGTCAAGGGTTGAGTACTGTTCAGTGGAGAAATCAAATCTGCTCTTTGCCTAGACAGAAGCTCTGAAGACTGATGTCCAGCAGGAGAGGAATCTGTGGAGCGAGCTGCTTTGGGGGGGTTCGAGTTGCTCTGACCCGTGCTAAAATCTGCTGCTCGTGCTGACTATGACTGAGCCGCTATCTGACTGATCCAGAGACTCTCCTGTCTGCTGAATCAAGATGTTTTTATCTGCCTGCGTGAATGCCCTGGAACATCAGAGGATCTGAAATGTTGGATTTATTCCAGGGTACTCTCGGTCAATCAGTTTGCAATCTGGCGATTTGTCTCTTTTTGCCTTTTCTCTTTCACATCAGAAGCGAGCCCACAGGTGGTCGCTTACTTTACCGTAGCCATGGCAACTGCCCACGGAAAGCCAAGAGTGTCTGGTGGAAAAGAAAAAAGAAAAAGCCCTTCACGTACCTTTAGAGGGGCAGCTTCTTGGATGAGCGTGGGTGATTTCTCCTTTGCCTAGTGTGTTTTAGATTTATTGAAATTAGCTAGAACAAAGTTGACACTGTACCGGGCCCCCGGTCAGCCCAAGTGGGCAACTTTCATTCCCCCCAAGGCCAGTCCACAGATGGGCTGTGCCAAGAGGGGGTGAGCTGTGGGGGTGGAGGGAAGCGGGCACAGTCCTGGCACGGAGGAGCCGAGCCATCTGCCTGTCAGGGCTCCTCCGTTTCAGACTCCTGCTCTGGCTCTCCGCTGTTCCCACCACAGATGGACAGCCCTCAGAAAGGTGTTAGTCATGCCTGGGCTCCATCACAGTGACACTATGAGGGCTGCACAGGCTGGCTATCATTAAAGCAAAGGCTGAGTGAAGAAAGGAGGATGAAAGAAGGGGGCAGGAATAAATCTGTTGTGTATTTGAACAGGCTGAAAGGGGTTGAGACGCAGAGCTGCACTATGTCAAAAACTGATATTTGCACACAACATTAAGTAAACGCTGTGTGGATACCAGATATTAAATGTTTCAGCCCACAGCCCATCATTCTACAACCAGCGCACCCACACAGCCCTGCCACCTCTCTCTGTTCTGCCTTTTGTCCTCCTTTTCTTGCTCTTACACCCCTGCCTTTCTGTGTCATTTTCCTTTACACCTCTCTCACTCATGTATTCCCACTCACCGATGCATTGTTTGAACACACACATACACTTTTGCTTTCTCAGCTATGTTCTCTCTCTGTTTCTTTTTGGCTGTCCTTGAAGCCCTCTATCCATCCACCTCAATTTATCCTCACATCATTTCTTTTTGACCTTTTTTCCCTCTCCTCTCCCTTCCTCTACTTGCCCCTTCTCTCCTCTCCCCTTCTCTCCTTTCCCGTCAGTGGTAGCCCCATCACTAATCCGTTGGGATGCAGTACAGCATCACTGCCGGGGTTTTCTGGAAGTGGATTTGTAAGAGAAACACCAGTAAGCCTCTCTCTCCCTGTCTTAATGGCAGATTAGAGCCTTGCTCCAGCATTAAGTCGACAAACACACAGAGTCGTGATGGAGCCTCGCAGGCAGGTACAGGAGTAAGGTGGAGAAGCTCGGGGAAGAGACTCGACATCTATCAGAAAAGTGGGAGTGAGGAACAGAGGTAAAAAGAGGAGGAGGAGGTTGGGGGGGGTGATCTTCATAAACTAAGCATAAGCTGCTTAATGTACCACCTGCTAATTCAATTTTTCACAGGAGAAAAAACAGGTATGGGGAAAAGGACGCATGAACCCACACATGTTTATCTTTTCACGTTGATGTCAGGCTGCTCAGAGAGGTTGACCTTTTTCGAGACATTGGGTTTGATTGCCACACATATGTGCAGTGTAACGTTGTCCCCTGTACAACAAATATGCACAAAGCTGTGGTTAACATCAAATGGCACAGACAGTATTTTTTATTACCTGGGATCATTTTTGTGAAAAATACATCCAAGTTAAAATCCATTTAAACCAATATTTCATTCACATTTTATAAATACCTTGATCAAAAGGTGACTTGAATTTTTCATAACATATATATATATCCTGATAAAAAACTGTTTGGTTCATAGACAGTAACAGTGCACAGGCTTGTTAAATAAGTCTGGAAGGGGTAAAACTGCCAGTGTGTGATGAGCAGGAACTTGCTGGCCCTCCACAAAAGCTCGCACTGCGTAAGATGGAGAAATACATCAAAAGCAGGATAGAGTTGAACTGGCAGAGGGAGACCATAAGACAAAGACGACACCTCGTGAGGTGAAAGAGAAGTGTAACACTAGTTAGTGTAGTTTGTCAAACTCTTGTCACCCGAATACTACAATTTTCATCTTAGTCCCAGCTCAGTCAAATCTGAACTTGTGGACATGATATTTCAGTGTATCTCAGATATAGATAGAAATCTTAGATATAATCATCATAGGAAAAAGATGATCCTTGGCTCCAGAACTCCAGAAGAAGAGAGAGTAATGTAGTTACAGTTGTCAGCACATCTGTGGGTACGTTGCCAACACGAATTGTTAATATCTGATCATGCTAATCTGATCTTTCATTTTTATTTGGCCCATTTAGTTCTTGTAGAGTAAAATCAGACCTTATAAAACCCCTTAAAGACAGCTGGGTTTTTCTGGAGCTTATACTGAGAACCAGCTGTCAACACACTGACATCCCTGCTGCTATCATCTGCTGATCATGCAGATGACGTTCCTGCCTCGTCAAACCTCTGGCCGCTGTGTGACACAGTCAGAGGGACTAATCTGACCTCACGTGCCAGGTAAGGCAGGCTGACAGCAAACAGAACAGAGGGCTTGTTACTGGGTCAGCGCCGTGATCCAGCACTACAGCGCACACATCTGACCTACATTACACTCCATGTAGCCTGGATGAGGTGCACTCTAGTCTCTAGATCAAGTTTGAAAAAAAGATAAGCTACAGTACTGCTGTATGTGACAGGTTATGGGTATGTTGACTTCACCTGCTTGAAGTCATTTTGAAGAATTTTGTTCATTTGCAGCTTTGTATTCCTGCCTCAAACTGACCTGACACAAAACCAAATGGATTCCCCCTAAGTATAAAACCTGCAAAGAATTTATGAATTTTTCTGTTTCTAGGTCTTATTTACTTAAATTTTCAGCAGGGTCCTCTTCATCAGCTGTTAATTATTCGTCTTCTGGTCTCGACAGATGGTCAGGTTCAATATCCTCTGTTTTACACACTTCTTCTGACACCTCATCTTTAAATTAAATATTACCATCCTCACTGAGGCCCTGATCCAAATACTATCTAACTTATTCACGGTTAGTCTCTTGCTCAGTTTGGCACTACACTGCAGCATGTTATGTGAGAAGCCTCATTTATTCATAGAAAGTTTCAAAGATCAGGCTGCACTGTCTCAAGTGATGCTGTGGTTGGACACAATATTCTGTTTGATCCCATGGCAGACATATTTATTTTGGTTGTAATATTTGGTTCCCACAGGAGGAGGAGTGGGACAAGTGAGAGAGGAGAAACTGTGGAGGATGTGTCTGTGGGTGTGTTTCACTTCTTTACTTTCTGCTACAATGTTGCTGGCATTATGTTTTTGGGTTGTCTGTCCATATGTCTCAATCTCATTGCTGCAATTTTGCAGTAACATCTTGAGGGAACTTCTTCATATACGATACAAGCATTAATTTGAATTGAAGGATGATCTGATAAGGTTTTTGAAGTCAACTTTCAAAGGTCAAGCTCACAGAGACGTCACATTCTTGTGAATTGAAAATATCGAGAATATCAGGAGCAAGCAGAGAATTACATCAGGTGAAAATATAAAATCAGGCTCACAGATGAACTGGTTAGAATTTGATGTCAAAGGTCAAAGTCACATGACCTCACAAAATACATTTTGCCATATCTAATGAATCCATGCTCTACTTATGGCACAGTTTAACTCAAATGTTCCTAAGGATAAAATTAGAGGTAACATTATATGTCTATGTCTGTGACATGTAATGTTCTGCAAAAACACTTCCTGACACTTGGCTGGAAACTGCAAGGTGGTGATTCTATTATTTGATTCTAACCCTAACCCTAACCTGATTATATCTAATGTGTAATGGACAAACACAGGAATAAAGCTTTAACCCTTTTGTGCCTTTTGTTTTCCAGTTTCACTGACTGTGTTATTGTCTATGCAGTGTTTTGTAAAATATCTTTATTTTCATTCTAGTCCATCATCAAGATCTTTCCATTATATTGTGAATTGTGGAGCACTTTGTGACCATGGAAGCCCCATCACTAATCTGTGTCTATATGAGCACCATGAATTAATCATTGATCTTCCTAATATTATTTAATGATGGTTTAGATATCACTGCTGTTGATGGGTTACAGACATGTGATGAATTGGAGGTATGTGGGGGATATAAATAGCTGCAGCTATGTGTAATGTTACGCTGTTGTGACAGCTGCACTGGTGCTGTTGGAGGAGCTCTGCCGATGTGACACGGACGATGAAATTGCACTTCTTTGTTGCAGTGGGCCCACGTATTCATATGGAAACGTTCAAAGTGTGAGTTGTATGTATATCTATCTATGGCTCGTGTATGTGTGCTCACTTTGACAATGTCTCAGATTTATAAGACAAGTGTATGTGTGGCTTTATAAATCTTTCTCTTTATAAATCTTTTTCTTTTTAACTTCCATTATATTTCTAGGATGTCCTGTTGAGATATTGAGATCTTTTTCGATACAGACCTGGCCAAGATACCAGCCACACAAACTTACAACATATCAAAATACAATATAAAACATAAAATGCCACATATATAACATGACAGCAATTTAAGATGGTCTTTGAAGTAAAAACAAGTACATGTCTCATTCACCACATTCTTTATGATGCCCTTAAATCACAGTGGGTATGCATAGTTTTAGTTACATAAAGCTACGTGAAGTTTTATGCCTATGGCCCCTGGTGTGCACAGCTCTCTCCAGGCGATTGAGGATATCAGCCAGCTAAGCACAAACAACATGTAAGTAAGACAGACATGGCTAACTGTCTCCTCTCACTTCCATCTCCTGTGCTAAGCTAACACCTCATGTGCATGTCGCACTAAACTGACATAAACCCCCTCATCAAACTCCAAAATGACAGCAAAAACATACCTGCAATTATTCATCCATCAATCGTTTCTGATCTGCTGGCAGTTTCCAGTTCAAGACATGACAAAGCACCTGAGACATCTTTTCAGTCAACAGCTTAACCAAACCTCTCCTAAACATGGGTTTGATTGCCATAGGTCTGGCCTTATTTTATCAATAATGTCATGCTTAACAAAAGTGTTGAATAGATTTTGCAAAAACATCTTTAAAAATGGGCTCAATGGTAAAGGAAGGAGATGACATCTTTTAAAAATTTTACTAATAATAATAGTCAGTAATAATAAGTGATGATTAAATGAGTAACAACTTTGGCGTAAGAGTACACAGGTAAATGTCACTTGCCATTTTGAAACAAAATTAAGTAAAAACTTAATTTGAAGTAAATATAAACATAACTTAAAACATGGTTATATTTACTTTTACCATTTTTACCATTCAAGGCAATTTTAAAACCAACTTTACTTGTCAGGTTTTACTTGACGTAGAAAGAGAAGAGCCCGTCTGTGTGTTATCACTGTTATCATGATAACTGAGTTCTTATTTTTGAATATCAAGACACCTCACACTGGAGGCTACTACCTGACAGCACTTTAAACAACTGCACCAGTCACTTGTAGAGTAAACATGAAAGTATATAAAGTATATAAAGACATGCAAGTGTTGTTGTACACATTTGTCAATGTGTGTGTGGGTGTGTGTTTCTCCCACCAGTTGTGTTTGTGTGCCACCACTGTTGACTGACTCCTATTCCACATGAGTAACTATGTGTTTGGATGTGTGGGTCCCTCCTGTCTGAACCTCACACTTACAGTAGTACACACTCACACACACACACACACACACACACACACACACACACACATATAAATCCACACATGCAGACACAAGGTAGACCTTTTCATGGTATGTGGACAGCCTATTAGTGGGACAAAAGCAGATGTTTTCCTTTCCATTTGAAAGAGATCAGTGGATTTGCACAAAGGCAACCCAATTTAGACATCTCTAACAAAGCTTGCCTTCTCCGTCCCTCTCTCTCTGTGGCACATACATTCACACATTTGTATGCTCTTTGAGAAAGTAGCAGTTCTCATCCAAAAGCCCAAGCTGTGAGAAAAGGGGATTGTGCAGGATAGCGACTGAAGGGACAGAATTAGTGGGAAAGTGAGAGATAGAGAGCAGGAGAGAAAGAGAGGTGCGTATGGGTAAGAAAAGTCCCCCAGAGAAGCTTAAGTCCGCCCTGTTTTAAAATGCTTTTATCTCATAGTGTAGCCGCTCACCCAAGAGTTAACACTGTTGCTTTATGAGAGACCTACTCTCCTCTTCTCTGCTCTCAGTTCTGTCAACACATTTTTTTTTTTTTTTTTTTATTTTGGAGCTCAAATTAGCAATTCAAATGGAGGCTATTTGGATACGCTCGCCGAGCTTCCTCCCCTCGGCTTTCCAGGCAGTTTGACAATATTTTTGTTAAGCCCCATTTCCCCCTAACGCAACTGTAGCAACGGGGGAGAGAGAGGAAATGGGGAGACAGAGGGGAGGGCTGGTGATGGAGGGGGAGAGGGCATATGCAGTGAGCGATAGTGTGGATGTGGAAGGTCAAATAGGAGACAAAGTGGTCCTTGCAATTTGACGTGTTCTCTGTGCAGAGCTAATATGAGGGATAATGACAGTTATTGGAATAATATGGTTTCGTTTAGAGCTAAAAGGTTTAAAATCATTCAGGGATTATAAAACAGTGCCACCCTGCCACTAGATGATGAACCATTTTCACAGCCACTGGCTGACCTGAGGGACAGGATGTACTGTGTTAAGTTAAATTTACAAAATGCAGACCTATCATGATCCTGCCAAATCAATATATTAAGAAATGGTTGTCAGTCAGCTTTGAATTTAGCATGTACAAAAACAGGAATCACTCCATTAAGCAAAAAAAAAAAAACAATACTGTAGATCCGTGTTGGTGCCGACAGTCATCACGGTCAAAACGTGTTTGCTTCCAGGTTGGAAATTGACTATGTCTCTTTTGTTTTTCGTTTTTGAATTTCACAATTCAATCTGTGAATTCAACATGTGAAATCATTTGGCTGAGAGCCAGCTGGTGAGGGAGGGGCCTCTGCTTGGCTGTAGTGAGTGTAAGGACAGTGGTCAGGTTCATGACAGGACCAAGGTATCATCAAGTTCACATGAAGTCAAAGAGAAACTCCAGCAACCACTGTTTCCATCCATTACAGTAAACCAAATATCAGGAGTGGGTTCACTGTGATGAACAGCCAGGAGCTAAAATTTTCAAATCAGGTGTCCGCTTATTTCATGAATAAGCTTAAGGAGGGTTATAGTCTCCTCATCACCCTGCACGAACCTGATGTTTTGGTTTAAGCCTCATGCTTCATGTACAGTATATGACACAAGTCCTTATTTTTCTTTTACCGATACAACGTTTCCACCTCAGTCATGATTAAAAACCTTTTTTTTTTTTTACAAGACTTTGAGTCAGATTTCCTCTTAGATTTATGCACAATTTAAAATGAACTTTTTTTTGAACGTTTTTTTTTCTACAGTGCTGTTGCTAAGGCCTGGGTACGCTTCATACGATGTGCACATCAACCATGAGTGAAGGCAAAAATTATTTTTAAAAGCAGAATGGCAAACTTAATGGTTGTTACGAGCCTGTTGTCACAAATATCACAGAAATGGGCATAATGGCCCACCACTCTGAAAGGTCTTTCCTTGAAGACATTTGTTGGGTTGTACATACAAAAAATGACAGAAGTAATGCGTGAGGGGAAAAAACACATAGAGCTTGAGAAAGATGTTCAAATCCTGCATTCTGCCTCACTTCTCTCCACTTAGACAATTACTGTGTGAAGTGAAATGGGTTGGTCTGATGGTTTCAGAAAGTTACAAAAATTAATAAGATGTGACGTCACACGCTAAGTGTTTAGATCTCGCCCTTCCAACAAATCAACTCCTGACCCCCAAAGCCTGTTTGTTTCTCAACAGGAATTACATCATATTTAGGAGATATAATTTCGTTGCGTCTTCCATAGAATAACATTTCTTTAAATTGCAACCAAGACATACATTAGAAGAGATCCACCAAGGCCCTGATGGTGTGTGGTTGTGTGTGCTCTCTATTGTATTAAAGTCAAACTGCACTAATTGTTTTTGGGCTGAATGTGCTTGCAGCCAGCTCCAGTGTATCATTATTCCTACTGGGTTTACCTCGGTGGTCGGGCCAGTCTAGAGAGAGGGATGGAGGCAGCAGGAAGGTCCCATAAAGAGAGGAAAGTAGCACCACATTGGCTTTAAAGATTATGATTAAAGGTAATTAAAGGAAGATACATGCACTACTTCTCACTCTCTCAAGTATTTTCTAGAGGACATGAGGGTGAAATTATTATTTTTCTCTACCTCTCTGTGTGAGATGAGGGGAAATATGACAACATCTAATGAGGCGAATGATATATCTCCCTCATGCGTGGGCCTCAATCCCCGGATCAGCCAGAGAAGCCAAAAAAAAAAGAAAAAGTGGCTAGGCCGGCATGCCCATCCAATTTTACTCCCCCTACAGATTGCATGTTTGTGCAATATTATCCAAAACAAATAGAGGCGGGCGAGGGGAAGTGACAGTTAAATTCTAATTCAATATGTCTCCGTCCTGTCAATCAGGTCCAACTGATTAGCGGCGCTTGTTCATCTGAATGTATTGTATCACCTCCTTGCCAAAATATAATGTGGTCCCTTCATGCGTGGTAGGTCCAGGCTGTGGCACAGTGCTAAGTCAGCGCTCTGGTTAATAAGTCCTTTTCATTAAACAAGCGTTCATTAAACATTCATTCGTTCACTCATCCTCATTTGCATTTTCTCATCATAAAAGCATTCATGAAACATTCATTTGTTCACTTGTTCTCATTTGCATGGTTTCATATGCATTCTTCAAGAAATGAATGGGGCTGAAACAGGCAGAGAGCGAGCGGCGGAGGGCGTGGATGGGAAAGAGATGAGGAAAGGCAGCAAGGAGCAGAGGAGATAGTTATTACTCCATTTGAACAATCTGTCCTGTAAATGAAAGTAGAAATTAGATTATGTTTCCTGATGATTATGTAGAGGCACTCGCCATGCAAAAAAAATTGCCTGTTGCACAATGCAGGGCCATGATATGAAAACAAACCATTTCTGATATCAAAGCACACAGAGATGGGAAATTCATTCTTGGTTGTGGTTGAATAACATACCTGCTAACATACACAATGTGCCATTTTGATGACATGACTACATAACACCACTCTGTAAAGACACTGCCCATCTCATTATATTCCAAAGAATGAATATCGCAACAAAATACAATGAGCTCACGCTTATGACATTGCATTGTTTTATTCTCCTTTTCATTTGATTCATAGTGTATGACCGAGCTCTTCCCCATATGCTTTTTTCCTCCTCTCTCTCTCCTCATGAACAGGCTACACATCAAAGACATATTCAACAAATCCCCAGTGAAATAGAGTCGCTTTGCTCTACACAACAGCGCTCTGGGTGCAACTCCCAGTATGTACAGGATGGTCTGTGTGTGTGTGAATGTCAATGCAATGAATCGAGTACCGATGATGCAGCAACAAGAGATCATCTTCATACATCTCTAACCCTGGGAGCATTCTCCATCCTCTATCCGCTATTCATTACCTTCCCCTCCTTGCCTTTTAACTTGTGCCGTCAGGGGAGACATCAATCTGAGTGACAGGTTGTGTGATCCTCCTTCTGGGCTTGGTGGGAGAAGGAGGGCTGTCAACATAAATATCCTTCCTGGATTGGGCGGACATGGAGCAGCCGTGGCCACCATGAATCTCTACGAGCCCAGGCAGACAAACATGAGCCCATCAGCATGGCTGGAAAACGCCATCCTCACACCCTCCCCTCTGCAAAAAGCATGATCGATACTGTCAGTTTGGTGTCTGTTCTTGATTGTTTGTCCATTTTTGTTCACACAGGCAGATGACAGACAGCATGCAGCATGCAGTCAGACTCACACTAGTCCTACTTAGATGAAAACACTTAACTTTAGTCCCAGACTTTCTTTAGAAGAACAATTTTTAGTACTGCCCTCGTGGGTATTATAGTCTTACATGCAATGCATTAATGACAAAAATCAGTTACAACATTTTGATGTTGAGGATGATGTAGAGGGATTCAAACTCCTTTCCCCACCCTAAGTCCAAATGCAGAAATAAAAATAGTATAGAAGAATAAGAACAAGAATAATTTAAAAAAAACATTTAAAAGCATAAAAGATACATCCACTGTCCAATATAATATTGTAAAAGTAGCTACAATGAATAAATAAATCAAACAATTAACTCATCATGATGAAATTGTGCAATAAACAGGACAACAGGATGACTGAAATGCAATGAATTAGGAGAAAAAAATAATTTACATGCACCGTGCATTCCCAGGTTTTGAAGGCGCAGCACCTGAGCCAGGTGTCCTTTTAGTCAGGCAGCAGCATCTCCTCTGTGACACACACACACATACACACACAGCTGACAACACAGGGACAGCTACTACAACTACAGTTTTACTATTTGTTCAAAAGTCTCCAGCCCCTGTTGAGATCATCTGAATCTAATTGAACACCCATGCTCTTGTGCTCTAAACCACAAAACACCAAGCACATCCCACAGAAGAAGTGTCCATCTTCCAGAGTTTGAAAGATTCAGACAACCAGAGCCAAGGAGCACAGAAGATGTTCCTAAAATGGCTGGTGCCTTAAAGAGCACCATAAAGAGAAATTTATTATTTATTTGTACCTCTTTTAGTCTCTTAGTCAGTGATGTACTTGTTCACATATATAGTGTTTCTGGTTTTGCACATCTTCAAAAATGAATGATTCAAATGCAAGTGATGTGATTCTGTACCTGACCTGTAGGGGCGGTAGCAGAAGGTAAGGACAGCAGCAGTTTTGAACTGAAACTCAAGCTTGTCTGCCTGACATTTTCTCTGCCCTCATCTCCTCATCAACAATGGCCTTCTCTAATCTTATTATTGTGCAAAAGCGGAAGATCAGAGGGAAGATATTCTGTTTTCGGTCACTCTGATCTACACCCAGTGGATATACTTTTTAATCCTCCAGATACACACAAAGTACACAAACATATGAACAATTATGCTGGTGTCACCATTGTCTGTCAGTGGTAAAAAAGCAAGTATATGAGTTATCTTACTTTGTGGATGGACCTCTGAAGCTGAGCTGTGGTCTCTGGACCAAGACGTTATAGTAGCAGATCCTTTAAGTCCTGAAGTCGTGAGGTGGAGCCTCCATGGATCAGACTTGTTTGTCCAGCTCATCCCACAGATGCTGGATTGGATTGAGATCTGGGGAATTTGGAGCCAAGTCAACACCTTGAACTGGTTGTTGTTCCTCAAACCTCCTGAACCATCATTGCAGTGACAGGGAGCATTATCCTGCTGAAAGAGGCCACTGCCATTAGGGAAGACTGTTTCCATGAAGGGGGGGACTTGGTCTGAACAGTGTTTAGAGAGGTGGGACGTGTCAAAGTAATGTCCACATTAATCGCACGACCCAAGGGGGCAGAACATTGCCCAAAGCATCCACTGCCACGTATTTCAACACACCAGACCACGTTTCTTCCATGGTCCATTTCTGACGGTCATGTGCACATTGTAGGAGCTTTTGGCGATGGGCAGTTGCCAGCTCATAGTTGCCATTGTAATGAGATAATCAATGTAATTTACTTGGCCTGTCAGTGGTCATAATGTTATGGCTTCCTACTTTTTGTTCAGTTTTTGTTTACATCACATGCTGTTGCTTTGGTGGGCTTGATTTATAATATTGTAATTTATATTATTTTTCAATTATACACCCACAGCACACACTGACATTTACAGTGCTGCTCAGTGGGGAGTAAAGACCCTGAAGTAAAAGAAACACAAGCACAAACATTGCATCAAAGTCACAAAGTTAGAACACTCAAAATCTAAATAAATTAATTTCTGAGCATTATTCACCCAAACCCTTGCCTAATCTGTATAAAAAGATAAACAGTAAAATTTTGGAACAGTCAATGACCCTGAAGCTGCTACTTGTACCATCTGAACTGTGAGGGCTGTTATAGAAAAAATGATTTTGTTACAGTTTTTCTATAAAATGAATCATCTACAGGTAGTTTCAGCGCTAACACTACATCTCTCTCTCTCTCTCTCTCTCTCTCTCTCTCTCTCTCTCTATCTCTCTCTCTCTCTCTCTCTCTGTTTTCTCAGACAGGGCCAGAGACAGCAGATGCAGCTTATTGCACTCTGTCTTCCTCCCTGGGACGTTATTAAAGATTACAGCAGATAATCGCAGTGGTATCATGCCGGATGCCAGGATCAGGCTGCACAATATCATCACATACAGAACAGTTCACTTGAGGAACACTGGCCCACTATGACCTGTGGGGTTTGTCCAGAAGTCCGATAACTGTTACCAGATAACACTGCTACTGCCAGCGAACGTTTCAGGAGGCTTAAAGGCACAGTCCATGATCCAAATGTAAAAACAAAAAAATGTCAACCCACCACCACAATTCAAAACACAGGACTGGAGCCTCCTGCTATTCTTGAATACACAGGCCTTTAAGCACAGTTACTTACAACAGTCAACACCTACGTTATTAATGCTGTCTGCTAACACTTGTTCACATCAGTAATGTTTACAAGGAAAGGATAGGCATTTTGAAGGATAAATACTTTTGCTTTTTCAAATGAATCGATTGATATCACATAAATCTGCGAGCAGTTAGCTTAGCTTAGCATGACTAAACTGACAATAGCAGGAAACAGCTAGCCTGGCTGTGTCAGCATATAAAAAAATCTGCCAATTAACCTCTTACTAAATTAAATTGCGATTGTTTTATTTCTTTTTCTTATATAATTTTTCTAAAGAACATACACTACAGTTGCAGTGATGTGATAACATAATTAGCAAGTTTTACGAGCTAGCCATTAGCACCTGTTTCCAGTTTTAGTGCTAAGCTAGGCTAATTGACTGCTGCAACTTGATATTTGTTGTACAAACTCAATTCTCAGCAAATGAGCACATTTCCCCATAAATCAAATTAGTGCTTGAAATAGCATTTCAATGTACATTCATACATTTTGTGTCATATCAATGAGCAACTAACAGATGTGTGAATTTAGCTTGTAACATCCTACCTAACACATAGCTGCTACAAGTGCCAGTGTGTGTGCAAAGATAAAGTACACATCACGTGGGGATTTGCATGAGGTTTATTTTTTGCATGTAAATGACCTTCCAAAACTGCAAAATGCTTGGTGAAAACATGTCATTGTCATCAGAGGAAAAAACAAGGTCTCTGCCCATCTATCAGTCTGTGCAAGGCAGCTTATCAGTGGGTTATCATTGTCTGAGGCACAGCCATGGACACCTGCTCTGCAGAGTCACACACAGGGAGGAGAGGAAGCCACCTGCATACAAATCAGACTGGGCTGTCGTACGCAAGGAGGGGCTGGAATGATAGAGGAACAGAGAGACTGCAGGCTTTGGCTAAGGAAATAGAAACAGTTAATTAGCAAGGATGCTCATAATGCTATCTTGTCCTCCCCTGCAAACAGCTTCCTCTGTGACTGCAGGTGCTGAAGGAAATCATTGATGATGGAGTCATGCAGCTATTAAAACCACCACTGACTGGACTTTTTCCAGTTTACTGCATTGATTTCTCATCTTATAGCCCCTGCATCATTGTTGAATAGTTTAAGAAAACTGTACTGACTAATGGTGCTTCTAGCTTCAATTTCTGCACAAAAAACAACCTCACACGTTTGTGTTTTTGGGGAATTCACATCCAAACATTTGGCTGTTTTGCTCGCCTGGGTTGCATAACGACCACAGCTGACTCATAAACACTGCAACCTCTAATTAATATTTTGTTGAGTACCCGAAGCAAGGTCATTATCGCAACACTTCAGTTATAATCACAGCTGCTCGGCACTGATGCAGTACAGGCAGAGGGTGAGATATAAATATTCTGTTCTTCTTGGTGAGGGCTGTTTGATTTTACACTACAGCCTCTGGGAGAATATTAACAGTCTGTATCAAATGAGGAAACCAGTTTATGACCTCTGATGTCTTTTTCTCTGTTGAAGGAAGAAATAGGTTACACCATTATCATGTACAACAAATCTCTGACTGACAGGCTGGAAATAAGGTTTAGTTTGGCTGTCAATGGCAGGTCAGTATAAAATATTTACTACATAGGGTTACTTTTGAAATAAATTTGCATATATTGTTTCATAAATCATTGAACCCTTTTCTAAGTGGTTGAATGATGAAAATTCAGAGTGGTCTGTTCTGACAAAATCTGATTTTGAACTGTTATCAATCTTACCCCCTCTTTCTCATTTGTGGCAAATAATAATGATATTAATCCTTTTTTTTAGCCATGTAATGTGGTCCAGGGTCTTAATGTGAGTCCTTAGTGATCTCTTGACTTTCCATCAGCCTCAACTGTACTTTATGGTATTGCTAATTCACGAAATTAGCAAATATATTATATACATATTTCTACTGCAACTACTGCACACGTTATTACTGTGCTGATCAGCTGTTTCAGTCTGACAGAGCTAAGAGAAGTAGATAATACAGTTAAATACGTTATAACAGTGTATGATGTGCGCTTGATGTTTGCTAAACCTTGGTTCCATTGGTAGCTTGGACTAAGCTAACTTAGCTAACTTAGTTTGCAAAATGCAGATAATCAGCTACACCTGGCTTCTCTGACATCTAAAGCCCCACCCCACAATTTGTCAGAGTTAGATCTACTTACAAGAACCGTGCATTTGTGTGAGAACTTGCTACCGCAGATTTTCCTTTTTTTCCCCTCTCTCTCCTTCCTCTTGAACAACAGGTGCAAATGTCACATGAGCCCGTGGCTCCTTCCATAAATGTGGCGTCATGTCAGAATGAAGCCGGAAAATAAAATTACTGTAAAAGTCTAGTAGAAAGACAAAAAGCCACAACTTCAGATGAAGACAGCAACGTTACATATTCCTTCTCTGATTTTAGCAAGCTGATGTTAGCATGTAGCTGGACGCACCACTGTGCCTAAGTACAGCTTCATACCAATACTAGTTGTCCAGTATAGCTTTCTGGTTAGTCATAGACTGGTCTTTTTGTGTGAGAGCACATTAAGCAATCATATGTCCTTCAGTGAAAAGAAAGGTAGCCTTTATAACTCTAAAACCTGTTCATTATTTCTGTGTTTAAGCATCATATATGTATCTCTTTCCACAAACCTTTTTCACATATTTTTTGACAAAACAGTCTCCAGAGTCCACTTATATCACTTTTTCTGGGGCTTTCAATCATAACAAAAAGACTGTGCAGTGAGTAAGTACAGACGATTCAATGTCAAAACATCTTTGAGAGATTTCCAGTTTGTTTAGCTGCAACTTGTGTTTCATGAGTGTTCATTTTTTAATATACTAATCTGAGGCTACGGATGGTCATATAGCAAAACATGGAAGAAATATAATACCCGATGGTGCAATCTGACATGGTTGAAAAAGGCAGTGCTGTATGACACACCTTGTCATATTTGTATTAAATCAGTAATCTGTATGACATTTTTCATTGGCATGGGGATTAATTTAACAAGGTCAGGGTTACTGCAGAGATTAATTAATTTAACTAAATACGAAGATCATGGCACACATAGCATTGCTAGATGTTTTCCTGTTCTTTATAACAGTATTAGCTGGTACAGGAACACCATGACCATGAACCTTAATCTCAACCAATTTTCCAGAACAAACACAATGTCACCTCCTGCGAATGCAAATCCTCCTATCATCATCATCTGGAAAATTCATTAAAACCCCCCTGGCCCTTCCCCTACCTGTCGTCACTAATGGCATGTCATATGCATAATGTATGAGAGTAATATAAAATTATAGATTCTGTAATGCGGATCCACCTGCGTAACAAAACAGAGAGGGGTACAGTAAATACTCCATGGCATGCAATTCAAAGTGGATACACTTGCATGGAGTCACTTGATCAAACATGTCAAATTTAGCCATGCATCAGTGACAGTGAAGCTGTGGTGGCCCCATGGGGCAATCGGGCTTCCCTCCCCATCACTTCGTCCTCAGCATTGATTTGATGTGAACTTGGACCATCTGTCCTGAGTTAATTGCACATGTGCTGCTATGTAGCCTCATTGGTGGGCTGTACTACAGAGAGACCCATAATAAAAGTCTGTGTTTTCTCTCCCAGCAGACACTCCCCTATGGTTTTCTTGATAATGAGTGAATATGAGTGGTTCATTTAGTTCCAAAAACAGTTGGTCACCCATCACGGATAAGGATGAAATTCAATGCCTGATCCAAATTTGAAACCTCAACAGAAAAAAAAAATAAATAAATACAATTGTCATTCACATTTTGGCAATCTGTTGTATTTATGGCAGCTGTTCAATAGTAATCTATGTGCATAATCAACCAGGAAGGCCCAGGCTTGTTCTCAATCTTCCTTAAAAAGCTTTGTTTGTTGACCGTCTACAAATGCATCTCTCACATTTTATAAGCATTTTCAGAGCTGTGGTAGAGCACGGTTTGGACTTTCTGAATAATAATAAGTGGCTAAAGGGGAGATTTAGTCAAAATGCATTCATCTTGTTGGCTCTGCTGTGGGTGACATTGCTTTCCCCTCTCCTGCTCCTGGTCTCTTTTCCTCTTCCGCGCACAAGCGCTCATTGAAAACAGCAGAGCTGTCCCCTCTGACTTTAATATTACATGGTCGAGATGAACACAGGGCAACAGTGAGGAGGAGATATTTTGATGTCATATGATCAGGGTAGATCCCAGAGCAGCTGAGTTGAGAGGAAGGAGGTGAAGCCAGAAAGACACACAGAGAGAGAGAGAGAGAGCAGAAAACAAAAAGAGATAGAAGGCAACAAAGTGCAAGAGAGAGCAAAAGCTAGAAAATAAGGAAGCAAAGGGAATGAAAGAAAAATGTAAGAGTGCAAAAAAGAGAAGTGGAAATAAGACAAGAGAGAATAAGAATGAAAGAGAGATGTATGAAGAAAGGAAGCCTGTGATCCTCTGTCTACAGTGAGAAAAGGAACAAGGCCATCCAGCTGGAGCAGGGGAATTGGAAAACAGAGAACAGCCATTTCCTCATCTTGACAGGTGTCATGTTGAGTTCCACTGTGCATGATGTTGGCTTTCTGACACACTTATGTAGACATTCAGTGAAAGTGAAATGCCAATTCCACACTGTATTTATCTGTTGTTACTTAATTGGTTGTCAATTAAAATTAAAATTAATGTTATCCATTAACCAATATAACAATTAGTCAATATCTTTGCAGCCAATAACAATGCCAAAGTGAGTTTTTTTTTTAATGTCATACAAAAAAATATCTTGGGGGAAGTTCACAGCAACTAGTCTGAGCCTGCACATGGGAAGTACACAAATACTGGTGACTGTATTATACACACCATGGGCAGACAGTAAAGACTACACCTGCACCTTAACTGAATGACAATTTGCAAAAGTTTTCATGTTTTCAATAATTAGCTAACTGGCATTAGCATACGTTTCTCTCAGAATGGATGTGCATGAAGGTCGTTCAGGTCTGTTAGGTACATATGTAGGCCAGTATGTTTATGTTTGTTTTCGTCTCTGTTTCATACCTGCATCCTGTCACAAGCCGAATTAAGCGACAAACTTGCTTGATGCACAGGTCTGATCGAGGTGGGCATGTTGGAGGATTTGTAGAGAGGATTGTGTGTGAAGCATAATTCCAGCATAAGTTAGATAAAAGAAAGCTAAGGTGGGTTGCTCTTCTGTTATTTAGGGACCATTTATCCCTTTATTTATCCGTGATGAAACAGTGATCTTATTATTTTAGACAAATACATAATTGGCAGAATGAAAACAAACTTTCCATGTGGGTAGATGGAGAAACAATTGTGTTGATGGAGTAACTTCAGGGACACTGTCGGCCTAATCGTAACCATGAATTGTACATGCGACCATGAAGCCAATAATAATAAGAGGCCAAAAAACACAGCACAGGACATGGTTGCTGAACGCTGTAGAAGAAAAAAAAGAACTGTGCCAGTAATTTCAAGAAAATTGACTATGACCCATCTCTTTAATGTTAAAAAACGCTGGGGTAAACCTGTCTAATAAAGCTGTGCAGTCCTTCCTGTGAATGTCTGACAACACAGCATGCAACACCATCTCTGTTTCTACAGCAGGAGCAGCAAAGGATGCCAGGCACCTCTCCTGAGAAACAATTAACCGTGAACTTTAGAGAACAATGATTAGCATGTGTGTGCTTGGATAGGGGGAACTTCAGCCCTCTCACAGTCACACTATTGATCCCTTACATAATCAGGCTCTGAATTACATAACATTTTGTGCTCTCGGGATACCCCACCCCCATTGCTGCCCCAGACCACCCCATTCACACGCACACACACACACACACACACACACACACACACTCACACACACTTTGTCTCTGCTGCTCGTTTCATTTGATTTTTCTCTCCTTCACTGCAGTAACCTCATTTGGACCGCTGGGCTAATTAAAGGGTCCACAAACCAGAGTAAGAGCCTGCCATATGCTCTAGCCAACAGTAACTCCAGAGTGTCACAACCTGAAGCATCAGATATACAGTAGCTGTTAGAGCGGAATGAAGAAAAAATTACAGCCTTCTGCTCACCTCATCCAACTCATTAAAACCCCTTGACTCTCCTTTAACTAGTGTTAATTTAATGTGTGTCATATGTGCTTTTATGATGTGTAAATGTAAGTGTACTGCTGTGAATTGTATGTTAATGTAATGTAATTTATGTTAATTTTTCATGGAATAGCACTTTTTCAAAACAAGAGATAAAAATTTATTAAACAGAACAACTGGTAAAAAGGTTAAAAAAAAAATGTAATGATTAAGTAACCTTGACAGACAAAGAATCAAATAGAAAGAATAAGAAATGAAAGATTAGAGAACAGCATCCCACAGCACAAAAAGTTATTTAAAACATGATACTGACTCCGGCAGCCTGAGCTCCTCAGGCAAAGGAGCCCACTGGGGCCCTAACAACAAAAGCACCGGTCACCTTTAATCTTTAGTCTCGATTAAAGAAAAGCAAAAAGACTGACTACAGCTGAGACTCAGTGAGAGCTCATAGGCTCATAAGAAAAATTCCTGAGCAATAACTAAGAGTGGCACAGTTTCTAAATCATGAAATCATGTATTGGACCTAATCAAATAAATTTTTCATCATAGAGACAATGATTTCTAATTTTATGATTATTTCATATTTTAGAATATATGATTAAAAGTTATTTTGGGGCATTTTTACACCTTTATTTGACAGTGTGGTGGAGAGAGACGGGGTGACATGCAGGGAGGAGTGGCCGTGTCCAGGATTCATGCAGGGGAACGCCTGCTGACAGCTCACATCCACACCAATCGACGATCAAGTCACCCGCATATATTAAAATGTGATATACTGTCAGATTTTCTAAATTAAGATTTTGAAGGCATTAATGTGTGTACTAATACACTATGTGAAGTTATTATATCCACTCCAGTAATTGGTTATTAGTACACAGATGGAGAGCTGTAGAGAACCCAGTTTTTACCCAGTCTATATTTGAAGCCAATTAATGACATCAATGTCTTTAAAACTGGTGTGATCAATATTTTATTTTAACATTGGATAAGATGACTGTTTCCTTTAGAAAGAGGTCACTTGTTGTGACAAACCAACAGGGAATTTTTAGCATTTCTACACTTCCTTCTACCTCTACACCTCACCTCTCTGGAACATTTTAGCAATTTTCAGCTCCTTGGTTTGCTTTTACTCTCCACACTAGTGTGGCACACTAGTGCCATTATAGTCCACAGCAAGCATCTGATTTAACTGAACAGACATATTCAAATCTGAAAATGTTTTCATCTCTTTGTCAAGGCTTGAAGAACACTTGACCAGATCACTTGGTCATGTTTTCTCTTTGGCTTTCACGATTCATAGCCTTTAGCAGTATATGATATCTCCATCCTCAGCTTGTTGAGCCATCATTTTTTATTTAGTTGTCTAAGAATTGCTTAACTCACTAAAAAACATCTACATCTACTACAAAACCTCTTGAACATAAAGCACACTCACAGTCAAGTCACAGTACACAATGTCTGCACTCATACATCTATATTCAACTTCATGTAATGTCATGTGTTAGCATATTAGCAGTGAGATGTCTCATCAAAGAAGTAAGGAGCATTCATGTTAAAGTTAGATACAATGTCCTTTTTTTTAAACAGCCTTACAAAGGCAGCAATCTAACATATTCCATGTCTGAAAATTAATGACTAACTGGTGAAAACAGTGTAGCATTTAGCAAAAGAGCCAAGTATTTTTCTAAGGGCTTGGTGTGGATTAAAGTTTAGCAAAAAGAGAAAGAAAGTTCACATATATTTGCCTTGTAAAGAAAAACACAACTCCAAATGAATGTTGCATATTTAACATATCAAATGTAAAAGGTGGTGAGTGTATATATATATATATATATATATATATATATA
>CM076662.1:6093240-6287703 GCA_038496675.1 Rachycentron canadum
ATATATATATATATATATTAATATTAATATTAATATATTAATGTTGTGTTGGTGGCCAAAAGTGGCCAAAAAAGCTGCTGATGTACATTTAGAAAAAGAACATACATATAATGTTCATCAGCATCATGTTGAAATGATGTTTCGAACTATCTAAAAAAAAAAGGCTTACTATAAAATATGAAGGGAGGATAAACTGAGCCACAGAGGGGCATATTCTGCCAGTGGTCATTTTGAAGTAATAAAGAGTATTATCATTTAATATGACTCTTTTCACTGTAAAATGAGTTAATCTCACTATGTGGATGTTGTCTGACTGTGCAGTTATTTGATATGTGATGCAAGTTACCCAAGAGGTTTACTATTGTTTGTGCAAACCTTCCCAGACTGTAAACAAAGTTTCCACAAAGATGGACTGCAGAGGTGAATGTTTGGATGTGTGCCTTCCTATTTTAAAATCTAACAGATGGCTCAGAGGGCAAAAGTAATGCTGTCTGCAGCCTTGTATGCTGGCCAATGCAGATAACACAAAATACATGTTTGGCCTGTCACAATGCTGCCATGTTTTACTCCACGTCTAACTACAATCTCTGAAGTTAGATAAGTGCTTATCATTATCTGAATGCATTGCATTGTAGGGACTTTGTGTTTGAGTTGTCTGTGCGTGTGTATGTGTGTGTGTTTGTGTGTGTGTGTGTCTGTGTGTGTGTGCAACTGCAATACAAATACACCTTTTGATAAAGGTGTATTAGGATGTTATTTTATTTAAAAAGTTAAAAACCACATTGCTTGTAAAATCAAAGGCAGTGAATAAAAATGAGACTAAAACTGAACTAAAATGTCAAGTATCTCATTACTTTTTTAAAACTTATTCTTTCGGAAGAAAGAATCCAAAACTGTCTTGAGGCGTTCAGGAGCACAGCGGGTTGTTGGAATCAAACAGCAAAGTTAGGTTAATAATATCTCATGCTCCTAAAAGAGATTTGGCTGGTATGATGTTAACTTACAACGCAGCACGTCTCCACAGCTCAATTTTTTATACAGTAATTAATATTAATCTTGTATAACCTCCAGACCTCCTCAGAACCTATTTAACACACTGTCAGCAGTGAGTGCCACCCTGTCACTGCACGGCTGGGGAGTCATTGTGCAGTACAGACTCAGGAGAAAATAAATGGGGGAAAGAAATGAAGGGCAAATAAAGAGATGTGGAGGCTTTTCTCTCATATGTACAACTCATGTAATGAGGGTCATAGTGCCCTGGGCTACTCCACTGTACAGACAGGGAAAATAATTTAATTCATGAAGGAGGGAGGGAGGGAGGAGTAGTAGTTTTCCATATCAAAGAGGGTTGGGAGCATTTTGTTTGAGAGGCACATTTTCAAATTCTACAAATTCAATATTCTCTTTTTGATTAAAATTCCAAGCGTCTGCCCTGCCTCTTTGCCTGATTGGAGTGTCAAGGGGGTTTCCAGACAAAGGTAGCGCACTGGATTTAGCTCCTAGAGGCAATTTCTGGCTTCAAGTGTTAAGTGCAGCAGGAATCTGTGGGGGTGAACTGTGCAAAAAAAAAAAAAAAAAAATCTCCAGACAGCAAATCCCAAATGTATAGTGGGATTCATGTTCCATGTAGAGCTAAGAGACACAGCAGTGTCAGACAGAAGGCTTATGTTTTAGCGTGGCAGAGCTCACTCCTCCGCAGGATTTCCACTCACCAGAGCAAACGTCTATCAGATCAGACACATTAAGAAGCTAATTGTCCCCCTTGGGTTCGACTGTTCATTATCTGAGCCACTGCACAAAAGTCAGTGAAGCAGGAGCAGAAAAAGAGGCCATGGCAGGCTGACACATACAAGCATGGTCAGTGGCTCCGTAGACCACAAACAGGCATCAACATAGACAGCCTGTGGTTGCACCAAGCTTCCAAGCTGTGTGTGGTTTCCCTCCGTAAACTGGAAATCCCTCTGTGAAATTGTCAGCTACAGTGTTGTAATTACAGGCTACAGTTTGAATGTTTTTCTAGTGTTGATAACCTGCTAGCAACAATATTCGGATTCGCTTCGGTCTGATTCTTGAATAACACATTTTTCAATAGGCCAAGACTGGATAGAAAGCTATTTCACCTTTGAGGAAAGCCAGTGTTTGCCATGTGAAGTGTATTGTTAACATTACACCACACGCATTAGTCTGTATTATCCAGTAACTCCAGTTCTTTGAAAAGAATGACACCTTCTTTTCATGGAGAAAAAAAACACCTTTCCCACACCTCTACTAGCAGCAGGAGCCAGGTTGGACCCCATCCAAGTAGAGCCGTATTGGCAGGTGAACGTTTAATACCATTCACTCCTCCCCGGCAAGAGCACAACAACAGACCCTGTCCCCTTTGAGCTCTAACAAATAACTTTACTCTTTATAGCCAACGTGTGTCTTTATTTCCTCACACAATTGAGTCATGATGGGATTACCCATTGTGTGTACAGCTGCAGTCACAGGATTAGGGATGACTAGGGATGATGGCAGAGAAAACACTGTTCTAACCAACTGCACCACGCCAGGCACCGGCTCCACAAATGCCAGCTTGGAAAGCTGCCCCAAGACCTGAGATCATACCACAAGTATATTATCAACAGATGATAACATTATCTCTTGCCGTGAAAGACCTAGTATGTGCTCTAAATGTATGACTAGGGACATGACAATGAAATATTTTCTGTGGAATTATATTCAAGGTATTCCTAAATGTGTTTCTGAGTTTTGTGGCTTGTGTGAGAGCACATCATGTTTTCTCATCACAACCTGTCAGCCTCCTCCTCTCTGTTGTTCATACCTTCGTGACAACAATCATATATTTGTGACTGTGGATACATGTAGGCTTGTGTACGTGCACGGTGGAGGTGAGCAATGACTGTCAAAAGTGACACGTGATGACTGGGTCTGCAAGACACACCATTATCACGACTCTCACACCTCAGGCAAGCACGTGTGTGTGTGTGTGAGTGTGTGTGCATGTATGTGTGTAAGCAAGCCGTGATAACAGGGTGCACCTCATGTTCACATGCTTCTTGTAAGACAGTGTTGCACATCTCTGCTGGCAGATGGGCCTCATATGAGTGAAGCGGCGCAGCCGGCGTCATGGGAACAATGACTACCAATGCTGTTATTACACCTCACTATAAACTGGTAATTTGGTGTAATTCTAGTCAGTGTCACAACAGGGCCGATGTGCATTTGAAAAGCTGTCATGTTTTTCCAAGGCTGCAAGCGAGTGAATGAGGCTGAGGAGACACCATGTTTTTGGGTGATGTGAGAGCATGACACCCCCGACCCGAGTGAACTCAAGTCACGCTGAGAGGCAGAGATGTCAGACGTGGTGGTTGATCAGCGGGGACAGTGTCCAGCCGTCCCACGCCAGCACAATACTGTCATTGGTGTGTGTCTACATCATCTCTAGGGAGTAGGAGGGGGTGGGTGTGCCAAGAGAGACAGTGACTCACACTGTAGATGAGAAGGGGATTGCGAGAGGGAAAGAAGGACTGAGAGTCACTCATCATCACACATGTGCCCACATCATCCCCCTCCCTCATTACAGCCAACACCACCCACACCACTAAGAGCATGTTCACACCACATTTACACACACACACACACACACATACATATGACAGCATATGAAAGAAGTAGCCTCTACATCAGTGTGTCAGAGGGGCCTGTCTGTAATGGGCAAAACAGGCTGTAGCAGTGAATCAAGCACTTATCCAGAGCAGCCATCCTGTATAACACAGTACTCACAGTTAGAGCAGACATTCAGAGAAAGTGGTTAAAAGCTTGCTCAAATTATCATGTTTCATTGTCTGCACCATGATGGAGGCTTTCTGGCAGTGACAGGTCACAGCGTGCAGTATTCTACAATTTGGATTTCACAGATTGAATAGAAAATGCCCGTTTTTTGCTGGCTTTGATCAGGTCAGTCAGTTATTTGCCCGTGCATGAGGTGTTATGAGCAGACTACTGTAATATGTGCCAAAAGTGTAATAATCTTGTGTTTCAGAGTAAATATAGACTATATAACAATATAGTTTTTTTTTTCCAAACATCTAACCTGCCCGGAGTAAAGTGGCAGTGTGATGCAGCTTATTCACTACGCAGATAAAAAGCTTTGGCGTGCAATTACTAAATTAGTCGAGAAATTAATTTCAACCCAGTGAACTGACACAGAAACGCACTGAACTGCTAATCTGGGAGCAGGAGGGCTAAAAATCCTCTGGAATTTAAAGTTTAATGGATTAATGATGTCAAGGCTCTCAAGTGGATAGGTCTGTAGCACACAGTAACTCTGGAGGAATTAAATTGCTTATGGGGTATGTCCAAAAGCATACCCAAGGAGTCCTCTAGTACAGTTGCTGCTTTAACTGAAGCAACCCACTTCTACTGATGGCTGTGCAGTCGAAACTACCCATGATGCATCAGAGCTATTGTTATGAGTCTTTTCTTTTGCTTGCCTGGCTTTTCCTTTCACACAGGGTCTGCAAATGGCCTCAGTAGTTGGTGAAACAAGCCTCTCTCCACATATGACATACACTGTTGTTTTCTAAAAGCCCACTCAGGAACATGGCATCATGTAAGGGCAACGACAACATCCCCGATCACTCAATCAACTAGCAGTTATTAGTCATAGCTAGAAGAGTTGAAATGCAAAATAAGTCTTGGGCTTATTTATGATTGGCTCCCCCACACAAGAAGATTAACACACTGTTTTAATGAACTTGGACCCAGAGGCAAAAGACTGAATTAATCATTTTGGCAGGAAGAAGCTTATTTGGATGCCTCAGCTATTGTCTGCAAAACGCAGTTCATATGTTAACTTTAGCATAAATGCTCATTGTGAAAACTGTTACGTAAGACCTGAGTGTTGGACAAAACTGCTGTAGACTGCGGTCCAGCAAACTCAAGGTTTCTGTAGGAGTGAACACATACACACAACATATGACCTCAAACTTCTATCTAGCTACCATCACATGTACAAATATGAGACAATTCTTCAAGTCTTCTGTGAGAAAATGTGACCCCAGAGACCACATAAAGTTTTATCAAAAGGCATGGATTTGGACTTGTGATTGAGAACTGTTTGATGGCTGTCAAGTAAAGGGTCTACAGCCTCTTAGATGCTCCGGGAAGGTGTCAGCTTCAGCCACGTTCACATGATAGGAATGTAGAGATGGGAATTGAGCTGTCATGACCAATTATATTATTGCAGAGCTGGTTGTGAAGATTAAAATACAGTGCATTGACCGTATACACCACATTAGATGTGAGTTTAATTACATTGAATGGTGGGTGATGGGAGGTGTCCAAAAGCACTTCTAGTTCATAATTACAAGTTGGAGCTTTGAGCTAAATGCTCAACAGCATGATTTTGTTTACTGTCTCAGTTTAGTGTGTTAGCAAGCCACACATGTAAAGCCCAATGAACAGAGAAGCTTCTCACTGCGGTCCGAACTCACAACCAGTGTAACTCAGCTCAACTCAAGTCAGTAGTTGTGTTGTTTTTGCTATTTTTCTACACTAAGCTTAAAAAGAAGGATTATTAAAGTACATCTGAGGTGGCTGAGCCTCATAAAATCACCTGGTCCGACCACCTTTGGCGTGCTACACCTTGTTAGCTCACATAAACTCTATTTATCTGTATCACCAACTCACAAGGTGGTGAAACTGAGGTGAATTCTACCTTTGAAGCAGTCTTTAAGTCCTATTATCCATTTCTCAATTATTTATATTCCTTTAGTCCATAAGGGCCATGTATTCAAATGTATTCTAAGTTATGAATATTGTCACGTGGAGTCCAGTCAAACATTGTCACCATGACTCCACTATATCTTGGATATATCATATACATGGAGAAAATAAAATTAAAGTTAAATTCAGTTCATTGAAAATTTAATTAAAATCATTAAATAATCAGTAAGATCTTAATTTATTATATCATCAAAGTAAAATCAAAGTGGTTTTGTAGAGTGTATAACTAAAGAATACATGTGTCTATGTTTTCCCATTAGAAAAACCTGCAGGGATGTATTCTCCTCTTCCATCTTCTTGTTGTACCTCAAACCAAATAATCATCTTTCATTACACTGTGAATGAGCTGAGGGTGGACATGGCAACAGGATAAAATACGAGCGTAGTGGATATGAACCTGAGTAACAACATCCTCCTAAGGTCAAAACTAAAGGAGAGGTTTAATTAAGACAGTCTCAGAGAGCACTGTGGGGTGCTCTTCACTCTAGATACATATCAATTAAGGTATTTTTAGTCAGGTTGCTGCCTCTTAACACAAATTTCTCTCTCCCTTATAAACTGTAAAGAGAAAGAGAGTTTCGCTTGGGATGTTTTTGCAATCTTGAAAAGTTCACTTCTGGTATGTGAGCATTAACATTTCTCACTGAAGGACAAAAATGGAGCCAAAATGGTGATGGGACATCACGTGAAAGGTTTGGAATTGTTCCGCTGATGGCGTATGGGAGACTGCCAGAGAGGATATGAAGCATGAGTATTTGAAGGTGACTTTGTGGTTTTCAGTTAACATTACCATTTCATGAAGCTTTTTGTAAACAAAAAACTAAGAAGTTTGTGAACAGCAACAGGTTTTGACCAGAGTGATGTTGGATGATGGACCTATGTTATATCACTAATGGATCAAACTAATACATACAAGATGGTGTTGCTCAAATGACCACAATTACCCAAAGAGTTTCCCTCACCTCACTGCCACTGCTCTGATCAGCATTACTTCATGAACTATATACTGTATATAGTGTACATATAGTTATATATGCACACACAATGTTCATCTGTTCAACACGGGTTAGGGTTAGGATGTTTGCCATGAAAATAATGAGCTGCAGTAACAGGTTGTCTAGTGCATAGAGTTAAATCTGATGAACTCAATACTGGAAATATAACCTATTGTTTCACATAGTATACTTAATTTTTCTTCACACCTGCCTACCCAGTGAGAATCAAATAACACAAAAAGACAAAGATGAGACATCCAAAAGAAACTCAAACAAGTCAAACAGTGTTTCGTTGACAAGAACTGTGTAAAAAGTATTTTTCAAAATTTACAAAATATGAATTTAAATACACAAAATAAAGGCTCCAATCCATCAATATGATTAGACAGTAAAATCTCATGAACAGAAACTCCACGCTGCCTGTTATATCAGCAAGTACATCTCCATTCTCCATTTAGTTGGAAGAAAATCAGCTGCGAAAATGAACAAAAAGGACAGATACATCAGCCAAACACAACCTTGCTCGGGGGAGCACACATACAGTCGACCTGGTCCTCCTAATTCCTGTTGCGTGCTTTTCTCACCTGGCAAGTGTCTCCCCGGGGTAGGTGACAGAGGTCATGAGTGGAGGATGGTGGGCCTGATGGGAAAGCAGATGCCCCAGGCACAAACTATGACAACCAACACCATCATCATCATCATCATCATCACCATCATCATCATCATCATCATAATCATTGCATCTTCATCTGCAAGACACCCCCCCTCTTCCCTCAAACACACACACATACACACCCCATTGTGTGTAACCATGGTGACAGTCAGAGCAAGAGAGGGGCCACTTGCCCTCGAGGTTGGTACAGTGTTAGGGTCAGTGCAGTTGCCTTCAAACAGCCTCTTTACATCACTATGTAAAGAAAACTACCTTGTAAGAAGAATTTTAAAAGACAGCATCCCTCACCTTTAACATGTTGTTGTGGGTATTTTTCTCCTCTCATAGTCTGTCATATATGTAGAATGAGTCATCAGGTAGATAAAATTACATTTAGAAAAGGTTTTTGCATTGGGGCACATTTATAGTAAAGAGTTTTTATACTGTGATTGTATTGAACAGTTCATCTAGATCTGTAAGAGCTGAACAACACACCAGTAGCAACATACACTATTAGTCCAGTTTTCCTGTCTTGACACATAATGCAGGCCATTTTTAAATGTTTTTCCCTGTCACGTTACATAATTTTGCACTGTTTGTTCCATGCACAATAATTCACAATTACAAAGGCAGTTACACAAGAGAATCATATTAATTTAAATTCTAATTAGCACATTACACAGGCACATGAGACCCAGCAGTCTCTGCCTATATTGCTGGTGAATTAGGATGTTTGCCTAGCAACAATGGAGCCTCAGAAATGATCATCACATAGTTCAGTTTCAACAGAAAACAAAGATGTGAGAGCCAATAAAATGACAATTGCAGCACATATATATCATTGTACAACAATTTGAACTGTAAATTAGTTGTTTGAGAAGAGACTATTGGATACTTTATCCATAGACCATAACTATAGACAAATCCTTTAAAAGTTTACATTTATACCACTTTTGAATCTTTCTCAATCCATGTTAATCAGCTGCTAAATGGCAAAAAAGCAATAATTTACCAATACATCTTTATTTTAGCACCCTTATTAGGTCCCCGCAATTCATTTCAGAAGTGGGCTGGACTTCTGCCATATTTTTTGAGATTTGATGCCCAGATTGACGGGCTTCTCAATTTGTGATTAATTGCTTGAATGATCAGCAATCTGACTGTTGGACGATCACGTGGAGTGTTGTCAAGTCTGAAATTTTGGTCTCCTGTCTTGCAGTTTGAGCTATTCTGAGGTTTTCCCTCATGGTCGCTGTCAGTAAATCTAATTAAGTATAGCAAGCTTGTTTTAATATGACTGGAGAACTATGCTGTGGATAAAAGTGATATAAATAAAACTTTGCTGTAAAATACATACAGACATGCTAACATTAAGGGTGAGCGACATGTTGTGGCTGGTCACCTGATCCGTCCTATCGCTGATTTTGGCTCATTAAAACATGTGTGGTGTAGTGTGGCTTAATACAATGTAGAAAAGCTGACCGAAAGTGACATTCTGACATTTACACCCACTTCAAACTGTTGTTGGCTGTGTGTGCAGAAATGAATAAGGAGCCAAGGGTTTAATTTCACACTGAGGTTGGATGAATGGGGGAAAGATGGGGGATCTTTGGATATGTAATTTATACTCCTGGATCATGATGATGATACTTACATACAGCTCTTACATGGTATATTTTGTACATTTTCTGCATATTTGTGAGGGTGACGTGATGTTAAAATAAAACCGTAAAGATCATACAGGCCTACTTCTACAGAGCTGCTGGAAATAATGCTGCTGTTCCTATACAAAGAGTGGGCAAATAATTTAGTTTGAATGACCAATATAAAAAGATTCTTAGAGCTCTTCATTAACAATAAAGACAACTGTGAGACATGCATGGTTTTAAAAGTCTGCACATGGCACTGAAGAAGAGTTTGGCTACATTCAGAGGCATAGGTCACCTTTGGCATCTGGGTTGTGACTCATTCATCAGCAGAGGAAAGGTTAGGCTACATGCTTCTGTGAAAGTGCACGTCAGGCTTGATCATTCTTTACTCAAGGCTGAATGGTGTGCATCCTATCCTGTATTTAGTCAACATGTCACATCTCATCTGTGTGTGCATGTGTGTGTGTCTCAGCTGTGTCTCACCCATGTGGGCTTCGCGTGAGAACACAGAGTGACCCAGTGAATGTGGACTCAATATTGTATGTTCACGTCTGCACTTCATGAATGCAGGATGTATGAGTGTGCACGTGGAAGCATATCCATTATTCCTCCTCACGCACCTCAGGCCTCTGTGTCAGATGAGCCACGATCACAGGGAACACCTCATGTTTCTGTGTGTCGCATCAGACAGCAGCAAATCTCAGATGAGAGGCACAGAGCAAATAAGTCCATGAAACATTAAGTAGAAGTTTCCCTGGAGGTGACTGTTATTTATATACATACATCTCCAACCAAAGGCTTATCAAATGTGTCATGTCTGCTACAGCTTTTTGAATGGCTACCTCAGCCCTATGCACCGAGCTTAAACCATGAAGAGTTGAAGTTCTGCGACAATGGGCTTACTGAGGGTAAAGCATGGCCGAATTGATTTCAAGTGGCTGCCAACGTCTTATCGGCCTCTTGCTAAGCACCCTGCTAAACAGCCCTGTCAGAATGCCATTGTAGCCCGACCATGAAGAAGATTTAACTGCTCCTAAATCACTACCACAAGTGCATTTATCGTGATGTCCAACAACTGGAAGGAAGTTCAGGAGATTGGGTTGTAGAAATATGAGTGGTGCAATTTTAAAGAAATAGAAGGAAATGAGCAGTAACCCTCATGAAGGCGACGGAGGGAGGGCATGGGAGAATGACAGAAATTGTAAATCCGCATTTAATGCTGCGGTCTCAAATGGTATCCGCAGAACATCAAAGAAACCCCCCTACTCCCCTCTCACAAAAATCTAAGAAAGCAAAGCACTCAGAGGATTATTCTCCTCCAATCGCATACGCTCGCTCACACGGGATCCTCCACTCCTCGCTAACCCCCCCTCCCACACTGAGATAGAGAAGTATGCATGGTGAGAGAGCTATAGGAAGGAGGAGGTAGAGGAGGGAGAGAGCAGTGGGAGAAAAAATATAGCGAAATGTGTGAGTCAATCAATAACAAAGTGTGGAGAAAAAGGGGTGGAAACCAGGTAGGGGAAAGATGGAAAGAGAAAGTGAAGGTTAGAGTATTTGACCTTTAAAAGGACAGGTGAACATTCAGGGCCAATGAGAACTGGCACTTGCAAAGCTCCCCCCCCCAACACACACATACACACATGGGTGAACCATGGGCTCTTGATGGCGACCAGTTCATCATCAAAAACATAACCATTTTATTCATGTCCACATGAAAGATGAAAATAATATAATAATGAAAATGTTTCAATAGGCTACTTCAAAAAGAAAGCAGCTCTTTACTCACTAGCCTTAGCAAGAGCTTTAGCCATCATTGCATTATATAGTCTGGGCTGTGCTGGTTCTTCAGGGCAGACCAGACACGAGTTAATCTTCAGTAACTCGGTATCAGAAAGTGACGAGAGTCACTTAGCTGGTTAACATGCTAACTACAGCTGAGGAAAAGAAGTGATAGTAATAAAAGCAAAAAAAGAGAATTTCTTCCCACCAGAGATGATGTTTGATCATGAAGCTGAACTCCTCCTGGATTAGTAGAAGGAGTCTGTTAGTCCACATTAACAGCTGGTAATGTAAGTGAAGAAAAGATGAGTAAAATCAAAGCAACAGAAGCTGAGACATCTTTGTTCTTAATCCCTAAAGAAGATCAAGCTTTGGACATTCTGGATCCTACATTTCCCATAATTCAACTGGGCAAACTCATGTCTGTCCATGCCCTATGCTCCGAGTGTGTATACCAACATAGCCCAGATGTTCTCAAGGTATATGACCAGACATGTGATTTCATAATAAGTTAATGGACTCGATGAGTAGACAGTAAACGTTTTCAAGAAAAAAAAAAAGATTTATGCTTATAACAAACTATAACTTAAATTTATACCAAATAGGAAAATGAGAAAGGAGTCAAGTTCAGGTGCATTCTGAGATCAGTTGGAGCCTGAATTAAACACACCCATGGCACAGCTGGCTGCTAGTTTGCTTACAGAAGACACTGCACAACTGTGTTCACAGGATGACTTGTTCTTCTCATTACAAGCAAACTGACCTTTATGTGTGTAATTGGTGGAGCACTCCTTTAATAGTTTAATAGAGTCAGGCAGGAGAGTGAACAAGCTCACACTATGTATAGACACCTGTATACCAAAATAAAACCACACATATACAAAATAGTGAGAATATTCAGTCCATAACAGACCTCGGATAAAAACAGAGTGCCTGGGAAAAGAGGATTGCAGCTCTGCATTTACAGATAATCTTCGGGACGAGGCATGGCAAAGAGAAACCTAGGAATTCTGTTAACAAAATGAAGGAGAAAAAAAAAAGAGCATCAGGCATGCTTATCTATGAAAGGCTCCTGCTACCCAACCGGGTCAGATGAATAAAGAGGTTTTAACCTAATTTCTCACATCCACCACCACTCTGACCATGCCTGACCACAGCAAGAGACAGTGTGTGTAAAAGTAAATAGAATTAATCCAGTTTTTCGACTCAGAAAACACAGCTGGAGCCATATGATAAATGCTTTTGGTTGAGGCTGCACATCAAAAGATCCCGTCTTCAAACACATTTTGTGTCAGTCCCCCCCAGTTAAAAACGTTTCAATGTTCACTACAAAACAGCTAGTACATTTAACTAGAATATTCTTTGTTTCAGTGTAGCAAGAACATTTATTAAGAGAACACAAACAGGATAACAAGGAAAACAGTTTTGGTGGCTCTGTGGCAGCAAAAGCTGAGACAGAAGCAAATAAGCTGGTGTGGTGGAAAGCAGTAATTTTCTGACATTGTGAGTAATGACTCATCACATGGAAACTGATGGTGATGGTAAATCAAAAATCATTGTGTTTACACAAAGATTACACTGCCCCCTGCTGCACAAAGCAACAAAACACTTACATAAGAGAGGTCACTATAGTTTAATTTCTTCCACCTGCAAACCTGGGTGAAGCTACTCTTTTGTTTGCTACATTTACCATCTTGTGAATATTGAAATATCTACCTGTGTGTGTTAATGTCAACTGTGTACAACGGAGACTGTAACATATTTTAACCTTAAGAAATTAATAATTTGCTCAAAATATGTTAAAACCACTCAGCCAATTAGAGGAAAGTGCATGAATGTCAGCGCCACTTAAAAGATGCTACATTATATTCTGTGAAAAAAAAAAAAAAATTCTGCCATAATCCTGGTCTTTTTTTTTTTCTATAGCCAACCCTGTAGTGTCTAATTTTGGACTCCAGGCCTCAATCATCCACAGTGCTCAAATTCCCCTAAATTAAACCCACTGTATCTGCTGCTTTACAATATGCAGATAATACAAGATGAAAATATTTTTAGATTATTCTGAATAACTCCAGTCAGCAACAACCATAAGCTGTCACTGTTATTTTACCGGTCAGGGGAGCATTACTCTGCTCCCGTGCTCAGGGTCAGTTACAGAACAACACTCCTGAGGCCGGCTCAGGGAGGAGGGGCTCATTGACCCGCTCCAGGTACGTCAGTGAAGTGGATGCTCGCAAAATCCACATGGATCCTTAATTTTTATTTTCCCTTGATGGCACTTGCAGCATCACTTTGAATATGAATAAAAGGTAGTCTATGATCCACTCATACTAACCAATCCTGTTTCAGATGACTGAGAAATGCATTAGCTTGAAGGGAAAACATGGCATTTCAAACCTGAGGCATGTCTAAGACTCAGGGTTCAAGCTAAATTGTTCCATCCTTGAATTTTCCAAGCTGCTGGCTAAAGTCCTATTACTTACATGAAGGGGATAAAACCCACCAATACATATTTCAAAACTGTTGATCTTGTGTTTTTTTAAGAACATTCAGGCACTAGTTTCTGTGTACACCATCAATAAAATGCACATTTTCTCTCAAGTCTGCTGTGAGTAAATAGCTTTCTCTTTCATCTTCACTGAATCAATAATTAACAACCATACAAATGTCATGACCATGTCTTATATAGCTGTTTTTCCTCCATTTTCAGTACAGATATTTACTAATATATTGTACAGTATGTCTTCTTGTATGTACTTCCACTCTGCTGTACCCCTGAGTTTTCTGAGACAGTTTCTCTTTTACTTTGAAGGTGAGACTGAAAAATGTAATAGTCCTATACTTGTCCTTGAATATCTGAGGCAACCTCCCCACAGAAGATTTACTTAGATTTCCTGTGAAATAAAAGAAGAGATCGAAAACTGTGGAGAGGTTTTGCAGACGGAAACTTCTCAACAAAAGAAATGTTGGTGTGTTCAAATGTGCACAGCCTGTTGAAAAAAAACATCTGAGTGTTTTTTTTTTTTTTTTTTTAATTTTTAGGTCAATAGTCACAGTCAACATTTCCAAACAAATGAGAAAAGTTTTAATTGTAAGCTGGGAGGATATTTCTTTGACTTGAAGTATAACAAATATAAAAGGTATGACAAGAAGGGAACAGTTAACATGAACAGAAAACAAAACTGAAGAGTGAGAGTTAAGTCTCATTTTGGAGCTTAAAGCTGCCTGTGGCAACAGAAATTAACATCCGTCCTCTTTTGGAAAGAGTTTCACAGTGAGTGAGGGGAAGTGGAGTCTTTGACTCTTTTCTTCTGTCAAACAGGACCTGAGAGGGCAACATTTACCCTAAACGTCCCAGGGCTTTTCCCTGTTTTCCTGTTCATGATGTCCTCTATGGTAGAGATAGGCAATGGTTCACTCCTTTCCCTCTTTGGGGCTTGAAGTAAGTTCACCACTGCACAGCTGGACTTGGGGCGCTGGCGTCTTAATGCCCGTTTCTCCGCCCGGGTCTTGGGCGGAGGGAGGCCATCACAGATTCGAGAGCAGGCTGTGGTGATGCCACAGAAGGAGGGGTCATCTGAATGTGAGGATCCCTCTGAGCTGCCCTCTGATGGTGAGTCTCTGAAGGTAGGTTGAAGTAACCTTTTTGTTAAGGGTGTAGGGTTTGTGGTGATAGGCACACCGTTACATACAACAGCTCCATTACGCAGTTCTGGAGCAGCATGAAAAGAGGGTTTCAGAGTCTCCACTTTCTCTAAGGACTTTATCTTACGACGTCGTCTCTGTGGGGAAAGGTAGGGAGAAAGCATAAAGAACAGTCATTTACAACCAGTACTTCAAACCTACATTTTACACCAATATTCTGCACCAGCGGTTGCATTAGACTTTTCAGTTGTCTGTCATTTTGATAGACAGGGTCATAAAAAACTTATTTTTACTCATTCTCATTTTTGTTTTTAATGATAATGAGACATATCCTATTTAATAAAGTTTTATTTTCAAAAATAACATTTATGAGCACATGGAGAGAAAACACGAACAGAGACACCAATCGTGCATCAACTTTCATGTCAACACTGGAGGGCACTAACACACCACAGCCATTGCACCTAAGCAGGCAAATATAAATTATTCAGTTTTACAGAAAGAGATAATTACTATTAAAATATGAGGCTATTGACACGAAATCTAACTGAAATCAATTGACCTGTTTCAGCTTGATCTCAAACCCTTAACTTAAACTAGATAAACGCATCAAGGGTGACTGCTACAGAGGCATCTTGGCCTCAGACAGACGGCTTCTCAGGCTTTTTAATTTAGTTGCACTCTGCCACAATCAGACTTGACTTCACAGCGTCACTTCAGCCAGCGTTTTGAATTTCAGGGAAGTGATCAGAAGTCGAGAAGATACTTTGAATTGTCTTTTTTTCCATCATTGTAAAGAAAAAAAATTGTAAGAGACAAAACATTTGTTTAATGCAACCACTGTTCTGCACTGCAAAATATTTGTCTCTACACACCTTTCTGTTAGCTGGACAAAGACTCTGTGTCTCCTCTGGGTGCAGCATTTCTGGACCTGTGAGCCAAAGAATGAGATCAACATGTATTATTCAAGGTATATGAAAACAATTAGTATTATTACAGAGGTACAACTGGTACCTTCAGGGGTGGCTAACTGGAATGACTCAGAGTTTATCAGTGGATAGGATGCACTCCTCTTCAAGCCCATCTCATCACAGGAAGAGAATTGCCTATTAAGGACAGTAATGGTTGAGGGTAAGGACTGCATGTGTCACCTTTGTCTTTCACAAAAAGTGAAATGTACATTTGTTACCATACCTTTCAGGACAGCAGTAGGTGTAGCTTTTGGGTATGGGTGACTCTGGTTCTGTGGCTGGAGGAATAGTGGAGATGCGGCAGCGGTTGGCACACAGCATCAGGCCGAGACACAGACACAACATCAGAGACAGCAGCAAGTAGTTCTGTCTGTCTGACACCTGGGAAAAAGACCGTCAATTATACAGTTAGCAAAACAGTAGCAATATCTTATGTGATAAAATACATAGAAACAGAAATATACTGAGAATGGAAAGTACACATTCAAACATACAATTCAGAAGTTTAATTAGTGAAGTACTGCGGCATTTTATAGCGTTAAAGACGTTTCTCAAACTATGTGTCACAACCTGGGAGGCAAAAGTACTAGTACATACTAATGACTTGTTCCAGAAAAATTGACTGAATTTACTCAGTTTAATCCTCAGCTGAAAACATTCTGATTACAGATGAAGGCTTTGAGCCTGGGGTCTTGTATCTACCTCGCTCTGCAGCTGGCTGACTCTGACAGACAGGTTGAGAACCAGCTGAGTCACATTCTCCAGCTGACCCTGCAGCAACTGAATGGACTCAGTCTGACGTAGGTCCTATGGGAGAAAAGGACAACATATTAAGCAACCACAAACATACAGACACACACACACACAAAGACACACCACATTCAGATTTGCATTATTCAAATAGTAGAAACATTATGCATAAATAGTTTAAGGTACAATATTATATTATAAAGGACTACTGGACTTTTTTGCTCATTTGTTGGAAGGATTAATAAGCTGTTACCCCACAGTGAAAAATCTTATACAGTCAATATGGTGCACACATTGGCAAATATTTTCTTATTGAAACATCTATCAGACATGGAGCAATGCTGGCATTCATTTGCAGTCATGTGTCGAGACACCTGCTGATTTTAAGTCTAATATTAACTCTCTTTGTAGATCTATGTTTGTTTCCTCAAGCTCCAAGAGGGATTATCTGTTTTTTTAGTTGCTAAATGTTACACTATGTTCATCAGCTATTCACTAACTTTGTCTGTCTGCCAATTGGTTTTAGTGCTGATGTTAGCATATGGTGCTAAAAACAGCTGCCTGCTGCTGCTACTTTAAGCCAACTGATAAAAAAAACAGTGAGAATTAACAAAATCAGCAGAGCTTTGGCTCATAACAAGAAACAATCACCTAAAAAAAGATAAAATGCTTTGAACAGTCAGGTGACAATTGTCTGTGGGATAATGAGTGCACCTTTTCAGATTACGATTCATTTGATCTATTGTTAATACAAAAATATTGATTAGTGCAACTTTAATCCCAAAGCAGAAAGCTTGGAAAATAAATCTGATAACTGGAGGCAAGAGCGCCAGTAACGTCAGCACTGAGCCTAGCAAGGATTTCAACTGCATTCTGAACAAATATGACAAAAATCATTTTGGGACAACTATGTTTAAGTCAAATAAGTGTCTCTGCATGGCAGCTGTCTGGACTGACATTTGTCCCTTTGCTCACCTGCTCCTCTGCTATTCTAGAGGTGTTCTGGAGTTTAATGATGGTTTTATTGAAAGCCTTCTGCATCTCCTCCATCTGCTTTCGATACCTTGAAACAAAACGCAGAAAAACATCATTAACATTATCAACTCAGTTTATACATCTCTCTTTGATTTTTTTTTTTTCTCTGTAACACTGGTGTGTCCCCCTGTCCCTCACCTCTGACTGAGCTGCTCTAGGTAGCGTCCGCTGAGTGACATGTTCATCTCCAGGGCTTTAATGCGGTTGTTGAGCCTCATGAACACAGACTCTTTCTGGCTGGAGCCATGCACCAGATTGCCATTCTGCTCTGTGCCATTGGGAGCCTCTGCATAGATGTCTGAGAGCGATGGTGAGATAGGTGAAGGGGGAGAAGAAGGGGCTGAAGGAGAGGGACGAGGCAGCTGAACATTGCCAGCTGATGTCGTAGAGATGTCTTCTGACAGATCCTCACTTTTAGTTTCTGTGATGACTGGAGCGCCACCAGACGGCTCAAGTTCTGCAACAGTGTCTGGAGAAGGGTGAGATAATTCAGTGGAAGCCGAGCTGCTTTCAGGTACAGCTGGTGGGTTAGGGTAATGTTCTAAATGAGGGGCAGCGGTAGGAAGGACAACCTGAGACTGATCTGTTTTATCTGGGATTTGGACAGTGGGATTTATTTCTAGTTGAGAAACATCAAAATTAGTTTTCTCCTCAGTTGATTCCACTGAGACATCATCCACTATGTCACCGACAGAGGGTTTCACATAGATGGAGCTACTGAGAGACACTGTAGGCTCAGTATGCGTCTCTACAGCCAGCACATCCAGACTCTTTTCTGGCCTGAGCTCTTTCGCAGTTTCCTCAGACGATGGCTGCGGTGTCTCCACAATAGGAGAAGGTTTGGCATTAGATGAATCAGTGGCGCTCGGTTTGGGGAAGCTCGAGGTTTGACTCGGCTCCAGCACAGGAGGTTCAGACATAAACTCTTTATGAGATTCTATTGTGCTCCCTGGAGGCTGTGGTGCTTCTGATGGGCTGACTCCACTCTCTGGCTCCTGCTCAGAAGCTAGTTCTTTTTCTCTGAGCTGATGTATCTCACTGTGGTGCAGCTGTGGTTCAGGGCAGGCAGAGGGGGACAGGAGTAGGTGCCAAGTGTGTGTTTGGATAGGAGGAATCATTTTCTTATTGTCTGTTGTTTGGCATTTCCTCTTTTTGGACAGCAGGGCTGAACACTGCTGATGGAGATATTCCTGGAAGGAAGCTATGCAAGAGCATGAAGAAGACAAAGAAGGCAGTGGTGCACAGTCTTTATGATGTTCTTGTCGTCGCTTATGATGATCCCTTTTCTCTTTTTCCTCATCCAACTCCTCCTCCTTGTCCAAAAGTGTGATTGTCGAGCTGATAGGTTCTTCCTCATCTTTTGTTAAAGGAATAACATTTTTTTCCTCCACTGGGGGGAGCTCTTGCTTGCTCATATCAGTATCTGGTGTCTCTGATGTAGAGGTCTCTGCAGAGGGGGCTGCAGTTGTAGGGATATCAAATTCTGGTGAGACTTCTACCTCTTCAGAGTCTGGCCTAGAGAGGGAGAAGAATAATATAGTACATATTAAATACAGCAAAAGTAGAACACAATACTACAACTATGAACTTCAAATATGCAGCACTTCAAGCTCAACTACAATATACAGTATCTATAAAGCATCCTTATCTGCAATGTCACATAGAAGTAGCAAAAAAACCACTTTCAAACGTATTAAATCAACAGTTTGGGATTTAAAAGAAAAAAACAAAAGTAGGTCTAAATAAACACAGTGAAACACATTCACAACAATCTCATACACTGTATACAATAAAACGCACCTGGTCAATGTAATTTTAATGTTAAGTAATTACAAACTATTAATTAAATGCATTTTTATGTTTTTTTTTTTAATCCAAAATCAATCAATTTGAAAAACAGAAAAGTTTGACTAATTAAACTATAATGAAAGGTCCCTAAGAAAGACCCAACAGCAAGTCAATGCACCCTTCAGTGAGATTTCATTCTTTTGTTTCCTTTATATGTCTTTATTTTTTATGAGACTCAGGGCCCTTAGTCATGGATGATAGTAGTCTTGAACAAATCTGCAGATTTTCTGTGATTCGTTGCAGATGATTCTTTTCAGCTGCTCTTTGCTGGAAGGGTTTTGTTGCTCTACCCTCTACAAAATACTAAAAAGGTGTTCTACATGACTCAAGTCAGATTCAAGTCAAGCCAATTTTTATTGGACAACATTAGATCCATACAAATTTATTTATTTTGATTTCTTACAATCAAAGAACATGCTGCCAAGAATTCACTTTAATCTTGCAGTTTTGTGAGTTATTGGTATCCTTGTATCCCTCCGCACCACTGCTCAAATTGTGTGTAAGGCTTACATTAAGTTGCCTCCAATCTCACAATTACTACAAGCCTGTCCTTACAATGTGGAGTAATTTGTTAGACACAACTCGGGCCAAAACTGAGTTGTTTTGTTTTTTTTTAAAGATATACTTGCTTTTGAAATAGGCTTAATTAAAAATCACAGGTCAAATCAAATTTGTTAAAGTGATCACAGGTAACTGACTTTTGTTGCACTGAGATTGTTGGTTAGTTAAATGTTGACAGTAGCTATGAGCAATAATGACTCACATTGAAGGAAGATCTGTAGTGGCAGTTCGGGTGATTTCAAGCTGCTCTGATGGCTCAGTCATGTTAACTTCGTGGGATGAAATATTGCCTACAAGATGTGAATTAATAATAAAACATTAGGATTAACCTCACAAACGATTGCTATTCACAAACTACATATTAAGAAATGAAAAGGCACATTGTTTTTTACTTTTAAGTAAAATAAAATAATGACTGTGTCATATTTATAAACTGCTTCAGCTGCCAGAGAGCAGAATCATCCAGCCGACAGTGTTGGTCATACCTTGCATCTCTGGACCTCCACCGAGAACATTGACAGCCAGATTATTTACCATGTTCAAAATGACATCTAAGGAGAAAAAAAAAAAAAACGGAGTAACAAGTTAATACAGTAATCCAGGTCACCTGTATCCAGTACAAATCCCTTTCAGATAAACTTACCCTTTGCTGATCCAATCAGGTTCTTGGATAACTTGACTTCACCAGCTGCATATCCAGGAGGGTAATCTGAAGGAAGTGGTGCCCAAAACAAATCAGTCTCAAAACAACACTAACAACAACAACAAATAAATAAATAATAAATAAATCAAAGCAATAAATATAGGTGTAAAACTGGTTTCACAGAAACTGTACCAAGCAGGTTGTACTGAGTGTATCTTGCATGTGTGCTTCATTCCCACAGTATTGACAACAAGAAGACATCAGTTCTTACCCAGGTCATCATCCTGATCATCTGGTCTTTCTGAGGGATCAGCTATCTCCTCGTACTCTTCCACCATGCTTGTGCCAAAAACCCTGGCATAAAGAGTACATCAAAATATTTTTTGTTTTTTTTACAGCAACTTGAAAGGGAATCCATTCTCAAATCTTCCGCTTCTAGGGGAGTCATTCCATAAGTGGTCTTTTTCTTAGTTTTAACACAAGTAACTGGCGTCAGAAATAGCAGTCAACATATAGTGTGCTGCTTTTTACCACTATTCTCGTCAACAGTTATTATATGTGAGCTTGTCCTAAGCATATCTGTGACCAAACTTCTGCCAGATTTATATTTACATTTCACAGAAGTTGACTGACAGCAGCAGCTAACATATGTATTACCTCCACTTGTTCCCACCAGGCTTAATAGTCTGGTGATTGTGAGCTGAATCACCTTGACCTCATGCCAAATATTACATAATATCACTTGACACCCTCTAGAGCTCATGCAGTATTCAGAGAGCTATCATCTGAAAAATAGACTTAAAGCCAAATGATTTAATTACTGTTGATTAAAAACAGAAGAATTAATAATAAGCAACAAATACAACACACACATAAAAGAAAGATTGAACAAATAAGAATATGATGCATACTAACACAGAAAGCACCTGATCCATTTGTATAAACTCCCTTGTTTGTTTTAAAAAAGAAAATTTCACTTCCTTTTTTTTTTAACCAGCTTTCAAAAGTAAAAGCTGACAATGTGCCCTATTTTTCTACATTTGACATTTCTACAGTATGTTATGAGAATGATATTGCCTTGTTTTTTTTACTTGCCTTATGAGACTGAGAGGACAGAAGTGTTCAGAGCCAAAGTGAGAGACCAGCTCTACCTAAAAAAAAAAAAAAATGCATGAACACTTCAATCGACACTTGTTATCACAGCAGCAGCATTTTGTTTTGTTGTTTGCAAAATTAGGACAATGTGTTAAAAAGATACACTGACAGGCTGATTAGCAGTGAGTTACTGTGTGAGGGGATTTTAGAAAAATCTGAGAATGCATGTTAGATCTGACAGAATATGCTTGATTTTTTGAAGTACCTTATGTAGATATTAATTTGTGCATTATCCAATATTTATCATATGCAATGTGAACAGCTTCAAAGACTATTTATTATAGAGAAGTTACAATGGATTAGCAGGTGGCATAGCAAGTTAAATTCAATTCAATTCTGTTTAAAGATGACCACACCCCTGAGAGAAAAGAAAGACAAAAAACATTCCCTTCCATGTTTACTGGTCAGTTCACTCAACCACAGACCACTACAAGAAACGAAGGCTAACCTTTATGTACTTGGTGAACATCTGAAGCAAGAGAAACAGAAAAAGGAGAAAGGAAATTAAGGAGATTTATAAGTGCATTCAGAATAGGAACAGGTATGTGTTTGTTGGTTTTGGTTAAGTCAATACAGATACGAAATGATGCCATTGTCTCTGACTTTTTGTCATCTACATCCAGAAGGTAAAACCAACATAACTGACTTTTAGCAATCACACGAAACAGTCTCCTAATAGTCATTTAACCAACCAGTGAAAGATCTTATGGCTTAATAGGAGCCAAAACTTCCATTCAAAGAGATTCAGGGATTAAGTATGAAGAGACAGTGCTGCTTAAGATACATGCTGAATATTCAACTGCATTAAGTTATGACAGTGAATCTTTTACACCACGTTAACATAGAATAAAGACAGACACGGAGGCAGTGTGACTAGGAAAACAATATTATGCTCACCTTCACATATTTAGCATAAAGATGTTCATCTAATGGGAAGCTCTGGACTGTGCGTTCATCCCTGGCATGAAAGGTTCCCAGCTTTAACCACTTATTTGTCGGGTACCTGGAAGACGTTTATACAGCAGTCAATTCAGTGGCCTGTGCATCATGATTACAGCCTAGTGTCATTCAAAATTATGACATGATTTTGTTTAAATGTCAGCTTTAATTGCATTAATATTTTGATATATTGTCAGTAATGATCCACACTTAGGCTTTCTGTTTAAAACACTTTTAGATCAAAAGATCATTAACATTAGGAGGCTGTTATCTGAAGATATAACTGAAATATTTCCATACTATATCACATATTCTAGCTGCAATGCATACCTATCACTAATGGAGACCAGAAAGTCTTTGGGAGTTGAGGAAAAGAGTTCAAAATTCGCAATGTCCAGCTGCTTCACCTGGATGGGCTCACAGAGCTCAATGACGAACCTGAGCGACAGAGAACACAAAGCAAAGAAAATTAACTTCACGTGGAGATGAAAAGAAATTATCTCAGGTTACATGTGTGGAAGATGCACAAATACTACTTACCAGATTTTATTACTACAGGGATTTAGCATGTACAAATCCATGTTTTCCTTCAATATGGCTGAAGTGCTCTGAATAAAAACAAATGAACAAATCAATATCAGTTTATATTTGTCATTACGTTGACATGCAACAGAGCAAACAACTTCCCTACCAGGATGTATTTATAATATTTACAATACCTTAGCCTCTGGGTTAGCGCCAAGGATCTTGGCTCCACATTCCACTGAGGCATAGTTATTGAAGTTCTTCTGGACCTTCTTCACTGCATGAGAACCCCCATTGTTGGAGGTATGAGTATGAGCTATGGACAAAAAAATACAGCAAAGATATTTTGTATAACTTCATAATTCAGTCCTTACATTTGTGTAGTTTGATATGAAATTGTTGTTTGGTTAGATAGATATACACATAAATATAAAATAAAATAAGTGTTTTTGACAGTAGTTAATGAGCAGAATCAACACGTAATCTTACTCTTCTCTTTCTCCACCTCCATCATCTTCCGCTTCCACTCATCAAAAGTGGGGATGTCCTCGGGGTCTTTGCTGCTCACACTGGAATCTGTGTCTGTAGGAGGATGGGAGCTCTGGTCCTGTCAAAGATAATGAGAAAATGAGAGATGGGTCACTTCCTCTAATAGGGAGAAACAACTAGTTCACACTGTATTCAAGGTCCTTACCGGCTCTTTGTGCACATGTGACGTGTTGGGCTCCAGATGCGGTGCACGAGGTGAAGAAGTCAAAGGAGGGTCAGTGTGGGTTTTAGTACCTGCATTGTGAGCATTAGAATTGTTCTCCACAACAATTGGAGGACTGCTGTGGAAACACAAAAACATTGTCTTGTTACTGTCGGATATTACTGTGATATTTTTCTAGGCCACAAGATTAACAGTACCCACCTATCATTGTCATATGGGTTACTTTCATCTTCACAGTCAGCAGGAGGAAGGTCAGATTCAAGGATCTCAGGTGCAGCTACATCAGATGCATCATCTGAAACACTGAAAAAATAAAAAAGCAATGTTCCCTTATTATTTCCTTTTGCAGGGGAACATCCAATGAAATTAAAAAAAAAAAAGCAAAGTTATCTTACCTATTTGGGATATTGTCTTCGAGGCTGAGGATGCTGGGATTATCTTTAAGATCAGCAGCAAACTCAGGGTCAGAGGATGGGAGCAGGGCAGCTGAATCTTGGTTTTCAGTGAGAGAAGTTTCATGATGTTGATTTTCTGAGCTTGGCTCAGGTTCAGACTCAGACTGTGAAGTTTCCTTGTGAGTCTCCACTTCTTCCTCAATAGTGGACTCCTCCACTTCAAAGGCCTGATGGAAAAACAGAAAGATAGTTGAGCTGTTGAGTGAAAACAGTTAGCCCATTAGCCAGGGCTGGATTGATCAACCAAACACTTAAAGCTTCAAATGTTCCAGGAGTGATCAATAAAAAGAACTGGATGGAATGAAGTAGCTGATATCTTATCCAGGTCTGAAACTGTTTCACTGCTCAGGAAGCAACCTAATGCTAAAATCAGCTTGTGCATTTGAAATTATTACATCCATTCAGCAAATGCCCTTGCGCAGATTTCATTTGCTATATTAAGTTGGGATTTGAATGTTCCAAACCAACATTTTAATTCAAAACAATGCTACAACAATACCTCTGAATATTGTTCTTTTTTGTTCACATCCTGTGTTGTATGTGCGTCCTTTTGCTGATTATCCTCTATCAACAGCTCCTTTTCAGACAAGGGCTGGGCAGGCAAGTCCCAGCTCTCCTCAACCTGAATAAAGAAAAACACACACACACACACACACACACACACACACACACACACACACACACACACACACAAACACACACACACACACACACACACACACACACACACACACACACACACACACACACACACACACACACACAATTAGCAACTAATCACATAAAAGAGAAGGCTTAATTATCATAGCCAAAATACCTATAAATCTGAAAAAGCTATGTATAGTGCATAATATGTACAAATTTTCTGTTGTACAACTTATGTCAATATGATATATGTGGCAACACAGTAGGTTTCCTGTGTGTTAAACCTTAAAATATATAATGAGGTGTATGGTCACACAGGTGATCTCAAATAGCAACCTGTGAATGGGCAATTAAGCTAACCTACCTCGTGGTGAGGAGTCTTTTCCCCTGACTCTTCCTCCGAACTGATGTCCTGTGAGGACACGGGCCTCTGGGTCTCTTGACACGACTCTGTGCAACCGACATAGCAACTAGGGTACCTGTGTGATGGGAGGAAAAGTTAGTGTCATAACAACAGTGAGTCAGATTGTCTGAATATGGGTCACTTCATAATACATTTGGTAAAATATCCTGGCATCTTGGAAAGAGGTTCAGATTATAAGGATATCAACAACATCATCAACACACAAGCAAACAGAAAATTTTATTTGACTAAAGTGAGTCAGACACAAGGGAGGCTTTATTCCAGTGTTACACATTGAGAAAGTCCAGGTGGCCTGTACCACAGCACAGACTATTTATCTTATCTGCATGTATACACACACCTCAAACAAGTTTCACATTGCTCAACCTGCTCAATCTGTAAGGTCTTAAAAATGTGAAATTTGCAGTTATTGTTAAATGTTACATTTTTAAAGGTTATATTTTAGTATTTCATCTACTGCATATGTCACATGTTTAGGAAAAAAAAATAAATAAAGAGCAAATAACATTAATTTCTCAATTCTTGTTTTGTAGTTTGTTTTTTTTTTTCAATTAAGTGTAACATTTCTGAGCTGAGATGTATTGAAACCCTGCTTTTTTGTTTCAAACCCCACAGTACTGTTGTGTAACACTGTGCCAGAAAAGGAGGTCTGGGTCACAGTGACTATCTCCACTCCTGGCAGGAAAACAACAACAATTAGCAGTAGCAAGACTTTAAATCACTGCAATAATGTCACGTTCCTGTGCGGGAAAAGTTCACCCTGCTCCATTCTCAAAAGGCCACACTCTAACAGTGACCAACAACCCAGGCTATTATCTGGATTATATTAAGGATTCCAGGTCAAGTTCTTTACTTGGCCACTGGACTGGCTGACTGGATCAACTGCTTTGTTGATCTCACATAAAAGGCCAGACTAGTCAAAAACACCTTACTGAACAACAGCGCATTTGTTTTCTAATTGAAAGCCAGCAGCCACAATGTAACTCCCAAAGGAGCAAGAGTGGTTTCAAGGCATGGTTTTGCTAAATAATTAACTAACTGGTTACAGACAAAGACTTAAAGCACTTGACTTCATATTCAAAGTGGTAGGAAAGGCCAGCACATCTGTGTGTTGGGGTGCATAATAAACTCTACATTCGTTTTTAAGGAAGTAACCGATAAAATAAACTTAAAGAAATAGCTAGCCTTCGTATATCAGAATAATGTAGCATTCAAGTCAAAACAAATCGTATGAAATACCTAAAAACAGAGCTCTTGCAGAGCAGGTTTGATATGAATAAGTGAACTGCCCATAACACACCATACACACCTCCGATTAGTGCAAAGATCACATGTAGGTGTCAACTCATCAATGTTGTCCTTGGAACGCACCTGACTGACAGGTGAGTCTTTCAATATGAAATGATGTATCATTGATTACTCCAGTTCTGAACCTGAATAGTAATCAGATAAGATCAGTACATGACGATATGTCTCCACCCATATGATTCCAAACACTAAAATGGATTTGAAGGCAGAACAAATGAAAAACATCTATATTGAGGCACCACTATATTGAATATTATGGAAATTGTCATGTACAATGACTTGCCCTTTGATTCTCAGGCCTTATTTACATCCTTAAAGTTTCGGCACATCATTGGTATTTTGTTATAGAGGTGGTTCATGTGGATACAATCTTCTATCGCTGATTTTATGTTTTATTTAATTCATTAACACAAGATATAGTTTATATTTAAAATGTGTTGATAGTAAGAAATAGATGGGACATGACTGTCTGTTATTTGCTAATCAAGTTAAAGAACTAAGACAAATAAAGGTAATGATGAAATGATGAGCCAGTTTGGTAGTGGTCTAATATAAGCAGACTGAAAAAATATATGTATCGTGCAGTATATCATATATAGTATGACGGCTATGGCAAAATCCCTGATTGTGAACAAATGTATATTATCCCACATTAAATATCTGCCATTCCTATTTGAGAACAAAAATAATCCAGTGTTTGTGAGGTTTAATATTCAATAACAAGAAAAGCACAGGTCCTTCAATCAATGAAACAAATGACATCTACGTCTCTTCACAAAGTGTCCCAGTGTGCCATTCAAGTTGGCCAGCGGACACAACACAAGGTCCATGGAGATGTTTCATCTAAATGTTATTCAACTGCTGTTGATGTTATTAATGACAGCTGAGCTCTTATGGCATTTCTGAGGGCTCAGCCAAGTCAATTAACATCTGTTAGCTGACAAATCTTCACTACCTCACTACAACTTTATATTTAACTTAAATGCTCTGTGCCAGGTAACAGACATTAGAAAAGAAAAAAAAATACCATCACTCAAATCTTCATTGTAGAATGAGAGCTAAATCAACACTGGTGAAAGTAGGACAGGTCAACATCACCAACAGAGATCTTAACACCATATTACATCATATCACCCTCCCTCCCCCTTTACCTGAAGTGCAGTAATCAGTGTGTGTTGTGTTGTGACTACCACCTAATATCATGGCTAGAACCTATAATCATCCTCCATAATCTCTCTACTGCTTTTAGCGTGTTCTGTCTGACTGACACAGACCTAACAACCTCCAGCTTTCAGGGGGGCTGACGTGAAAGGCCTGTAATCCTGTCAGGAGCTGATGAACCAAATCTAAGTAGCGTCGGCTAACGTCAGCCCCGTGACAGTCTGGGTCGTGGGAATCAACAGCCACTGAAGTGAAGTAGACCCCGGGGACTTAACACTGTCAGCTACTGCTCAAATTAGATTCATAAAGTGGTGACAAGATAAAGGATAAACTACTGATTAACATTATATCAAATAACTAGGCTGTTAAATGAGAGAGACGACTGAATGCCGCAAGCTAGTATTTTGTGACTTGTCCATTAGCTAACATAGCAGGGTTTTACTTAGCTAAAGCTAACTCCTAACCGACAAGTCAGAAGTCAGCCAGGTGCCACATCACAGTATACTGTTGACGCTAGCTAGCTAGCAAGCTAACGCGTTGTACCCGAGTCTAACCACGACATACTTTGACAGTTTGCTTCGACAGTCGTGTTTAGCCGCCAAAATAACACCACTCTTCTTGAACGGGACAAATTTAACCAACTTACCAAGAGACCGCAGCTACACACAGCCACACTGACACAACTCGCCATAACAGTGGTGTCATCTTCATCCCTCTCCTGCCGGGACAGACATCCTCGCCGTGCTCACCAGTGGAGTAGTTATCCGGTCAGTCAGCGATCTCCTCGGCCGTGTGACAGAAAACCCGCCCGGTGTTTCTCCTTCACTTCGCTGGCGTTAGTTGTTTCAGTGATGAAGTGCGACGCCAGCCGCTGTCATCCACACAACCTGCTACACACCGTCACTGCCTGTCCACCGTCCAATGGAAACACGGAGACGCTGTTGCGCAGTTCAAACGGAGCGTGTCTCGGGAGCGCTCGTTTCACGCGCTTCCGCAACCCGACGGGGTGGAGCTTCTCGCGGTGAGATGTTAAAACTGGGTAAGAGAGACAAGCCTTGGCTTCAAGTATTATGGTAATTGTGCAATTAGGACTCAGGGTGACAAAACACCTCCACGTCGAGATTAACACGGCTGCTTCGTGAGTCACCGAGATGCGGTGTGTACTGGGTGATTAAGATGGCAATATAAACGCAAATATTTGACTTTGAAAAACTGACATTGAATTCATATTATTTCTTTATTGCTAAATAATTTTTAAAAAGTAAATAATAATTTTATTCACCATTTATCTGAATACCAGAACATGTCTCGTGTCTCACATCTATACTTGGTAATAGGAGGTCGATGAGTTGGGCCCCTCTACAGCTTTGATGCAATCATTTGTAAACGACGAAAGTTGCGCAAAACAAATCCTTCCTTATACTAATTTGTTAGAAATAAAAAGTATCCACCTTTCTTGCGTACGTGCGTCATGTGTCCTGTAATCATTTCTCCCGCTGTTTCATTTCCCACTTTTTAAATATACCAATCGTATATATCAAATAGTAAATGCATTATCACGTTGGAGTCACTAGAGGGAGCCATGAGTTCAGCTGAGCAGCATTTGCCAAAATGTCAAAATTGATAATTTGAAACTCAACTTGTGAGGGACAAGAGACAAGGCCTCACTAGACTAAAGGGCTAAATGAAAGCGGGCAGCACTTTGTATCCACAGGGCATGGCAGCAATCATAACAGAAGGCATCTCAGGATATTTGGGACACAAGTATACAGTTAGTCATCAGACATGCAACCTGTCGTTAGTCGTTGTCCTTGATACATTCTCTACAATCGAGCTCAAAAATATGTCAAAATGACAATATAGCAGATTTGAAATGTTACTGAAATGTCACAAAATTCAACTGGCTCTCTGCTGCCACCATGCGGCTGGTAGAGAAAACGTGCTTTGACTCCTCAGTAATCCCAGTGGATAAATATATAAATATGTGATATACAAAGATAAATCATTCATTCAATCATTCATCACATGCATCACTTATGGGCTAGAGCAGAAAAAAGTTACAAATTTACTTGCATGTTTGCGTGCATGCAGTCAAGGGTTTGAGCCCAGTACATCAAATTGATGACAGATGGGATATGAAGCATTTTGGCTATTTCAGTGTCACTTTATTCATTTCATGTGTATTCAGTAGTTTTTGAGTTTGTAGGATACATATACAATTCATGCACAGCCATGAGACAGTACTTATACAGCTTATACAGTTGAATATTAGGTCTCTGGAATTGTTGGCATTGCTCTGCTTCACTTCATAGTTATGGTCTGCACTGGAAGCAGACAGCATTCAATCATTTAGATTTTGACCCTGGGTAGATGTTTGTTATGCTTATGTTTTTTGATTGAATTAAATTGATTTTCAAAGTAACACAAGCATTCATGATGAGACCATTGTCTGAGGGTGCAATGTGTGCGACACTGTTTGTAAATCAAGTTACCTGAGAGGTACCTGCAGCCAACCTTTTGTATTGACGTATACTATACTATGGTCTAGATTAAAGAAGCAAGTTCTGAATATTGTTTAATATTTGAAGGCAATGTAATATATAACACACAAGGGGCATAAATTCAGCACCCTTCATTTAACTGACATTCACAGTATATTTTTGGTAAAGTTTGAACATGGATGTAGTTATTATTACGATATTTCCATGTGAGCAACTACATAAATAAAAATAAACTCTGAAGATAAAATTAATTTATCATAAATTTATTTTCTAGTCATAAATTAATCCTCTTCTTTGATTTGAACCTCGGCGCTTCAGTATTTTTTGGGAGTAAAAGAATGATAAAGCATAAAGTTTGTTGTGATCTTGAACTAGTAATTATTTGCTGAGCACAGTAAGAAATATCCTTACATTTTTTTGTGTCACAGAATTTGCTGTAAAATTACTGTAGTTATTGGACTTGTAAACATGATAGAAAATGTACCCATCGAGAATAAATGATATTCGTGTGTATATAAATAAGAAAGCAAGAAAGCTAAAGCATGTTATTTGTGCAATTCATATTTTTTTTGCTGCATATACACACACACACACATATGCACTGTACCAGTGACTTAACCAATAAAAACTGTGCTGACAAAATATGACATTATGAGGAAGAAATTTATTGAGGAGCGGTACAGAGACACAGAAAATAACAACTGATGTGATTCCCCAGTTTAACATTATGCCCTCTGCTAAACAATGCCATCTCACTACAGACTGGAACCATTTCATCGTTGGTCTTCAGCAGATTTTTTTTTAACTTTATGATTCTCCTTCTACATTTAGCTTTGGCAATACAGAATTGTAATTCATGCCGGTAAGGCAGTCTAAATTAGAGAGAAGAGAGCATTTAGTGAATAGAGACATAGAGAACGATTAAAGCGCTAGGATCCTTGATGAGGTCTTTATAGTCCACAGGTACAGTATCTCCTTATCATTACCTATATACATCAGAACACAGTTTGGGCCCACATACACAATAACAAACCGACAGAGAAGCACTTGAACATTGACAATACCACCTTATGCTCTGATGCATATGCTGACTGGCTGCCTGGCTTTTATGGTTTGGAGAGAGGGGAAATGTGAAGAGCTGAGAAAAGAGAAAGACTGGTAGTTTGTGATGTGGATGGAGTTGCATGTTTCAAACCTGAGACAAAGGCTAAATGGAAACATGTAAAAGTATACTCTTTGTTCATTTGTGGAGGCCACATTATATATATATATATATATATGTGTGTTTGTTTTTTTTTTCAAGATCTTCCATCTTAGCAGTCAGCGTCTGGATCGGAGCTTAAGGCTGCAAGGGTCACAAGTTGACCATTGATACAGCACAGGTGGACACCTATAACAAGGTTAAATGCGTTATTGAGGCTGTTTCCATATAGAGAATACTGAAGGTGCTCCTCAGCCTTGCTATGTGTGTACGGCTGCTACTACAACACAGGAACAACTCACAAAAGTCCAACATTAAATTTACCCTGGAGGGTTTTATGATTCATTATTAACAGCTTTGACCATGAAAACAAATACAACTGAAACGCCAACAAACGTGCAGACAGACAGCACATGCACACGTCCTCACACACTCTTACACACATACACAAAATTACTTGCACACAAACACACACACACGCACACACATACTAAGATACAACTTCTGTTCCTATGAGAACATTAAGCTGATAATTAACACTTACTGTAGGGGGGCATTATACAATAAATTAATACAATACTAAATCAAACTCAGCCTACATATAGGCAAATTAGTCCCTCCCCCATATACATACACACACACACACACTCTACATACACACACTCCCATGCAATAAAAGCAGCTTATGTGCCATGCTGCATTTTGGAATGAGTAGGGCAGTACGACTGCTGAGCGTATTTTCATGTAGAAGCAGCAAGTGGGGGTGGTGGCTGACTTGATGAGGGGTTTGTGGATGACGAATGGGAGGGGGTCCCAGGGACTGATACTGGGTAGTGGATCCGCTAAGCAAACCTGGACCACAGGCGAGCAACAAGCGCACATACACATACACCACAAGACAAGTACCATACTGTACATAAATATATGGACATCGTCACCTGGCGGGAAATCGAGGGTCAGAGGGTTCAAAGACTTCAGTATCTGCACTAAGGGGAGACCAGGACAGCAGAGCCATGGCTAAAAGAGGAGGGAAGAGGTGGATGACGGAGGAAGATAAGGGTATGAGGAGCCCCACTTTAGATGATTATGGTGGGGCTTGTCGTGTAGGAGATGGAGGGGGCCGTCGGCTGAGGAAGAGCAGAGATGAAGAGAAGAGAAGAGAAGAGAAGAGAAGAGAAGAGCAGAGAAGAGAATTAATCTTCAGTGTTTAATAAATGCTGTTTATATTACAAAAAGGATACAGAGAGAAAAATACATTTCTTTTCCTCTTGCTTTTTTCACATCATACTGCACTGTACACACCAAGTACAAACGGTACAATGTCTCACACTCAGCAGCCAAAATAAACTTCAAACCTGAGAAGTGTACAGATTCTTAAAAGAATACTTTCACATTTTCACACCCATATTCACTTGACATCGCCACATTAGTGAGCTAATTCTGAAAGCATACAGCCAGTTAGCCTAGCACAAAGACTGGGAACAGGGCAATAGACTTCAATGCATACAAAATATAACATGTTGATAAATTAGCTTTAGAAAGCCAGGCTAACTGTTTCCTCCAGTTTCTAGTCTTTGTGCTAAGCTAAGCTAACTGTGCTCTAACTGTGGTTTCTTTTAACTTAGTTTCCATCTTTTCATTTAACCATTAGTAACATACAGAACCCAGTGAAATCCCTTCTTCAAAGAATTAGCTTTGCACTTTATTTGCTGATGTTTGAGCTAAATGTTGTATATTGCCACAGACTGTTGTATAGTTTTTCAACGATTTTGTGATATTTTCAGTTCTATTTTGTTATGTTTTTGTTTTTGTGCAAAACACATTTCAGTCAGAAAAACTGATATATAGAGCACTTTATTAATCCTAATGATTAATGAAAAGTAGCACTTTGAACATCGCTGCTTTCATTAGAATATCAAAAGAGCATGTTTATGTCTTCAGTTTGTATAGCATATAAGGGCTGCATTTACCTGGGGATGCTGGGAGGGGCCCTGTTCGGGCGGCTGGGAGCCTGAGGGCTGTCAGCAGTGTTATTGAAGGGCCCCAGAGGTCCTGGACGATTTGGTGGTGGTGGAGCCCCTCGGGGAGCTGGGCGCTGGCCTGAAGACATCCTCCTAGGTGCAGTGGGACTGGGTGGAGGAGACCTGGGGAGGAGAAAGGATACAGTGCAGAATAATATTATGGGAAGGAAGAGCACAAATTAAAAATAGATAGGTGTTATGTTAATTATAATTCCAGCATTTGTTTTTATTGTGCGTGTATAATCATTTTAACTTCACTTTACCTGCGACCACCGCTGGATCCTCCCACCCAGGATGTGTCAACAGGTGGAGGCAGGGGAACAGTGATGGTGGAGGTGGAAATATCACCAATGATGGCCAGGGCCTCCTTTAGGGCCTGGTGGGTCCTTAGCACCTCATCCCTCCTCTGGGCCTGCTCTTGGGACTCATCCATCAGGGCATTTTGGTCGCCTGCAGAGTACAGCTGAGCCAGTAGTTCTGCATTGATGAAGTCCTTCACCTAATGGTATAGAGAGGAAGTGCAGGATGACAAATCATTATTGTAAAAATGAAGAGTCATTTTTTTCACGTCATTATTATTATCATTCAGCTTGTTATAGTATCTTTATTGAATACGCTAACAACCAAAGCAAGGCTGTCTTTACTGCCAATGCAAAAGTGATTTTTGTCTTACATTGTTGATCATGAGATGCATGATGGTCTTAGGCATGAGGTCCCGGATGCACTTGTTGACAATAGCCATGTAGGAGTCCACCAGGTTACGAATAGTTTCCACTTTACGCTCCAGTTGAGGGTCCATGGAGAAGTTATCTGAGGTGGTGGTGGTCTCACTCTCAACCTGCAGAGGGAGAATCCAGGTTTTTTGTTTGCTTTGTATGAAAATTACAGAGGCTGCTTTAAATGTTTTGCAAAACAGAGGAAGAAAAATATTATTCTTCCATGTTTGTTGAGTTTAATAATATGTGGAACTTTACATGTCCAAATCTCACTAGAGGTGTAATTGAAATGTTGCATTCTACAGGTCTGAGTTTTAAAAAATAAAATGTTAAATAAGAAATGATGTTAGGATCACAAAAAGCAAGGGAACTGCCAATGATATACTAAAGGAAGAAAGTGAATAGAGAGTGAAAGAGCCTGCGAACCGTGGTGGTCTTCTCAGGATAGACTCCAGCACGAAGGAGAGAAGATTTCCAGCTGTCCACATCATCCTGAGAGTCACAGGCCAACTCCAGGGTGCGATTGTCCTTGTACACATTCCTAAAGACAACGAGACAGGACAGCACATATGAGTCCACTAAACAACTTGATCTACACAAAAATGTGACAGTATAAACAAAATACCAGAGAAGAAGCATATGTTTAATCCAATTAGTATTAAAATGTGTATCTATTTGTTCTATTAGTGAATGAAGATTGAACAAAAACCAGATTCTTCAAGAGAAGTGTTCAACAAAGAGGCAAACTCTGACATCTGGAAGTATTGACAGTCTATTAGGTTATGTGCCTCCTTCCATGTGAGATATTTTGTTTTTTAACCCTTTTAAGACAAGAGGTACTTAATGGGATGAAAAAACCGAGTTACCATAAAACTTTTTACAGGGCATCCTGCACCAATTACTGAAAGTTCAGGCAAGATACAAAACTTTTTACAAACATTCATCATGTTATGGATAGCTTATAGTCCTGTCACGGCAATTACCTTTTGTTTTCCCATTATTATCATCAACCCATTTTTACAATATCAAGTCATTGGAATGACTCAGATTGTTTAATAATTTAATGTAGTAACTCACTGTACAATGTCTGATATTTTAGATGATGAAATAATTTATAAATATATAATATAATAAACTTTACAAACTAAGCTGTAGATCTGGTGGAAATGCTTCCAGTTTGCTCTGGCCAACATTCATGCACAGCACATGCACGCATACATACTGTACATAACACATAATCTGAAACACATTTCAGCCACTGCACAGGCACACGGTCCCTGGACTCTCTAACTCCAACAGAAGTTTTGCTTTATTTGCAGCCACAAGTTTCAAATTTAACTATTAACAAAAGTTAATGAAAAGGAGAAATTTTAAGGCCTTGCTTCTGACCTCGACTCCGTATTGAAAATGCAGAATATGTGCTTGCTGGACATGAAACTCTTCTCCACATCACGGACCTTCAGGTTGTCCAGCGGGAGCATGTATTTCTTCTCCTTCTCCTATGAATGAGGAAAACAGAAGGTGTGGATGATGAACCCTCTAGGTTAGGTTAAGTTTTGTCCATTTGTTGTTTTTTTTGACTTGTCATGGAAATAATAATAGTGTAGGATATCTGTAAGAGAAAGGTGAAATCAGGTTTTTAAAGCAGGAGAGAGGGGGGTAAGCAGAAAGAGTAGGGGGGTGACAGGAGAGAGAAGGAATGGGGGAGAAATGAGAGTGGGAGGTGGGGGGGTGTGGGTGGAGAAGGGGGAAGCAGAAACAGAGAAGGAAAGAGAGAAAGAGAGCACATGTGGAAGTCATTACAGAGTGGGTCAAGACACAGTCGTTCTTCACGGTGCGTTTTGCCGGGGAGAGCTGGAAGCTACAAGCCGAGGAAACTCTCTGGCTGTTGTAAAGACGGGGGAAAATGCAGATAAATGAAAGTACTGGAGGTCTTGATTATGTACGACTCAAATGCAGAGTTGATGGTCTTAGGTACAGGCTATGGCAGATTCAAAGAGGGCCCGTGATGGATGCTTTGGTTCAAGAAAGTCTGCTCTTGATTTTTACACTCCATCCTAGCCTCCATCTTTCTTAACTCTCTCTGTCTTTTTTCTTTTATCCCTCCCCCTCTATATTTTTTCAATATTTTTTCTTTCCATTCCAGAGGGGCCCACTTCCTGCCTGATTTTTTTGAAGACGGGGGGGAGAGAGAGCGAGAGAGGGAGATTAAATGACAGCCTGGCGTTAAAACTCAACATCTGGTAGTGCTTAGCAGCACACAGAGAACCAGGGAAGGAGGGAGAAGTTAAAGAGACGGCGGGTGAAGGAGGAGGAGAGACTGCGAGGAAGAAACACTGAAGAGGATTTGCAAAAGATTTGCAGAAAAAAGCCCACATCTGGTCCGATGGTCTGAAAAGCGGTGGTAGATGGTTGCAGGTAAGAATTAAAGGAGATGAGGAGAGAAGACACGACAGGCAAACTCTGAAGACCCTTGAGCGTTGTATTCCCCAAGGGGTCACTCCAGCCCATATATGGTCACACAGGTCCCCTCCCTCTTCCTCTCTCTTCCTCTCCTTTCCTCACTCACTCACTCCCCCCCTCCGTCTCTCTCTTTCCCTCTTTTTTGTAATATCCCCTCCCTGAACGTGCAGCCAGTCTGTCCCAGTCGTCTGAGCGAATATGCCACGTCAAGGCTGGATACTCTTCATGGCCGGCGTGACCAAAATGGACCGCGAGGGGACCCAGAGCTCAAACATCTACCAAAACAAATAAACAAGCCAAGAGACGCGCACCAAAATGCTGGGGAGAGCAGCAAACACGGATGAGGCGATTCGCAATTTCGAGGGGTTTTCGATAGACGGGATCCTTGCTGCCAAAATGGAGAGCGGCGAAGGGAGGGCACAGACGACAGAGCCGCAAGCATCTGGAAAGGCAGAATACAGCACACAAGGCCTGACTCTTAAATCCGGCTCCGTCCACCCAGTGTTCAGACTACCTGTTCATTGTCATACTGGTGTACAGTAGTCTGCACATTGGTTAGACTGGGCATGGACCCTCTTCTGTCAGTCTGTCTTTCTGTGTCACTCTCTCTGACTCTCTGTTGGCATTTCAGGTCTCCAAGATGTTTGTTATTTGCATCTGTTGCTTCCTCTTCACCCTATGCTATTTTTAATCTATTTAAAATCTGTATTTGGTCTGTGTTCATCTGTATTTGTATGTCCTCCATGCATTCTAACACTCACCACTTCCTTTTCACTCCTTTTTGGAATAAACATATATCACAAGTTTTCAACACTAACTGCAGATTTGACACATTGCATCTGAAAATCAAGGTGTAAAAATCTGAATTTTGAGGCAGGATGGGAAAAGATTTAAAGCCAAATCTCACAAAATAGCGAGCTCACATAATTTATAGCATGAATGAGTAAGTTTGCAGGCTGCTACCCTGGTGCTCTGATGAAGATGTGGTCCACTGGAAGGGGGAGGAGCGAATGTGGCTGCAAAGCATCAAACACAGGCCAAAAGAACGAAGGGCCAATCAATCAAGTGGAGTTTGAAAATACAGTCAGACACCTCCAGTGAAGTTATTTCAGTGGGTGGCCAACAAGGACTTGGAAGCCTTAAGGCTAAGGATACTGATGTGTACTAAATTGCTGTGGTGTCATATATCTGCAAAAAGCTGGTAGGAAAAGTGTTTTGGAAATGGTGCAAGAAATACATCAGCAAAACCTTCAAGAAAAAAGAATATCTCTGTACATATGATGTTATACATTTGATCAGTCAGTTTAATGAGTCATAGTTTATTGAGTTCTCGTGTTGTTGGTTTGTGGTGAAATGTATGAAAAGACGCAGAAGTTGAAGATCGGACAGAAAAAGGGGGGTGGAGGGGGGTATATTGATATTTAATAGAGGGGTTTCTCTCTGTCGAAACACTGGAGGCCGATGTTTGGATTAAAAACTTGTGATTTTCCTGCCAAGAATGCGAGCAGTTCCAAAGTAACTGCCAACCACACCAAGAGCGGGAGGAGGGTGTGCGAATGTGTGTATGTGCATCTGTGCGTGTGCATATGTACGCATATACGACTATAGAAAGTTCACGGAGTGTAAAACAGAAATATACAAGCCGAGTCTATAATTTCCTACATTGCCACACTAACGTATCAAATGACAATCTCTAGACCCAATGCTGTGCAGCCCATGTGCTGTCTGAGGGCTCAGTGTGCTTTCATATATTTTGGGTGTCTGCGAGTGAACATTTGGTTGGGAATGGGATTGTTCCAAATTTGCTAAGAAGAAGTGAATGCTTAAACTCCCAGTGGAAAGAGGTGGGGAGAGAAGAAAGACAGAAAAGAGGGGAAACTCCAGGACAAAGGGAAAGATGAATGGAAAGAACGAGTGACTGACAGAACCATGGCCAATCTCTTCACATACGTAATTTATACAGTTAACTGCTCCATTATGGTGATGATGCAGTATTCAGCAAGGAGTGCAATCTCTGTTAGAGCTCTACCCTGACAAGTGACTAAACCTGGTCCAATAAACAAACAACAAAGCAGCAACAGCACCAACTGGCTGAAGGAGCTGCAGTGTGTCTGCCTATCTACACTTGCTGTGCAGAATATCCTCCAACCTGTACAGCAGGCACAGACAGGCAGACAGACATCAGCCCGCCTAAAGAGCCAGCAGGATGGACCAAATGCTGCATCCTGTCAGTGCAGAGTAGTTGGAGCAAATGGTGTACTTTCCTATGTGTCTCTGTATTCCATATTATTAGTGATAATGGGAATAAAATATACAATTCTGAATAAATGATTTTAAAAATCTGTCATTTTTTTCACCACTGCTACGTATGAAGCGAAATGCTAATTAAATTACTTGAAAAAGAAGAAAGAAACAGAGAACAAGACCACAGGCCTTGAGGGAAAAACGTTGCTCTTTAGCAGCAAAATGCTGCTGCCAAAATGGCGAACATTGTCCAAAAACCAAAACAACTCTGAAAGATGCTAAAACAGAGACCTGCAGAGTTGGGTGAATTATCTATGGGGTTTAACTATGAGCAACACCTTCCACCTTACACATTATCATTTGATCCATTGCTCATATAAAACTATGATGCTAGCTGCTTTATACTCACCTCATCATCCTTGAACCAGGAGAGGCTCTCAGCTGTCAGCACAAACCAGTACTCCTTAGCTCCTCCCTTCATGATGCTGATGTTGTTGATGGTCAGCCAGCCTTTGCGGATGACCTAAGGTTAGGGGAGGGTCAGAAAGTCAGAAATAGCTATGATGCCAAAAAAAAAAGATTGAAATAAAAAAAAGAAAATTACACCCCAGAAAAAAAAAAGAAATCACAAAGGATGACAGTGGCTCTTTTCTCATTAAGATAAAAACAACTCACTCTCAAACAACAAATCTGTGAAACACATTGTGGCTAACAATGGCCCAAAGTAAAATCTGTGCAAATCGTCAATGCATGAATTGCGATGAAATGTGTGTGAAGGTCAGGTTAGGCGTGTCATTGTGTCTTCATGACTCACTCTGAGCCTAGCATGTGACTGTGTCAGTGCACTCAAGGAACTGTGTTCACAATGCCCCAAGCAGAGACCTGTGTTAGCTTGTTAAGTGACCATTGTGTTAAATGCTTCAAGCACACAATACAGACTGTGTGTCTTCTGTGTTAGGTGTATTAACCCTACGAGACCTAAATAAACAGGCCAGTGGGCTCAGTGCCAGGTGATTATTAGGTTAGATTACTGTCAGTGCTGCACCGCCTAAGACTCACTAAGGAGGTTACCCAAATCATTACAAAGCCTTTCTGTCATAGGCACAAATGAGAGAACTGTTTTTTTGTTTTGTTTTTTATTGTGGCTGGATCCGTGACAGGATATTAAAAGAATGCATTGTTGTACCTCTTTTAATGTTAGAGATAACAAAATATTTCAGCTGTCAAACCAAGGAAATTTTTAATTTTTGTCTAGTTGGCAACCCCTTGTAGTCTGCAGGCCTTGGTGGGTGGAGGGGGTGTTAGAGAGTGAATGGTTAGACAGTAGAGTCTTACAATCAGGCCTGATGCGGGAGGAGAGGAGGCCTGCAACAGGAAGGAATGTGGGGGTTTTAATCACCCTGAGGCACTAAAAAAATGATAACTTGTCTTAAAGAAAATGTCTCTGCCCAGCAGTGGCCTACACAGTCAATTTGCCATTCTTGACCTGTCAGAGTGGAAAGTGAGAAAATGACAGCTTCTTTATGCAGCGGTGCTGGAGAGCACCACACAATGGGCAGAAGTGTTACTGCAGGTACAAATGACATTGCAAACCATAACCCACAATGAGCAATACTCACCAACAGACACCCATAAGAGGGCAGCTGAGAATCTCACTAAGGGATGGGGATGAAATGCAAAGTGGCACCTTGATGACACAGGAGGGGTTCAAACAAAGGGAAATGTCTCAACAACAACACCAGTGATGATGGTGGCATAAAGTAATAGAACCCAAATTGATTCTTTGACTGAGATAAAATCATAAAACCAAAGAAGCAAACAAACCACTGTACGCAGTTGGTGCCCCACTAAACATAATACAGCATGCACGACTAAAATTGAAATTAATATTAGTAAAATCTAAAACAAAACATAGGGTGAAATGTTAAACAGAAAATTTGTGCAATGGAAAAGATAAATTCAAATGAAAGAGAGTGTCTCAGTTCTCTTTCATCTGAGCATCTCTCTCTCTGTTTTCTCTCTGCAGCAGCCTTCCTGTCACTGTGTGGGTGTGCAGTACTGCCTTGACCTCACGCTCTGCTATTTGTGTGTGACACACAGGACATGACAAACACTCACCTGATTTCCTGCTGAACTCTGGCTCTTATTGGTCTGACTGCTCCTCTGCTGCGCACTGTGGTGGAGAAACGTCAGAAGAGAGATGGGAGAAAGGATGAAACATGGTGAACATAGAAACAGGTCCAAGGAAATCTTCTAAACATTTCTTTTCAGTAGCCTGACGTGTTTAGTAATAAATAATTTATCATTGTGGAGCCAAGCTAATAGATGAGTCTTTACTTAGCAAAGCCAATGAAGTCCTCGTGGTTAGTGTTGATGTAAGACAGCTGGATATCAATCACAAGCAGAACCTGAAACAAGACAGCAACAAACAACAGCTCATGATGTGAGTGTAACTCATAGTAAAAGGAACAGTCTGACATTTTAGAAAATACACTTTTTCGCTTTCTTGCCGAGAGTTAGATGAGAGGCTTGACCCCACTCTCATGGCCGTATATATGGAGTCGAGCTTGCAGTCAGTAAGCAGGTAAACAAGCAACTTATCTATGTCCTTTGGGCAGAGCCACACTAGCTACTTTCAGTTGTTTCCATCTGCCAGCAATAGCTTTATATTTATCAGGCAGATGTGAGCAAGATGTCAATCTTTTCATCTAACTCTGGCCAAGAAGCGGAAAAACAACTATTTCCCAAAACATCAAATTATTCCTTTAAAGTCAACAATGGTGTCCGGTCAGATATGTCCACCATGTTAGCCACCTCTTCTTCTCTTAAAGGGGTTACTTATATGTTTTCTTTGCTGCTGAAGGCTTTTTTTTCTTTTCTTTTTTTTTTTTTGCAGAAAGCTCATGGTGGTGACTGTGGCTTGACAATAGCTCCAGCCACCATTGTCTTTGTAATACGAGAGGTTATAATACGCCCTCTGAGCAGCACTAGGTCTTCAGGGCAGGCCGCGGCTAGCTGGTTAGCATGCTAATTTCAGCAGAAGAAAAGACGTAATAGAGACAGGAGTTAACATTGGTGTCCACTACTGGAGAAAGATGTTGATGGGTAAAGGAATGAATTTAATGCTGAACTCACAGCGTTTCATCTACACTTGTAAGTAAACAGCTGTTAATAATAATAATGTTGGCAATAGCAAAACTTACAAAAAGCCCCCTTAAATGTATTATATGTAGTGTATACATTCATGTTTGGATTATTGGCACTAGTTTCTAATTTCCACCAAAAATTACAGTGACAAATATGGAGCTATATGAGTATACATGTCACAAACACTCCCTTAAACTACACACTCATGAGTGTTACCTGGTCCTTGGCTCGACTCTCTCTGTCTCGGATGTGAGAAGTCACAATTCTCTCAGTTTCCTCACGCAGCCGCGGGAAGCAATCCAGCTGAAAATATATGATACTGTTTATCCCTCAGTCTACACATTGAACATGGAATCATAAATAATAAAACCAAACTGTAAAGAAGCATCTCTCAACAACTAACTGGTTCTTGTTTCCCTATTTTAATCATTTTTAATTGACACTTTTGTCATTTGTCCATCTTTTATGTCCCCACCCTTTATCAAATCTTTCTTTCTTTCCATCCTCCTTCCTTTCAAAATTCTACTTTCCCATTAATCACAGTAAATGATTTACCTTGTTGGAGCACTGGCGCACAGTGTTAATCAGTTCCTGGATGACCATGTCCACACACTTGACACAGGGTTCCTTCAGCTTAATGATCTGCTTCTTCACAATGGCTTCAAACGCCATGTCGGGGGTGAAAAGTCCAGTCCTGAAGCCCACCAACAAAGAGGTAAACAGTGGTACAGTGATGAAAAGTGTTGACGTACTGTATTTTACTTTTGAAACAATGCTGGTATCTTTTTATTATTGTTTTGGTTCGAAAGGTTGTAACCGCAGACTGCATATGTGGTTGCAACAATAAAAGGGTCGGTGCCAATGCTTTTTATAGATGTGACATATTGGCCAAAGTTGTTTTTGGAAGGAATTTAGGCTAAAATGTGGTGTTTCTTTAAATGTCAGCTTCTCTGTCACTTGGGTGGCATTTTTTTGGTTGTGGTGGCTAACCACTGCTGAATCTACACAGAAACACACAGAGAGGCTGGACTGAAAGAAATAAAGAAACAAAGCAAGAAAGTAAGAAAGGGGACAACATGCTGATGGCTATTGAGTGTTTATTTTATTTTTCTGCATGATGTTAGCAGGCAGAAAGTAAAGTGTGGTGATCACTGCTAAGTCAAGTATTTGGTGGACTTGTGTGTCTGTTGGTGAAAAACTGATGACAAATGCTCAACAGAGCAGACAGGAACTACTTTTCACAAGAAATGGAAATGATAAAAACATGAAAGTGAGATTGGCATAAAAAAAATCACCTATTTGAGCGTGGTAGACAAACTCCTACCTGATACCATGAATGTTCTTGATGGCATAACTGATCTCACGACGCATCTCTTTCTCATCACACTCCATCTGAGGGGAACATAGAGGAGGATTTTTGTTGATGGAGACAGAAAAGAAAGTCTTAGTATATCTAAAAGATGAGAGACAGTGTGAGAGAAAGCACGACAAAGACAAAAAGAATAATTACAATATGAAAAGGAGGAGGAGGGAGTAAATTGTTTGAAAAGCTTGTACTATGACTTTGAACAGGAATTGATGATAGTGAAGCAAGTCATGGATCATTCAAGAGAAAAACACAATAGAGAGAAAAAAATATTGAGCATATGCCTGTGGAGATGGGAGTAATCAGGGCAAAGACCAAGAAAAACAAAGAAGAAACAGGCTTTGAAAGTCACTTATTCGTGTATTCAGCCTTCACACTTCAGACTTCAAGTAGTTTTTTTAAAACTAGGAAAAATCAGATATCTTCAATCTGTGCAGTTTCCTCCATTTCAGGACTTTTTTGTTAGAAAGTAGTCAGACAACAGTAGCTGCCATCGAGAACACTGAGGTCATGAACCTGTGCATTTTTCTAGGGTGTCTTAGCGACTTGGGAGGAGGGTAAATTAAAATATTTCAAAAGCAGACAGGGTGGGATTGGAAAGAGGATAGAATTGGTATATTTGAGTTTGACTACTTCAAGTAAAATATCTTCAGCTCAAGAAATGTACAGATACTATAATCAAACAGCTGAATAAATGAAAAAAATCAAAATAGTGAATTTTTTAGGGATTTTACTTTCTCTGGGGTGTGTTGAGGGGATAAAATCCTGTATCCTACTTGACACTGGTCTAATAAATGCACCCAAGCAGATTTTTTCACTTGTTTTTTTGCACTGAAATCGTCTTTTATGTGCAAAATATCACCTTGACCAGTTCAAATGGGAAACGCTCATGGAAGATGCGGTTGATTTTTGCTCCACCAGACAGCTCCACTGTGTCCACCTGGTCTCCTGAACCCTCAATCCTCTTCTCAAAATCCACAGAGAACTGCTGCACCATCCTGAAACGCAACACAACAAATAAATAAATAAAACTAGCAATTACTTCTAACATCTAAAATATGAGCTGATAAGGAAGAGGGTGAGGAGAGAATAAATCTAATGTAAATGCTTTTGGTGTGAGAAAACTGGGGTACTGACTGCAACAGCTGCTTGGTTTTACGAGACGGGTCATCAGGTCGGTATCCCCGGTATTCCTCTGCCTCCTTGTCCAGAGCCAACAGCTGGGACTGCAGCTTGGTGCGGAAAGCTGGCAGGGTGTCCCGGATGTGGTTGGTCAGTTGCTATGGAGACACAAAGCCAGCAAATTGAAACATATCATCACACAGGCCCATCAATAAATAGATTATGTTACTGGCATTTTTGCTGTAGAGTCAGTTTAATAGTCAAGAGTGTATATTTCACTGTAATCTCAGAGGAAGCGCCATTCATGCAATAGCAATGCAGAGAAAATGTGGAGTGAAATCATAAATTATTAGGAGCTGGTCTAGAAAGAGCGAATGCATTTTCCACCTACTGACAGCTTTGTATCACCCACACTGATGTGCAGTACAATGGAAGTGTAAAGAATAAGTAGGCCTCTCTTATTAATTATGTAAATTGCACTGTGGGACAGCACTGAGAATAAATCTATGGTTACCTGGTTGAGTATTTTCTGCAAGCGTGGAGTGCCCATTTTTTCAGCCATGTGCCTGTAAGATGGGTGGGACAAGAAGAATTTCCTCTCAGCCTCCAGGGCTGCCTTGATGTCTTTCTTCCCATCAATGTCCTTCTGACTGCGATTCACCACTCCAATATAACCTGCGAATCAATCAACAAGGACTCACATTGAGAGAAATAACGAACGACAAAGATGACACAAAAAGTGTGTGTGGTGGAGGGAGGGGAAAGAGGGGAAAATAAGGGCAGATATATTGGATACTGAGAGAGAATTTAAGAGTTGGGTTGGGAAAAAAAGCCAAAGAGCCAAACACAATCTGGTTGGCATAGCTCACTATCTAACATACACACTCTCTCTCTCACATACACACACACACACACACACACACACACACACACACACACACACACACACATACACACACACACACACACAAACACACACACACACACACACACCTCTTCGCAGTGGCAGCAGCTTGTTCTCCAGTACATCTCGGGCATCTGTGCCCTCATCCATCAAATCCAGTTTGGTGATCACTCCAATAGTCCTCAGTCCTAGAAAAGAGGTCAAAAGATCAAAGAGAGGAGATAGTGGAAATTTAGAAACACCTTTTGGATGTAGTAAGTATGAAGGTTCTATTTAAACTGTCCATTAACAGTTTTTTAAGGCAGAAAACCTCAAATATTATTTACTTTCATTATATTAAATGGACTTAACCAACCCACTCCCTGAAACCTTTAGATTTATTCATCCATACCCTGGTCTTTCATTTTTCATTGACTTGAAGTAGCCACTAGTGACTAGACGACACATACCAGCATCATTATAGTCCCAGAAACCAACCAGTTCTTCAAAACAGAAATATGACTCTGCATCTTTACTGTGCATTGATTTGTTTTTTGTAACTCAAATCAACATATTTATTTGCATCCAATTGCCACAAGCATAATTAGGAACCTTGGGGCTCCTGTGTATCTGATAAGCCCTGATCCAGCTTTGCATCCACCTCTCACTTTCTTTTTTTATTCTGCCTATCATACCCTATGTCTTTCTTCTTCTTTACTCCTAATCAGTTCCACTTCTACCACTTCATCCTTTCCATGCATCTTTGGCCATTAGCATCCTTTCTCTCCCCACTCTCTCCTGCAATCCTCCACCTCACTCTCCTTGTCTGATATAATTCATCCCTCCCACAAGGTCACTTTGCCCAAGTCTTCTTCCTGCTCCTTTTCCTTGCTCATTCATCCTTCTCTCCTCTCCTGTGTCCTCCCCTCTCCTGTCTGAAGCTCTTGGCCATTAATATCCTTCATTATCCAGCTCTCTTTTTGCCTAACCTCACCCTCTGTCTCTTTTCTTCCTATCTTTCCTTTCCTAGTTTGTATATAAGTATCTTTTGATTTGTGCTGTTCTCATCCTCGGTTTTCCTCTTCTCTCAGCCCCTTGTATCTAATAATAATATGACACTTGATCGATCCCTGTGGGGAAATTCTGTTTTCACATTCAGAGAGGTCAGCACACAAGGTCAGACGCTAAGCACCATCCCTGCAGCTGATAGAGACTCAGTGTCTTGTTGAGGACGACCTAATAACCACAAGGCCATTCTTCTCTTGCCTTACTTGCTTTGATTCCTCTTTCTCTATCTCTCCTACAGGCCCCGTTACTTTCAATATCCCTTCCTTACCCCAACACCCATTCCTTACCCTGGACATCTACGTCTTTTGCCAGTTTCAGGGCATCGGAGTTGGCCAGGTCAGTGTTGGCCGGAGTGACAGCCAGGATCAAGCAGCTCTCTCTGGTGATGAACTGCATGATCATGTCCCTGATCTGCTGCTCGATGTCTGCAGGCTGGTCTCCAACTGGTACCTTAGTGATCCCCGGTAGATCGATGAGAGTGAGGTTCAGCACTGTATAATCAGAGGAATGCAATATAAGAGCCGGCCATAGTTATAGAACAAATATGCTATTGTGTAAATTTCTATAAAATCAAAAGCCATCAGAAATGGTTACAGGAAGTCACTGCAACATAAAGAGCTGTAAATAAACTCAAATGTAACAGTTTTACGAGTTGCTGACTGAAAATCCTTTGCAAATTTAGATATTACTTTGATAAGCTATATGTGGTCATATAAAATAAAGTTATTGGCATTGTCCACCATGTTCCATGTTAGCCGCCTCTTCTACTCTTACTCCAAAGCTTGCCATTATCTTTATTATACAAGAGGTGTGTCATGTGTCCTCTGAGCAGCACTATGTTTTCAGGCAAGATTTGAAGCTAAAGTGAGTCGCCATCAGAAAGTAACAAGACAGGCTAACGCCAGTTGGTTAGCGCGATAACTTCAAAAGAGGAAAAGACATGATAGAGACAAGAGTTAACGTTTGTGTTGCTTTCCAATGTTGGAGACAACTCTTGGCGAGGAAGTAAATCAAGTTTGATTCTAAATTCACAACCTTCTATTTTTTAATGGTGAGTAAAAATCTGTTATGTTAACATTAATTAGATATTTAGCAAACGCAAAACTTACTAATCGCTCTTCAAAACAGGTAAATAAGCAATAAGCAAGTTAACCATTAGCAAAGCTGTATTGTCTCTCAGTCCCATTATCTAGCCCAAGCAACAGGCACACCTGGAAGTTAGTTGGTGTCAACACATAAAAAAAGCTTGTGGAATTACATTTATTTTAATTGAATTAATGTTCACTTAGCTACAACAGCTGGTGCAACTGGCTCCAACAAATGTTTCAGGAATCAGTAGGGACCCATAGAACTTCACTTAATTGTGCATACTGTATTTATACCACAGTATAAAATCTGCTTTGGGTTGAACTCCCCCCATCAGATTCAGTCTGATACAGAAATTACACCTTAGTCCAGTGGCAAAATCAGGAGAGCAATTGTCATTTGAATATCAAATAAAAATGAAAATGCCCTTGTTAAATCATTTAAAGCATTGTTATTAATTGTCACTTAAGCAGTCACCTGTATCTTAAAATGTAATTGCAATGGTCATGGATGTTTACTGTACATGCTATGAGTTTTAAACTAGGGTGAGGTAATAGCTGTTAGTTGATTTCAAACAATTCACATTATCAATCATATTCTGAATAAAACCAGTGGCATATGGTAGAAAGTTGAATTAGACCATCATTTAAAATTACCTTAATTTCAAGGTTGTGACTGGTTAAAGGATGACGTTCACTTATAAATGATAAAAATCTAAAGAAAGCAGTCAGTGTAGCACATTTGAATAAATACCATATTCAGCCATGTTAACACAGAGCACTTAAAGTTTCTGTTTAGCTTTCTCCCTCTAATTCCTCAACAACATAGTAATTCATTTATATATTAATATTTTGCTGCCAAAAACATGATCTTTTTTCTAATGAATGTTTTTACAAAGACTGTCTGCCAGACACTCATACACAGAGCAAGGGTATGCTGACTCACTGCTTGTCACAGACTACTTTGATTCAGAAGTGTTATTGCATAGTGTTACTTGACAGTGAAAGGAAAGAAGCTGAGTAAATGCTTTCGCACCGTGAGGAGAGTAAACCCGCAGGTTGATGGGTACAGGAGATATGCCTTTGTTAGCCCCTGTGACACGATCCGTCTCCGCTTCGATCTCCTGGCGAACCTCATCAAAGTCTGTGAACTTCTTCCCTTTGCAGTGGAGGAATTCAGCCCATTCTGAGAGGATGAAAATGTAGAATATATAACTGAGATTAGTGGTGGTTGTGCTGCCTATGTCTGAAAGAAAAATAATGGCAGCCTGAGAGGGAAAAAAGCCAGGGGGAAAAAAATGTACGATTTAAAAAGGAAAGAGGGGGGAGGCTGCATTTGTGTGTATGTGTGCATGCAAGTATGTGTGGGTGTGAAAATGTGTGTGCACCCACCTGCAGTGGCGCTGATAAGCTGCAGAACCAGGGGCCTGCGGGTGACAATACCAGATCCACGGGGAAGAAAGTCTCTGAGGAAAGACAGTCAATCAAAGACTATTATATCAAACCACAGCCAATGTAAACATTTATCAAAGAGTATAGGCCAGGCTTTGGGTGGCTTAATGATATCATGACTTCATGAGATTTTTTTTCACCCAGAACTATTGAAGGGGTATTTTCTTATAATTATACTATGTATGATGGCATGCCAAGTGCTGTAGAGCCTTCAGTGTCATTCATCTAAGATGCTGTAAGCCAATTCAATACACTCTGAGCATAACAGGCTAAACACAGTATCTGTAGCAATCATCTGCTGCTACAGCAATCGTTGCTCCATCAGTACAGGACAATGTGCCCTGATGAGCAACAAGTCAAAATGAAGTGCTGCATTGTTGACAGGGAGCTCTCTCATCTAAAAAAATGACTTCACCATTTGTGCGTGTGTCAGTTGTGTCCACTTGTGTGAGTTTGTGAGTGCATGCACAAGCCTGCCACACACCTGACAGCCATCACTGCTACCTCTTATGCTCTGTTCTAAGAAACCTTGTTAACACATATCGACCATCAGAATTCCCTAAAGTGGGATGACTTCAAAAAAGACAAGCCCACTATCTGTCCATTCAGCGCGCTGCAGAGCCTGTGCTGGACAGATGGACCATTACTCAGCATCACAACTCTCAATGAGGGATGGAACAGGACAAGATCAATGTGTCCATCTGGAGCTGGACACGTGTCTGTTAGAATTGCACAAGAAACGCACTATTTGCTAGCACTGAAGACAGCCATGTCATGTGACTGTAGTTTTGATTTAGTATTGCATTTCTATTAGTCATTACAGTGGGCTAAGCACCAAACACTCTGCATCCTCCAATTCCCACAATTCAACTTACTAGCATCAATTTGACCTTCAGTGTTAATTGTCCTATTTTTTCAAATCAATACCCTAAGTGTACAACAACAATTTTCTAACATATTTGAAGGCTAAAGCCAAACCAAAGAAAACCCCTGATAACATCATCCAGGTTATTGTCTCAGATGTTACAAAGCTCTCTCTGGACCCAGATCTGACAATGTCCTGCTGTTTAATTTGTCATGTTATTTCAGTTGGCACAGACACTATGCAGTAAAAGAAATATACATTTAAATCAGTATAAATCAGTTTAAATATTTATTTTTCAGCAAATCCTGAGAGGAAGTGATTATAATTAACACTTATAATATAATTATAATTATAATTAATGGCATGATCAAATAGTGATCTCTGTATGTGAAACACTGGGAACCTGTCCAGGGTGTACCCTGCCTTCACCCAAATGTCACCTGGGATTTGCTCCAACCCCCAAATAAACCTCCAAAATAGTACTTCACATCCAGCTGCCTGTGATATTTGTTGAATATTGATGTGTATTTTCACAAGTGGTAACTAACACTGCTGCATGTACAGTAGGATGATGTGATATAAAATGGTTACATGCAGGCATGTGTCTCTACAATCTGCATTTTATACAGCTTTCATTTTCATAACAGCATATATGGATGTCTTTGAGAGGATGCTTGGATATTTCTAGGACTGCGAAGGAGTGTGACTGCAGTCGGTGCTGATTGGACTGAAAATCCCCAAGGTGCTGCTGTAACCTCAATACTGCTGCCCTCCTCTGTCGGTAGTCACAAGTCAGTGTTGTGGGTTTAAAAATATACACTGCACAAAACACAACTGAAGGTCTCTGCTCTGCTCAGTGTGCCACAGCAGTGACTTAAAGCTGGGGGGAGATGGTTTGAACTCTGCACACAGAGATTGGCTCCATAGGCTTCTTATGTCACGCTCAAGGTTAACGGGAGAAGGGATTATCCTATTTCTGGTGGTCAATTTTACCTGCCTACAAAGTTCTCCAGCACGGAGCTCTTTCCTGCGCTCTGGCCGCCGACCACGGCGATCTGCGGCAGGTCCAGATTGCAGGCCTGGCCGATGGAGCTGAAGGCATCCTGCAGCTTGTTGACCAGCGGGATCAGCTCCTCCATGCCACGGTTTCCCATGGTGCCTTTAGACGAAGGGACTCGGGATCAGCGAATGGAGAGAGAGAGAGAAAGAGAGAGGAGTTGGGGTGGGGGGGGGAGGGGGGGGAGGTGTGCCGCTGCTATATTAGTCCAGGATACCGCGGTGCTTGTTGATGTAGTGAAGTCATCTAGCCGCGCATTGCCCCGAGCCAAGCGAGGGTCGGACCGACTGTGGAAGCAGAGGAGAGAGAGAGGGCGAGGGAGGGGGAGAGAGAGTGAGAGGGGGGAGGGAGAGAGGGGAGGGGGTGCAAGAACAAGAGATATGAACAGACAGGGACAGACAATTGCGCAGTTGCTTACCACCACCCCCCAAACCCCCCCATTCTCTCACACACACAAACACACACACACACATAGGCTACACAAGGAGCTACACGAAGCCTATAGTTTCAAGGGCATTTGGCGAGTGCAGCTCCACAGGCTCCTCAAAGCCCCGTCACATCGATCAAACCCGTGCGCCCAAGGCTCCACGAAGCAAACACGTATCGTGCTTGATAAATACCAAACAAAGCACCGTTCGCTGCGAACACATAGGCGTCGATATTGAGGGGGAGCGGTGTCCAGAGGACATGTGTCCCTGTGATAATCCCAGTTTGTGTGGCTGTGGTGCTGTCATCCTACCCCGCCTCAGGATCCCTCGGTGTTTTCAGTGTCCGATGCTCCCGGTCGCTGTCCAGTGCTGAAACGACGCGCAGATCAGGCAGCAAAGACAAGTGACGGGACCCCGGTCGGTTACACAAGCATCACCTGCCGCTGCTGCTCGGCCTCAAACCCCTGCGCCCCAATGTCGCTCGCCCGTGAGCTCGGTTACGGTCGGCTGAATGTCAGCGCGGTCTCATCTCGAACACAAATTCGCCTTTGACAGATTAATCATTTTCCCCCCTCTTCTCCTTTCCGCGGTGTAATAGCGGAGCTGCGCCTCGCTCCCCCCCTACACCGTACTGACGCGGCGGAGGACCAATGAGATCCGCGGGATCGGAGACGAGGCTGAGAAGCGCGGCGCCTGATTGGCTGGGCGGGTACAGGTTAGGCCTACCTGAGCCCGCCCCCTGTTTACATCCGTGCAATTTCTGCCGCTGTGAGTCATGCGGCACGGCTGCGCATCGCTGCAACAGAAGAGGTGGATGCGCTCCTTCAGATCCCGCAGTATAGGAGCAGGAAGCAGCTGTCGTAAATTTCATTCACTTCCATTTCATACACCGTGTAGGCCATGGTCATTTATGTCGCTCTGTCCTGTGCATTTACCAAAGGAAATTTGTGCTTTGAGCTGCTTCCTCAGTGAGGCTGACATTTGGAAACATAAAGCCCGGGAGGGTTTGCGCTAACCGGACTCTAAAGGGCGATGCTTGGTCCCAGATTGTCACTGCAGGCCGAGGCTGGTAGAGTCGGTCATGCGGAGAGGACGCTGTCATTCCGTCTTATCCTCTCTCAGGACAATATCTGTGCCAGATAATAACAAATGTCTCTCCTCCACTGGCTGATATCTGCTGAAATGATCTATGAGGAGAGATCTAATTTGCTCCCCTTCGCATAGAGGTTGAACAGGAATCTGAGGGACTATGCACTGAGCACATAACAGTCAAAGCTCCCCATCCTCCACTTGCCAAAGACAGTGAAATCTTATCGATTTACTCAGTATTTGCCCTTTTCATTATGGTCAGGCCTCCGACGTTGAGGTCTGGTTGACACATTATGTTGTAGTGAGCTCGACTGTCACCAGGTGGCAGTAGCAACTATGTTAGGGTCCAGTTGCTCCATATTACATATGAATTGATCTTTTAGAAAAATAACTGGCTGTGTTATGGGAAAGCAGAAAGCACTTTCAATTTCAGAAGAGTCGCAACAATGGGGAATAACTCAAGCTGGCCTTTATGCATTGTAAATTCTGCTTTGTTGTGTGAAGTTTTTCTTCAGATTTCCAATGTAATTAAACCAGTAGTTAGGATATAAAGAGTTGAGTTATACTGACATAAAACCATCCGACTGCTGGACTGTTGTGGTTCATCTCGGGCTCAACCCCCATGAATTTACCTGACAGGGAAAGGATGTGTGAGCAGGGGTATCCAGTAACGTAAACATCAATCCAACACTCTCTCTCACTCTCCCTTTCATCTGCTGCCAAAGATCCTGTTTCCTGAGGTATCTGGGGCAACAGGACAGTTGGACTCCAGGTCAGTGTTTAAGGCTTAAAAATATAGGTGAGCCTGTTTATAGACCAGGAACTGGCGGCCACTTCACCAATGGCCTGTGCACCTACACACCTTTAAAATGAGCTTCGAGCTGGACAGGGTCCACGGATCACTTCAGGAATAATACTTTCAGTGGGTCAGAGCTGCTAGTGAGATGTTTTCAAGGAGGTGTGGGGTAAATCTTCTTGGGGAACCCCTGACACCTTGACTGACCTACCACACTGTTACTGTTTTTTGTCAAAGGATCACTCTTTGGCAGTAAAGTTTTAAGATAAAAACACTGATAACATAACATAGATGTGGCATTGTAAGTTGTTTATTGTACCTAAAATTCTATATTTTCTATGATGTAGTGTTATATTAGAATCTATAGTTAATCCTAGTTAAGTACAGGTCATATAAAAACACCACAACAGGAAGAAGATGTATTCAAATCTATGATATTCAGAATCTAAATTCAGACGTTAAAGTAGCAACACAACAATAGAAAATTAACACATTTTGCATAAAATTTTTTAAATTACAAACATTCCCTTTCAATTATTTCATCCACCATGGCTCATGTTCAGTAGATACTAGAATATTACAGATGTGCAGTATACTGTTAATGTTTCATCAGGGGGATGAATGAGAAAGGCTAAAAATGAACAGCCTCAAGACACTCTGCTAGTGTATATGTGTGCATGTGTATTTGCTTGTCATTGTATGTGTATTTTGAATAAGAGACAGATGGTGGAGTGCTTGTGGAGAACAGATTATTGGCTTCAGGTCAAAGGGAGGCCAGGGAGAGTAGTCCTAAACATGTTGGTCTCCATGCACCACTCCATCATCGCTCTGAATCATCCATTACCCATGCTTCATTGCAGCACTGTGTTTTCACAGGATGGTGCTGGTGCCGCCTGCGTACTATGTCTGAGCTCATGAAACGTCCTTCCTGTGTCCAGTTTGAGTGGTGTCAGAACAGAAGCTGCTGTTGCAAGTGAGGTCACTGTTTTCTTTTCTGCAAAGCCCAACCAGAAGTCACAGAACGCACTTCAGGCACAGCTGCTGAATATGATACAGCCTCTTAGATTTAATTCTGTTGCCAGGGAAGGAATTCAGTTGCTTTTGTCCTTTCTTCCTCTCTTAAATGAGATTACAAGGCCCTGAGATGAGCTAAGGAGAAATGCATGAGCTCCTGTCCTTTCAAGATAGATCAATGATTGACGTATGCAAGGTTGCAAACTATTCAGAGATCCAGTGGTTAAAGAAAAAATTAAATGAACAAAGTCACATATTCTCCTTTTTCTCCATTTTCCTCATTTGAGCTTCTTTGATGGCATAGCTGTTAAAATCTTTTGCCTGGCTTACACGACAGTGGAAAGGCCCTGTTGTTAAACTGTCATCATTGGGGGAAAACAGTGGCCCCATTACATAACACACACCCCAGTTACATACTGCACCACAAGCGCACACACCATGGATGGAATGATAGTTTGTCTTGGAAGTAGAAAAAGGAATTTACTGAAACTGTTGAATGTACATATTAGAGCTGCTGGAATCTCGAAACCCACACTTATGAAAACAATGTGCCTGGAGGGTGATGCTCTGTCAGGAGATATTACTGGAATTACAATGAGCAGGAATTCCATTATTTGTACCCTGTCTATTCACATGAGGTCATGTCATAAAAAACAGAGACATGGACACCAGTTATGGACAATTTACAAGGTGAAACTAAAGTGTAGGAATTCTCAGGTGGACACTGATAATACCACGAAATGTGACTACCTGTTTTCATATTCTGAATATTGCTGCGGTATTGTTATCAGAGGAGGACATATTTGTATACAATACACACAACTGCAAACATGGCTGTGGACTGTTATCCTTGTTAGTCTGTGTTCTCTGTGGATTTCAAGTCTTTATGCTAAGCTAAGCTAACAGTCTTCATGCTTTCTCAGAGAGATATGAGAACAGCATTGTCGATCTTCTCATTTTAAATGTCAACAAGAAAGGGATTAAGGGTATTTCCCAAAATGTCTATCTTTAAAGATCACCTCCAGATGTGTTTAAAGATATATTTAAAAAATACTTTTGTCAATTACCTGCTAAGAAATTCTTTAAATGACATCTCTGCTTCAGACTTATCCCTCATCGTCTTATCTTGCCATCCCCAAATCCTGGAAATATATCACATAAAGGAAGTGATGATATTATTTCATGACAAACTTTTTGCACCATATCACTTCTTGTCAGGCTTCTAGAAAGGGCTGACAGTATCTGACAGCAAGTGTGTACAGAGTTGTGTCAGTTGATCTCAGTGTATATGATTGTGTGACTGTCCCTGTTTTTACAAAGGACAGTGTGGAGCCGTGCCAGTCTGTCTGCATCAGTAATGAGAACTTCTGGTCTAACACCTGTACTGACCTGTCAAAGACCAAACAACACCTACTGTGCTGCTGCAAGGTCCAGGTTTTGTGTGTCTGGGTGTGTTATCCACTATGATTATACCCTCACAGTCACAGCAGACAGGTTTAATGCTTTTCCCAAAAACAGGTCATGTTGTAGGTCCATTCAGTGAACGCTGAGCTATACAACTATATTTATAAATGCTCATTTCCCCTTACTGTATCAGTTGCTCTGAAGTGCCATGACTCAAGTGTCTAAGCTCTCTCACTCGCTGTCTGAAAACTAAACACACACTGACATTCAGAGAAAAATGTTCAGGCTCCTGCTCGTGCTCTGTACTTTCTGGCTGAGCACTGAGGCTTCCTGTTAAAATGTCACCTCTACCTGGAGTTGCGAGGTTGTGTTTGAGGGTATTAAACTGCAGAGCACTTAGTGCTGCTCTGGTGACTGTTTCGGTCAAAAAGGCAGACTGGCACCCATGTAAATGCAAGATATACAACATTTCACACTTGTAAATGCACGTCTGGTGAGCCAATGATTGTTCTGTGTAGGACTCATATTTTCTCATCACCACCACTGAAAAATGATGTTATCATTCCCTTAATGACCCAGTGTGAGAGAACTGGCACATCACTTGATTTACTAACAGTCCCACTTTCCTCCACGTCTTCTCAATAACAGAGCAGTAGTAGCTGCTGTGTAAACAACTATGATGGGGAGCATTTCATTTTTCATGTGTCTACTCTGATGACACAATTGCACTGCTTCTCTCATTTGTTTTGTTTTTACTATGTGATGCCAATATTCCCATCACCCCGCCTTTATTTCCTGTTGCATAATATTTTGAAATTCATATTCAAACATGCAGCAGTAAAATGTCCCTTCAGGATTACACAGTGGAAATCTTGTATGGCCAAGAAATCTGGGACTGCATTTTCAAAGGGTTGGTGTCTATTATTTTTCTGCCCTTACTCCATCAGATGATATCACTCATTTGTCATTATTTGTCTATACATGTAATTATTTTTATTAACTAACTTGTGAAACTGGATTATTTATTATGTTTAACTGTAGCATACAAGTCTGAACTGCCATCTTTACACTTCAGAATTCGCAAATAAAACGTGGTAATTAATAAACTTTACAGGCACCCATAGTTTTACCTTTGGCAAAGCCAGGTGAGCGTGATTCGGCCTGTTTCCAGACTCTATGCTAAGATAACCACCTGAATCTGCAGCTCCCTTCAGCTATACTGTGTAAGACAGAGTTTCAGCTCATTGTTTAGCTGCCTGACCCACAGCTACTGTATTGGTTCAGTCTCACAACTCTTATAGTGTTTTTAGTGACAACGGTAAGTTTTTCTCGGTGAAAAAGCTCCCACTCACTACTGGCTTAGCATCACACAGCAGTTAGCAACATGCAGATGAACATAATGGTGAAGAAGCTAAAGAGCCATATACTTCCCTTGGTAGAAACCAAACACAGAGCTGAAAGAGGGACGTACAGTGGAATTACATTGATCTGGTGGCCACAAGTGTTCAATATTGCTTTAAAGGTGATGATATGTAAATGTTGTGTTCCCAACCTCTGCTGCCATCAAGTGATGATTGCTGGTGGTGAGCTATTACAAGATTCTCAATGCAGAATTTTCTTACAGTTTATAAAGATTTGGCTCTGGCTCAAATTTCCAAAAAAATTTATAAAATTATACACAAGGCATATGGGGAATATCCATTTGATGGAATGATGTGGACACAAAAATAAGGCTTTGAGTGTTTTACTTAGTGTAAACATCATATATCCTTAATGAAGCGTGTGAACAAGTTGATAAAGAATATAATACAGTCAAACAGTGTAGTGGAAAATATATAGATTGGATCTTTAGGGGTTACAGCAAAATAAAGCTTACATTGTAGGAAATACATAACACATGAATTTAGATTGAGTACATGAAAGCCTAGTATAAAAGTCAATGTGGCTGCTGTCACATACTCTAGGAAAATGATTTATCATCATCATTTAAAAATGTGCTCTTCACTCAAGATGTGCATGTTGAGCGTTTTAGCAGCCAAACACTGAGGTCTTGTTTTCCCAGTAGAGTCACTTGTGTATATAGTGGGACTGCCTATGGAAAAGTTTGTGTGCACATTGTGATCTTCTGTTCACTGAAGAGGAGCTGGGGGTAACTTTTACAAGTTGCCTGAGTCATTAGGTTACATAAGAAAAACGCACCTCAGTGGTAAAAACATTGTGGAATCGTGGTGACTTTCCATGGGCTATAAAACGGACAGGTTAACTAGGCAGCAGATGGATGTTATGGAACCAAACACAGATGTGCACTGCAAGCTGCTTTTTGGGGGGAAACAGGTTCATTGCCTTGGTATTTATTAAATATTTTATGATGGTCAGACTGAACAAACTCAGCATGTTGATTAAGATGAAAGACAAATAAAGAGGACAGTGGTGAAGAACTGTGGAGGACACAAGAGGAAGGTTTTGCTTCGAGCACATATCTACAACTAATGGCCTTTATCCCCTCCGAGACAAGAGTAATGTTTTTTGCACACTGACAAGGGGTTCTCTTGTGTTGGACACCAGTGGTGATATATTTGGTATTTCCCCTCTCTGTTCAACACAGAACCAGACCAAGTCCCAGTCATATCACGTGTAGACAGCTGGAGGACAAGTGGGTCCTGTGCCGAAGAAAGCCATGGATGGGATGACGACAAGCCACAATAACATGTGGACCAACCCATGAGTAGTGAGTGACGCATGTGATAATGTAGTAAAAATGTGGTATTTGAATATTGAATACAGGATCAGAACATCATAATGTTGATGGACATTGTTGCTGATGTGATCCAGTCAAAAGTTGGTCTCTAGTTTTGATCATAAATAGATACATTTTTCACCATCATGTGCCCAGAATAATAACACCATATTTAAGCCCTGATGGTGACATGGGTTATCAAGGGGTTATCAATGCCTACAGTTCTGGATCAGTATCCTCGTCCATCTCTTTGGTCCAGATTGATTTATCTCAACGACTACTGGATGGGTTACTATGATACATACTAGATGAAGACAAAGCCCACTGACTTTTATTCACTTTAGCACAACTGTGAGTTGACATTTTTGTTTTCTACAGAAATTTCTCGTTATATCTATTGGATCAATTTTCATGAAATTTGGATAAGATATTCAACATTTTTAGATAATTCTGGCATGATATTATACCTTGACATTATACCTGCTCAAAGCTTCAAAGCACCTATACCAGACTCACAAAGCCACTAGTCTTGCTGATTTATTGGCATGTAGGGTTTGTGGAAATTATGGGGTTTGTGAGAAGAAAGGAAGAGTAACTACACCACATCTCCTTTTCTTGCCAAACAGCTAACCTTTCCTCCTGCGCCAGACATCCTGTCCAGCTGTGAAAGGCGGAGAGGAGCGCCGTCCCGAACCAAGGCTGCCTTACTGTTGAGTGTGGTTGGCAAATGTTGGCTTCAGATTTTCAAATTCCCATACCCAGGTCATAAACTGTTAATCACAAGGTGGTTTAATAGTAAAACTATCAGTTACGGAGGAAGTAAACAGCACCACAGCCGACAGCCATAAAGAGGTGTCGTCCAGTCAAAATGGACAATGAAAGAATCCTATACAGGAAAAAACAAACATCAAACTGTGTATTTTTCCACTGATACAGGGTGAGTTTCAAATTGTTTGTCTCTTTCAGCACACTTTACCCAACCACCAGCAAAAAGAAGAAACATGTGGACCTTGACACACGTGCACACACAGACACACTCCACACCCCCCTGGCTATTTCATTCCCTGCCACACTCCTCGTCCCCTCCCACTCCCTGACAGTTCACCGTATAAATATCCTACTCTGAGCATTGCTGGGATTCAGACACTGACCTGCACTGACCAGGGATACTCAGGTGGTAAGAGACTAGTTAAAGGCAGGAACAAGGGGCCTATCATCTAAAGAGAAGAAAATAAATAATTGCATCTCTGCAAACACTTGTAAATTAGATCAGCGGCTCTGTCTGCTTCCTTCAGAATGAGGCTCCAAGTTTCTCTCCTGTGTCTGTCCTGCTTAATTCTGTCAGGCCAAAGCCAGGCTGAAGAACGTGCCTCCCTTCACCGCTCCAATGACCCTACTGGGCGCTGCCACTACACCTTCACTGTGGCCAGTCCAGAGGAGTCGAGCTGCCCTGGAAGCAGTGTGAAACCTGAGATGGATGGGGTCTTGTCCCGGCTCACTCTGCTGGAGGCTTTGGTCAGCCGGCTTCTAGCAGGAGTAGATGGAGGTGCTGGGACTCAAATCGGATCTAATGGTGAAGAGCGTGTCCAGGAAGCTTATGCCCAGGTTACAGGGGAAAGAAACAAGCTCCAACAGGACAAGGATCGTCTGAACAGGCAGATCCAGGAGCTGCAAAAGAGGGTGGGCGAGCTGAACCAGGAGGCAGAGAGCCTAAGGCAGAAACCCTGCAAGCAAACGCACATCTCAGGGGAGGGTCAGCGTGAAAGCATGCCTGCCAGTGGTAATTTACATCAGATCAATCCCAATTTCATTCCCACATATCTTTCTATACATTTGACTGGTGAGAACTTGTTTGTTTTATTAATGCATTTGTGGCTCAGGCCATGAAAAGTCTTTCAGGCCAACAGGTCAGGTTGCCTTTAGCCATCTCAGTCTGAGTAAGGGGATAGGAATTTACAACACACTCTTCTTTTATGGCTTTGTCACTCATGCATGTCTTTTATGTGTGTGTGATCCTTTCAGAAGAGCAATAGCGGGGTTATAGAGGGAACCTGCTGTGCTCTGAGGCAAATCTACACTTTGATGTTCTGTGTGTTGGGACTGACTCTGGTTTATGTGTAGCTTGCTACTAATATGTAGATAACTCCCTATTTTTTTAAAATTCCTTCCCAATCTGAACGTCTGTGTCATGTTTTGCTTATGTAACTTTCTCCTGCATTGTGTCTCTCCCAGACCCTGCACATGATTTTGGGAACAGGGCATACCAGGAAATGAAGGCTGAGGTGACAGAGGTTCCAGCATCCCACCTCATTCCTGAAGGAAATCACAACTTCACAGGTAAAAATTGGGTTTTACTGATGCAGTTTGATGCTTTTCCATGCAATGGTACACACACCATGAAGTTTAACTCACTTTTTTCCTCTTAGGCTGTGGAGAGCTGCTGTCAGTGGGCGATCCTGTGTTGCACAGGAAGGCTGACAGTATCACAGGCAAATATGGGGTGTGGTTGCAAGATCCCGAGCCTCAGGGCCGTCCTTACACCAACAAGACTGTGTGGCGTATCGATGCAGTGGGCAAAGACGTCCGTCAGATCTTTGCATATGAAGACATGGATCAGTTCTCCCGAGGCTTTCCTATGAAGGTCCTGGTCCTGCCTGAGCCTGTGGAAAGCACAGGAGCGACCATGTACCGTGGCTCCCTCTACTATCAGCGAAAACGTAGCCGTACCCTGATCCGCTATGACCTGGCCTCTGAGAGCCTGGCATCACGCCTGGACCTGCCTCATGCTGGTTTCCATGGCCAGCACCCTTACTCCTGGGGAGGCTACACTGACATTGACCTGGCAGTGGACGAACAAGGCTTGTGGGCCATCTACAGCACAAGCAAGGCAAAAGGTGCCATTGTGATTTCCCATCTGGACCCTGAGAGCCTGGAAGTGAAGAAGAGCTGGGAGACCAACATCAGGAAGAACACAGTGGCCAATGCGTTCATGGTGTGTGGACGTCTGTACACGGTGGCTAGTTACACTGCACCCAACACCACCATCAACTTTATGTTTGACACAGCCACTGGCTTGGGTCGGGCAGTTGCTGTGCCCTTCAAGAACAAGTACCGATACAACAGCATGTTGGACTATAACCACGCCCAGAGGAAGCTGTATGCTTGGGACAACTTCCACATGGTCACCTATGGCATCAGACTGGGCAGGACCGGCCATGGCAGCAGCTAAAGAGGACACAGACAGAGAGACTGCTGTTTACTGGACTGTGCTGATGCAAGAGAAAATGAATGAGATAAAGCATAAAGTCATTTACATTGGATTGTCATGTATGTGTTTTTCCATCATTGAAATTTATTTTGTCATTTACTATTGTAAATAACATGTATCATAACACCACAGAAATATTCATGTAGCTGTGATAGAACCACTGATTATCTCAGTTATAAAAGTATATAATATTAATTAATGAAATTTAAACTTTGTTATTATTTAGCTATTTTCATGTTTGTCAATAAAAACTTAAAAAAGAACTCATAATTTTAGTTTGCATTTTTACTCGTTTTGACCAATGTTCAACAGAGACTTCATGCTACCTGTTATTCATGGTGACACCTAGTGTTAGGACTGGTTATATTACAAGATGACAGATTTGGAAATGATAATTGAAACATAATGGGATGAGCAGTGCACCAGCATTAAAGATGGAGCAAGTGAGTCTGGATGAAGATGGTGAATATTTGAACAGCAAAACAAACACCTCTCCCTTCAGCGCTCCATCAAAATGGACACACATCACTAAGGCAACGACAACAAAATTCAGAGCACCTTATATATCATGGAAGTGGGCAACAAATTTTGGAACATAAAACATTTTAAAGCAAGCGACATGCACATAAGAACATCATCCAAAATGCATTGGAGTAAAAACTAGCTAGTTTGGTGGTTAATAAAATAATATTGTTACCCACCTGTCAAGCAGGAATAGTGCAACCTCCCTATCCGTCTTCATATTTTTCAACTCTTGGAGGTTTCTCCTCCATAGTCGACCTGGCAACGGGACAACTGGGACAAATCCTGATAGGCCACTACACCAGTGGGCCAGTGGATCAAAACATCCAGAAAATGTTCATAGTTTTTATTGGTCCCATGAGTGATACCATGATTGAGACCATAAACTCAGAAAACATTTACTGAGGTAATAAATCATGCAAGACATAGGGCCATTTTCCTGTAGACTTAAATGCAATCAGACTTCTTTTTGCAGTTGCCCCTGATGACCATTACATAGAATGCAGGTTTAAGGCACTTTCACATTTATCTTCGCTTTTCCGAGTGTATGTCCATTTTTTTCCGAGTGTATGTCCATTTTATTCCACATAGTCTATGGTGGTAGTAACCAGATGGCTAACTACCGAACTGGCTTAATACACTTTACTTTTGGCCCTTCAGAGTTTAAATATCTACAGATGGATGAAATATTACCAAGTTTTCAACAAGTTTACAACAACCAAGATACTGTAGAGATAGTAACATTTCTGTTCCCTGACACATGTGCCTGAACTGCTCTACGTTCCCCTTTGCTCTGTAGAAAAAATTGACCCCCATGATTGTACCGTTCCCACTCTGCACCTGGCAGACAAGGCATAGTCCCTTTATGGGAGGTTTAAGGGCGTTCATATTCAATGGAATTTATTAATATTTAATAAAATGTGCCAATGCGAGGGGCCATGTGGGGCCCCTTTTCCAGGACTGACTACATCCATGTGTTTATAAAGAGGAGCCAACTAAAACAGTCCAATGAGGGAGATTTGAGTTGGTTAAAAAGGTGGTTAAAATCTTGTTTTAAAAATTCAGACTGCTGTTTGGTAGTGTCATACCCACATGAATAATACGATGGTGGATATGTTGGTTTGAATAAAATCCAGTACCTTAGCACCAAGTATGTTGTGGGTGACCACTGTTTATGTGGTTTTGTCATGTCAGTTACCTGGTGTTACGCTAATTTCAGGAGAGAACAGAGCTTTGTTAAGTGTTAGCAGTTTCGCACTATGGAAGTTATTACATATGTTGTTCATGGACTTTTGCTCATGTGTTAAATTTCACACACATACACACCTCACAGCTATGCAGTAATGAGTAATTTGTGCCTATGTAGTTGATGCACAGTAAAAAGTCCATCCATCTATTATCTATACTCCTTATCCATCAGGGTGGGGGCTGGGGCCAATCCCCACTGACATTGGACAAGGGCGGGGTACATCCTGGACAGGTCGCCTGGCTATCACAGGGCCAACATATAGAGACAAACAACCATTCACACTCACACTCAGGCCTACAAGCAATTTAGAGTCACCAATTAACCTAAAACCTGCATTCACACATTCAGGCTGTTAATTTCTAGTTCAGTTATGCACAGATAAAACTAAAGAACTTCTCTCTGGCCTCTTCAACAGTTTAAAGATGAATCCACATAAACTCATGTTTGTGAAGTTTATTTTCTAAATTGCAATGGTATGTTAAAAAGGGGAGTGGTGACAGCCCAGTTTATCAACAGTGTAAGAGGAGATGGGATGTATTACAGTATAATGACAGTCAGGAGACCCAGCAGCAGCTGATGGAAACTTGGGAGAGTGTGACTTGATTTCATCCCCACCAGCGGTCACACAAACAGAGAGAATCCACCGTGTGTTGTCACAGCAAAACCACACGACCTATGTGACAATGTACCATCACATACTGAGATGTAATTCTCAGGAAGCACTGAAGTTTCAAATTCATTAAATAGTTAAAGCTTTCACCCTTAGTAACTACATCTGTAAATGGCACAAAGTTTTGTTTGACCCTTGTGATTTTGAGCCCTTGCATCATAAGTACAATTGTGCAAACAAGTTGCAAGTGCATATTGACGGGAAAAGTTATTTATCGCCGGTGACTGCCCACCTCATTCTGTAAATACACAATACATAATGTTTCAATACACGATGAATAAAGTTTGCTTTTTAACGGTAGGGAATTTTTGAATTGAACACACTCATGCTACATGTTTTTCCCCATCCATACAAGTTAAATCCCATCAAACCTAATGTGCCCAATCTGCCATCCAGAGTCCACCATAAGCCCTGTTGAACCTCTCTCGCAGTCGCATGAGCATTATGTCCTGGAAGCAGTCCCAGGTCAACCACAGCCTTTCCACCAGGCTATACTGGCAGTAACCCATAATCAAGCCAAAGCCCACATCTGTCACGTAGTGTCTGGCAAGCAGCAGCTGGGACAGGCTCACCAGAGCGGCCCATCCCACCACCAGGACCCGCATGGAGGCTGTGTCCACCAGTTGGGCTAAGAAGAACCGAGCACACATTGCCGCCCGTGTGGCGTGGCCTGAAGGGAAGGAGTAGCGCTCCACAAAAAACGTGGAGAAGATGTCAGAGCGGTTCTGGGCAGGCCTTCGGCGTCTGACCATAGTCTTCACAACTCTGACCAGCAGGAGATCCAACAACAAAGCTGTGCAGAGGATGAAGAGACACACAACACTGATTTCACTGCATTAGTGACTGAAAACAAATTTACTCATTGAGCAATTATAAATTCATTTTTGTTTGTTAAATATTTCCTCTAACTGCATTGGCTTTATTAAGGTATCTAGTGTTTATTATCTCACGTAGTATAATTTTCTTGCATTGTCTGTTCACTTATACCAAGGCCCTTCTAATGTTTTTACTGTATGTTTAAAGTTTAATGCTGTTGTGTTTTTAAATGCAAAGAACTCTGTAAATGTTATCAGCTACTTTATTGATTCTTAATAAATCACTTAATAATTCTTTATAAATAATAACTGATATATTTTTTTATAACTGATATAACCAATTAATTAATATATGTATATGTGAAAGAATCTCTTTGGGTGGTATCTATGCTTTCCACTTTACACTTCATACTGTAGTTATAATATTGTTAATCTGTTCATACATTTTTGAGAGTTTCTGCTTTTCCAATACACCATTCAGTTTGCAGTCTGTGATATATATTTTTTTATATTCAGAAGTCCAAACAAGTAAAAGAGCAAGGATAAAGTTCGTGTTTGAAGAATGAACACAAGCAAAAAGCATTTTTTTTTTGTCAACCTTGCAACACCAATGTTGTACGTATTAATTTCTTTACTGATCTATAAATCACCAGTTTTTTCAATAAATAGTGCCATGATATTATTTGACTTCTTTTAACAGTAACAATTCACACTCATGTTATGGACGTGGAAAGTTTTATCCTATAAAATGAACTCGAATCTAACTGGTCAACAAGAAGAGGAAACAGTCCAAATATTGCCAGAATCTAAACCTACCTACAGGCTGCAGCGCCCAGAGCAGCTCTGGGATGTCATCAAAGCACAGCACAGCGCATCAGTCAGCAAAAATCATCTATGTGTGCAAATAAAGCAACATGCGTGTCGCGTGCATGTCTCTCAGGGGCCACAGGTGCTGTGAGCTGAGCTCAAAGGACAAAACGTGGACGACGAGGACGCACGAACAGCCTGCAGCTCTTCTAATGTATCATTTGCCACTTGGGTGGACTGATGAGGCTTTGGTCTGCAGTGTTCAGCTATTTGAATATTAACATCATTCATCTCTACAAAGCCACAAAGGCTTCGCTTTGGATTTGGCACAAATGTGCGTAATAGCGCATCGGCTTTTCGCGCAGCTAACGTGGTGTTATAAAAAGGTGTGTGAACATCAGACACATAATTCCCAACAGATTGATGCGTTATTCCGAGAGTGTTGTATACAGGAAAGTAGATTTTGAAAATAAATAGATTTCTTTTAAGTTTAAAGAAGTTCAAGCTGGTGTGCCAGATTCAAGAAGAAGCAAAGATTAGTTCAAGCCAATATGTGGAGTTTGTCCATCATTTACCTACTTGGCTGACCCTGACTCAAATTCAAAACAGGAGACACACATTTTTACCCAGGGCCAAATTCAGCATGATTTCCTGCTCGGCCGCCGTCTCTCCACGGAGCAGAGTGTACAGGGTCCCGATGAGCCACGGGAGGACATGTCCCGACAGCTCCACCAGCCGCACCAAGGGCCGGATGCTGCCCCATGGAGACCCCTCGCAGGCGCACACCCCGAGCCGCTTGGACAGCCACAGATCTATCGCCAGCAAGAACCGGAGAGTTACGGTGAACATCGACTGACTTAGACTGACAGAGGAGTCTTCGGTTTGAGCGCCAGAGGGGACGTAAGAACAGCTGGAGCCCCGGCGGCGGACATGGCACTCAGATGATGCCCGACTCCCAGACACAGTTCCGCGGCAACTATTCCGTCTGGACGCCGGTGAGGACATTTTGCTTTGTCCTCGGTAAATCTGTCCGCCCCTCTTTATGGACCTCCAGCCAACACTTTAATCCTGCTGCGCTCACATACAAAACATCCTGCAAACTGGAGAGTCCGGTCCAGAACCGGACTGCTCTGGTCACGTGGTGGCTACATTATCCTCCACATTAACACGAAATTAAAAGAATGTGGAGGTTAAAATGTTGTGGTGGTGAAATGCACCGCTTCTGTACATGTTATCCATGTTTTATGCTGAAATCGCTCAACCATACATTATATTCTAGCGGAGAAGTGTTTCAGAGTTGAACTTGAACAAGATAACTCTTATTGTGCCGTGCGCCCGCGTACGCGGGTCTTACGGAAAACTTGGCGTCAGTCGCGCCCTGAACGCACCACAATTATTTTTATACGCTGTCCTTCTCAGTAGATACTGTTATAATAGAGTAGCTCGTTCAAAGGGAAGTTCCCGCCTCTGTCTGTCACCAGAGCAGCTGCTCAACCTCCACGGCCACACTGAGTATGCCCGGACTGCTGCTCGGAGATGTATTTCCTGATTTCGAGGCAGAGACCACCATTGGTGAAATTAAACTCCATGAGTTCTTGGGTGATTCGTAAGTAGCTGTGTCGATTATGATTATCATTTGTTGAACCATATGGTGAATTCAGATAACAGGAGAGAGTGAGCTTGAGAGCTGGTGTGCGACCAGTTCCTGTCACAGCTTCCTGACTTCTGTTTTTCATCGTTGTCAGTGATCTATAGCCCAGTTACCTGAATCTGTGAATCTGTCATTATATGACAAAATAATAATGCATAATGTGGTGGATCTGCCCTGACAGTTAATAAATGCACAGCTGTGAGATGATCAAATCAAACGCATCGGTCATATCACCAGACTTGAGGTCAAACCTGAAATGCCTGATGAACAATCACCTTGCTGACATTATTTTTATAGTTGACATATGGGTCACATCCTGTTAGTTTGGTCTCAACTGCAAAACAGAGCTTTCGTCGTATTTTGCAACATGTCAAAAGGCAAAACCAGATCGTCTGATAAGAGGAAACTGAGTCAGTATGAAACCACCTGACACAGCTTCACTGACCGCTTCATTTCCATCCAGGTGGGGAATCTTGTTCTCCCACCCCAGAGACTACACCCCTGTGTGCACCACCGAGCTGGGTCGGGCTGCCAGACTGCACGCCGAGTTCAGTAAACGCGGTGTCAAGATGATTGCCCTGTCCATCGACTGCCTGGAGGATCACCATGGCTGGACCAAGGTGGGGTGGTCGCAGCTCTTTACTGAAACAGTTTCTGAAAGCAGTTTTCTGAAACTGCACACAGAGCTGACATCAGTAAAACACAGCAGGCCTGAAGTTGTCCTGTGTAGCTGTTAGAAGGAGGTTCATGGCATACTGAGCATCAAAGTTTTGACTGAGCAGCTGGTAAAACCGTAACGTTCCACTGCTATTTCCATTAAATGAAATTAGACAAAGAAAGAGTCTTGTTTTAACAGCAGATTAGACGACATAGGTGACTATATATCACACAATATCTGTGGTCATTGTAGTCCCCCTGCAAACAGACACAAAAACACAAATCACAGCAAACCTACAGGTGAACTAACAAGTGAAGTCTACTCTACCACAAAATCTTTGATCAGGACTTGTATTTTGAACCCCAGGTAAAGATAGTTGTGCAGTCATGTATTTATCATTCATGTAGAGAAATATAGATAAGGTTCAGCCTTTACTTCAGCTTTTATTTCCTCCCGCCTTGACTGTTGTAACTTCCTATACAACTGTCAGTCACAAATGAATCCGCTGCCTGGGGTTAGTACAAAAGCTCAGCTCCTAACTCCAAAAGATGCGTTCATATCACCCCAGTCTCAGCATCTCTACGCTGGCGGCCCATTTTTCTTAGGATTGATTTTAAAATTCTCTTGATATCTTTCAAGACCAGACTTGGGCTGAGCCATCTCTATATTGTTGAGCATGTATCCCTCTATCTGAGTCTGAGATCCCCTGGTACATCAGTGCTGCACAGTCCAGGGCGTAGGTTGAAAACCAAAGGAGAAAGAGCCTCTGCGGTCAGGACCCCTACATAAGATGCTAGATGAAGATCAGACTGTTCCCCAATTTATCTCACTTCTCAAGATACATTTCTATAAAAAAATATTTTATTGTGTCACCTTAAAGAAATGTCATTTACATTTTACTTTGTGTATTGCACTTATTTGATTTCTCTCTATTATGATTATTATTATTATGAGTCAGGTCCTAGCTATAAATACAGTCATGTGAAGACCGTTGCTTTCCCATCAAATTTAGCCTGAAATTTCAAATGCTTACTGCAGAATCAGGCTTCCTGAATTTGAACGTGAAATATCAGACATCCACGATTTTTTTTGTAGACATAAAATATTTATCTTGTCTAGTTTTACCTTAAATGACTGTGCTACAATATATATGCTACTTTTAAGTATTTGTGGTAAACAAGTCAGTTTGAATAACTCATTAAGGACTTTTGACTCTGTGCTAACTAGGACATCCTGGCCTACAACTGTGATGAGACTGACTGCTGCTTGCTGCCCTTTCCCGTCATAGCGGATGGTAAACGGGAGCTGGCAGTGGCCCTGGGCATGCTGGACCCAGATGAGAAGGACAAAGATGGCATGCCACTCACTGCCCGCTGTGTAAGCACCTTCACACTCAACATCCTTTTTAAGGCAGAATTTAATTTGATTCTTTTACAGGCAGCATTCAAAACTTGTGCTCGCGCCTGTGGAGAGTGAGATATCAGCCCTCTCAGTGTCCGTCACTCTCTCTCTCTATGATTGTGATTAGGTGTTCATCATCGGCCCTGACAAAAGGTTGAAACTGTCACTGCTCTACCCCGCCACCACAGGACGCAATTTTGATGAGATCTTGCGGGTTGTGGATTCGCTCCAGCTCACAGCAAGGAGAAGAGTGGCTACACCCGCTGACTGGAAGGTGCATCATGCCACACCCTTACTGGTAACCTCAGTTGGCACCAATCATTTCAGCAGCTGGCTACAAAAATAAACCTGTTTCTTTTCCCTCCAGCCTGGAGACTGTGTGATGGTTCCTCCGAGCATGTCTGAGGAAGAGGCTGCCTCTTTGTTTCCAGCTGGCGTCTATACCAAAGACCTGCCCTCTGGCAGGAAGTACCTGCGCTACACACCCCATCCAGAAGCACAACAGTGACGTTTGTCACACAGACTCTACCTTAATCTCTCAGGTCTCTACGGTCCCCTGGTCTTCAAAGCCTTAACCACTCCTGCTTTCTTCCCTGACAGGTGGATAAACACAGTCAGGGAACAAACCAGCCACAAATTAGTCCTAAACAAGTTGATGAAATAAAGATGTTGATTAAAAAAATGTGTGGGATTTTACATCAGCTTCAGCTTCAGTGATGAAAGTTGTTTTTTTTCAGTTGGTTTTTGCTGCCACTTACACACAGAACCATGACTTCATTACAACACAGGATTACTAGCCAAACCATATACACACACACACACACACACACACGTGATTTGGTTGTTGCTGAATTGTACTATTAAAGCGTAATGGTTGACTAAATACTAACATATTGACTGAGGAGGCACTATGACGTCTCTGATGTTGTTTGCTTTGGATGGCAGCGCTCTCCATCTTCAGTTAGTGATGTGTGAGGGCAGCTGTTTGTTCACTCAGCTGAGTGGGATTTGTCGTCCCACCCGTCCTCTCTCCCCACCCGGTTGACAGCATCAACGAAGAGCTTATCAGCTTCGATCCTGTGAACTGCTGGCAACAGGCTCCTCTCTGAGAATTTAAGGCCAGTGGAGGCGTCTCACACACAGGAAATGGAGGGATGGGATAAAATGCAGTTAAAAGAGAACAAAGGACAAGGTGTTTAAAAATTAAAGAGTGTCACCATTGATGTTGAAAAACACTAAATTATATATCAGAGACATTAGATTGTAGTGACAGTGAAATGCTTGAATGAAGTTCTATCATTTTTATTATTTATTAGAAAGCTAACAGTGGTTGACGGAGCTAAGGGGCCGCTCCTGTATCTTCCTCTTCATTTTGATTTAGACGTGCAGCAGTGGAGGTAAAATGGAGACAGACTCCACCTGCTCACCTCCACAGAGGAATCCTGCAAATGTCTAAACTATCTTCATTCAATAACATCCAACCGCAGAAGACTGTTTTCCTTCCGTTTATTGAGAACATTTAAAAAGGGAAATGATGTGAAGAAAAGCAGCAGGTTATTTATGGTCAGGTTTCCAGTATGGATTTATTATCACTGTTCAGTCACAAGGACTCAGCTCCCTCTCTCTGTCATCTCTGGTTCATTAGGGCTTGGTACTCCCTCTGGTGGGCAAACAGTCGGAGGAACACTTTGTATTTCCTTTCATAGAAGCTGCCAAAAATAAGAAAAGTAAATTAAAGTAATTTGATGGACATATATTCTAGTTTCACACATACTTAGAAAAGTTTCCACAGATTTCCATCATACACTGACCTAAAGAATATTAGTGCAATACTGTGAATTTGGTTTCACCTTAATTAATGTATATATGTATATAAATGAAAATACTATTAAATTAATCATTAGCAACATGGGTCAAAAGGTAAAATAAGAGCAAAGGAAATGGTAGGAATTCATTCTAAAAAGGTTCCTATGAAAAGACATCTTTTCATAGGAATTCAGTAAGATTTGTAATTTAACATTGTGAAATTTCAACCCATTTATTCTTTGGTCCCATGGATTGTAACAAACATTTGAGCAAACGTGACTTTTACCAAAGCTCTTCCTGCCTCACCTCTGGAGTTCGGGGTCAGGCTGAACAACTTTTCCCACTTTAGCCATTTTTTCCATTGCCTCCTGAAACATAATTACAGAAAAGAAAAATATCACTCAATAAATCATGTTACACATACACACACACACTCTATGGCAAGCACTGACCCACTTATAGTGTGAACACCGGCCAACTGCTGGGGTAACAGTGTGGCTGAGGTTATGACTAATGCAATGCAGGGGCCCTCTGCTGTCTAAACCTACTAAATCCAGCCAGTTGACTGTGTGCAGCTCAGAGGATCAGACTCAACAACTGCCTGCTGCAGTTATGGCTGGAAACGGGTTGACAGGTGCAGCCTAGTCCAAACAATAATGTCTTATTTTTAGTATATCTGGCTTAAAGGCTTGCCATTCTATTCTGCTGCAAGCTCTGGTACTGAGCCACCAAGGTGATGATACGTTGACCTCACAAAGGAATAATCCGCACTTTATATCTTAAACACATTGTGCACAAATCCGTCTCTTCTCTGTGGTAGACTTAAGCAGAGCTGTGCACATTATAGATTAAACTTTGTATTTTTCCACCCAGCAGATGGAGCCATTGACTTAGTGAGTACAAGATGTGCCTTGTGCTGTGAGGTCAATTTTACTGGAATACAAAATAAACTGCGAAATAAACAAGTTGCTATAGGGGCACACCACTGGTTCTACCCATGATGTTCAGCTCAGAGTCTGACTCAGCCTCTACGACGTCTTCCTTCTCTGGAAAGAGCTTTCTTTAAAAAAAAAAAGAAGTGATATTTCATATTTGGCTTGAGGCTTCAAATTCTGAAAAGTAACCCTGTATTTCAAATTAGAGATGTGTGGTTTGAAAGCAGTGGGAATTTAGATGGCAAGGGTGTCTAATGAAAAACACTATCCAGTGGAGGAACACAGGTTTCAAGCCAAAATATCTCTTCGATGATGAAAATGGCACATTAGATTTTTTTTCAGGCTTTTTGTCTTTATCATAGTTACAGTGAGAAAGAGACAGGAAAGTTGGGGAGAGAGAGGGAATGACATGCTCCAGAGGACCACGGGCCAGATCCAGGACAACACAGTAGGGACTTAATGTTCCTTACCTGCTCAACCCCCCACTAGATTTTCACTATCTAGAATCATGGGCAGTGACCCATGCAGGAAAATATTAGCATTTCCATATGAATATTTAAAAGACGCATTGATAAGTGACCTGGGCTGAATGCACATTAGGATAATTCCTGTCATTCAAATCTGCAGTGTGATGAAAAGCCTTTTCTCTGTGTGTGTGTGTGTGTGTGTGTGTGTGTGTGTGTGTGTGTGTGTGTGTGTGTGTGTGTGTGCTTGTGTGTGTTTGTGTGCCACTCCACCTGTATGGTGCTGTAGTCCTGGGATGCACATGCACCCAAGACTGCTGCTCCTATTAACACAGCCTCCATCTGGTCTGGCAGCACCACAGGCAGTCCTGAAAGAGATGATAATAAAAAAGTGGAATGGGCTAAAATAATCATGTACATATACAATATTATTATTATCCATTATTAGCATTTTATACCTGTAGCATTGGCATGAATCTGTACAAACAGTGAGTTTTTGCTCAGTCCGCCACACAGGAAGAGGGTCCTGATGTCATGTCCTGCTTCCTTCATGGCATCTAGGATATGAAGCGTACCAAGCTGAAACCAGAGAAAACACAAGGTGATTAGGTCACAACTAAACAAACACAACCTGCCTTCGTACTTGCAGGTAGGAGGATGTTGGACTGAGGCTCAGAGGAAGTTAAAGTGAAAAATAAGACATAGCGCACTTACAGCGAGGGCTTGTACAGTGGCTAAATACAGCAGAGCCAAGTCATCTAAGGTTTGGGAGAGAGGCAGACCAATCATCTGCAAAACAGCAATGAACCATTCAAACAAAAAATATTTCACTGCTGAATAATAAGAAAAAATCCAAAGCCTGGACTGCAGTGCTCTGTCAAGTTAGCTAGCTAGCTAACTGTGTGACGCATGCATTTTGTTGTTTCTGGAAAATGTTTATTATTCCCATCTGAGTTAGATGAAAAGGTTCATGCCACTTTCATGTCTGTGCTTTACGTAGCTTGAGCCAGGTCACAATTAGCTTAGCATGGCTCTCTCCAAAATTAAACATACACCGACCAGTAGCTCTAAAGCTCACTGATTAGCATGCTATCAAATTATGTTTAGCTAACTGTTTCCCCATGCCTCCAGACTTTATGCTAAGCTAGGCTAATTGCTGCAGTTATAGCTTCAGTCTTTATGCTTAGCTAGGCTAATCACCTCCCATGTCCAGCTCTGTACTTAACACACCAGCATGAGAGTGACATCAAAGTTCTCCTTTAACTCTGGTCCAATTCATCACAGTATTTATGTGCTTATTACTTATTACTGTTCTGTATTAACCGATATAATAAGATACAGTCATACTGGAATCACATTTAATGCTTTTAAGAGGGTCTCCACCTGTATGGTTCTTTGAGGAAAATAAATGTAACCTTTTAAATAAGAACATTTTGTGCCATAAAATAAGTCATTTGAAGCCTTGAGTCCACTGTCCTCACCATGCCCTTCAAAGTGGGATCAGCCAGAGGCGATCTGTTCCCGTGGAAGTCTGGCCACATGTGAAGACTGGATCCCAGCAGGTCGACAGCAGAACAGGAGTCAGCCATTATACTCAGGCGGTTGTTCAGGTAACTGTAGATGTTCTCACCTGTAAAGGGAAATCTGGGAAAAATCACAGTGAGGAAACTGATGTTAAAAATTATAATACCAGGGATTTCATTAATAGAAGACAATGTAACTTGTTATAGCAGGAAAAGCTCAGGTATGACTGATAATGTGTTAAACCATGTCAGTGGGTGAATGTGGACAATACAAGGGTGTCTTTAATTCTAAGTAAATCAAACAAACAATGAAATAATACATTTTGATTTATTCACTTCTATTTTCTTCTTCCATAGAGTTGTGCAGAATATAAAAGCTTACTATGTTTCTAATGCTTCTGCTGCTTACTCAACTGAACAGGGATGACAGCTGTGCTAAAATGTTTGTGGGACGTGCAACACTAAACGCATCAGCTGACCTCTGCTGCATCTGCTCCTGGAGCTGCGTGTAGGCAGGGTGGCCTTTCACCACGTGGTCAATCTGAGGGAGGAGAGGGCAACATGATCACAGATCTTACAGCTGACAGCAAAAAGGCTGGTGAGACTACACCTGAAGATTATCTGTCTGAATTTATTTCAAGTAAACTGTAAAAAAATTTAATCAATAAAATGTCAAAAATATCATTTTGTCAAACCAACAGTTTAAAACCAAATTGTATCCAATTTACAAGAATGTGAAAGAGAAAAAAGTAACAAATCACCAAAAAGCAGAATAGATAATAAGCAAAATCCTTATTATATCATAGAGCTGTGGGTATTGCAGCCCCTTCCATGACTCACCAGTTCTCTCTCTCTCTCTCCCACACCCACACACAACACATTGACAGTTACCCTGTCAGACTGGCTAAAAACAGAGAAGTAAGATCTGATTACAATTGGTCATTGGAGACATATTATAATTCCAGATGTGAAGCGACAGACTTAAAACTGTCTGCTTCTCAACACTAGAGAGGGATGTCAACGCCCGGTCTGAACAGGGCCTTTACGTCTCTTTAATGAACAAGATGATTGGATTTATCTCAAGACAAAAGAGCAAGTATGTTGACAGTACTCATAGTTTGTCAAGAACGCTTTTTTTCAGATTTTAGTAAGCAAGGTAACGCTCATCAGATCATCTACTCCACATGGGTTTCCCAATGTGTGAGTAACAGCACACAGTCTGACAGTGGACTGACCAGTCTTCCTGTTGCACTCTGTCCACCCTCATTGAGCCACAGGTCAGGAACCATGGCAGATAGGCAGGGTCCCCACACTCCTGGCACAAACAGGGGCTGCTCACTGATCTGACACACATCACGGTGAAGAGAGTCACTAGGCATGTTTTAAAAAATATACTGAACATATAAGTATGACAAAGAAGAAAAACCTCAGAGTGGGCCTGTCGAGAGCATGATGATGATGAGCATTTTGGGCATACTTTAAATAGACTGCATACCTACATATTAGTACTAATTTTCCATCACTTCACAGTTGTTCAGTCTTGGTTATGACACAGAGGCTGTGAGTGAGTGCATGATTTATGATAGGAGGTGTTGTATGAGTCATGCAGTGACAAGTGTGAGAGAGGTCATCAGGGCAGGAAATGCTGTTGCTAATGTTAAGAAAATCTTAACACAGCAGGTGAACTGTAACCGTGAACCGCTTACCGCCATGTGGCAGGTAGATGTCCCACAGATCATCGCCATGCGTGAGGTGATTGGCTGGTCTTCACATGGCAGGTTAAAGCCTTTTACGTCTGCACCTATCACACCTGGAATGAGATGTAATATATCTCTGTCACAATATCAGAGTAATATCAGAACATATTTCCTGCAGAGGAAAAATGATAAATAGAGGTATAAATTAAGTGTTTTTTGGTGTTAGCTTATTCAAACTGCTGTTAGAGCCCCAGGGGCTGATAACATTGATTTGCAGATCAAAAGATTTAAATCCTTTTGAAGTGGCCTCCTAACCTTCACATGGTATTCAGCAGTGACACTAACTGCTGGAATAATGTTTGTCAAGCTGGTTTGAGTTTAAGGTGGAGTGTTGATCTATGTGCAGGGGCAGGGGGGTGTACATCACTGTGACATGTACAACAACTAAAAGTTCACAGTGTTTTAACCTCTGACTGATACAACAATGTATGATCGCCAGAGGTCAAAGCCAGAGGTCGGAGGTCAGAGTTCATGAACAGTTTACCTCCCAGAACAAAACCAGATGGTCAGGATCTCTGAGCCAAAGAAACAGTCAACAGTCTGCTCACAGTTACAGTAAACAGCAGTAACAAAGTTTGTTGAAATGTGGATATTCATGTAAATAAATAAATGAATAATGGAACAGACATCAGGCAGAGAAAAAAAGTTCCTCCTTGGCCCTTTTCACCTCCTTCAAACAAATGCAAATTGGTTCAGTACTTTTTGCAAAATGATGCTGACAAATAAACCAGATACTTGAAAATAACTTCCTTTGCAGAGGTAAATATGCATCTCCAACATTAGACCTCATGCCTCCCTCATCAATTTAATATCTTTTGAAGCATGAGAGTGTGTCACAAGGTTGCCTCTCACTGTCATGTGGAACTTGCACAGCTACTGAATGCACTTTGGAAAACACAGTGTGGACTGTATCCAACATTGACAGGTCCTCCACGACAACAGCAGACATTTATGTCCCAGTGATTGTGTTTCAGAATGCGATACCTAGGCCTCCAGCATGAGCATCAATGAGAGAAGCACCAACTGCCGTTCCAGGGTCCAAACCCAAATCTGCTGCTGCCTGCTGCGTGAGGCCATCTCCCAGTGGGCTGCCTGGAGAAGACGTCGCGTTGCCTGGATGACAGAAATGCCACAATTTAAATGAAGAGGGAACTCTTGTGTAGACAGTCTGTTTGGAGAGATAAGACTCTTTTTCATTATATTTTCTGAATTCTAATTAAAAATAAATATTTTAAATCCCACTGTATGAAAGTATGAACTAAGATATTATTTAGAGAAGGTATGATTCTCTGACCTATTTTAGAAAAGTTATTTTCCAGGAGATCCTCCAGTCCAATGCTAGTCCAAAAGCTGGCATCCCATCCCTCTGGAGGACAATACGTCCATTTACACACCAGAGTACATGAAGATCTGTGGAACATTTCATAATAGCCCTTTAACATGGCTCCCAAGGTATTTGCATTAAAATAAACATTCACTCCTATATCTGTTCAACAGCACGTGAAGGCCATGGTATCAAAAACAATTTGTCTATGAAAAAAGACACATTTCCTTAAATTAATCTGCTATTGAAGACAACCCCATTCTTTTTTTTAAAAAGACATTTAATACCAAGATAGTATTTAACAGCTCATAAACTAAGTCACTGTTAATGGTGAAACTCCCACCTCCCACATTTCTATTGCACACATGCCACACCTTCATACTGGACGTGGACAATAATCAACTGTAAGTGACTCACAGACAAAAGATTGAATAATCCACCACAGTCACTAAAAAAGTTCACCTTGTCAAAGAGCCTGTTGCTTTCCAAGACAGGAAGTCTGGCAGGTCAAAGAAGTGAGCAGCTTTGCTCCAGCAGCTTTCTTTTAGATTCTGGTGAAGAGACAAGAGTGAATGTGATAATGAACCCCTGATTACTGGGCCATAACAACGCATGTATGCAGTGACTCTTCAGAGCTGAACCATGAAGCACTTTTCAGGAATGTTAACATGTTCGGAAGAATCTGTCACACACGAAAAAGGTAAATCAACACCCGCCACATGCTGACCACTCAGCACAGAGAGCAACAATAAAGCCCAGAGAGATCTGTGGTCCTGTGGTGACCTCGCTCACCTCTCACCTCTTTGAGCCAGAGCAGCTTAGGGGGCTGCATCTCAGGTGACATGACCCCTCCCACCCTGCTCAGGACCTTGTGGCCGGTGTCGGTTATACGAGCAGCCTGCTTTGCAGCACGATGATCCATCCACATCACCACATTCCTTTGTCTGTCACCTGGAGAAGAGAGAAGATGGAAAACTAAATATACCACATAACTAATACTGAACAGACTGAACATCCCAGATGTCATTTTAAGATTAAATTGGGGTAGTGGGAGACAATAAACTAAGCTTTTGTGATGTGTAATGTCAGCATATAATCAGTCATTTAACCTGAGTATCTGGGTCCTAACCTCTAGGTCTACCTTATTCATGAAAAAACAAAAAACAAAAACATGAATCCCTACCAGCTCCAGGGGCTCTGTTCTGTAGCTGACCCTAACCTCTGACCTGTGGAGGAGGGAATTTTACCTACAGGTATTGATAAAGTATCACATTACATTAGACTAAAACAACACGTCCAAAGGTTTCATCATCTGAACATTTTAAATCAGCATAGCCCATAACTGTGTACTCGGCTATACATTAATAATGCTTTGCTAAGTGTTCAGGTCAGATAATTCGCTCACCATCCTGATTGACTGACACAGGCTGGAAGCTTTGGTCCAGAACCACTAGAGAGCAGGTGGCATCAAAGCCAAGACCACGAACCTGGTTCCTCTCCACACCCTGGGTAACTTTCTGGAACAGATAAACAGTACAGTCTGAAAATATCACATTTTATCACAAATATATATATACAACATCACAAAGGGAAGGCTATGATTACAGTATATATATATTTGTTAGTTTTGTGCTGAAAAATCATCATCCAAACAAGAGTAAAAACTATTCTGCTGCTGATGTTTCACCAATTTATTGTCACACAAAAATGGTGCGGAACTTGTCTGCAGGGTTCCAACCAACCTGAGGCAGTTGTAACACCTCAAAGCCACACGTTTCCACTGAGAGAGCACGGGAAGAGCAAATTAGCAGAGGAGTAACAGAAATGTTTGAAAGAGTAAATTATAAATAGCTGAGATAATTATCTTAAAGAAACAGATGGAGTGCTGCCAGAGCTAATCGTAATGTAGAAATGGATAACAGTCCCGTTTTATGTTGTGTTACTTAACATCCACTTTGTGCTGGGGTACCTGCGCTCATCTGACAGGGATGATGGGGCACAATGAAATAAAGTGGCGAGCCAACCACCCCACCTTCACCACTGTGCAGCATTTGTCCCAGATCTCGGCGGAGGACTGGACGTAGTGGTCCGACTGGGGCTCCCAGATGCTGATGGGCTCCTCCGCAGTGCTCTTCAGGAGGCCGTGTCTGGTCACCAGCGCAGCCCGCACACTGGCGGTGCCCACGTCCACTCCAATGTAATAGACCTCTGCCATGAGGAGACGGGCTGAATGCAAAGAGGGGGGGGGGGGTGATAGTTAACCAGGCTTAAAAAACTGTTTTTAGTAACTTTTAGTAACGATTTATTGTCTGTCTCGGCTCATTATTCTCATCTGAATAATAACGCGTCGCTGTGGTGCAGCGCCGACAGATTTCACACATGTGACAGAATAACGTGTCAAACGCACGGAAGACGCATGAAACAACGCGGAGAGCTGCCGTTACTCAGCTCGGACAATATCTTCGACCTTACCGACAGTAAAACCTTATCCCAGGGCAGATCACATCACTTCAGACTTTCACGGAGTCGCACTTTGAGCTGAGGATCGTGGTCACGACGGAACGCGAAAGCGGCCAAAACAGGTCAAAGTCGCATTTTCCCGGTGAGCCGGATAAAGTCCGAAGCAAAACACACGTGCGACATGGATTTGTTGTACTTCAGTCTCTCTGTGTGTCTTTTCGTCTTTAACGTCTTCACCGAGTAGGCTCCAAGATTTTAGAACAAAATCAGCGCAACACGAAGAAAACAGATTTAATAGCTGTTAGTGTTGTACATTAGCCCAGAGTCAGACTGTGGAGGTGGAAATACTCCATGGGCCTCACTGAAGAACAGCAACTCACAGCCAAAGAAAACCCCTCAATATCCGTATAGAAGTCTGTTATTGATTAGCAAAAGAAGCATTCATTGCCAAATTAAAGGGACATTAGGCAGAAATAAACACCATCTGGGCAAAATTGGCCCCACTTCTGCAGGTTTGTCAGGTGGGTGTATTTAATTCATGTTCAACTTTTTTTTATAGAGGTTTGCGAGACTAATAAGGGTTTTATGTTATACACTTTATTATCTACTCCTTCTCTTTGTAGACTGTCCTTGTCTTATAAAATATAGCATTTTCATCAATAAACAGTGACATTGTGATGAAATGGCACACAGAAAACCTGACTAACCTCATTAATGAGTCATCAGTGCCTAAAAATGGGCTGTGGAACTGGCAAACATAAATTGTGTATACTGACTGTATACACTTATGTGTTATAATATGTTGAAATGTCTGCTTGAAAAAGGTCTGCAAAATGAATTACTGACTATTTGCATCTGAACAGAATAACTGAGAATAACTTACTATAGTAGATAAAATTGGTAACTGTATTGTTGTGCTAGGCCTGCAAAATTGGTTTTGGTTGCAAAAAGCAGGGACAATAAACAGGGACAATAACTCATCAAAAACTCTGAAGAATATCATAACATATCAGACTTTCTACTCTGCATCCCACCTCGTCACTTTCCTCTATTGTGTTCTTTTCTTCGAGGAGATGAGCAGCTGTCTAAAGGAAGTCTTGCTGGCTGTGATTAGTGTGTTTGGACCAGGAATGATCAGCAGAGATGGAGTACAGAGAAAAACTGAGCAGCAGGACAGGAAGAAACAGATGGTCCTCAACAAACACTGCATGGACAGTGTTTGAAATCTCATCTGTCTCTCTCACCACTCAGTGTTTCACTGTTTTTCTGTGTGTGTCTAGTCCACGCCTGAAGGTAATCAAAACTTTGCTCTGTTGATACATCAACACATGCAAATATAGTCTTTCTCTGTGTTTTGCTCTCATGAAGAGGGGCCAGTGTTTCCATGGACCCTGGACTGTCCCACCTCTGTACAACAAAAGCAGGCCTGTTGGGAGGCAGGCAGGACCAGCTCCTGATTAGAAAACTACATGCAGTGGAAACAGCTGGCCCAGGCAGGGAGGAGGAAAGCACTGTTATCTAAAGGCAACCCCGTTGGGCCAGCAGAGGGGAAAAGCTGACAGAGAAACAGGAAGCACGGCCAGAGCACAGCAGTGGTTTAATAGGAAAATACTTGTCGGTGGGGCTGAACACAGGTGTACAGAGAGAGAGACGCAGGGATAGTAAAGTGGCTCGGAGTTATTGTTACATAGGAAGCTGTTCTGTTCTGAGAGGAGGAAAGAAGAAAGAAAGGCTGAGGCCTTGTTTGCCTTCATTACCGCTGCGGTATTAGACCCAAAAGTTTTTAAAGCATTCCAGTGCTGGCTTTCTACTTCAGGGTGTCAAATACTTCCAAATGGGTGTTGCTCGGCTGCGTTGTGAGCACAACATGTCATCTCAAGAGTGTTGACCTCAGTCAGCTCTGGTTCTTCAGGCTGTCTGCGGCTGTTAACTTATTTATAGTTGGCTTGAGGAGAACATGTTGAATAATACAATGGGGGAGGCCAGACAGACTGGACTGCAGCTGTATAGAGGCTTCAGACATTAATGTGGCCTCACATTTACCTATAAGGCCTATGAGAATGAGCACAAACCATAATGAACATGTATTATGCATCAGGGAGAAGCAAAGATCATATGTAAGGACAAAATCTTTAATTATTAATGATAAACTCTTTTCAGTGCATCAGTGCAATACATTTTCTTCTACATATTGATGGTGCAATATTAGTTAACATAAAACATAACATGAATGCAAGTTAAAGATTATTTACCTTTAAACTATATTGTGAACTGAGTACTGCAACTATGTTGCAAATGCAATTAAGTGAAATTTGCATTGTGATCACATGTACATCACTAGGAGCTGAATTGTATGTATAAATTAGATCCAGTTCCTCTTATTGTTGGACTTATATATAGATCCTGTGTGTTATATATGGATGTTGCATATTGCCTAGACATAGACTAATATAGCCGTGTGTTTGCTCATCTTCTTTATCATTGTGGTCTGACTCTATTTCTTCCTGTAAAGCCTACCTGTTCCCAGCACTTGCTCAATAATTCTGATAACACACATCCTCATTTCAATGTAGGAAATCAAAGAGGAACTTCAAAACATGCATACCAGTATGATTAAATTTTTACAGCAAGTTGTTCTTTACAACAAAAGAGCCCTTGGTGAAGGTCTGACCTGTCATTTTCAGATCTTCTTATCATCCCGTTCCTTTTAGCTGCCTTACCAGTTATCAGAACTCACCTTTTGAACTGTTGCATTGCATTTATGTAAACAGTGATGATACCATACCACTACATTTTGATGATGAAATAATCACCTCATTTCATTAATGTTCTTTTGTCTGTTTGGTCTGTGAAACTTGACCTAGTTTGGACAATAAGCTCTGGATCAAAAATCTTATATCAGATCATTTGGAGCAGGCCTTACTGCAGGATTTGTTTCTCACAACTGACAATGAGAGAGACCTCTTTTTAATGCATCTGTGCATGTATTTCCTGTCTTGTGTTGACTAACTTCAGATATTTGCCATAATTATGTAACACTGAAATCTCCCAATGGTTTAAATATCTAATTATCTACATCTGAAAACAAATAAACATCTCCTGTTAGATTCAGAAATTCTGAACTAGACTGTCAGCTCAATGGTTGGTTTAACCTCTAATTCTACATTTTCTCACTTTAATTATATGGTTTTTGGACAGTTTATTTAAAACATTGCTATGATTTGACAGATGCAGTCAGTGTTACTGAAATCCACTGGTTTGTACCTACCATACCACAGTCCTCAAGGTAACCTACAGTTCAGTCTCAGTTTGACTTAAAGCTGTAGATGCTAAATGTTTGTTGCCCGTTGTGGTTTTTATATAGCTTTGTTGTCGATGTGTCTATACTTTGTTTAACTGCAAGAATTCAAAAAGGCTGTAACAAGCATGCGCAGCTGGAGACATACATTTTTTAAATGTGTTGAAAAGGGTTTTTGGTGCAGGTATGAGCTCTTATCCCCCCCCCAGTCTGCTCCTATCTCTCTGCCTTCAGTGTCACCACATTCATTTCTAATCCAGCCACCAACACTCACTTTTTGAACTATAAAGACTGATTAATTCATATCACAGCATTTTGATGATGTTGTTTTAATGGTAATCTGTGAAACTTTGGATCTTGTGGCTAAGGCTAACCTCTACGGAGCATCTGGAGCAGCCCTCACTTCAGGATGGGTAACTAATAATTGAGCGGGTAACTAAATATTCAAAAACACTACGTAATCCCAGAGTACATTGCTCCACTGTCTGCATTACCTAATCCCATAAGCCATCGCGAGAGGGGCGTGGATATGGCTCGTTGTCAGAGCAACCTGCATGTCATTACACGAGTCCCGCCCACCAAATCATCTCAAGCCAATCAGAGACCGTAGAAATGACATCATTGTTATTTTCAGTAGAGCTGCAGCTTAGAGGTGGATAAAGTTCGTCTCCACGTTGGAAGTGATAGAAAGTATTATCCCTATTCAGGCCCTGTTTCTTAGTTTTTTGAGGAAGGGGAATAAATCCGAAACAGACACTTGAGGTATAAACACACCGAGGCTCGGCGGCGGGGAACGACGGGTTTTTTTTGTTGATGGTCGCTCGGGTCACAAGAGAAAAGTTTTCTCAGGACACGAAGTTGTCAAGTGAGTTGAACTTCAACAATAGGCGGACTCTATCAACACAGTTGAGCGATAGGGAGCCACAGGACATATGTAAACAGTCGACTTTGGACTTTTTTCTTCAAGGAGAAACGACCTCCCTCAAGGTGATTTTAAAAAAAAACAAAAAAAAAACTTTATGTCCAGAAAAATGGAAGCGACGTTTTACGAAGAAGCCGTGAACGCCTCCAACTCTCAGCATGACGGGACGGCGGTGTATGGGTTTAACCCCAAAACCCTCAAACAGACCATGACCCTGAACCTAAACGACCCGAAAAACTTCAAACCGCAGCTGGGCGCCAAGGCCCTGGACATCCTGACGTCCCCTGATGTCGGGTTACTGAAGCTGGCCTCGCCTGAACTGGAGAGACTGATCATCCAGTCCTGCAGCGGACTGACGACTCCCACCCCGACCCAGTTCATCTGCCCCAAGAACATCACCGACGAGCAGGAGGGCTTCGCCGAAGGGTTTGTGAGGGCACTGGCTGAGCTCCACTATCAGCAGCAGATACCGGCCGTCCACCCTGACGCGCAGACCGGCGCCACCAACAGCGTGTCCGGCACTGCTGCGTCCGAGGGCGGCGGGATTCCCTACAGCTGCACGGTGCGCGCCGAGCCGCCGGAGTACACGAACTTGGGCACTTTCAGCCGGGCTGTGAGCTCTGGGTCTGTGGCTGCCAGCGAGAGGCACCCAGCTACAAGTTACCCAGCACCCCCGCAGCCGTCCCACAACCACATGGACCACCAGCTGGCGGCAGCGCAGCACCCGCGGCTACACGCGCTCAAGGAGGAGCCGCAGACGGTGCCAGAGATGTCCGGCGAGACCCCGCCGCTCTCCCCCATCGACATGGAGACCCAGGAGCGCATCAAAGCAGAGAGGAAACGCATGAGGAACCGGGTGGCCGCATCCAAATGCCGGAAAAGGAAGCTGGAGAGGATCTCCCGGCTGGAGGAGAGGGTCAAAAACCTGAAGAGCCAAAACACGGAGTTGGTTTCCTCTGCCAATGTCCTCCGGGACGAACTGGCTCTGCTCAAGCAAAAGGTCATGGACCACGTTAACAGCGGCTGCCAGCTCATTTTGACGCAGCAGCTCCAAGCTTACTAGAGACTGCCAGGGGAAAAGAACATAGGGACATTTCTTGGGGACCAAATGCAGCTTAAAGTGGCCTGTTCAGCCTTGCAATGGGAGTCAAATTTCAAGTTTCCACCAACTGATGCGCTCAGGCTGTATCCACAGACCAGTGGTGACTGACAAAAATACTTGTAATTGGTCAGTATAATGAGTTCTAACGGCGCAAAGGCCACCGACCTTATTGCACAGCTCAGTGGGAACACTTGCTCATATTACACCTCTGATGTGACTTCTTACATATTTCTGGCAATTTTGTGTGTACATTTTTAAAATAAAAAAACAAAACAAAAACTTCAAAATAATATTTGTATGCAGTCAAGCCAGGGAAACATGGCAAGTGCCCACACCTTGCCTGAAGCTAACTGTCCACTGATCATGGCCCACACAGTCTTCCATCCTGACGGGACTGTCACAGCTCCACGGCGATCAAAAAGGGAGGAAACACAATGTGAACCGAGTCTTGCCCTGCAAATCCTCCACTGTGTTAAGTATATGTATATGTATATGTCTATGTATATGTATATGTATGCATATAGACCTGAGTCAAGCACTGAGTATCCCACCAGAGACTAGCCTACATGTACAGAGTAACACAAAAAAAAAGTTCACACCTTTACGCAAGGACTCTTATAGGTGTGTGTAGCGTTTACTGACAAGAACTGCCTTACTTTCTTAACCCTTGTGTTCATACAACTTTGTGATATAGGTGTAACTCATGTTAGACCTGAAATAACACTTTGTAATAATATTTGTACGCTGTACTTTGAGCACTTCGACTGTAAATATGACTAAATAAAATGTTAGACACGCGCGATGCCTCGGTACTTGTGTGCGTACTGAACAAAGGGGGGGTGGGGTGGGTGTGTGTGTGTGTGTGTGTGTGTGTGACCAGCTAATTGAACAGTCTTTACGTGAAGTGTTTGTTATTGAAGGAACCGGGGCAGACGGGATATTGAGTCACCGACGCAGTGCGAGGTGCTTGTAATGGCTGGTGAATCTACTCGGCCTCGCATTGGACAGCGAGGTGTCGGAAGTGAGCCGCGGGCAGCCAAATATGGCAAGAGGTCCTGAGCGAGGTGTGTGTGTGTGTGTGTGTGTGTGGTCCTCCCACAGCTGGTGACTCCTAGGAGCAGAGTATCGAGAGACACAAACAGATGGTGAAAGCTTAGAGAAATTTTGTACAAAAAGATGTATTTTTATTTAGTTTACCACCTGTGTGTAAAATAAATTACAAACAAGCTTTGTGTGTGTAAAAAAAAAAAAAAAAAAAAGTACAAATTTACAGACATTTCACCCTGAACTAGACAGACAAGGCGGAGAGATATACAAGTGCACTGAGACATTTTAGATTCATCTTAATCTGTGCACACTAACACTGAGGACCACCTCTAAAAGTTGTGGGAAAGTGAGTCAGTTTCTGAACCGCAGGAGGAGGCAGCTGTGCCTGGTGAACTTTAAAGACCCCCACACACCCACAGTGAAGCCACACAGGTGCTTTCAGTTACTCCTGGATCCGACCCCCTCAGGACCTCCCATAGGGTGGGCTGGATTGACATCTGCTGCACCTGTTAAGAAAAGACTATCTCCATCTTCATCCTTCCTATTGGTACATTGAATTAGAGCTAATTATCACCTCTAATTTCAGTCTGACATCAGGTCTAATTAGCTGGTTCAATTAAAAACACCAAGGAGGTTATTTGTTATTGGTTTGTGCAATATGTGGTGACCTGGTCATGTACACAATATTAGGATTAGTTATGGCTTGTTGTGTTTACTAACAGGGTGTTTCTATCAACCGATGTGGTGCATATCTGACAATATGTACAAGGTGAACACTGTGCAGCCTGACCCAGAACTTCACTTTGCTGTCCAGTGTTTGTAGCTGCTGTTATATTCTGAAATTAAATGCAAATACTATATCCATAAAATTATGTTCTCACTACATGACAGAAGCTGCAAATGATGGTTGGTCAACTGCCAAAGTAGCTGGTGGACCAGACCAAAATAAAGCTGCTAATTTGCCAGCTATTGGCTGGAGTTGGCGACCGGAGGCCCAGTCTGTGCCCACTGTCCAACTATTTTGTTTCATCTCACTCCACTCATCCTCTTATGTTTCTGTACAATATGAATGCGATTTTTCGGGTCTTTAAAAAAAACAAAACAAAAAAACAAAACAAACAAACACTGTTACCCTCCCATTTGCATTTGGGGATTATTTGTGTGTTTGGTTCTTGATGAGGTCCACAGTTCATATACAGTCCAGTGTCAGTGGTTTTCAGCTGACAAGCACGCCCTCTTTTGCAGCGAGGCGCTGCCGGTGGACGTGGTCTTGTTCTAATTCTTCGTGGCTGGGATGCCAGAGCCGCGAGAGGATGCGCTCCATGTTGAGGGCATACATAGTGTGGGAGGGCATCACGCCGTGGTGAACCTACAGCAGATAAACGTTACAAAGGCTATTAAAAAATATTAATGTCTAAAGATTAAATGACAACAGGCCAGAATTAATAATATGAGCAAATTCAGTGACAAGCAGCAATTACAGGGTTCTTAGCACAACTCAACAAGACCACAACAACAAACAAGAAATACTGTTGTGTCATGAATAAATATTTTCTATACATATAATAAATGTCTTTGTGTCTTGTACTTTCTGTACGAGGTCATGACTTATACACAATGTTAACTAGGCTCAGTGAGTTCTACTCACTACCTAACTTACACTCTTTAATTATGAGGAAATATGTGATAACTTCTATATACGAAGCTTGTTTTTAGAAGATCTCTTAATTTAGTCATTTTTAAGACTAAAGTTACTACTTATGATTATGTTCACATGTTCTCACAAATTTATTTAAAAAAAGGGCCTTCTGAAGCTTATGTTGACTTTTTCAAATAGCTTTGTCAAATCAAGAGCCAAAAAAGTTATCAATTCTGTGTCTCAAGACCCAGAACAGCAGAAATTTGCAGCTCCATTATGTGCACTTTTATCAATCATTTATCAAATTTTGGATAATTTTGTAAATACATTTGTTCATGTACTTCATTTTTGTTGTTTCGAATACATAAGGTACTCAATTTGCTTAAGATGCCTGGACCAGGAACACATTTTATTTTTTTTTTACCTGCAAAGCCTCCAGTAGATCAAACAAGCTGATTGGAGAGAGAGGTGCAGGAAGACTGTCGGCTGAACAAGCCAATAAGTGGACAGCTTGCTGTTCAGCCTCATCAGGTAACACTTGAGGCGGTGGTCCAGCAGGGAGAGAAGCACTTGGAGGAGGACTACATGAAAGAAAAGGTTGAGGTCACTGTGAGTTGAAAAATGTGATCAGTAATACTACTAGCCTTTAGTGGCAGCTAAAGAGACAATGCTTAACTGTACAGATTATTATATTAAATTCATAGCAAAATAACCTTTTTCTTATGTAAAATGTGCATCATGCTTATCAGCTAGTAAGAGCTAACAATTGTCTTCCCTACCATTCAGTGACACTGTGGTAGGCAGCAAGGCTGTTTTTCAGATAAGGCTGTGGCGTGACATCGCTGCCAAAGGCATAAGGGAAATGACCATCCCGTAACCGATAAGCCTTTCTCCGGGTGATTACAGCAGTCAGGACATCTTTCAAGTGGTGCTGAAATAAATCCGGGGAGAGAGTAAGGCATTGCCCAGTCTCCTGAGTAAACACAGCTGTCAGTCACACAAAATAAGTAGTGCAGAAAATAAATCTCTCCATCCATTTAATCCTCTGCATGGAGGTTAAAACACAGGATGTCAATGAAAAGTTCAGTTTCAATATGAATCTCTACTAAACCAAGAACACCATTGTTTGTTTGTTTGTTTGTACCGAACATACAGATAATTTAAGATATTTGCATGGAAAATTGATTTCCTTTCTGAGGACAGTCTTCATTACATTTTTAAGTGCAGTGTCATGTCTTGCATCAAAACAGAGGAATAGAAAACACTCCTTTTAATATGGTAAATCGAGTCTAGTACTATGTCACACCTTTGTTAACAAGCCTTTGCTTGACATGAATTCTGCAGCAACATTCAACTGTGGATACTTGTTTATTTTCTGTGGTAGCTTTTTAAACATTTAGTCAGTCATTCTTGATACCACAGGAGGAGATATGTGGGGTCACCTGGTCAGTTACCTTTGCAAGGGGTGTGAGTCATTATTTGGTCACTTACATAATTATGCACAAATTTAAGAAAGTTGTGACTATTCAGTTCTGTGAATGGTGCTCAGTCCTCGAACATCCACACATTACTGGATCATAGGTTGAGTGAAGCTAGCACCATCAGTTCATATTCATAAAACCACATGAGAATGAATTACACATACACTTATGCATACCCACATGCACATTCTGGTCATCAAATCTACCCAACACACACACACACACACACACACACACACACACACACACACACACAGCGTGGACAGTGGACAATTCACACAAACCTCTACAGCATAGATCATGGTGCTGACGGCATCATCTGTGATGTTGTCTAGGCCCAGCTCGAATGCTGTCACCATCATGCGGGCCTCCAGCTGGCCCCGCGTGGGTAGCAGCAGCGTGTGGGCGCTGAGACGCAGCTCCTCCTCCTCGCCTCCGACCTCTCGTGGACTGAAGGGCTGGGCAGCGCTCAGAGGGTTCTGGGGCTGGAAACGATGCTGAACGACGCAAACATGACAAAAGCATCCAAATCATATGGTCAGAGGTTCAGACATCTGATTAACTGGATAAAACTAAGACTAAAACAAAAAACACAACCAGTAATTCACAGACTACTTACATCAAACTTTTGTCTAGAGGAACATTTCCTCTTCGCTTTAGGTTTGCCAGGCTTTGAGGCAGTGCCAGCTTGCCACTGCAATGGTCCGGCGCCCTCTAGAGGACAAAACAGAACAAACAACACCAGATGCATCAGACATCTTAATGAAAGCAAGCCATTTAAAACAGTATTTACTTTCAATCAAATTGTTTTCCTAATTAATTATTTTCTCTTGGGCAATTAATCAATACTGTTGCTCTCTCTATCCATTAATACCAGTTTATCAGTATACATGGTAATTTGCACTGAGAGACTATTCTAATTCTTTAATCACAGGACATAGTATATTTTAAAGACAGAGAAAAGCTCTCATGCAGTTTCAGACACAGAAAATGAATAAAAGCCTTCCTACCTGGCGTGGAGACGATGATCTGGCAGCGTGTGAGAATGGCCAGGAGAAAGTCATTGTGAACATGAACTGCAGAGGAAGAAGGAGGGAAATACAAGGTAAGAAACACTTTAACAGAAAGCACCAATTTTTCTACATAAACATTATCGAGGTATAAATGTATTTTTGGCTACTAACCATTCTCCTGTGCCAAGAGACGACGGGCTTCAATGTCAAACTCTTCCTTACTGATCTTTTGTTTGAACCAGAGCTTCAGATTTGCCCAGTAACTGCACGGACAGACAACAAATAAAAAACACATTTATCAGTAAATTCATAAATCGCACCTATGCTACACACACTGAAGCATCCTGTCATCATCTCCTGAAGAAATTACACTGCATGTATGGACAGTTTGAATCATGCATTTAAGTGTCTGAGACTGATCTGTGCTAAATAAAGATACACTTAATATTTTCAAACTGTGTTCATACAAATCCACAATTACATATACGAGACAAAACGAGTGAGGGGGGAAAAATATCTCGCGTTTGTTTTGTATCATTTCACGACGAGAACACATAATAATGGATGCTGCAGACATTAGCAAGTGCTAGCATGCGAGTTGGTATCGACATGACCTCCAAGAAACAAAGTCAAAACTCAACGTCAGGACAAGAAAATACACACAAACATAATATTACTTACTGTTTGACATTATCACCAATTGCATCAGTTAAGTTTTTCTTTGCAATTTCAAGCTCGCTAGCATGCGCCGCCATAGCGTCGGTAAACTCCTACAATGACGTCATCATCCGGTGACGACCAAGTCCCGCCTCTCCCTTTTTTGTATCTGAAAACTTTATTGCACCGTTGTGTGCAGTTTTTAACAAAAATGTTGGGAAATTACTTTGGGGTTTTTTTTTTTTTTTTTTTTTTTTGTGTGTGTGTAGTAAACAGCACCAGCATCATGAACTGTTTATGGCACACAAACAGCTGTGATGATGGAACAGCTGTTGTGAACACAAGCTATAAAACAGCTATAAAACTTTATCCTCATCCTTGAACAACAAAATGTGTATCATTTTAACTTTTTAATGTCTTTAATATCTGTATAGTTGCACTCATGATTGGCCCCATATAATATGTTAAGTACATGTTATATTCTACTTTTAAAACTGTTAAATGGCTCATTTTAAATTAAAACCTGTATTTCTCCCCCTTTCATTTTTAAATTAGATCACAGGAGGTTTATGAGAGTTATGTGTGTATACATGCTTCCCACCCATGACATAATCCCTCAACACTGACAGTTCCACTTGAAGAGACTATGGTATAGTTTAGTAGTAGATCTACTATCCACCAGATGGCATCATGGTATTATTCAAATCCTGCAAATTTCGATTAACCTAAAATCTTGGTGTAACAGGGAAATCCCGTGTAGCCCATTGGACCAGTATATTTCTACTTTGATATGCTTTATTAAAGTGTCAACACCCATAAAACAAGGTAAAGGTGCATTTTGCCCCCACACTGTAGTGCAGTCACATGTTCCATTCAAATATGGCATGGTTTCCCTGAGTCTGAGCTAATGTATTAAAAGTCTGGTTGTAAGGTGTCTAATGTGTCTAAGTCTAATCAATGCCAAGAACAAGATCAAAGAAAACTTTTCAAAAAATATATCTCATTGGCTTAAAGCTGAGTTGCAACTATTTGCAACAAAGAAAGAGTAAATTTACTTTATCCCTCTTCCAAACTTTAGGAACACATTATTAATAATGATTTTAGATTATCTTCCAGCTTTTCACTGCTCAGTAAAATCAATCTAAGGGGGATTTTTTTTTGGGCCTACTAACTCCAGAAATACTTTTAAAAATATGATACCTTACCCTCCAGCTGCACAAATGTGGACATAGTTTGAATATAAATGGACAGTGCTGTCATTAAAAAAACACATCCCATTTGAAAATCACTCACATCTGCTGCCACTTTAGAGCACAGCAGTTAAAATGTGAACTACTGCTTAATGAAGACACTATATTTACTGCTCATTGTAATGTTATGGTAGGATTACCAACTGAATTCAGAACTGGTGGAAAAATGTTTTTAATCACACTAAATCACATTCAAGTTTGGCTGTGGCACGATATGACCACAATTTTTACTAAGCTCAATTTAGCTTGAGGTATGAAGTCTTGAATATCTTTCTCCAAAAGATCTGTAATTTATGTGATGATTTGCAAGCTTCTGCTATTTGTATCACTTTTTGTGCTGTTGACTTTAAAACTGTTTTTGTTTCAAATGAACGTTTTTTCTGTCTGTTTTTATTTCTACTCAAACACATTATGAAAACTAATGCTGCAAACACTGTTACTTCTTTGAAAGTGATATAAAGAATTCATTGTTAGTAGCCAAAAGAAAACACCCAAGCTAATACTATAGTAAGTAGTTAGCCTTTTTGTTTTCTTCTCTGCAGGACTCGATGTAAAATATTTCTGTGGTTCCTTCTGTTGTCTTCTGTGACTCCTTGCCTCATGTCTCTCCTTGGCAGGTTTAGACTAGGAGGTCCTTTAGTTTTTCACTGTTAGCTATGGTGTAAAAACAGTTGAATAGTCAGTTTCCTCGCTCCCTTGGCTCTGTCACCCCAGGCGGTCACGAAGCCTTAAACAGACCTCTGTGACTCATGCTATTCATCACAATAAATGGAATCATATATTCAGAGCACATACAGTTAACACTCATACTGTAGATGATCAGTGCGTCCTCCAGTTCAATGACTAATGCTGAATCTACACTGTTCTACTTCTCTACAAAGGAGATTCTTTTGATCACGTAAACCCCAGTAAGGGGTTTCACAGTTTGAGTCTAGAATAAACAAGCATTTCATGCCAACTACATGAACAATGAAAACCATCTGAATTTTTGGTTGCTAATAGATGTATTTAAAAGAGGGAACGTCTGTTAATAGGCAGCTGAAACTCCAGGAGCACACATCTCATGGCTCAAATGTCCCATTGTTTGTTATCTCTGGGTTGCAATCTTCGCTTAGACTGACTTGTTTCAGTCAGAAAAACCCCATTAAAATAAATCTAATTTTCACAATCTCAGCACTAGTGTGCCTCAAAGCTAAATAATATATCATCCTACTGTTTGGTATGTTTGAGACAAGTAAGGGAGAGTGGATACTTTCTGTCTGTCTGCAGCTCAGTGAGCCTTCCCAGATCCCTCCAAATGATCATCCATCTTAAACAAGTGTCTGTTAAGCTTTAAATCAAAAGGGCACTTAGGAGTGGACTTAGTTATGGAGTTGTTTAACTGTCCCAGTTAGGGAAAGAATTAGTCATGGTTCTTATTTTCAAAGAAAACAGCTCCACATCCTGTCTGTTGATTTGCTGGTTGACACTAGCTGAGCATTTGAGGGCTAATGAGTCACTCTCACGGACATTCCCCCAACAGCAGATGTCTTTTAGCAAATAGCAAGGAAATGTGGAGCCAGCTTCTTCCAGAAATCTTCTGAGCCTGGTGCCATTTTGGTGGTGAAATTCGTAGACAGTGGAGCTTCACTCAGTGACAAAGAGGGCTTTCACCTCCAAAACCTCCAGCAGACCACACGGCAGCAGCGCTCAGCCATCCTCAGTCTGCTGGCCAGGTATTCGAGGTGGTACAGGCCTGAGTGTGGTCCCCTCACCAGAGCCAACGATGTCACCTTTACTGTTCCAATGTTTGACTGCGTAGGAGTTTGGTTTTTGTGGGCTAATCGCGCATTTCCATACGCCCATGAGACTGTTTAATGTGAGGGTTCAGTGTGTGGTGGGCAAAGTTATTGGAAGACTTCAGTTACAGCTCCGGTGGTGACTGAGCATCCCACAGTGGCAGCCTGTGGGGTGGTTAGCGCCGAAGTTTGAGAGGCAGATTTGTGACAGGAAGGTGGCCCATTATAACCTTGGTTCTAATACCTGGACTCAGCTAGGAAAATGTGTGTTGAAAATAAACCAGTGCTCTCATCACATTTGTCAAAAGTTGTTTAAGTTGTCTGTGAAAAAGGTACTTTACTCCTGAACTTCTCCTGTAGAGCTGCTCAGTGGCCAACAGAAGAGGTCAGGACAAACACAGTATCCAAGATGTATGAATGCACAAAAAGTGCTGTATTTAAAGGACACGTGTGCTCAGATGGCTACGTGTTCAATTATTCAAGTTATTTGGAAGAGAGTGTATATCTCCAGAAATGCACTTATTTGCTGGCTTTTTTTTTTCATGTCTGTAAGCTAAAAATGAACCTATAGAGCCAGCAGGTAGTTAGCGCAGACCAGGAGAAAGAGTTCACAGCTTACTCTGTTTAAATTTAAAAAAGAAATCCACCAAATATTACCTCTGAATTTCACAAATTCTGTCCACAACTGATGTGGTTTAAGGGGTAGTTACATGTTGGAGTACGTTAAATGGGAACTGTGACTTAGTTCCAAAGTTCCAGTTCAACCCAAAGAACCACAATTTGTTTTTTTTACATTTAGTTTTCTGAAAAGATAAAACAAACCACATCTAACATGTTATTTACTGAGCATTAGACACACTGGTGGGGTCATTTACATTTTGGACAGAGCCAGTCAAGCTCTTTCTGCCTCCAGGCTTCATGGTAAGCTAAGCTAACCACCTACAGGGTTTACCTGCATATATGTATCCTTTAAACACAAGGTTGATTTCAACCATCTAATTTCAACCACCATTAAAGTGGGAACTACAACTTACTACTTCTTTATGTACAAATAATTTCAATTTTTGAGTTATGCTATAACGTAGCTGAAAGAGTGGTATCTTCTCACGTAAAGCTTCCAAAAAATAGGGCATTACCCTTTGGAAACAAAAATTTATGGCATAATTCTTTTTTTTTTTTGACAGAAAAAAAAAGGAAAAAAATGCACCTCAGGTTGAGAGCCAGACTTGAAGTGATGACTAGTCCTCACCCAGCCAACCACAGAAATGTGTTACCACTTAAAATGGGATGTCTTTGCATTGTGTTCATCTTTCTGCTCACTACTTTTTCATGCCAACACAACACACTCATTGCCAGACACACTTAAGAGAGCTCTCATTAATGTTAAACGCAGATATGCTTGAGTGTCAGTGGGGAAACTTCTTTAGCACCTTCTTCCATGAGGATTTACAGCAGTATCTCTTTGACACAACTAGGAAATAACAATTTATTGGCTTATTATATGACTCACACCCACAAGATAAGACTGGTATGTGCATGTAATCTTAACAAAGATAAACGCCAAAGAGGTATGTACTAATTATGCCTTGGTTAACAGTATAAATCTCCACATGAAATAAGCTCTATTGGAATTCCAGTGAACAAAAGTGTTCCCTGAACTGACCCTACATGTTCTGTTTATTGACTGCTAGTTGTGTAATGTTTGTTCTGCCAAGTATTGTGACTCATAGGTTTAGGCTTTTTATTTGTTTAATTTCAAAACTGTAATGCCATTTTTATTAGATACTGGTTTTTTACATGTCCATAAACATATTACCATGTCCAGCTGGGTTTCCCTGCTTTGTGTTTCCGCTGCTTTAAGTTTCTTAAGTTTGAGATGGGTGTGAGGGCCATTGTGGTCAATAAGAAAAACAACACAATATGAGAGTCTATTTTCAGCTCAGAGACCAAAGGCTGTTTGTCTTTCATGTGTGTTGTGGATGCGATACTCTTGTTCAAAGTAGACCCACCAGTTCAAGCCCCCAAGCTCCCCTCTCCTCTGGGATGGTTTTCCCCAAAAGGATACCACTTTCCTTCCATACTGGTGATTATAGAGTGCAGGAACCCGTGACTTTGTCAATGAAAGATATTTTTACAAAAACATACAGTTCAAGCACTTTTGTGTGGAAAGAATGTAAATTTCTCTGTATTTAAAAGGAAGGGGGAGGAGGGGGGTTAACTTGGAAATTTGGACCAATTCCATCCCAGTTCATCGCCCTTCCTCCCTCCCTCCCTCCTTCCCTCCCTCTTTCCCTCTCTGCCTTCTTCCCTTCTCTCCCTTCTTTTTCTTTCTCCATCCTGTCTGGTTTTCAGCAATGTGCTTCTCGTTGTCTGTCCCAGTGCATATAACTCTTAAGACGCTTGGTCAACATATTTCTTATGGTCGAAAACCACTCAAAACAAAATGTAATTCCATCTTTTTTTCTCTAAACAATGCTTGTTTTTCCCAAAGTCATACTGAAATTTAATCAACAGCCAAATGAGAGAAACATATAAGGGCAATTTCCATACGTGCAAGCACACTTTGAGAATGATTGTCATATATACAGTGGAGGAAATTAAGTCGATTTTCTGTGGGCTCGTTCACAGTTCCCTCAGGATACCTGGCCCTTTTCACTGTTATGATAAGTTAATTGTACACATAAATTACAGTTCCTGGTCATCTACACTTGGGTAAAGTAGCTTAACACACAGTTTAACATACAGGTCATATTAACTGAAGAGAGAAAAAATAGAATCAGTAATGTTTCTGTGTAATCAAATGTAAATAAAACACGTATTTAAACCAACACATTGGCCTTTTTAAATCTGGAAGTGAATACAGAGTCTAAATAAAACTATATAGGTATCAACAAATGTATTTTCCAGCTCCCAGCAAGTATAACACATTAGTTAAATACCATGTATGAGTTTTTCTCCCAGACGTTTATCTTGGCGAGGTAGGAAGAGATGCATTTAGATCTTGTGACTCTAAAGTGTATGAATGAAATCAATACCAATGAAGTTCTGTGACAATGTGGCGCCTCCTCTACACTGGGTGACCTTGTAATGAGGAAAATACTGACTGACAGCTTGAATTATATAACTGCAAAACATTGGCAGTTATTTTTAATTCACCTTTACCGTGATATGTATTTGGTGGTTAAAGGAGCTGTATGGCTTACTATAAATAATCATGTCCCCTAAATCCTTCTAAGTGTGCATCTATTATATATAAAGAGAACCATTTTCAAACAGAGTCTATTTCTGTTGCATGAGGAAACTCAAGTCACTACTGATGGTTGGTAATCTCCATCCGTGTGGGTCTTTTATCTTGGATCAACCAGTTGCTGATGACAAATATAGTCAAGACTTAGAATGAGGTTCAAGTGTGACCTGGCCTCCATAGCTGCCCGTGGACCAGCCTGGCTTTGAATGTCTCCTCAGTCTATGGGCCTGATCATCATGCGGACAGCTTTCATGGAGTAGAAGCCTCCGCCATAGTCAGCCCAGAAGATCCCATCTTGGAACTTGCTGCGGTAGACACCACCCGTGTACCAGACACCATTAAGATTGACTTGGCCACAGGCATTGTACCACCAGCCTCCTTTATGGAAATGGGCACAGTTACCTGTTGTGGAGGAAAAACATTGGATAATATTATTATTAGCTCTATGAAGAAGGAATGATTAGGAGATGATATTGACAAAACTTTTCAAGGAAGTCAATGCCTTCACTTGACTTTTAATGGCTAATGGTCGGCCTCTGTCGCATCTTGCTTGTTGTTGTGACCTTGTCAAAGTTCACAGAAAAACATACATTTTTGCATAAAGTAAATATTTTTCAGCTAACAAAACCTTGCTTGCTGTTCAGGCCCACATTGCATGGAACCTCACAAGTAGTACACAATGGTAATGCAAATAAACAAGCTACTACAAGCTTTAGCCTTAACAAGGTGGGGTGGATGTCACACAATTTGTTCACATCCACTATTAATATTTTATTGGATGTGAGTAAATTGACAGATTTGTCAGGATTTTTTCCATCAGCATATTTCAGCCTGTCTGGATTTTTGACCAGTGAAGACGAACCTTACCTTACACAACTTTTGGTATAATTGATGTGAAAGCTCAACATCTTGGAACCAGTCAGATAGAACTTTATAATTCCATGGTCACAATATTAAAATAGAGACTTGATATGATAATTAAATATCACACAACACTAAAAGAAGACTATATGCTACAAGAGTACAAAGGGACCCCATGTTCATCTACCTGAGAAGGCATCCTTGTCTCTATCCAGAGTTGTGAACTGTTTGCCATTATGGCTGCTGAGGGAGTCCCCGGCGTTTCCCTGGTAGGTGCCCAACCGCAGGCGGTATCCCTCACTCTCTGGCTCCAGGTGGAAACTGCTGTACTGAGCGTACACCTTTTTACCCATCCAGTCCTCCAGCTCCACCAGCAGCTTGTAGTCCCCCTGCCTCCCTAGATTGTAGATGCCTTCCAGACCAAGCCAGTACTCCCCATCTATGTTGCCAAAGCCGCTCTGAGTCAAAGGAAGATCAAAAGGAAGGTTACAGAAAAATTACCATAAATAATGTTCAGTGTTTGTTATGTGGTATCCCTTAGAGTTTAGAAACATGAGAACTGTTAGTAGCTTTGGAAGAGGCCATGGGATTGTTAACAGGACAAATGAAAACTTTCTTTTTGATGACATTTTGCTCATGGCTCTGTAGTTAAGAAAAACTTCAAAAGCAAAAAGCACTGTGGCAAAAGACTGAGACCCTGTCTTTGACATTCCTGAGAAAGATAAGTTGTAGAGTTTGTGCTGGAAAATAAGCATCTATCTTCAGAATGCCTCATCACTCAATCCCCACAGATCTCTCGTATCAACTGAAATGGCAAAACTGGAATGGGTGCTTGTGTTGAATAACCTCAAGCAATCTACATCTGGCGATGTGCCTCCAGAACACTTCACTTGGTAAAGGAGGTTGAGGTTTGTGATTGTGGATTAGCTGGGTGAGCCAGCAGATGATGAATGATGTAGGGTTTCAGTCCGGGGCCTCCTCTCTGGTGCTGTGTGTGTGTGTACATGTGGTGGCTTTGTGGGAGAGCTCAGAGGCAAATCAATGTTGAGGAGGGCAATTTAGCTTGCAGTTACACATGCACAAGCCTGGCCGGGTTGAATGGAACACTGAACTGCTGAGGCTGCCAGCAGCGATATACTCTGTCTCATTCGCACAGAGCTTTGATGAGTGGGCTCCATATAGTGTGGTGCAGTAAGCCAACCATCTATCCATCCAGGAAGGCACCATAGTAGTAGTGGTTTTGGAAAGAAATGCTTGCAGATTGAGCTGTGGAACATACCCTCCTAGTGGGCCATCTAATATTTCATAATGGGAATCTCAAACCAAATGACCTCGGACGAATAGTGCTGCTGACAGGGCGTTATATTTTACAGTAAGTGAAAACACAAGGATACTGGCCTAAGATACAGTTCCAAAGACCCCAGATGGTTGCTTTAGATGGGTCATATCACATCGCCACTGTTGTCTCTTGGTATTTAGAGGGTGGCCCATGAGAGTAGAGCGTAAAAATGAGACAGACAGGGCAGGGAATATGTCACTGTCATCACCTTGTAGTTATCCCAGTTCCTGAAGAAGTTAACCGATCCATCCCTCCTGCTCTGGATGACAGTCCAGCCCCCATTGTCTATATCTTGTTCACACCAGACCTGGACAGGCCTCTCCGCCTCATCTGGTCTGATGAGGTACATACCGCTGGTGCTATGACCGGCTTCCTGTGCTTCGAGACAGTCTCTGAACGGGCCTGGAAGAAAGAACAATAAGAACGGCAGGCATGTGGTAATCACTATTGTATAAAACCAGATAATGAACTACACATTTGGAAAATCTGAACATTAGCTAAGATAGGTTAATAATTGGTTTTGGGTTATTTGGTGCTACTTTTTTCTCTAATATTATTAAATTTATTTACTCTCATGTATTCCTATATATGTATAACAAACAAATTACTAAAAGCCTCAAAACAGGCTGGAAAAGTAGGCAAAGTTCCTTCAAGTAGCTAAGGGGGCAGTTAACACAAAGTTTTTACTATTGTGTTGTTACTGAAAACGTTTTTGTTTTTTTAAGATAGCACATTCCCATGGAAAAATAACTGTCTGAAGGTCAGATTCTCATCTCTCAAGCTTGGCCAAATATGTAAAGAGAATTCTGAGCAATTTTGGGCTATCCCCTTTTGCAAGGACGGAAACTGCAGCGTAGGTTACATGAGTTTACGTGATGATGAAACATTAAAGTCAGTGCTGACACAGGGTTAAATAAATAGGAAAGTAGCAGTAAAAAAGAAAAAAAATCGCACAAGCAGACAGAGTAAGAGAAAACAAAGATTCACTTGTTTACTATGTCCTCCCAGGATAGCATGGAAGAATGGGGCTAATTAAGTTATTTTAATAAGAAATTAATTGGCTACATTCGAGGTCAAAAAACCAAAATAGATATCTTGTTAACTCAGTTTTTAAAGGGGTCTATGTGAGTCTGTTCTTTTTCAAGGTAATTCTCTTTACAAGAGTTTTAATTACAAGCACATGTAGCACTTAGTTTATTTAAAAGGCAACTACCCCTCTCCCAGCTAATAATATAATAATGTAAAGGTGTAGTCTATTCACTTCATGAAGCATACCAGAGGTGCATCTACTTTGTGGTTTGCAGGACCCTATCACGCCAGCCTGGGTTTTGTCTACATCTCACATGCAATGGAACAGCCTTATACAGGATCATTTTTATACACAGCTGCACCGAAATCCTACACACTTTATTATTCTTGGGTGAGGGCAATCTAAATGTGTCAGGAATTTCTGTTGATGAGCAAAATCGCACTGGTTAGGTCTTTCTTTGCTTTGGTTTAAGTCCCCTGCCTCAATTCAGACATTACAACATTTTTATTTCCACCCTGGTTTGTGTTCTTTCTGTTGAGCAGGGAGCACAGTTCCAGCTGAATTTGCGAATGTGTAACCTTTGAAAATGAGGCCACTGGCCCACCTGCAAGCTGCATTCAAAGTCAGAGATTATTAGTTTGTTATGGTTGGCCTTCAAAGTCATGACTGCTCTACATTTAACTATGACTGTTTTGGATTTTCGTGACTAAATCAAGGAATGGATGGATGGATGGATGGATGGATGGATGGATGGATGGATGGATGGATTATTCACTAACTCACCTTCAGTACTGAAATTTCTCTCAGGAGGTTTCTGGACTTCCAGGGTACCACTTGTAGGTGATGGCCCAGAACGAGAGCCTCTTTCCCGAGCAAACCGGGTGTTGTCCCTCTGGATCTCATTGGTAAAACGTGGCACATTGACAGGAATGTTCTCAGGCACCACCTGCACCAGTGGCGGTCCCAGTGGTGGGTGATCATGCCTGCGGCTGTACACCTGCATGCAACGCTCTTCCAGTGCTCCAATCAGCACTGACTGGTTGTTCACAACCGCAGACAGCGCTGCGTATTTGGCCTCCAGTTCCCTGTACCTGGAGGCCAGACGAAGTGACTCAGTGGTTGCATTAAGGATGCGTGTCTCCAGCTGGGCCAGTTCCAGAGAGTTGTCTCTCTTCCTGATGATCTCATGGAGCAGCTGCATGTAGAGTTGGGTCACCCTCGAGTTCATGTTCCTGCTCTCTTTTCTCAATAGCTTCATCTCATTTACCAAGTTGCCATCCACATCTACCACCAGCTTCAGAGTCTCCATCTCCCGACGCTGCTTTGACAGAAGATCGCGAACTGCAGCCACATCCAGGCGCGTCACTCTGTCCTTGTCAGTTGAATAACCCCGGGCAGCACAGATGGGGCCTGTGATCTTCTGTTCAGGGACCAAGAAGGTGTAAGAGCACTTTTTGCTCTCTCCATTGGCCTCTGGAGCCCTTCGTATCCGGGAAAGGATGGGGTTTTTGGTGAGGGCTTGGCTGTTGCTCCAGAGAGCCAAACCAAGCAGAATAAATAGGCTCCATGTTCCAGGTCCCATGGTTCTTCCTCTATTTATCAGCAAAAAAGCAACAGATCTATATAAAAAGAAAGGAAATTGAGATAATTTTACTTTAAAGATAAAGTTGTTGTTATTCTATTTTATACTTAAACAAAAACTATACTATATTAAACTAAATAAATCACATAAAAGATTTGTCTGTCTGTTAATACTTTACAACTGTCTGTCAATACTTACAACAACACTCATGAACTGCTAAGTATATTGGTTCCTACTGTATATGTAAATCTTTAATCTTTCATTTGAATTTGAATTGAATTTTAATTTGCGTTAGTGGTCCATCCCTCTTACCTGAAATTCCAGCTATTAGCCTCAAGATTTGTGTCCTTGACTCAAATTCACATTGACTCAAAATAAACTACAATGCCCATGTTCATTATAGTGAGGGGACCTGTCACCATGTTCAGCACTTATTGGCTCACTGATGTATAGTTCTTGGACAGTGGTGGAGCTCTATGACACAGGAGGATTATGCTATATCATGCCTTGGCTATGCTGACAATACTTGGTTTTGGTATTTTCATTTGACTGTTGACGTAAGCGAGATATCAAATATCACCAGACTTATTCTTTACTTTGGTCCAAGTATACGCTTCCTTTTTTGCTACCACTCATCCTGTACTTTCTTTTCAATTTCCTACCAGGATCACTACCAGAGGACTACACTGCTATGCAGATGTTTTCTTTTCTTCTCTTATCCAATATAACCACCGTGCCTGCACATTTTAAATAGTCCAAGAGCATCTGTTGGCATGATGCAGGAAGTCAAGACTCAACACAAGAGTCTTGTTTAATTCTCAAGTAAGTGAGCATTAAAATATAAAGTGAAAATTAGCAGACTCTGACACAGACACAGGTGGTTTCACACATTAAGTACTGTAGTCGTTCCTACCCTTGGCAAGCTGTCCCTTGTAGTGGAGTTAAAGCAGTGCCAACCACCCACCACGTATCTGTTATCATAACTCATATTTTCAATACATTCCCTCATGGGTTGTCTTTCATTAAGGCCCTTGCCACATCTGGATCAGGTGTCTGGGTGTGTGCAAGCACCGAGATCTGTTTTTCATATTTCTGTAGATCTCCCGGGTCAGACCTTCCACGAACCTCCCCTATAGTCTTTCAGTGCACCTGCACTGGCTCATGTGAATTAGTAGGTCAAAAGCCTTTGAGTCTGACAAAAGGTTTGACTGAAAATGAACATATTTGGCAGAAAATGGAGTTCATGGCTGTGGACACTGAACACACCACTATAAAGGGCTAGCATCCACCGTCAGTGTTTGATGGATTCTTGGGCTGTAGAACTATCATTATTGAACAAAATGGTAGAAGTCAGCAGGTGGTCACGATTGAGTCTCACTAACTCATTTTAACTGATTGGTACAAATAGATGAATGTGAATTTGGTGAGGAATAAAAGAAACTGGTGCATTTGAGGAGCAGCAGGGGGAGCAGGAATCCCTGATTTATGAGTAATGTTTTCTGGAGTCTATTTTTGGAAGGAAAGCCTGTGTTTTGATCTTATTGGTTTTGACAGCACAACGAATGGCGCAGGGGTGGGTGACGTTCAAAAATGCATGCTAAGTGAAAGATCCCTCCTTCCATATTCAATAGCGAGGCTTGGCTCTGGAAGCAGGGCTACTGGAGAGCCAACTGCAGGCTGATTTTGGCAGTGGTTCCAAATCCAACCAGAAGGCTGTCTGATGGATATGGCCAAGGAGGTTAAGTAACCTCTGTCTAACACCTCTGACAGGCACACAATATGACTTCATATCAGAACTCATCAAAAAATAAATCCACAGAGGATTTTAACAGATGGCACAGAAGCAGAATTAAGCGAGTCCAAGACAGAGACAGCAGGGGTTTTGAATCATTTCTGTGGTCTCCTCTTGATGTTTAGTTGCACTGAAGAGTCCTGACCACAGTTAATGGGACAGATCCCAGAGAATTACCTAAGATCAAACTGCTGATGTAGCAGAATTGGAGCATTTTATCATTGTCGTAGGAAAAAAACATGCTGGCCTCAAGGGAACTATATAATACCACATTTCTGTGTTTTCATGACTTCTTGAAAGAAAGAAAGTGCCCAAGCCAACATTAATTTTTAATAACTATGTTGTTGCAGTACAAGGTTATTTCAGCTTTAACATATGGAACAAGCTGCAGTTTGTTTTGTCACAGATTATAATCAATCTAAGGGCAAAGGAAAGGACATTTTAGGGAAAACAGGCCATGTGTCAGAGCTCAGAGGCACCTTGGCGCTGTCAGTCAGTTATTATTAAGTGGAGAGTACTTTTTCCTGTCTTTCCGTAATCACAGGTCATCCCCTTCAATGGCTCTGTCTCAGCAATTGGCCCGTCTGCAAGTCTCCAACCACACAATATGAATCTCACAGGCCCCAGCCTGACAGGAGTGACAGTGTTTACACAGAGGCTCCTTGGCCAGGGCTGTGAATCTCATCGGCAGTTATTACCACCAGGTTTCTCTCTGTCGTTCGCACCCTGCTGGTCTTCATCAAGTCAGCCACAGCAGCCATTTTTTTGTTGACTTTTCAAAGGGGTATTTTCTCCTCTCCTCTCCTCACCCAGAGCCAGACCCGACCAGATCCAGCCACCTCATCTATATTAATGCGGTTCTTGCAACCAGACAGGTCTAACTTTGCGGTGGCTGGTTTTCCCAGCCCAGAGGAACAGGGGGACATGGCCAAATGGCCCACTGACTCTAAGTGCTGCCACTGAGCTCTAACTGTCTACTGCTAAGCTCCTCAATTAAAAGATTTTCTTTGACATTCAAGTCATCAAAAAGCTTACCCCTGGAAAGTCACATTTGCGTCCCTGGTTTTCTTTTCCAACTTTATTTCAACATACATCATGAATATATTGCAAATCAGAAAACCCCCCCTTCTTTTTGTTGTGGCTTTTGCTCTTGGCCGGCAGATTTTTAGGACTGTGCCAATTAGCCCACAAGTTATTCTGATGGTGCCAGTGATTAAGTCTGTCTGCTGAGGGGGATGACATGATGCATGAGCTACAGCATACATTGTGAATTTCATTTATGTCGCATATTTTTGAGTAAAGTGCTTTACTTCAATCAACTTTCAACAATAAATGCAATTTTTTTTTTAAATTTGCATTTGTGACTGAGCAATTTCAATACTTTTTGAGGGAGAACAGAAAACACACACCCAGTCCCATATTACTCATAAAGCAGTGAAACAGTAAAACTCTTACCCGTGTCAGCGGGTTCACTCAGTGGTCCAGGATGTGCAGGTTAGTTTGACCCGGCTTGGTGTCTCACTTGTGGTTCCTGTGCAGCTTCATGCTCTCCATTCTCCTCCTCTCACTCCCATGTCTCCCTCTGTCTTTGCTCTCATTGAGAATGAAGGCCTGCACGAGCAAACACTGTCCACCAGGAGAGAACAGTGGAGGGTGGTCCATACACAGAGAGAGGAAGGCTGATGGTGCGATTTTCTCTGTAGTTTGAGCAGAGGGAAGGCTTGGCCCTGCCTTCCTCCTCTGATGTCACATAAAGTTAGAGGGTGAGGGTTCAGATTGGCTGGGAGTCAGCAAGAGTGGTGAGGACACTCGAAAATCAAGTTTGCTGTCATCATTTAATTCTCATTAGATATTGTTTGCATGGTTAGTTTGTCTCCCACACATGCAATTTGTCTGTAAGGTTTGTGGTAGTTCATGACAGTTACATTCTTTCCTTGCCTCTCCTACACAAAAAACACACACTCATCTGCCAACTTTGCTCATATCTCTATATTTCTCACAGGCTACTTACTGCTCCTCACAAAGCTGTTTCCCATCAGCTCGAATCTAATGACTGAATGATTCTGGCAGTTCAGTAGCTTTGACATAGTAACAGGAGGTCTGTTTTGGATGTGAGTGCTTCTCTTGTGTTTGCTCCATACATGGGTTGTGTGTGCCTCTCATTGTAATCCAAGAGCTATTGGCAGCTGTGTTTATTTTGTTACGAGGACAATATGCAGAGGGCTTTGCAGACAAAAAAGAAAAAAAGCCCCCCCAGCTAAATGTTTTGGATTTGAGGAGGAAGCACAGGCTTTGATGCATGGGGATTCTCTGTGTGGGGAGACATACTTCAGCATGTGGGAGGACAGTTTCGCTTATGAGCAATCCAGGCAGGACATTCATAATATAGGAGAGTGTGTATGTGCACATCACAGAGTTGTTGGCTTGTGTGTGACCCACATATGTGTGAGGACATATGTTTGTGTATGTGTGATTGAGAGTGTGGATGTAATAGAGGTTGTCCAATTTAAATAAATGACATAACTGTGATGAAAAAAGCAGAAAGAACAAATTAAAACCATGGACACAAATTTTCTGTATCTGCTCTATGCGTACAAGTCAAGCTGTTGTCTGGAACAATGGTTCCCACACTGGAGGTTACATCCAACCAAGAAATATCAAGACAATTTTATTTCTTACACAAATGTAATATATGTGATGTAATTTCCGTTTTGTGAAATACTACATCCAAAATAAATACACATGTAACATTTTATATAAAACCTATTATAAATATATAAAACCTACCTATATATATTGTATGGCAAACTCTAAACTATAACCTTAACCCTAATTACTGTCTTTATCTTTATCTCTGGAAATTGAATGATTCACTGCTTATTATATTCTTTGTTTCTTTGTTTAAGAAGTATTTGTCTCTCATGAAATGCTCCAAGCAGCAGCTCTCTCTGTGAGCCCCTCCTTGTGGCTAAAAGAGTTCACTGCCCGCTCCACCTGTACAGACACTGATAGATAGATAGATAGATAGATAGATAGATAGATAGATAGATAGATAAAGGCGGACTCACACTTTCAGCATAAATAAACAAGCTATCATCCTTTATGCCCCGGTGACGTCATGAGGACTGACCAATCGGAAGCGGTCAACCTGTGACGGTTGACTCTCGACGACCGACAGCAGCGACTTTAACCTAAACACAACAATGTGTCCCAACTTTTCTTTACCTCATCGGGAGGAGATGGATTTCACTGGTGGCTCTTGATCCAAACTTTGCTTGACCTGCTTACTTTTCTTTTTCTTATTTTTTCCTTCTGTTTTTCATTATTTGTTTTTTCCCAGTCGACAGTTCAGCTACTCATTAAACATGGTGAGTTTGGCCCTTTCCTTTCTACAAATAGTCTTTTTTTTTTTAAATTTATTCTCAGTGAGTCAATAACCAAGGCTTAAATTATGAGGACCAACATGCAGTTGTCCACTTTGCCCTCACAGGCCGCTGGGATTAGGTGATTTAAACAGGGCTTTACTTCTGTTCATCTGCTGCGGATAAAATTAGACTCCTGTAGTGTCAGGGATCCTGTGTCATGTTGATCTGTGCTGAGCCCAGAGGAAAAAGCCTGTCAGACAACTGTCACTGTCTCTATGTGCTTTACAAATATGTTTATGTGAACAGACAAAAAAGAAAAAACCTCTTACATATGTAGGATGTTACTGCATAGATGTATCACAGAAATGGAAAAGCACCCTAATAAATCATAAGATATTTGCACTAAAGGATCATCTCAACCAAATTCCTTTACTAAGTTATTTGATGTTTATTGTCAGTGAACCAAACCTCCATTATCCAGTGATTTGACTCCTCTCATTGCCTGGTGATGTGTCGCAGGATGCTGAGGGACCGCAGAGCTTGTGCGACCTCTGTTTGGCTCAGGTGTGCCACAGCCTGGGCTCCCTGTGCAGCAGGAGAGCAGACGGCTCTATGAGCCTCCGTTGGGCCCCACTGTTCCCACAGGAGATGGCTGACCAGCTGCTGCGAAAGATGGCAACTACAGGTGGGTCAAGAGGATGGAAAAGGCTCCAGCAACATCAGTATCAACAGCCGTGGGACACTGCAGCTACTATAGTTAGAGAAAAGGAACAGGACAGATGTGACTTACTCGTGACCTGTTATAGTTATCATTCTTCATGCACACAGCTTCCTGTATAAAATGTGAGAATATCACTGTCCCCAACTTACTCTGTCGTCTTATGATTTGTTAGTTAACAGTGTACCATGCCAGGGTGAAATGATAGGAAAATTCTACTCCACAAACATTAATGTGGCTAAACTGATGCTACTTTTTCCTACAACATCGCTCTGTTTGCTTCTCTCTAAAAGGGATACTGAATGACACAACTGTTGGGATTTTCCGAAACTGCAGGGAGCTCCGCCTGCGCCGAGCCTCCATCCACTGCTGCCCAATATCTGCTGAAGCTTTCCGTCTGGCCCTCTGCCCTCATCGTCTCCAGGAGCTAGATGCCTCCTGGGTCCCAGGGGGCCTTACTGGGACTAGCATTGTCTCAGGCTTGGCCTCCAACCTAGAGTGCAGATCCAGCCTGCAGAGGTTGTCCCTCAATGGGCTCCATCTGGACTGGGACTCTCCACAGGAGGACGGGGGGGTCCAAGTTGGCTTTAGCTCTCTGCAGGGCCTGAGGACGCTAAACTTGGCCAACACCGACCTGACGGATGCTGCCCTAGAGGATATCTGCAGACTCCCTCAGCTGGAAACTCTGGATCTCTCCTGCAGTGCCGTCTCAAACCTCACGGCACTCCTTGAGTGCAAGAACTCCCTGAGGTCTTTAATCGCCCACCGGCTCCGGCAGCTGGATATGTCACCTGCCAGGCTGCTCTTTGTCCTCAGCCAGCTTCACGCTCTCAGGCATCTGGACTTTTCAGATGACCACTTTGCTGTGGATGACAGTGACATAAGAGAAGGGGATGAGATGGTGCACCAGCTTCTGGAGGGAAGTCCCCAGGTTCTCCCCTCACTTGTTTCTATAGATATCTCCGGGCGGAAGAGGGTCACTGAGGCAGCGGTCCGAGTGTTTGTGGAGTCCAGAAGTGGGCTGGGCTTCTTGGGCCTCCTAGCCACTGGAGTTAGCTCCTGTAATGTCCTTTCTTCACTGAAAAACCTGAAAGTAAGGATCTAGTGTGAGCATTGGGCACACAGTTGATGTCATGCTATGGTGTGTGAGATGCCAGGACATCATGGGTAGACACATGAGCTTGGTTTAAGCATAAGTTTCTCATTTGAATTTGACTTGAGGCTCCTTATTGTGTATGTACTGAACATGCCTGCTGCATTTCCTGTCTCTGTGATGCTGCTGATCTGCTGTGTCTGTGCAGGTAACTGGAGAGGCTAATGAGAACCAGGTGTGTGAGGCCCTGAGACGCTACAGAGACAGGGAGTGTTTCACACGAGAGGCCCTCGTCCATCTCTACAATCTAACCACAGACATTGACAAACCCCGTCCGGATATGTTACAGGTATTGTCCAGTATTGACCAGTTCCTTCATCGATTGCATTCTTGTGACACAGAACAACTGGACAAGAGCTGGAACCATAGGTTGATTAATCAGTGAGGTGAAGGACAGAAAATGAATCTACAACTTTATTGATAGTCAACAAATCAAGCATTTTTCAAACACGCCACCATATTTACAGATCAACAACTCACAGACAGAATGATGGCCAAAACTACAATGACAAGAAACTAGAATTATACTATATATACTAATATAGTATATAAATACATAATCTGTAACGCTTATTTTCTGCAAGATGAGATGACAGTTTTAACCTTAAACCATCATTTAAACTGAAAAAAAGGAAAGAGGTATTTTCAACAGACCAGATCATAAGAATAAACATATTTATAGGATGGCATAGGCAAATAAACAGAAAATACATTAACTTAATTTTTTTCAGAAAGCTGGAGTTTAAAATCTTCAAAAGAAAGATTTGAATGTTCTTTGTGTCCAGTCCTGTTTAGAAGGAGCATTAAATTTCAAACCACTTTGTCCAAGCTGAGGGTGAAGATGCAGAGCAGATAATGTTACATTGTCCTGTGAGCTGACATTATAATTACTGTACTTAGATGTGAGAAGAGGGGAATTAATGAGACAGTTTCTAGTGAAGCCAAACAAATAAAGAACACATTGCTCTATATCTGTACAGCTATCCCCACAGCTGGCTTGGTGAAAGGCTGTAGGAGGTAGGAGGGTTACACAGCAATACAAAGCTGGGAATTGTTTTAGACAGTTTCCAGCCTGCTGACAACAGTCACGAACATAAACAGCTTCTCATCTGTTGTGGAAAATATTGTTGCGTCTTGGAACCAAAGTTCCTGAGCACTTTCCGTCTGGCCCTCTAAGAAGTTTTAGTAATGTCCAAATCAACTCAAGAAAAAACTTGGGTACCAAAGGAGGGCAGTTCAAAGTGTACACAGGTTACACCAGAAAGACTCTGAACTACAATGGCATGTGCCTCTTCTTTTATTCTCTTGGGATCGCTGGTTCACGCCTACTGACCAGCCCCTTTTAACATAGACCTTATTACACCATTATATTTTGTCCTTACATCAGCTGTTACTGGGCTTCCAGGTACTTTGTCCATACACGTCTTATTTTTTTAAAATGCCATTCTCCATTCATTTTACACCATTATTTTCATGATTCCTTTTATCCTAATTTTTACCAAGTTATTCTTGCCTTTTTTACACCCTTATTTCTTAACTTTCTCTTGTGGTTATTTAAAAAAAAAAATGTTTATACAATACAAGTACACTTTCCATCATATAGGGGTGACTGATTTTAACATAATACATGCACTTGGGGCACTTCCAAGGATACAAAATGGGGTTACATCAAATGACATAAGATAAAATAAAATGTGAGGTTTACATAAGGCATGATTGGAATAATGCTTCAAAATACAAGTTTAACATATTTCTGCTGAATGCTTATCATGTAACATTACATATTATAATCATCATTAGGCATTGCATTTTGTCTTCTTCTACATATCACAAGTCTCCAACAAAAATTATAAAACACATCCAAAGAACACATGTGATCATGAAATGGATCTCCTGTTTCCTGTAGTTGGTGCTGAGCGGGATGCAGAGCCACCCTAGCTCCCTGCAAGTCCACCTGGTGGCCACTGCATGTGCATTCAACCTGACCACTCAGGACCTGGCAGAGGCCATGCCGGTCAGCCTGCTCACTTCCACTGTCACCCAGCTGCTGTACGCCATGAAGACCTTCCCCAACCACCATCAGGTGAGGGGTTATTATGCAGCAACAATGACACCATGTCGTTACACAACAGAAAAATGCAAGTGTGAGAAAGAGGTTACCGTGAGCTGGATTGTCATGCATCAGATCTTTAATATATCATATAATATTTTCTGTTTTAAATGTTGCATTTGGTTACAGCTCCCACTCTGCCACCTTCAGACAGTATCTGTTGTAAAAAGTTATATAGTTCTATAAAACCTCATATTCACATAAAGTATACATTTATGTTTTCTTACACCCATATGTTTCTTAAATTCATAAAATATTTCATCTCTCCAGGTTCAGAAAAACTGTCTACTGGCACTTTGCAGTGACTACATCCTTCAGGATGTCCCATTTGACAAGTTAGTTTACTTTCATTCACTTATAATATGAGTTATGGTCGTGCAGCAGCCAAGATAATCACTGCACTAACAGCGTGGTGCTATAATGTTTTTCCAGCAGAGTGCGATCCAGCTAGAATATATTTAGTCCTTAAGTCTATCTGCCAAAAGAAATAGTCCTTCCAGATGTAAAAGTGCAGAGCTGGACTCATACTTTCTTCAAACTTGTCTGTACATTATTGGTAAATTTTATAAATCCGCGTCCCCTCAACCCATACTGTTCTCATGCTTCAGGTATTTAGCAGCCACGCTGGTGATTAACTGGCTGAGCAGCCACGAGGATCCGACTCTTCAGAGGATGGCTGTGGCTGTCATCTCCATTCTGGTGGCCAAGGTCAAGACACTGTCATTGACTGTGCATTAGTCTGCTGCAGGAAAATAGTACGGCACCTGTTGGTCAGCAGCTGTACCTCTGTGGCACTGCTCTGAACAGCCAGCTTTATGCTTTCATTTAGTCTGGTGAAATGGGGTCATTTCCCTTTAGGATAAAATGTTTCTGTTTAAATCTGACATTTAGAAAACACAAATAAAACTCAAAGAGGAACTCATCTGTTTGTTTTATTTGCAGTTGTCCACAGAGCAGACTGCACAGCTCAGCGAGGACGTTTTCATTATGAAGGTACATTTACAATTTCAGGGTGTCTGTTTCAAACTTAGCACCAGATATGCATGAGTGTATTTCTACTTTCTCTCAGTTTTCCATCTTATACAGCATATACTCATCTACTCCTCTGTTACTACAGTATCCAATCACATTTGTCTCATTGTGCACATAATTAAGCAGCTCTTTACACTGCAGTTATTTTTAATGTCCTGTGCCATGTAATATATATATATGTGTGTGTGTGTGTGTGTGTGTGTGTGTGTGTGTGTGTGTGTGTGTATATATATATATGTATGTATATATGCATCTCCCTCTCCCTACCGAAGGATGCTTCTGTTTACATTGATGGATGTTATTTTCCTTTTTTTCTGTCCTGTTTTCTCCTCTCCTCGGCTCTGTCTAACAGCAGCTGCTGGCTATCGTGCAGCAGAAGGCGATGGTGGGAGTGGTGGACTCCACACTGAAGTTTGCCCTGAGTGCTCTGTGGAACCTGACGGATGAAATGCCTGCCGCGGCCCGCAACTTCATCAAGTGCCAGGGCCTGGAGCTGTACGAGGAGGTTCTGGAGGTAGAGGAGCTCAAAAAAATAAATGAATAAATACAAATACACTTATATACTCATGATGACAAATGCGCCTACATAGGGAGGCACACACACACACACACACACACACACACACACACACACACACACACAAACATTTTTCCTCTCATGCTGTCCCTTTTTGTGTTGCAGTCCTACTACAATGAACCATCTATTCAACAGAAAGTTCTTGGCCTCCTGGTGGGTGCTGTGTGTGTATGTGGTGTTAATAGTTCTGAAGGTGTTTTGACCATATGCCATGTGTGGCACAGCAGGCCATGTTCTGGTTTTTATAGCTTATTTGCACTAATAGTTGCCATAGCTGCATGAGAATGTATCAACCAAAATAACAATTTTATTTTCTTTTTGCTGCTTTTCCCAGATTTAGAGCTTAATAATGTTAAAACAGGCTGCATCTGGATTGCATCAGATATTTTTTTTATAATGCAATTGTCAGTAGGAACTAAATTAAATAAACCTGTAAAATCTATAAAACTGTTCCTGTATCCCCTCTCCCCCTAAGACCTTTCTGAATGTTATTATTGCTGATATTATTTGTCCTGTGTCACAGAACAACATAGCAGAGGTGGAGGAGTTGCAGGCAGACCTGTTGGAGGAGGACCTGCTGGAACACGTCCTCAGCCTCCTGCAGGACTCACAGGTGGAGGTTGGGGTCCGTTATTTTGCTGGGGGTATTCTGGCGCAGCTCACGTCCAGACCAGAGGCCTGGACCCTGGATGAGGAACTCCGCACTACCATACTAAAGCAGTTGGTGTGTGTTTTAGATGCTGGCTTTCATTTAACGGTCAATAAAATTCCCCTTTGGCTCTTTTCAATGTGTCTCTTTCTTTGCAGCATACTTCCATAATGACATGGACCCAACTGGAGAGAGAAATGGTCTCTTACAGGTGAGAGGATTGGCAAACTGGACAGAACAGAGAGAGCCTCTCAGAGTGAGGCATTTTAAATGCGTTTACTCATTCTGTCTGTTCAGTTCAACATCAAATGGAAGCTACATGTTGCATAACACTATTTAAATTGTTTCCCATCAATTACACATCCTACTCTCTCTCTTTAACACTCTTATATTATATATATTTTGATTTTATGTATGTAATGCTGGCATAGTCTGTAATACCATGTGCATGTAACATAATTGTCTCATTTTTATAAATTATTAGATCTGATATATATATTTAGCACATAGAATACAATCATAAGTGCAAGAGAAAACTTGTATAAACCCAGGAAAACATTTTGAAAGCTGAAAATGATTGAAATCACTTTATAGTGCTCAGCCTCTTTTTTAATCTTAGTGTTCTGTGCTGCCCATATTTCAGGTCGTTCCGTCCATTTTGCCCTCTGCTTCAGACTTGTCAGCCCTCGGGAGTGCAGCTGTGGGCTGTCTGGGCCATACATCTGGTCTGCAGTCAAAATAGTAAGACACACAAGGGGGATAGGGGGATAAGGGTTATCGTGTGTGTATTGCAAGACCCCTGCAAATGTGAAATGATTGCTGCTGAAATTGCTGATTATCATTCTTTCTGTGTTTTGCTGTGAGTTTCCCATTAAAATTCCACATTATGCAATATTAAATTGCTTCAAATAGACCTGTCTGGTTTATTAATAATGAGGTGGTGTTGGAGTTGAGGATCTATTCCTCTCTCATTTTCTTCTTCCTCCTCCATCTCTCTAGCGTCACATTACAGTAGCATGCTGGAGACTGAAGGCATGACTGAACTTCTGAAGGCTTTGGCTGCACATCCCAACACACACAGCGACATTAAAGGGCTATCAGAGACCATCTTGCAAATGGTAGAGCAACATCAGAGTCACTTGGGGGCCTTCAACAACCAGACGGGGGCTCGAAATTCTTGACAAAAATGTAAAAGGACTGATTTTATTTTAGGTGCTGCCTTTGAGCTGTGCCTAAAAACTACTAGACGTAAGGCTGCAGATACAGATTCGATATACAGCTCATGTGAGGAGCTAATAGTAATGGAATAAATAATATATATATAAATATATATATTTGATATAGACATTGTATAATCACTTGTGAAAAAATATTTTTAATTATTTACTTTAGTAGTAATGACAGAACATTTAAATCCTTTGAAAACATAAAAAATGTTTACAGAGATCAGTAAATATTCTCTAAACATTTTGCACTATTTTGAGATAGAATTGCTGCTTGATGTAAAAAGTGTCTTTTTTTAATGACGTGTTCAAAATAAACTGAAGTTGGAGACCAAAGCTTGTGCTGTGAATCATGCATAGATCCAAAACCAGTCACTAGAGGGTGCTTTAGGACTGTAGCTTCAGGGCTGGTTTGCTCTTCAGCCCTGTTCATGTAAAATGCTCAGTCATTAGATGTATAGATTACAAATCATACAGGATACAAGTGACAAGATACTAAAGCAGCCTGAATCTGCAAAGTCTTTTCTTTGTGAACTGAGGGCTTCATTATAAACCAGCCGTGCTTGGAAACAATTTATCTCTCTGTCTCTCTCTCTCTCCCTCCGGTGAGATGATGCTGAATTCATTATATTTTACGTAACACAGCTGGAAGACAGAACTGCTTGTAGGCATCTACAGAGTCTATTCTAAGTTGGCCTATTAATAATTCCCTTTGAAAAGTGGATTAACAAGCTCACATGAATATTTGAGTTGCATCACTGTGTTCAACTTTTAAGTGTCAAATCCCCTTAAGGAATTCAAAGGACTCCACTAAACAGAATATGGCTTTGCATGTCTGTGGTGCAGCCAGGTCAGTCATTGTCTTATCAGTGGATGGCTCTAGGTTAGGAAAGAGCTGCGCAAACTGACCCAGGGTCAGCATTTAACAGCATCTTCAACCTCTAAACATTCAACTCACTGTGACAGTCCCTTTGGATCAAAGGTCAAGTGCCCTATAGTGAACACCGTGAGAAGTTCAAGTCCTGAGAAGCGTGGGGAAGCTGCCCTGCTTTTCAGAGGCTGCAGGTTAGTCTGCATTGTGCACAGTGACTGTTGTTTATGTGGAAAACGTATTAAGTGAAGAGATAAAGTTAACAGAGGACCAAAAGGGTAATTGTGGTGTGTATTGCATTAATCAGGCCTTAAGTTTCTGTCCGTGGCTCTAAGAGTACATCAATATTCAAGTGACACATGAGACAGAGGCGGACAGAGAGGCTGTATCAAATAGACTGAGGAGGAAAAACAAAGGAGGAGTTATAGCAGCAGATAGACATTTTGAGAAATGTGCTTATTTGTTTTCATGCTGGAAGTTAGGACAGAAGCTCGATACCACTCAGCCCTGGAAACTAAATGAGCCTACTGCCTACAGAAGTTGGTTGGCTTAGCTTTGCTTGAAAACTGGGGTGAAACAGTTCTGGCTCTGAGACTTGGTGAAACCACAAGTTAACTGCTTGACTACGTTTTCACTTAAACCAACTTCCAGTCTACAGGTCATCGGCTACTATGTGTGGTATTTTGGTGTTTTTACATTTATTTATTTACGGATTTTAAAAAACAAGATTTAACAATGTCTGTATATATTTAGTCAGCTTTAAGCGCTAGCTTGTGAAATGAACAATAATTGAACAGCACCTCAATGTTATGTATTGTGACATTAAAGTATGCTGGTAGGATTTTGTTGCTTGACTCTCGCAATAATTGTGACTTTGGTTGCGCACGTGCAGTACCCAGGGCAGTACTAGAGTTTGACCAATCACATCGCTGGATTCAGCCCTCATATTTGAGGCGGGTTGGTCAACTGCAGGTCCACATCTACTTAAACTGTTTTACCAGTCCTCACTCTGCCCGACTGAGCATGTGCTCTACCTCCTCTGCTAAGGTAAAGGGCTGTAGTAGGTGTAGAAAGTTGAAGTTAGAAACCTGGAGAACTATTAATGTCGATGATGTTAGCCTAACAGTAGGCGATAAGCTAGCTGCAAAGCATTTGTGTGTGTGCGCAAGTGTGTGAGAGATGAGGAGCCTGACAGTGTTTTTATTACAACATAAGATTTTTTTTATCCCTGAAAATGAAAAAAATTAACATTTAAAATGAATTGTAAATGTAACATCTTACAAATTAACAAATTAATGAAATTCACTTACTGTCACCACTTAATATATATATAATCTATAAGCACACCATATTCATCAAGAAAACAATGGTTCTCAGCAGATGCACTGAAACTTGACTCACTTGATTATAATGTAGTGTAAATATTATATTTTAGAAAAACATTGTCAAAGTTACAAAACTTGAGCTGAATATATGTAAAAACAAATGCTCCTTGTCAAAAACCAAGATTTTCACTTTCCTCTGAACTGACATGTCACATTGTTCACATATGGACACAAACAGCTGACTATTCCTCACTGTAAATATGTTAGAGGTCTTCCCAAAAACATACGATCATATTATTTTCTTCATAGCCTATTCATATGTTTAATAACTCGATGGCATCCTGATGAGTAGGGAAATGGCCGTGTGCAGAGCAAACCAGTGTGGAAGCATGTGAACTAAGTTTGTACTTTGGTTGGCAGATCTGAGCTCATTAACACTTCAACAACACTTTATATTTAGTTTGTTTTATATGTTTAAAAGCAAAAGTTTAAAAACATCCAGCTGTGGTTTCACAGTAGACTCCAGGAAGTCCCTGCTCATGGCCAAATAATAGCTTGGCACATAAAGTTGTTTACGCTGTGGCTTTTGTATGGATTGAACCAACAGGATATAATGTTAAATAGCGAGGTTTAGATGTGTTGGTATGCCAATTTTGTTTTGAACATAGCAAAGGCAGCTATTAGCCACGCCAAGCTAACTGGCTGCTGGCTGTAGCTTCATGTTTACCATATAGACATGGGAGAAGAATCAATGTAACTTTCAGCAAGAAAGCAAATTAATTTCCTAAAATCCCTAACTCTCCAGTCAAGAGATGTCCAGAGAGATAGAGAATGGGGTAAAAAAGAGAGAAGTAGAGATGCTTGAGGGGAAATTGACAGGTGCAAAAAAAGGGACCTATGGCCAAAAATATCTTCAGACGAGATAAATAAAGCAAGAGAGTGATAAAGGGAGACATGCTGGAGATGAGAGGAATAGAGTGAGTCAAAGGGTATTAAAGACCCTTTCATGCTCCACAATTGTTTGGGCAAAAATACCACAGACCAATTTGCAGATTCCCTGTCTTAGTTTGAAATTTCATTGTGCCACTTTTGAGTTGCAGCTTAGTGTGAGTAAGCATGTCGTTATCTCACTTGCGCAGGCAGCTCTAATGGATTAACACAACTGTGAACCAGTCTGGGCACCAACAGTACACTCATGTAAAATGCAACACATCTCCAGCTGTGAGTATACAAGTGCATCTGATCATTTATGTTAGACAGTTTCTATGGTCCATACGTGTATTTGCGCAGCTCAGTCTGCAAGCTAACAAAACCCCAGTGGAGACTGTGAGGTCAAAAGGTTTTTCACTTGGATGCTAATTAGACACCCGGTAACCTTCTAAATACCCAGAGACCAAAAGAGGAGGAAAAGTACATTCAAAGAGCAGGAAGAGAGGTCGAACAACAAGACAAAGCAAAACACTTCTCCAGGCAGAACTGTGACGCACAAAAGGACACACCATCTCCTCTCAAATGACCTTTTATTGCTGGGGAAGGATACAGAGTTGGCAGGCCCCTGAGCCTATGTGCAGATATGTAACAGCAGTAGGACCATCCGCCTGTCTGCCAAGTGGAGGCAGGGGCTCACTCTTCACCGTCAATCAATAGCCCCCTTCCCAGAGGAGGGCTAAATAGAGCTTGTCAATATCAAGTCCACTAGAAAACGTACAATATGCAACATAGGATCGAACACAATTTTTGAAATAATTCCCACCTGACAAATAATTTCTGCTGATAATACAGAGCCATAATGATGGAGAAAATGTGGGAAATGAAACTGGAGAAAACTCTGGAAAAGTCATTTTTGGCCTGTAATGAAAATCAGGCTTTTAAATCTGGGCCCTCTCTTCCGTGCGTCACTATGGTCAAAATATTAAATGACAAACCATTGAAGCAAATGACAAAACAGGAGCACACACTGCATACACTTGTTTACAGTTGTAAGCATAAGACATATATTTAACTTAATATAAGTTGCAGCAGTGCCTTTATGTTCCAGCTCCAGAGCATGTTATGTTCCAGCTTGGCGCAGCAGTATGGGTGGTTTGGATTCAACTGACAGTAATTTTGTGCTGTCATATATGTGGCCATGATTAATGATGAAATATTCATGAAATAACTGAAACAGGCACCCAGTTTCCAAGCACCAGTCACTGGAAATATATCCCTCATTTCTAACTTTGGTTTAAGTCATTCCACTGCTCCATGACTAAAGGATTTTCTTCCCATTTTATTTGCATGAGTGTGTGTGTATGTGAGTGAGCTTGTTTGTAAGTAGATGTGTCAGAGGGCTATTACGGTCGGTTAGAGACGCTCTTACTTAATGTCACATCTCCCATCTGCAGGCATTTTACAGTGGCCAGTTTGCCTTCAGCTCAGTAGATGCACACAATGGTGCAAAAATGTGAGTTAAACAACCACGGGCAGGAAGCAGGGCTGCAGGAGCTTCAGTGTCTGAGAGCGATGTGAATTTCCTCGTCTATTCACTCGACTGGCTTGCAGTCACAGCTGAGCTATTGATGTGACCATAGCCAGTTGAGTGCATCTCTGTCCTGAAGCACATCCTGACCACTACCTCAGCCTGGCTGGTGAATGATGGGATAAACAGAAGCAAACACATTCGTTCCCAAGCACAGCAGCGTCCTCATTAGTGTCACTATATGTCAACTTTAAACAAGAGTTCAACACTCTGCGAAACACAGTTATTCAATTTTTGCTGAGAGTTTGATGCAAACTACAGCCACCAGCCGGTCAGCTGAGCTTAGCATAAAATAAAGAAATAGGGGGAAACAGCTGTGACAAAAGGATATAAAAATCTGCCAACCAGCACCTCTAACACTTGCTAAGCAAAATTCTAGGTGGTCACAAATCACTCCTTCATTCACTCACCCACCACTTTCAATATAAAAGACTCTCAGCAGATTACTCTGTAGCCTCTGGTCAAAATAGTCCAACACGTAACTCCCAGGATAACCCAGGTTTGTTGTTTTTAGACAGTTTTAGAACAGATTAAACAAATAAGATTAAAAAAAGAGCTATGTTTGATGTTTCCCCCCTGCTTTTCTTTATATTTACAACACACTTCAGAATGGCATCACTCGTCTCATCTTTGTCTCAGTGAGAAAGCTAATACCAAGCGTATTTCACAAAATGTCTAGCTCTTTTACACTTTATATTTTATTCTTTTGACACTGTTCTGTCTCTGTCTGTAATGTAGTTTCTGTGAGCGTAGAGCACCTCTACGCTTTTACACAGTACAATGTACTAAGAGGTGATTTGAGTTGGAGTCGGCTATGGAGGCAAAACTGATGCTTTTGTTCGTGTGCCTGAGCACATGTATACATGTGCCTCAGTATGGGGTGATTTTGTAGTGTGGGGGTGTGAAAAGTGCGGAATATTGAAATTCAGCTCATCCACTTAGTATAACACTTAGTATATGCTGCTAACAACATATTCAGCTGTTTTGCAGAACCTCCATAGAGCAAAAAATGTCAATACAGAGATTTCAGAGGCAGGTGTTCGCCTTGTGCGAAGCACACAAGAACAGGAACGATGTACATTTTTACTGTGGGTATCCCTTGCCATTCCATCTGTGTCACTGTGCTGGCATGAATTAGAGCAGCCAGTTATCCTATTTCCAGGCAGCACCCTCACCCTTGCCTGTGGCATCACATGGCCCGATCAGTGTGCTTAGCTGATGTAATACACCCTCACAGTTAAGATCTGGATTATAAATGCACTGTATGTAGACATAGATGAGAGTTTAGTTCACAGACCTGAAAAGACATGCATATGATGGATTTTGTATATACTATGGGAACCCATGCAAATATTACACTCAAAGCCATATAAGCAACCAACAACCAATGGCTGAAATGTTCATCTGAGCATACTGTTACAATGGGCAACTTACAGGTATAGTAGATGGATGGCTATCTTGGATTGACACTTATGGCATCCAATTATGTATGTTACACCGGTAAGTACGTTTCGGTACACTGGTACATGCATAGTTATGCATACTGCTATGAAACAGGATCACTCTTTTATATGATGACAGATGGAGTTCAAGCAAACATGCACAAGATTCACTCATCTTATATCAGTGGTGTAAAGAGAAACTACAACACTTAACAAAGACTTTCTTTGTTTTCTTACACCACATTTTTACTAAGTGCAACAAAACAAACATTTTGACATGTCATAGCAGGAAAAGCACACGTGTAATTAATAACATAAATTATGACATTAAGTGTCTGAGTAAACCATGTGAAGTCAATATGTACGACACAAAGGCCTTGAAAGTAGAAACTGAAATCATCAGTACCTTTAAAGTAATTATAGTCAAAATATCTACTGTGAAGGTCCAAATAGTCTACAATGGTGAAATGTTAATGCTTTGTACTATTTTATTATTATAATGTTGGCTGAATAGTTAAACCAGAAAGTTCAGTTCAGTTTGGACAAATCTCAATAATATTCACATGTGAGTGCCAGTAAATGTGTGAAGAAAAGTTTCTCAGTAGTATTGCAGATCACACTATAGAAAGAGAGCAGATTGTGCACCTCTCTTCACCACCTTTTCATCACACAAGTACCAAAAAACTATTACTACATGCTGATAATCCAATTCCTCACGGTTTCATTTGGTAGCACCATTACAGCCTCACTTCTCACAGCCCGGGATGCACTGTCCAACAATGTAATAAGGAGAAGTCACATAGTAACAACATAATAGGTGTTTTAAACAGCAGCCATATTGACTTGTCGCAGTTGGAAAAGCACAGGTGTTTCATTTGCGTTAATGATGGCCCTGTGGCTCGAGTCAAGTGTCCCAGTACCCCAGCATACACAGTACCAGGCCTCTGAACCTGCTCAAGGAGCTGAATAGAATTCAGACACAGTTCACTTTATTATTTACAGATGTGCTTTTTATACTGCGACATGTCAAAATGTCTTCTGTAAGAAAGGTTTATTTCTCCTTACTAGTACAATTTCAAGACTATTATCACAGTAGTCCAGAGTCAGACAAGCAAACATCAAAACTTTTCAAACCAACAGTTTCAGAGTAAAACTTCTATTAGGTAAAATGAGCACGAGATAAAATGAGGGGGAACAGCTGCCACAGACATTGAGAATGATGTTTTGGTGAAGCCATCTCTTGTCCCTTCCTGCACCTTCTTAAGTACATAACAGTCAAGGTCAGTGTAATGGTACATCCAAATAACTTAAACAAAAATATGGAGGTTTTTGACCTAGGAATTGCAAACTGGAGGCAAAACTTCAAATAAAGCAGGTGCTGATATGACAGTTCAGTGTTGTTTATTATTGTAGACTGAAATTAATTCCTTCCTGACAACATTAGTCGTATTATTGCTGAAAAACTATCATGGTCCGGATAACTCAATTCAAGAATAAACATAACTAACCTAACTATATTAATTCAAGATATTTTCTTATTTTTATCAAAATGACTGAAATGATATGTGAAGGATCTTTTGTATATTGCAGAAAAATCCATTCCTTTGTTTATTGAAATTAACTGCCAATCTCACAGCTTTTACACACCTCATAAGGCTTTTTGGTGCATCAACAGTGCATGAAGAAACAGACAGGACACTGCACTCTACCCAACACAGAGACAATGAAGCCTAAATCAATTATCACACTCTCTTGTTTACTTGTCATGCAGCAGGGTCCGCTGCCAAAACAGACCTCAGCAGATGGTACATGTTGGCTCTCAACTTCACAAATACTGTAGATCCTCAACACAAATACCTTGCCTGCAGTTTCTGGGGCTCATAGTTGAGGGGACCACAAAATGACACATTCATGTCAGCAAAAGCTCCATCACACATCCAACCATACAAACTAACCTTTTACTCATCTACATGGACACAAATGGACAATAGAAAATGCATTTCACTTTCAATCCTCCTTCAAGCTCATACCTTGATGCCATCATGGAGGTCTACTGAACAATGCAATATCAGTGGGATCCGTAGATTGTCCAGTTAATTAGTAGGAAGTGCATCTATCCAATTTGTAATATATATATATATATATATATATATATAAGTGCAAGAGTGGTATACAACATTGTATCATATGGCATATAGCCCAAATTATTTTAGTTTATTGAGAAAACATCCTGGAGTTACTGGAAAACAAGAGCAAGCTTATCTCTACTTATTCTTTCAGAAAAGACCTTATCACAAAAAGTAACAAAGGTTTCTACTGATGTGCCCAACCTTTCCCAATTCATGGCCCCGGTGATAATCTGAAAAATGTTGGCGGACCACCGCCTACATCTGCCCCTGTAACAATAGAGAGGCCAAATAATATGTTCTCAGAGCACTTTTATTTTAATGATAATGATCAAACTTTCAGGATTGAACTGAAGGCTGGGGAAGCTTAACTTTTCATCTTTGTTTTATGAGGGAGCGATCACTTGTCAGTACACCATCTGTCTCTTGACTCTCCCTCTTTGAAACTCTTCCTGGTGCAACACCATCTATCCATTTTGATACGACAGCTTTGTCCATGTATGTGATCATTTAGTGCTTATTCAGATTGTGATAGCAAGTACACGATGTGGTCCGCACATAAAAGTTCCTGTCATTGGCGTATCACAGTGATAGGCCTTAATACAAGAAAAAAAACAAAACAATGAAAGGGGTTTTTAAACATTATTAATTTTTTTAAAGATCATTTTGTTTTAAAACGTTTAAAAACAGTGTTGATATTTTTATCTTTTTTAAAAAAAGAAAAACACACTGTTTGAGGAACCACTGTTCTACTGGATAGAGTAGGTAATGGTCAAATTACGTGTCAACATCCAAACGATAAATGATTTACAAAGTGAAATAAAATTTTTTCCTATTGGCAAAAACAGTTTCGCCATCTGACGTGGTTTTATGGTCTGCGCTGCTCTTTGAGGAGCCGCTGTTCTTTTACTGGACTAAAAGAAAATATTTTCCATTTACCGGAAATCATCATATTTGCCTCCTTGCCAAGAGTTAGATGAGAATATTGATACCGCTCTTGTATTTGTCTGTTAAATATAAAGCTACAGCCAGCAGCCGGTTAGCCAAGCTGATTTTCATATAAAAGCAGAAAACATGAGGAAACAGCTGGTGGGTGGATGTTGTTACCTTTGGACAGAGCCAGGCGAGCTGTTTCTGCCAGACGTTATGTTAAGCTAAGCTAGGGTTGTTGCTTCAAATTTAGTGTGCAGACAGAGTGGTGTTGATCTTCTCATTTTTCTCTAGGCAATAAAGCATATTCTCAGAAATGTCAAAATATTCCTTTAAGGTGGGAAATGAGACCACTGATACTGGTACATAAACCAAAATGAGCATGTGTTCAGAGTATATGCTAAATCAGTATGTTATCTAACAGCATTGCGAGCTAGCTGCTTCCAAGATACCCACCTTTACTAATATAGATTGCTTTTCCGGCAGAGATGACCATGTCCCAGCTACACAGGCCTCCACTATGGCAGCCACAGTGTGTTATATTAACTGAAAGCCCACTAGAAGAGAGTAGAATAACATTCCTCCTATCTGACGAATCCTCTCTTTTCTCTTTCAGAGCCTGTTAAACTGACTAAGATTGACTGGAGTTTCATTAGACTTCACAGACAGTCCTGGAAGTTGACAGGAGGCACTGTGGGAATCTGTAGCGGGCAGGGTAAGAATAAATCTTTTAAACATTGTGTGAGGTTTTTAAATTCCCGTTGCCATGGTCACCCCTAGCCCGCGAGGTACGACCCGTCTCACTGGTTTCTTCCTCGTCGTCCACGTCCAGCTGTTCGTCTTTCTTCTTGATGTAACGCTCGTAGAGCACCATGATGACGCCCATCACCCAGGCCGACACGGTGCCAGCAGCAAAGATGACAAAGCCGATGACGACAAAGAAAAGATAGTCCCAGGAGCCCAGCGTCTGGTGACATAACGTCCGTAGTTGGATGCCCACCTCACCGAGTCGACGGCCCTGTATGTCAGCAGGTGAGCCACACACTGTCTGGCCCTCATCTGTCACACAGACACACACCAAGAAAGAATGATGAGGATTAATCATGAGGACTACAGAATATATTACAGCCACATATTTGATTAGGAAATAAATAAAAGTGATGGCTACTATAAACAGAAAACTGTTTTTCATATTTTTTATATAAACTCCAGGCTGGTGGCAATAAAACAAACAGCACACAGTAAACAGGTCAGCTGTCCTGAGGTGGCATCATGAGTCATCCTGTTCTGGACTGAATGTGAAGGGTTTGCATTTCTTCATGGCATCAATGCACATTCAAGGACATTCTTAATGCACATAATTGTTCATTAAGAGTAGCAAGTAAAACTACATTACAGTGGGTCAAAGCAGGGTGCATGCATACATAACTGATTTTAAAGCCCCTGAAAAGTTTGTACCATAACATTAAGTATGTACAATATTTATCTATGATATTAATATTTAAGATAAGATAAAACTTGATGAAGAAAACATCCTTAGTTAAATTTATCATTTATCGAGAATTTACCACTCAAATACTCAGCAGATCTGCTTTATCAGAGCTTTGTCTCAATTCAAGGACTGCATCCTTCAGAGGGTGTAGTCTACGTGCCTGTCTTATCTTAACCCATAAACTGTGAAGGCCAAAGCAAAATGAGGTAGTCTGGCCTCCAGAAGATTTCCACTTTGCATCAGCAGCTATGGCCCCGTTACCACTGTATCATAAAGTACTGCTGTTCCTGTTGCCTAACAACTTAGCCAACACTGAACTTTTTTACAAAAACTTGGGATTTTAAGGGGATGAAATGCAGCGAAGGGCCTGAGTTATATTCAGAGGAACGAGCCGTTGGAGCCTTTTCTTGCCCAGAATAGAAGGCTGCATTTTCTCAAAGGGACAGTCTAGTTGCACTGCAGTGATGCACTCGGGCTTCAAATGCTGCCTCCACAGGATGTGGCCCTTAAATTGGGACATAGCTCAGGTCATTGATCGAACTCTGAACTCTGATTGGTGCGCAAAAGTACGTGACATCACCTTGTTCCGGCTGAGCTCCGCCCACCTCAAACCAAACCAGGGGCAAAAACAGGAATACAGAAAAAAATTAAGCTGGTTCAACTTTGGAGGAAAATAATCATGATGGAGGAGTAGTAGGCTGATTCAGAAAATATATTTCAAGAGCTGTTGAAGTGTGTTTGATTGCTGATCTGCTCTGCAAGTACCATGTAACTTTTATTACATCACAGCCTTGACATAGTCAGTTGGTCAATCTGTATTTATATAGCACAAAATCATACCAAGTTATCTGAGGGCACCTTTCACATCGAGCAGGTCTAGACTGTAATCGCATTAGCATACGGCTTCAAGGATCCTTTGATGTTAGTAGAGCCATAACAAAATGCACAAGTAACCCGGAAAGGAAAATATACATCTGAAATTAATCAGAGCAGCCTGTTAAATAATTCAAACATCTTACTACATATCATTTTACATATTTGTAAATGGCACATGGCCCCAATCTGATCTGAGGATATCTATAATCCATTTCATGCTCATCCGTTTATGCAGCTAAAAGACTAAAATGTAGAAAACTGCAAGTATAACAAGGTTGCATCCTTTATCAGAAAACTCTGAGGCTTTCGGAGCTCCCCGTGTACTACAGTCCTGAGTTGATGCAGCATTATATTACAAAAAAATTCATGGATGAATTATTCAAACTCCATTTCCCCCACAGGATTAGAGAATGACTTGGGCCTTTGTGTCTGCCTTAAACCACAGATAATAAGGTTTCTCATCATCAGGCACCGGGTACGACTACAACTAAGACCTCGCTGAAATCCACAAATCCCACTGAAAATGTTGACTCCCTTGTCTTTCACAAAACTACAGTAGATGGATGGAATTTCAAAGGCCTATCAGTCAATATTAAACACACCGCGTGATGTTGAGCTCTGCAGCGGCTGACAAGAGAAGCATTTCTCAGAAAATTATCCTGCCGCCTGAGTCTTTTGTTACTGAGAGCAAAAACTGGGTGCAACACAACAGAATGTTGCCATCTCCATACGGCCACTGTTTTTAATTGGCTTATGTTTTTTTCAAAGCTTTTGTGCTGGGGGGGAATCCCACTGGGAGAGATCAAAAGACTTAGAAGTTACTGCACAGGAAACAGTTTTCTGTAACCCTATTTCTACACTGACAGCTTCAGAGTACACACTCTCATTTTGCCTGCATATTGCTATGAAAATGTGGTTTGCTCGTACAGGTAAACCTAAAAAATACAGAGGATCTGCCTTCGACTCTCAGCAGCCTTCAAGATATTTCAGGAAAATGTGGATCATCACACAATAATTTTATATGTATTGCACAGTAAAGACACACACACACACACTTTCACTTGACAACTGATGTCCTTTGAATAAACGGCTCCCAAACGTTTTTGTCGGTTGTAGCCGCACAAGTCAGTTCAGATCTATTTCAACTGTCATCAGTTACTTTTAGGTAACTATATTCTAACCAGTTGTTTATTCACCCATTTCTCCACTTCTTTTAGCAAATTTTTCAACTTTTAATGGGATTACAACTATTAATGAAAAGTTTATGTAAAACCAACCAATGTCATGTGACTGAATAACTCATTTGCACTTTTTAATTGACTTCATGATTTTCTTTCATCCTTTTTAAAAAAAAAAAAATTCTTATTCTTGGACTTTCATGGTGCCAAACAGAGCAAGAAGTCCAGCAGACTTGTGCAGAGTGCAGACTATAGGACATTCTATGAGATGGTCTTTTTGATTAATGCACTTATATTTGCAAATGTATTACTCCATTGTAGGTTTTTTTGCAAAACGTGACCGCAAGTTGAGACAATATTGACATTGCGAAATGATGTCAATTCAATTTTCATTTTTGGCTAAAGCTTTGTTTTCAACTAGGTGTTTATTTGTTAACCTTAGCTAATTGTTTCAAGTGTTGATGTGTTACTTTAAAATTACCTCTTTTCTTTTTGTTGATCTGTTTATCTATTTGTTTTAGCTATTTCACCAGATTAATCTTTAGCTAATAGTTTCAGCTGTTTACTTTACTTTTAGCTATTTTACCTGTTTATCAATTAATTATATGTAATTATCAGTTTAACTTTTTTTGTCTTTTTGGTTAATTAAAATGGTTAGCCTTAAAGGCTAAACATGTAATACATTTATCCAATAGCTTACTTTTTGGCAACTATTTAGACTGTTAATCCATTACTTTTAGGTGATAATTCAGCCATTTATCCATCACTTTTTGCTATTTCTACTGAGTTTTAGAGTCCTCTCAGTGGCTACACGTGTTGATAAGATATTGGAGCCTGCTCAGGTTGGTGGTAAGGGTAAGAGAGAGATTATACTCTCCCTCTCAGTCAAATCATTTCCCATGTTAATTTCATAGGATGACTGAAATTCACATTCTCCTAATATTTTATTCGCTCTGTTCTTATCCTTGGTGAAGCTCTTCTGTGGCTCACAGATCTGAAAACAAGCCTGTAGCTGAAGAACACGAGGACAGTTTGTTTCTCTAAGCTCTGTCTACCACAGAGAATTCAAAGCCTACTCTGATCCTCTCAAAGGCTGCTGCTGTGCACTGTTCACACAAGATGCGGTTAGGCTCTGGTTATAACAAAAACACACACGTCCATCCATGCAGACACACATATATGTGCACTCTCTTTTATGTGCGTGTGCAAACCCCCTCCACAAGACTTAACTTCCCCATCTTCTATCTGTGCCCTTGCAGAGCCTGCTAATGTGCGTCTGCACGTGTCCTTGTGTGTGTTTTTATGCCTGACAGCTAGGAAGGAAACCCTTCTGGCTTCACCCCACCATACAACCCCCTCCCCCTAAAGGGACTGGCATCAAGGAAGAGGGCTTTCCCTCTCTCCTTCCCCCTTCCACACTCTGCTCTATTTCTAGACACACTCCTTATATAACAGCTGAGAGAGTGCTAATCTAGCCAGAAAGGCGAGACAGGAGGAGAATCTGTTGGTTCCTTCCTGAAGCTTTCTCTCTCTCTCGCTAACTCGCTTGCTATTGATGCATCTCCTAAACCAAGGAGACAAGTGAGTTGTGTTGCATGAACCAGGTGAGACCCAGACAAGAGATAACAAGGCTTTGGAGACGGAGCTCACAGCCGAAACACAGTCGTCTCCAAAATGTTATTCTTCTGCCCCCCCCAAGCATGAAAAGTGTGCTCAGTGTGTATTTGTGGGTTTTGTACAAATGTATAAATGTGTGTGTGTGAGTTTCCACATGGTTTGAGAGGCACGGTGTTTTAGAGCGAATGAATCTGTGTTGTTGGCTGCAGGAAGGAGATGGACAGACTGTGTAAAGTGGTAGAGAATGTGTGTGTATCTATGTGTCTGCCTTCTCCCATGCTGGCAGCTGTCACTGGAGGAGGCTTCACTCCAAATTAAGCTAGACAAAAGGCAATGAGCAGCAGGAAAATAGGACAGCTCTTGCAGGACTCAGTTTGAACTTGGACTAAGCTTCACAGGGACTCTGGTGAACTGTAGTGTGTGTGTGTGTGTGTGTGTGTGTGTGTGTGTGTGTGTGTGTGTGGGAGAGAGAGAGAGACAGGGGATGCCTTTTTAGTACGTGTGGCAAGTATATTATTGCTATGGTGTTAGAATTATGACTGGCTCCTTGCTCAGTAAGACACACTATAAATAGCAGCTGCCCTTTTGCATAGTGACACATCCACACCAAAGCATGAGCACAATAACTCAATGTAAGAAAGATAATGGAATATCAGACACATCCATCAGCTTGACTGCAATAAAACAAAAAGGATGATCGATACTTGATGGTGCAACCGCAATCCATTCATCACACCTTGCAGCACAGTATCCCACTTGCTAAATAGAATAGAAATTGATTTGTCACTTCAAGATAAAAGACCCTTGTTTTCCTCCCAAACTGCAGAAAGCAGCACTGAATTACTGAGCACAGTTGCTAGAAGAGAAATCAAATGGCTCCCTGCCTCCGATCTTCTTTCACCCTCTTGTTATTGGATAGTCTGAATGCTGTCACGCTCCACTGCTGTCACCTGCGCCTCAGCCCACTGAAAGCTGAGAAAGGGGTGAACTTTGTATAGACCTCACTAAACTGCATATAGCTGAGCTGTGGTTACATATATATATATATATATATATATACACACACACACACACACACACACACACACACACACACAAAACAAACAACAACATAATTAGCATACGATACAGTGTATTTTACAGCTTAGAATAACACAGTTGTGGGTGATGATGGTATGAGATGATCTGTTGAGTGAGCTCAGAGGTGCAGAAGTGACTGGGAGTTTTAATTTGACATTTGCTTCAACACAGCATGGAGCCACTCCTTTCTTACAGAGCATCTTTAGTGCCTTTTTCTAAGAAAGCTCTTTTTTTGTTTGTTTAATTCGTACTACCTTTTATTATGGCACCTTTTAATAAGGTTTATTAAATCATTGATACATATTTTACATCACTTTATAAATCAGTTTTAAAGCATTAATAACATTAATCTTAGGTCAGGAACAGTCACCCTGGTCATTACCATTAGTTTGGCTGGATACTGACCAGACAAAGTGACCTCAGAACTCCACATCCTGAAAGCTCCAGTCTCACTGTGTGTTAATGGGCAAAGTTTTACTTTGCAAATGTGTATAGAGCACAAACACACACCAAAAACACAGTTTTGAGACTTGCTGTGTATTTTCTTTGTGTGTTCAATCACATAAAAGAATAAATTAAAATCCAAAATCAGAGCTTATTTTTGCTCTTAAATCCAGTAGCATATTAACCCAGGTAGAAATATATAAAATACACACTTGATAACTCAAACATGTCATTAATGTCTTACAATTTCTATTTTAAGAAATATTTTAATCTGCTATTCAAATTGTCTTTCATAACAATTTCTGTTTTTATTCTTAATTCATATAAAACACTAACATCTGCACCTGTCTGAAATGGTCTGAATAAAGACATTTTAATCTTGTTACAGGACACAGGCTTGTTGCTGAGTGCAGCCACCAGAAAAAGGTCAGTAGTTTATATAAGCCAGTATTATCTAATATTATCTAATAATTAATAAGTGGAGCACTGCAGCACTTATATGTGACACCACCTTAGATGAAATTACAATAAAATAGAGTAGAAAACTTGATAGGACCTTGGAACTTGAAACCCTCTAGGTGGACCCACAGGCACAGGTCCTCGTTGTCGCACTCACAGCTCCACGGGTTCCCGCTGAGTCCCACGGAGCGCAGGGCGGGCAGAGCGATCAGGGAGGTGATGTTGAGGACCGTCAGGTTGTTCCGGCTCACATCCAGAACCTGGAGGGCCGCGTTTTCCGCAAAGGCGTCCGGATGAATCTCCGAGAGCCCCGGGTTGTCCGTCATCCTCAGCATCACCAGACTCGCCAAGGGGCCGAACGTCCTGTCCTCGATTCGGGTCAAGGTGTTGAAGGAGAGGTCCAGGTAGGCCAGCTTGCGTAGATTCCCAAACGTGGACTCTGATATCTCCGTCAAGGAGTTGTTACTGCAGTCCAGGTACACCAGATCGGAGAGGTAGTTGAGCGCGAGCGGCGGCAGCTCCACGATGCGGTTGTTGGAGATGATGAGCTGCCGCGTGGCCAGCGGCAGGTTGACCGGGAAGGTGGTCAGATGTTGCCCAGCGCACTGAACCACCAGCTGATCATCACACACACACCTGTCCGGGCAGCCAGAGGAGAGCACCGGGGATGCGATCACCCCCGTGGTGAGGAGGAGCAGAACTATGAGCCGCAAGGGTTGCGCGCTTGGCTGCGGGGCAAGACGCATGACACCGCCGAGGGCTTCATCCACCCCGTTCGGAGAGAGTCAGGCGCAGTCACATTCTTCATTGATACATTCTCCCCAAATTGTTTCTCCCATGAAATGATTTCCACAGAGGTCAAACCTAATGTTTTCCCGCGACAACCTTTTGCGCGTAATGTCTTAATGGATCCAGCGCGCATCCACTGTCTGGAACTTGACAGCCGGATGCTTTCATGCTGTTTCAGATTTCATTGATTTATCGGGCCTCTTCCATCAGAACACAGCTATTCACACATCGTAAAAGCTCCCAACGTCCTCTCTGGCTGCGCTGCTCGCGTTGACCACAGTCAGTTGCTACACTACATGTTTGCCATGTCTCGCTTTCCGAAACTGAAACCAAATGAGGGGGGGGCGCACTGAGCTGCGCCGCGGATGGGGGTGGGGGTGTGCTGTGGAGCGATCTGACGCTTTGGAGAGAGCTGAAGCGAGAGTGGGAGCTCTGGGTAGTGGAGGCAATGGAAGGATAACATTAAATATTGAGGCCAGCAAAGTATAATCCATGAGAGCTACTGTAATAAAGGTGGCCTGTAAGGCTTCAGCTGGAGGTGCAGATGTGTGTGCATGTGAGTGGAAGCTGCTTCCATATAAGATTAAAAATAGACTCCGTGTACAGTATGTAAATATCTCTTTGTGGCCCTGAATGTGTGTTGCATACAATTGTATTAGCCCATATGGCTCAGGTGTGTGTGTGTGGAGGTGGAACAAGAGTGTAGTGCACCTGACACCTGGGAGACATATTGTGTGTGATCACATCACACGGGGATTTAGGCTTTTGAAACACGAGTGTGGCAATTATAACATTGTGTTGAGAGGGGGATACCTGTAACAGCCTATGGACACCACTCAGTCCTATATGTACAGTGAGATTCTCACAATAACAACTAATACATCAGCCATAGGCAGCCTGCCCCCACCTACCCTAATCCAAACGTTACCCAGTGCACAGCCATCAGATGATGGGACGAGATGAGATGGGATAGGGTGGTCTCAGGCAGCAGTTGTTTTCCTCATCTCTCCAGTCTCAGTAAGAGTCCTGAGTCTATTCTTGGTTCCCTGTGTAGGTGTTGAAGTGCTGAATCAGACTCAGCATGATGGAGGAGGAGGAGGAGGACAGATGTGCTGCTGACAGTCCGTGAAAGAAAACTACCCGAGCTGACAGTCAACAACCAGCTGCACGGTGACCACACTCACCCTCTTTCTCTTGCACACATACATCCACAAAATAAAGTTCAGCTTTCTTCCTGTACCCACTAGTGTAAAAAAAAGAAGAGCAGGAGGCCTTTGGGCAGAGATAACCTAATGCTGTTTCACACTTGCCATCCTGTGGACTGAACTAATCCACACAGCTGTTTGAAGTCAAGGATATTCAGTGACTTTATGAGGACATCTAGTGACGAATACTTGCTAATGTTTTGTAGAGTGAGCAGGGATGCAACCATCATCTTATATGCATGTCCTAACTAACGCTGAGACCTTAGAACTATTCAAATTCATCCAAATTATTTTTGAATACACACATTTAGAAATACAATGTATTTTGTAACCTCTGGACAAGCAGCAGCTCAGACATAATTCAACGCTGCTCAACCACAGAACTTTGAATTGAAAGTTCGAAATGTAAAATGATTTTATCAGCTTTATAGCTTCTTAAGGTGAAGCATGATAGGAAGATTGTATGCTAATAGATTGATGGAAAAAAAAAAATTTACTTATCTAACTACATAACTAACAACCACAACTTTGAATGCAGGGAGTAAAAGACAGAGCAATGACACAATCATTACTCTGGAATTAGGAAAAACAAATTGATTTTTTTCTACTCTACCACATCTTGATCTACACTCTCATACCGTCCTCAGGTTACATTTTTTCTCCTGGCACCTTAACCATGAGGTGGTACCACAAATACTTACTTACTGTCTGACTCACCTACAACTGTCAAAGGCACTGTCATCTGTGTTAGTGAAGTGTAACTTCCCTGCCGTATTTATTCCTATGGTTAATTTGCATTCATGAAATCTGTTTTGGCCACAAACCACTGGTTTACATAGATGAGAAAAGGCATCATCACAATAGAATCCAGTTGATAATATAATATATTATAATATAATATAACATAACATAACGTAATATAATATAATATAGATTTTAACAATGTCTAAAATCTATAATGACGGGTTCAGTTCTGCTGAACAGCAAATACCGCTGGAAACTGTGGCTCATCATATCTCTAGTCATCTTAACACCAGGCAGATTTTCTGGCTCCTTTCCATATTCCTCTAATGTGAACTGACACAGCTTACTGTGAGACTTCAAAACAAACAAGTCATCATTAATGATAATATCCTTTAACTCTTGCAATGTAACTTAACTCAATTATAACTTGACTATAGGTCTTCTGTGTACAATTTGAATTTGAAAAGTGAGTGACTGAAGCTGTCACATTAGTAGTGGAGTAAAGAAACACTTCCCTCTGAGATGTAATGAAGTAGCATAAAATAGAAAGTAATCAAAATTTGAATTCAAATTTTATTTTATTTATATAGCACCAAATTATAATAAAGTTACCTCAATGCACTTGCACAATGTACATATAGAGCAGGTCTAGACCAAACTCTTCATAAAATTATTTAAAGGGGCACAATAAATCAGTTGGTGACAGTGGCAAGAAAACTTTGGTTAATTTAGGATTATTTAATTTATAAAAACAGTGCAGTACTGGAGTAAATTAGTCAATGAATCAATAGGTAGCAATGCATCATAGGGTCATAGGGTTATCAGGTGTTTCGTCTGTCAGATAAATGTAGTGCATTTTCCTAATGAAGGGGAAGAGTATAATAAAGTAAGTACAATAAAATAGAAACAGCCCAGTAAAGCAGAAAATTGGTAGTTAATCCAGGATTGTCTTAAACTAACTAAAGTTAAAAACAAACAAACAAAAAAACCCAAAAACATTCCTGTTTATTTTTCTTGTGAGGACAATGTTTGACCTGTTTACTCAACTTGACTGAAGATAGATATGTAACAGAAAAGTGTTTTTCAGCTTAGAGGAAATGTGAACGGCTGCCTGGACCAGAGAAACTTTGCTTCCATGATTTTTTATACCCATTAGCCGTAAAGGCTGTGGATGAATTCACTTCCTGCTCCAGCCCTTCCCCTCTGTGTTGGTGCAGCGTGAGCCTCGACGCACACGAGCGTATCAGTATAAGAGCCGGTAGAGACGCTCGGTGTGGTCGTTTTTGTCCGGACTGGTTCAGTTGTCGGGGTTGTGCCTCCGTGTTTAAGGTAAAGTCGCAATTTTAGTGAGTGCTGCCATTTGCCCTCAAACATGTCGGTGTAAATACTGTTGGCGCCGCTTGAATCCTCATCTGACCTTTCGCTTTCATGGCGTCCTTGTTCTGCGCTGTTTGCTTTACGACCTTTCCTCATCTTGATCAACAACGCAGTTGTTGTTGACGGTTGCAGATAATCAACAGAAAATAATATGTTGTATCTATTCATACACGTGGAATTTTTTTTTTCTGGAAAGTTTTTTAAAAAAGATACTAACAGCAAAAAACAAAAAATGGTTATGTTGGATGTATATTTAATGTGACTGTTATCTGTCCTCGTCCAGGCTTGTCAGGATGGTTGTGCTTTCCAAAGAATATGGCTACGTGGTGCTCACAGGTGTTGCCAGTCTGCTCATGATTGGACATTTGGCAGTTAAAGTAGTTAAAGCTCGTAAGAAGTACAACGTGCAGGTGAGCTGAGGTGCAGTTTGACAGTGCCTCATGCTTTTTTTTTTTTTTTTTTGGGTAGGACCTCTTTGTGGCTTGTATGAGGTACCAACTTTCACAAACAAACCTGTCTTGTCTTGCAGTATCCTCAAATGTACAGCGACGACCCAGAAAATGGACAGATTTTCAACTGTATCCAGCGAGCACATCAGAACACGTATGTATAGACTTGCACACTTTGACTCAGATGTTGCTCCAAGCTTTCATGTTTTAATTTAACTGGAGAAAAGGAGGTTAAAGTTGCTGTTATCACTTCATCAGCCTGGAGAGCTATCCCTCCTTCCTGTTCTGCCTGGCCATTGGTGGTTTGCATTGTCCCGTGAGTTCATTTTTCCACTGTCGCTCTACTACAGCACTAAAATACGTCTTCAAAACCACGTCACATAGAAATTCTCCAGCATTGATAACACACACAGTTTGAAGGGATTTGATAGGGCCACTGTATGCAGGGATTCTGGGAGCTATGTTTACTACTCTTGTCTAATGATTGTGTTATCTTGTGTATGTCACAGCGTCTGGCCAGTGGACTTGGAACTGTATGGATTATTAGCAGAGAGGTGTATGCATATGGGTACTCAACAGGGGGTAAGAAAATGTTGTACAATCCTTGTTTCATTTAGACTGTCTTCTCTTTTGGAGTAAACTGAAAGTTACTCTCCCTTTTTTTTTTTTTTTAATCCCTGTCAGATCCTAAGAAGAGAATGTGGGGATTTTTTGGGAATGTGGCTTTGTTTGGGATGATTCTGACCATGGCCAGCTTCGGCCGCCACCTGTTGGGCTGGACGGGACCACGGATGGGGCCATTCCGATCAGTGAAGTGTTCCTAATGAGGACAAAGTCCTACACTCATTCAGTCATTACCACAAGATCAAGATCACTTTACATAAACCATATACCTTAAAGTTTGTGCCCAACTGTTTTATTTACATAACAGTTGAAGCTCATGTTGACAAGTGACCTGACTGGTTCTTCCTGAGGGGAAATGCATTCACTGACTGGCACTCCTGCTCCTGCAAGATCTCAGTCAGTTTGTGTTTGACATTGGACCTTTCATCATGTATTTTTGCAATAAACACATGAAGGTAATATTTTAAAAGAGGAAAAAATAAGAGGCAATTAAGCCTCCCATAGTCTGATAGTCCAGTTTGTGTATTTAGTCATAAATATAGATGCTGTCAATTAAACTCCATAATTAATTATCATTATTTTGATGTTTCTCATACTGGAAAGTGAAATAAATATCTGACATTGGTGATAAGTAATCTTGTGCTTTTTTTTTGGGGGGGTGGGGGTTGACTGGGGTGTTTTAACACATAGCCTTAGTAACAGTTGAGTATGTTTAAGGGAGTGGCTTTCTTTTCATAAGCTTAGTCATTGTTCAAAGTCTATGGTACATGTCTAAACGTCAAACTGCAGAGCTGTTGAGCTTAAAACCACACAACTCCATCATATTTAACAGAACAAAGCAGCCTTAATACAGGTCACAATGATGCAACATAATTGCTTAAAAACAACATACCACCCAGCCTTCTTGCAGCTTTTTAGTGGTTTCTATTTTATTAAGAAACAGGAAATCCTTAAGTCAATAAATTCTTAACATCTGCATTTCATATTATCATACATCACCGTTGGCACTTAATAGTAAAGAAACACCAGGTAAAAACAGTAAAAAGTCCAGCACATCTGCACCATACGCTAAGTTGTACAGATACAGGTACGAGAAAAACTTCCCTGATGCTGCTTTTTTCCACCACTGACCCAATGCCATGTGCACAATAAAATTACATCCTCTATATATAAATATGAACACATTGAACGATAGTTAGTTTTACCTTTACATTTGACTTAAAGTCATTATTTAGTGTAGCAGGGTCTTCTCAGTGTGCATTGGTAGATTAAATATTCATTAAGAACAGAACAAAGTCAAGTTTCATATACCAGCATCAGACTATAATGATACACAATCCATAACACGTTTAACTACACATTAAAGCTGCAACAATAAATAATTGCCACATATAATTTGGGTTGACTTTGTTAATGAATTTGAACAGTTGTTTTTTTTTCTGATGTGGCTTTTTAATAGCTTCTATCAATTTTCGTGTAGATTTTCTGCAAGACATCAGCTTTAAGACAACAACCGGGCAACATGGTTTGGAAGTGCACTTCACTAATATTTGGTCGCCTGAAGGATCATAATTTATCTTCCTTTGCCGATTTTCTCATGTTGGCAACTTTTCCATGTGTCTCAAATGACTTTATCTCCTCATCCACTCTTTGTCTCTTGTTCTCTTATTTCTTGCTGGGAAACCTGAGGTTGTCGATTAATTTACATTGGAGGACTTTATACAACCTTGATCCACATTACCTCATATTTCCCCTAGAGGGCATAGTGAACATTTGTGCCACATTAAAGTGCTGTGCATACATGAGGAGTCCAGTTAGTGAGACAGGGAGAACATAAGGTTCCCACCAGACTGGAGATCTCCGAAACATTAAAGGGAATGTGGAAAAAAGCTGAAGTGATACAAAAACCCTCTTGTTTAAAAGACTCTATAAAAATCCTTCTCACAGAGCGACAGAAACATTTTTAGCACTGACCCAAAACAGTCGCAAGGGGAAACTCATCAGCAGAGATGCAGCTGAATCAGGGAAAGGCTTTGCTCACATCCACACTAGTCTTCCTTTGGTGTCTGCTCTGCTTCTCTGACCTCTGAGTGGTTGAACTGACTCCTCCATTAGTAGGTGTATCTGGACAGTGGTGTGTCCTCCATCAAATCATCCTGGAGAAGATTGATAAAACATTTAGAGAAGTTCAGTTGTTAAGAAAGACTTAAGAGCCCCAGTTTATGAAGTTATATTTCCAAATAACACATGAGTGTTAAGATACAGAGCCCCTAAAGTTACAAAAAATATTTTAAAATAAAATTTATATTTTGTGCCATACAAATTATACTATTCATTTCTTTGTGTACAGTGTGTACAAATACATATGGAAAGGCTTCAAATATGGGATCTAGTAGTTACTTTTAAGTTGTACTGTATGTCTATGTAGCCAGGCCTCTGACCCACTATAGACCAACTCAACTGGAGACAGATTGACAGGATGGAGAAACTTCAAAATTTCTTTCATGTTCATGTGTTTTTCAACTTAACATGCAGCTAAATTTCAGATTATCAACAATAAGGTGGGAACAAAAAACTGGTGTTTAGATCCTTCTTGTATTCTAAATAGCCTCTTTTGTCAAAGTTCACACCACATGTTGTTACCGAGGCTTTGTTTGTTCCTTTTATAGCCACTGTAGACACAGAACAGTTCTTAGGCTGAGTCGAACCCCCATGTGATAAATAAACTGGCCTTCATGTGTTGGATGTCCCTTTAATCTCTTTAAACCAGTGAGGGAAACAACCTAACTGTGGTGCTTGCACAGAAAACTATACCATGGGGAGATCCTGTAGCCGATGAAACTCTGGGTGGTTTGTCCTCTGACGGAACTTGAGGAAGAGGATCACGAAGACAATAGCAGTGGCAACAATGAACACTGACAGCAGACCAGCCAGCAGGGGGTCCAGAGGGGAGCTTGAGTGGTATCGGCGTCCTTTGAGGTCTACATGATGCAGAAATGGACATACACAATGAAACATATTTAAGAGTCGTGAGCCTTCCGTTCTAACGCATTCCCTCCCTCTCACCTTACCTTCGTCACCAACATTAAGTTCAGACGGTACCTCCTGGTGTGTGGGCCTAGCAGGGTCTGGAGCTGAGCTTAAAGGATGATCTGTGGTCGGGGATTCAGACTGTGGCTGGGTGGTGAAGGCATGAGCTGGGGAGGTTACATCCTGCAGTGTGTGGGCTGGCTGAAATGAAAAGGTGGTGGTGGGGGGTTCTCTGGTCAGGAGTGTCCTGTTTTCAGTGCTTGAGATGTGACGTAGAGGGGTGGTGCTCTGTGGAGTCGGTGTCGATGAAAGGCCATCTGCAGCAGCTGAAAGTAGGGATGTGAGGGTAGAGCTGTATCAGTTCAGACAGCATAGAGAATTCTTCAAAGGAAATGGACAACACACACAGCAGTCAGAGGTAACCGTTACAACGATATGATACGTATCATTTTTCATTGTTCTGATATGATTCAAGAACAATATTTGACTCATCTAGAACAATAACATATGATTAAATGACTTGAAACTGATACAGTAACTTTTTTTGCCAAAAAATTCAACCAGTGTGACTGAAATAAAAATGGTCCTAGAGAGAGCAACATTGTCCCAAACTCTGACAGAACTAAAGACAAATTGACATAACTAAAGAAACTAAAACTGAAATAGGCAAATAGTATTTAATACTGTAGTATTTATTTACTGTTTGATTTAACATAGGAATATCTAAAATATCTCAAATGTGTAAGGCTGCGTCTTTAAGAATTAAAGTATTAAAATAATTAAAGGTCAAAACTCAAGCAGCGGGGGCCGAGGTATCCTGACCGATAATGTGAAGCAAGGTCCAAAAAGGTTTAAACCTACGTTTTACACAGTGCTACTAGCAACAGTTTTTATTAGTGGACCCTCCCTGCCTGCTAAAAGTCCAGCTCATTCAAACCTCACACTCAGTCTGTAACACAGTCTTTTTGGTAAAAGGTTTAAGCCTCAAGCTCAAACTACAATAACTTGTGATGTCATTATTTTTTCTAACAGAGGACATTACACAGCTCTTCTCTAGTCTAAATATTGCATCTTGTGACCAAGCAGCAAAATCTAGAGTTGAAAAAAAAAAAAGCCAACATGGAAGTTCCAGCCCTGAAGTTCGTTGAATGGCCACTTGAGGCAGACTAAAAGTGAGTCACTCCCCATAGACTCCCATGTTAAAATGCCCAACTTTACAGAGTAAATAAACATGTTTACAGCCTGGCTTTTGTTTGGTTTTGGTTGGTTCACGCCCATTCTGTAATTATGAATTTTTACACTACCTTAAATTAGGGGTCAACCGATATGGCTTTCTCAGGGCACTACTGATACAGATTATCAAGAAGACAGATAACCGATATTTGGATGTATTTGCAGGAAAAATACGGCACTTTCTGCCTTTTCTTTAGTTTATCAACCTGAAATAGGGGTTTAGTCCCATGTCCCATGGACTGTTGTATCCAGATGTTTCTATTATTTTGTCCACACTATTTATATCAGTTAAGGTGGGCTAAATAACAATAACACCTCACTGTATAATGCATGTAACCAATCAGATGGTTTTGTGGGAGGCACATTTTTTTTTTATTGGTTACCAATTTAAAAAAAAAAACCAAAACCATAAAGATAATCCAAATTTTGGGCCCAATAATCACCCAGGCTGATGATCAGTCTAGTTAAAATTGTAGTTGTGCACTAAACTGAAATGTATTTGTAAACTGGTGCTGTGGCCATTTGAACTAAATGACCAAAAAAATAGAAACACGATATTACAATAATTATTTATCCTTGAAATGTTCTGTTTTTCAAATGAAGTGAAGTGAGAAGAAGTGAGTCAAAACATGAACAGCTAAGGTTAGCTGTTCATGTTTTGACTCACTTCTGGTCTAGGCTACATTTTAAGGCTGAACATTATGGGGACAGCGTTATATTGAAATGTTTTCTCATACTTTGTGAACTTCATGTCCATATTGAGGAGCAAGAATATTAAAGTTAAATACTAGAATTTAGAGCTGAAATGACAAGTCAACATGTCAAATTAATTTGTAAACTGAATTTTTGTCCTTTGTTTTGTTTTGTTTGTTGAGTGACCTGGATATTTCACATCATTATTTGAATAAATGATTAATTGATCAATTGAGAAAATAAGTTGCAGATTAATCATTAGTCATGAAAACAGTCAGTAGTTGCAGTGTCAGAAATGACCACGCAGTTGAATCAACACTACATAGGTCAGACTGCTGAACTTTGTTGGACGGAAAGCAAAAATTACATAAATATACACATTCAGCATTGAATACAAAAGCACGTGAAAGTTGTAGTTATGTGAGTTGTGGCTTTTAAAATGGCAACCTCCGCATCAACCCACAGAGAGCAGAACAGTGACAGCTAAAGATGGGGCAAAGGTATGATCTGCAGGGCGGTGTGTCATATTGTTTGTTATTTCTGTGCTTCTCAAAGAGGCAGCATGGCATCAGCTGAGGGGGTTATATTTAACTGATCTATAAAAGGAAATCTCTTAAATGAGGTTGCGACACAACTGCTCAATCTCAGTGTAGGCATGTGGGGGTCAGGGGAGGTCTACACTCCTGAAATGCTGCTGGCAATGGAGCTGAGTCTGAGAAGAGAGTCTGTGTTTGCAAACAGGCAGCTTTTAGTGTGTGGGTAGTTTTATTTTAAGAGCCAACTCTGCACAAAGTAAATAGAAGGGACTGGAAAATTATAGATGCTGAGTTATAGACTTATGGATGAAAAGATGACCATAGTTTCTGCGGCGATAACTGCTTCCCATAAAGGCCCAGATTTCTAAAAAGACATGTGAACAGTGTATACAGGTTTGCCTTGGTTACCTGAAGGAGAGGCAGGACCAGTGTAGGAGGTGATGGCAGGAGATACATCTCTGTGTGGAGCTGTTGCCACTGCAGAGCTTGAACTCAACAAGTGGCTGTTAAATTCTACAATTGTCACAGTCCCTGAACGGACTGTTCCCTCGGTCTTGGTGATGGTTGTGGTTTCAGTTAAGGTTTCATCCCTGCCGGCAGGATTATGTGTCCACTTTGGAACCTCGTTCCCAGGATCCTCTGTCAGGTCAGGAGATGCTGAGGTGCCAGCATGACGAGGGAGGTCAGCTGGGGTGAGGGCAGGGGACAAAACACTGCTCTGACCTGCAACGGAAAAGATAAATCACGCTAAAGGGACAGAGATTAAATAGATTAAATATTTATCTGTATATTTTTTTTCTTTAAAGCTATGGAGTTTAAAGTGAAACATTAAAATATCAAAACCTAAAGATCAGGAAATCTGTATTATTTACTAAATTTTTTGTTTGTTTTTCTTCTTGATAAATTGAGTGAGTACTCACTGCAGCTGTACAATCCAAATATATCAGAAAATCGTCACACAAGGAAAGAAAAAGCAGAAATCCTCACATTGTATTTTCGCTTGGAAAATGACTCATCAGATTCATCAAGTGATCGATTAATCGGGGAACACATTGCAGTCCTCTGACATTGACGGATGTGCATTGTTGCGGTTTTGTATTATGGCTGAGCATTATGAGGTTAATTGTGAAAATGAGACACACTGAGAAGACTAGACCAAGTCTGCAAATATGGAAAGTTAAAACAGACAAACACAAAAGCAATTCATAATATAACATAAATGAGTACAATGAGAAAGACAAGATCACCTCTGTTGATCAAAATGATCGATGCACACCCTGCTGATAAATTAACCAAACATGATTTCATCATAAGGATCAAATACAGTCTGCAACTTTCTATAGGATCATTAGACCAACATCATGTGCTGAATCAATAACGAGCCCAGCTCACGTCAGCGGGATCACACACACACATACACACACACACACACCGGGGATGAGGATGACACCTTACCTTTAGTCTGCGCTGAGCCGGTAAGGACCCCCAACACGAAAAACACCAGATTAATGACTAATTTCATCTCATCCGCGGCCTTCGTCCTGCAGATCACTGGGAAACTGAGCGAGCGCTCTGTCCGCTCCGCTTCTCAGCTCTGGGGTTGTTTCCGTTACGTGATTTGACAGGGCACATCATCGGCGCTAAAAATATCCTGAGGGAGTCGGGCAGAAAGAGGAGCAGGGGTGGGGCTGCATGGCGGGGCTGCACGCGGTGGGAGCAGCGGAGGGACGCGCGCGGCTGTTTTCCAGAGAGCAGGAAAGTGCCGCTGATCCCGCTGCAAACTCACGCTCCACCTTCCCTCTCTGTGTTTTTCCACAGCCGCTCACCTCCGCATCTACCCCCCTGAACCGCACCAGCGATCGGCCGCTGTCGCCCCGCTGCTCCAATCAGGTGCCAGTGCGTCAGAGGCGCAGTTGTCTGCGTCAGGAGCGCCTGTTGTGGAGCGCTGTAGCACGAAACACACACACACACACACACACACTCAGTCAGCCTGTCGCCAAGTTTTACTCTGCTCTGTGTTTGCGCTGGTGCAGAAACCGGCGTAGAAGCGCGGCAGCTGAACAGGTGTGAGAGTTGTTGCCGGTCGGTGAGTGTGAGACAACAACTTGTCAGTCCCCTCAGGGTCAGTATGTCGTCACGCCTGAGCGCACTGCCCACATGTGCGCCGTGCAGACAGCTGAGCGACCCGCTGCGTCCTCTGGCAGCCTGCTTGGACACACTTTAGAGGACAGCGGACGCTCCTTCTCACCACCGATTTCTACCGATCAGGTCTTTTATTTCTAAAGGACCGGCAGGAGGAAACCTTCACGCCGAGCCAGATGGAGCCTCCAGCCAATCCGGGAGACAGCCCGGTGGAGTTGGAGTTAACGGTGGAGAATGTGGAGTCGGTGAGTTAGTTGTCAGTAACCAGCCGATCCACCTAGTACCTGTTTAGTGGACAAGGCCTGCAGATCCAGCCCCAGACACCAGTGCTGGGCAGATTTTATTTGATTCAATAACTCGAGTAATGACAAAACAGCCGCAGCCACTTCACACAGAAAACCGTGATTTGTCAATTCTAGTTTCACATAAGGAGATTAGACAAACTGGACCTTTTGTAACATGATACCAGCTATAAGCATATGCTGTCCTAATAATAACTAACACCATGTGCTTTGGATTAGTTGCCACGACAACACATTTTTTTACTCCATTCAAACTGAACAAATTGGTCACGCATAAATATTAACGCTTGTCTAAAATATTGTTCTTGCAGAAATTAACTTTAGAAATGAATTCATGTGTCAGTTGTGTTTGTCTATCTCCAGTCCCTGCCACGCCTCCTCCAAAACAGACAGCAAACATGGGAGTGTTGATTCATCTCTGAAGCTCCTTGACCAGCGTCCACTCCTCACCTGTCATTGCTGCACTTTATATCATTTGCTTGTCTCTCTCCCTCCAGGCTCTCTACCAGCTGTACTTTGATCCAGACATGGAGCGGAAGAATGTGGCCCAGAAGTGGCTGACCCAGGCCCAGGGCTCTGCTCAGGCCTGGCTGTTCTGCTGGGCCCTACTCAGCCCCGAAAAGGTCTGTAGTTGTGTGTGGGTTCACTCTACAATCTCTGCAAGTCTACATCTTTCACACTAATACTGCTGAAGTTGGAGTTATGTGGTGAAATTGCTATTTGGATCAGGATAACATGACACTTTTTCATCTGTTACATTATATTGATATTGTGAGTCTGTCTCTTTGCAGCTCCCAGAGGTTCAGTTTTTCGGTGCCAGCACCCTCCACACCAAGATCTCTCACCACTGGAGCGACCTCCCCACAGACCAGCATGAGACCCTCAGGATGCAGCTCCTCTCCCACATCTTGCACTTCTCCTCTGGGCCCAAAATGGTGCTGACTCGTTTGTGTGTGGCCCTGGCTTCTATGGCTCTTAACTTAATTCCCCAGGCTTGGTCTCAACCGGTGGCGGACATGGTGAGGGCCTTCCAGCCAAAGAAACCCAACTCTGAGGGTGGCTCTGGTGCAGAGGCTTCTCAGGACCCCCAAGCGCATTGCCTTGCACTGCTGGAGCTCCTCACTGTGCTTCCAGAGGAGTTCCAGAGTGGCCGGCTGGCTCAGGCTCGCCGTGCTCAACTAAAAGAGGCCCTGGCTGGGGAGTGGGCGGTGGTGTGCCCCATGCTGCGTCAGCTCCTTCAGAGCCAGGACTCATCGAACCAGGTGAAGGATAAGGTGCTGCGCTGCCTGTCCAGTTGGGTAGGGCTGGATGTGCCGTTAGGGGAGAGTCACGAGCTGGTCCAGGACTGTTTCACCGCGCTGTCCAATCCAGAGCTTTTTGACACGGCTGTGGAGACAATAGTGAACGCCATCTCACAGCCTGACTGCCAGAGGTGAGAAACATGCTGGATCATAAGGTCAAAAGGTGCTGTTCATTTCCAGGTGTGTGAACCAGAACATATGTGCAGGTACATCGATGCTCTGGTGAAACTGATGCCCCTGGTGCTGGGTCTCCATGACCAGCTGAAGACAGCGGCTCAGGATGGGGACATGGAGACGTCACACGGTATCTGCCGTATAGCTGTTGCTATGGGAGAAACACACTCCAGGTACGCATAGACTCACAACTTCAACCCATAACCTGGCATCAGTACACGGCTTTTATTTCTTAATTTGGATCACTGTGTTTGTGTATGACAGGGTTTTGTTGGAACAGGTGGATCACTGGCAGGAGTATCTGGCTCTGGTCAACATGATTCTGTACTGTACTGGCATCCCTGGTCATTACCCAGTCAGCGAGACCACCAGCTCCCTCACACTTACCTTCTGGTACACTCTACAGGTGTGGAGAATGAACATTTGTTAAGTCCTTGTGTGTCTGACAAAGGATTTATACGTGGGGGTTTGCCGAATTTTCATTCTTATTATTTCTTGCACATTCAGGATGACATCTTGTCATTTGAGGAAGAGAAACAGGCAGTTTACCTGCAGGTTTACAGGCCGGTTTACTTCCAGCTGGTGGACGTGCTGCTACATAAATCCCACTACCCGTCCCAGGAAGAATACACCTCCTGGTCCTCTGATGACAAGGAGCAGTTCAGAATTTACAGGTAAGTAAAACTGTAGGAGAAAGTACTTCCATCCGATAGCTGCCAACACATTTCTGCTAACGTGGCTTCAGTCTGAGATTTGTCCTTAATAGTGTTTTCTTGGCTGCTTTGCTTGATAGGGTGGACATCTCTGACACTCTGATGTATGTGTATGAGATGTTGGGGGCAGAACTGCTCAGTAACCTCTACGACAGGCTGGGCAGACACCTGATGGACCCCCAACAGTCAGCAATTTGGCAGGTAATGTAACCAACAACTCAAATCCAGTTCCTTTCTTTCTTTGTGCAGCTCTTTACATCTACAGCTTTTAGATTGTGTTTCATCCTCTGCTCCTCATCCTCTCCTTCTCAAGGACACAGAGGCCCTCTTATTTGGTTTCCAGTCCATAGCGGAGACCATAGATGTGAACTACTCTGATGTTATCCCAGGTCTTATTGGTCTGATTCCCAGAATCAACATCAGCAACGTTATGCTGGCCGACACCGTCATGTACACCATAGGTAACGTTCACCCATCTGTTACCATTAACTTACATTCAGTTTATATGACACACACTCTTCATCGCATTTTCCTTGTTGCCCAGGATCCCTAGCTGAGTGGCTGGCTGACCACCCGGTGATGCTGGGAGGCATATTACCCATGGTGCTCCAGGGTCTTGTGAAGGCAGAGCTGTCGGTGTCCAGTGTCTCTACTCTGAAGAGGATCTGCAGGGAGTGTAGACATGACCTCGGCCCGTATGCTCAGGACATCCTGACAGTGTCACAGGTCAGACCTGCAGCCTCACGCAATCATGAAACGTATCACGTTATCGTTGTGTAAGTTTCTGCATGTATTTTTAACTATGGTGTGATGTCAACTAATTAACACTTACTGTGTGTTTTGTCTGAAGGATGTACTGGTTAAAGAAATCCACAAGGTGAGTAAACAGCCTTCAACATTTCTCAGTTCCATCTTACTTTGTAAACATGGAGGCACCAACCTTCTCTCTGGGGACATCACGTATGAGGTGTACCGTATGTGTCTCTGTGTGTCTGTGTGCAGAGCAGCCAGTGCATGTGGCTGATGCAGGCTCTGGGTTTCCTGCTGTCTGCCCTGCCAGTAGACGAGATTCTGGGCAGACTTCACTCTCTCATTACCCCTCACATGCAGCGGCTGGACACACTGGCCCAACATGAGGTACTGTGCATCAAAAGACGCTCACTGGACCAGGTGCCCATGCCCAAGAAATAAAACTCAATCGTGTATATAATGTATACGGTATATATTCAAATTTTCAGTATATATATAGCATGAACATTTCTATATGAAGTATATTTGAATAAAGGATAAAGGTACAATTAAAAAGGGGTTTCGTAGATTGTTTGTCAGTATGCTCAGTCACTGGCCTGGTACATTTGTAGCAGTGTCTTAAATATAATAATCTAGGAATAGTATTTGGGTTAAATTATACATATCTTATAGCACTGAAAGTAAATACTGATCTTAGGATACCCTAAAAAATTATTACATTACAAGATTTAATATATATTATGCATTACTTCTATCAGTAAAATATATACTTGATATAACTGCTACAGATCTTCAGCTGAAGATATTACAGAAATACATCAAGTACACCAGAGGTCAACATAATGCAGTGTACACTTGAGCGAGTGCAGATAAAATGCATTTTAATAAGCCATATCCAGGGTGGCAGGAGATCAGGGTGCAGTGTCGGAAACGTCTGCGTTCTCACAAAATCTTTTCTTTAGGTATCACTGTCATCACAATGCGTCATATCAAACCCAATCGCTTTGTCTCCCTCTACAGCCTGATCCCACTAATAAATCGTCCATTGTCCACATCCTGGGCATGCTGTCCAGCCTCTTCACCACTCTGGACATCAACAGGCAAGCAGACGGTTTAGAGGGAGCCGCCAGTCCCAGACTCACAGCCTCACAGAGCACACAAAACCCAGTAAGTTCAGGTCAAAATAAGAGAAAACAAAACCTTCATAACAACTTGTGTATCTGTGGACATGAGTACCACTAACTTCACTATCATCATGTCATACCAGCTATTGCATTAAATTACCTCATCTGTTCCCTAATTATTTAGTTATACAGTGTTTGTTTGTCATTTGTCAGACTGGACTGTGAGCATCAGTATTTCTGAAAAAGTATATGTGCTGAAATGAACTAAAACATCACCACCTTACATCAAATATATAAAAATGTTGCATTTGTATATAATATTAAATGTAACTAAATACATTTTGTATTTTAATATTTTGTATAATTTTAGGTTGTGGTTGTGCTACAACAAGTGTTCACATTGATCCAGACCATCCTCAGCAAGTGGCTCGATGACTCAGAAGTAGTAGAGGTAGGAGGGTTTTTACTGCCTGCATAAATATGTATGTGTGTGTCTGTGCATATGTGATTTATCTGTGTGTGTCTACTGACTCACAGTAACTCACAGCACTCCATTTGCCCCCCTGCAGGCAGTGTGTGGGGTATTTGATAAATCAGTTCGTACCCTCCTACATGATTTTGGGCCCATGGTGGCTCAGCTGAGTGAGATGCTGGGGCAGATCTATAGCTCCTTCCCACAAGCTTCTGCTCTGGACCTGGCACGGCAGGTACGCCCCCACAGATCAGAGCTTTATCCCTCTAACTGTAACAAAGGCTCTTAACATGCTTTTGGCATCAGATGTCATCCTCTCTCTTTTTGTTTTTAGATGGTTCACATATTTGCTGGAGATGAACGTCACATCTCTAACATCAAGGGCCTCAGTGAAGTGTTGACCTCTGCCACACTAACTATATTTCAACAAGGTACTGCAACAACATTTCTATTTGTTTTAAGCCAATGCTTCATCTTGCTCATCTGACACTTATCTCACAGGTCCGCGGGATCATCCTGATATTGCAGAATCCTTTATGCACCTTCACGCTCAGGTTGGTGGAATGCATTCATCTGTTTATATACATCTGCATCAGATGAAATCTTTTCCTAACTACAGTTAGGATGATCTAACTGTGATCTTGACCCTTAGATTCTTAAAAGGAAGCCTGATTTGTATCTGTCTGACCAGCTCGACATAAAAGCTCTGTTTTACTGTGGTGAGTATAGTTACATGCTTGCACTATTTACTGCTCATTCTCACAGATTGTTGTCCACGCATATTACAACGAAATATAAAATGTAATTTAGTGAATAGTTCAACTTTTTGACATTAAGTTCACTTGTTTACATTTACAGTTGAATGCATTGTATGGTCACATTAAATCACTGAATTGTTTTTACCTGCACTGAACACATTGTCCAAACAGTCACAGTGCAGGTTGAAAAATGACGTGAAAAGGTGGGCGCCCACCTGCTGAAGCTCAGTAGAAGCAAAGGGATCCAGTGGACAATGAGAGTGAACATCAAAGTAAATTTACTACAGGTATCCAGGTTTTGGAGTCAGAGCTCAAACCTTAATTCGGTAGATGCTGTGAAATGACCTGAAGAAAGCCTCCTAAAAAAATAGCAGCTGAGCTTTAGGGGGGGAAATGTATGTTATCAGCCTAAGCACATTGTGTTTATCTGTGACTTATATGAAAATGAAATCACATTTCGTGACTTGTTGATGCAGAAAACCAGGTCATACCAAAGGGCCACTTTTTCTCTGAGATGTTTTTTTGTGTTGTTTTATTTTTGTCAGCCACATTCGTGTGACTCATTAGCTGGAGCAAACATTTACGAATAATTATATCCTGTTCTTTCCAGGGATTCTATCACTCAAGTTTCCAGAGACACCCACAGTAAAAGCAGCCAGTCTGTTCTTTGTAAGTTGAGGCAGAGATGTGTAAGGTTTCAATTTAAACCTTATTTTTTTGTCTGAAGTCAAAGTCGGCTAATAGATTCTTATTTCTGTCCTGCACCCTGCAGACAGAGCTCTTGCCTCGCTGTAAAGACATGCCCTCTCTTGGTGAAGTGCTGCAGAGTGATGGAAAGCTGTTGACAGAGACCATACTCCAGGTGAACCAGGCGTTCAGATTCGTAGTTCAGATTCAGCGAATTACTTTCCTCTGATATATAACCGTCCTCTAATTGTAGCTTACTGTATGTTTTTATCTATATCTCAGGCAGTTGGAGGCGGCTCTCCTCGCAGTCTGGCAGAGCATTTCTCTGAGGTGCTGATGAGTCTAAACAGACATTGTCCAGCTCTGTTGTCCCAGTGGCTGAAAGAAACACTACAGACCCCAGGATTTCCGTCTGCCCAGGTCTCCACGGACCAGAAACACACCTTTAGTCAGCAGCTGCTAAGGTAATAATGAATCTGTTGTTAGAAGCAAGTGGTTTATCTACTTTAAAGCTGCTGTAGCCAATTATTCCATATTAACAAACATGAATCACTTGTATGAAAAGAACGGCTCATAGTGTTGAACCCACAGAGAAATATCACCCGACTTTGTAGTTCCCCACAAGCACTACTGTGCATTTTAGTGTCTTTTAGTATATTGTTTTGGTTTCTGTGTGGCCAACAGTACACTACCTGTCCACCAAAGTGAAAAATTAGACGGTGATCATAGTGGAGCATCTGTGGCTACAAAAACCCTATTTCCCACAGAGCTTGGTGGACAGCAAAGCAGAGCAACAGAGAAAATACTGTAACGTTTATCAGGTGTCAGTGGTGGATCTGTTAATAGTCTGTTTGCTTGCAAGTTTATGATTTCAGCCAAAAAGGTGATGTATCAGTGTTGTCTTTCACAGCCATGTGGGCAAAAAAATCAGTTATTGTGGATTTGAAAAATTACCCACATAACTGGATGCTGCTTGTTATGTAATATGAATTGCCCATATGATGAATTGCTATTCTACTATTTTGGGGAAATAATTTATTAAATTCACAAAAACGTAAAGAAAATAGTTACCCATCATGCTGTTCATAATTAAAACTATTAATTTTTCATATATTTTATATTTTTGTGACATGTCAGTCAGAATTTTTTATATCTGTTTCCTTCTTCCAGGGAGCAAACCAACAAGAGACGTGTTAAAGAGATTGTGAAGGAGTTTTCTCTTCTCTGTCGAGGTCTGCAGGGGTCTGGATACTCAGATTACTAACCTGAACTGCTAGTGTTGCATCTGACTTTTCCTTTTTCAGTAGGTCACTGAGAAAGGTCAAAATAAAATAATAAAAAAAATATGTATATATAATTACTGCTTTGCAGTTGAATGCCTCTGCCAACTTGTTAACTTGCAGTTTACATTAATGTCTGTCCAGACTAATATAATATATATTGTGAAGACTTTGCAGGAATTTAGTTAGAAAAAAGTTATTAAGTGTTTAAAATTTTAGATTAAATAATTTATAATTAAATAATAATACATTTACAGTACAGCAGTAAATTCCTGGTTTGGCCCCCAGTCAGGTTTAGTTATTTCAATTGAATGAATTTAATTTAATTAATATCAACTTGTCAACTTGGTTTAATAAATGTAACAAAATCTTATTATGAAAATGCAATAGAATGCATTTTCATTTAATAGGATTGTGGGCGACTCACATACCTCATATGAAGGTCCAGCCAGCTGAGAACTGAGGTCTAGGGTCTCACAGCTCAAGCTATTTTATGTCTATGATGTTTCCAACCCCCGACCATCAGATCACATAGAACCTTTACAGATTTTTGGAATTTAATTCAAGTGTATTTGTTGAGTTAAAGTTGAGTTAAATTAATTAAATGTATGTATTAAATTTAATTAGATTTATGCATTGAAATTAATCTAATTAAATTGCACTTATGTAACCAGTCAGCCATTGGGTCACCCACAATCAGGTCAAATGTATGCGACCAAATTCATTTAATTTAATATTTGAATGAGTTTAATTCAAATTCAGTGAAATTATTTGGTGAAATTTACTAAATTAAATTCTGTTCATTAAAATGAATTAAATCAAATTACTCAGTTATTGAACTGGATCAGGTGGGACCAGGAAAAAAATACAATGTGAGGGCAACTCACAAATTTGATGATGAAAAAGGGATGGATCAGTGTCAGTGCTGATTAAGCTTTTATATTTTACATTGCTCTTACCCACAATGCACAGCTGCACCTCCTCTAACTTCGCAGCAGTTACTCTCCTGCTGGTATGTACTCCATGTTTGCAGGCCACTATTGTTCCTTCCAAGAGAAAAAAACTTTTCTTTACAAACCTAGTTCAGGGCAATCCCATCATATTCCCACTGCATCTAACTGGAAGCTAAGGAGTGAAATGGAGCATAAATGGTTTTTGATTTACTTCATTTTATTATAATTATTTCAACCTAAAATAAATGTGCAGTGGTTTTAAGTTAAGTCCAGTCATTGGATTCCTTTTTCAGAAGACATTATTGAAAAACCAGATTAGTTATTTGACTGACCAATAATTGTGTCTGAGCATGTTTATTAAAAACAAAACCAATATTACCACTTGGCTGTTGATTGCTTCTGCCAATCAACCAAGTTTCAGGAAAAATGGTCACGATCTTCCCTTCCTGAGTTACAGCATTGAACAGCCAGATATGTTTTTGTAGAACATCAGTGTATCCAAGTGAAGTTGACCTTTGACCTTGGATATGAAAATATCAATTGATTTTATCCTTACATTTAGTTACATTTTGTCATAATTTATATATGAATTTATGAGTTATGACCAAAAACGTGTTTTGAGAGGTCACAGTAACCTTTGACCACCAAAAATAGATGTTTGTGCCAAATTGTGCTAAAAAAAAAATCCCTCAAGAGGCCAAAACCATACTTTATGAGGTCACTGTGACCTTTGAGCTTCAAAATCTTAACAGTTCATCCTTAAAACCAAGTGAACATTTGTGTCAAATTTGAAGAAATTCCCTCAATGCATTACTGAGGTATCACATTCATGATAACGGGACGGACAGACAGCGTGAAAACACAATGCCTCCAGTCCTGAGCGTCACCAGCACGGAGGGACAACGTCAATCTGTCTTCGTGACAAATGGTGCCAAATAGATGACGCATCAAAAACCATAATACATGGACTGAACCAAAGCAAAACCACAGAGTAAGAGAACTGTAGTGAGGATAAATGGGCCTGTGTGCAACATGTTTTTAATAAAATTTCACTGTCAATTTCAAAGCAGGATAAAATGAAGGAAGTGTCATAGTGCCTGTTTCTTATCTCCATACACATGGGGTCCAAACATTTTTGACAATTGACAAAACACCAATAAACAGATCTTTCTTTGCAGCTGCATGAGCAACTGTGCGTGTTCATGGATTTATTGTTTGTCTTGTATACTGCTGAAGATCATATTCACACATTATCAAAATATAGAAACCCTCCCCACCCATGCCAGGCTGCTTCTTCTTCTTCTCTCTGTTACAAAGGAGAGCCTTTTAAAAATGTGACGTTGTTGTTTTGGCATGATATATCTTAGAACTCTTGTAGACGTATACTTCTGATAATATATAGTAAAACAATTTCATCACTTCCACAACAGAAAGGAAAACAAGACAAAGTTTTTATAAGCAGACAACGTGTCCTGACAATAGACCTCTTATTTTTCTTTTTAATCAGTGACATCACTGTGTGGGATGGCAGTTATCTGAAGTTGGGGCTGTAGAAAAAGTGAAGTGGAGAAGTGCTGTTTTCGTGGTGGTTGTTAAAGATGGTGCTGAGATGAGAGGACTGTAACGGCTAGTCTGTGCGCGTGGTTGGGTGCCTGTGCACCACAGCTGTGTTGGCTCCTCTGAACCAGTCCTGACAGGGGTCGTTCACTACCGTATTCTTGTGAAGAGGTTCAGCACTGACTTTGATTCCTAAGGAAAACACAGATATTTGTTATGCATCAGAAAATACCAAATTAAATTAAACATCCAGTGCTTTCCAGACATTCAATAACTTCAAACAACGAAGGCATCACACCCTGTACACACTGTGAATTAGGACTGGATGGTACCTTGGTGCAGCGTGTCTTACTGAAGACATTCCAGAAACGTAGTGTTTCATCACCTGCTCCTGTAACAATGGCCTCCCCATCTGGTGACACAGCCTGAGGAAGAGGACGGAGAGAAGAACTGGTGAAGGGTGAAAACTTTTGTACATGTGTATTAGGATATGGACACTGATAACTGCTGAGAGAAAAAGCTCAACGTTACTGAAAGTAACAACAAAAAAGCCACTGGTGACATGTGGCTCCATAATGTTTACTTTTACTCTGTAGTGAATTTCTCTTAGTGCTAGAGTTTAACACAAACTGGATTTGAGGTGCACAACTTTAATTAAGCAAAGCATCCAAATACTTCTTCTACCGCCACAGGATAAATGCATTCTATGCATTTGAGACACCAAGAGCAGCGATGAGTTGCTTGTCTCCTTACGTGAAAAGTGAGGATGCATAGCCACTCATTTAAACCTGTTGTCTTACCAAGTAAAGAACTCTGTACGAGTGTCCTGTCAACTTGGCCACCTGTGTTAGTGACGGATACTTCCACACCAGGATCTGGTTCTGAGAGTAGCCGTGTGTGCTCACCTGGAAACAAAGAATAAATGTAAATACAAACAGTTCTGTCGTGTTGTTTAAACTGTGTTCAACTGAAAGAGGCTTCTTCTTTTAGTCCATCCCCAACTACGTACAGGAGGCAGAGCAGTTCTCATACAGCTGAACGAGCTCCTATCTGATACTGCACCAACAAAAACATTATCCAGTCACTTTCAAATACAGTGGATTACAACTGTAGCGATACTGTGTAGAATTTTATAGAAGTACTGAATAAATAGACATTTTCTTGGATTTCCATAACACTGTCTAATTGTTACCACACATTTTATTGATTTAGTATATTATCATTATCCTTTGCTACGAGGTTACATAGACAACTCAACGACCAACACAGAAATTGTCCGTGTTGGTTGTTGAGTTGTCTATGTGACGTGTAAAAGTCAACATGTGTGCATAGAGTCTGCCTGTCCACAGTGGTGCATCTTTGTGAGTGTTTGTGTGTGTAAGAGAAGGTGTGTGTTTCCTCACCAGTTCATTGGCGTGCTTGGACCATGCTAAGTTGCAGACCTGGGAGCCGGTGTCTGTGCTCTGCAGCGCCTGACCTGTCAGTGTGTTCCAGAAGCGCAGGCAGCGGTCAGCGGTGCCGCCCCCTGACGCCAGCAGCCCGTGTTGGTGGGGGGACCAGGCGATGGCCTTCACTGCTGCCAGGTGGTCACTGTACTGTTGCACAGGAAGCAGGCTGGAGCTGTTCCACACCAGTAACTGGCAAGAAAAAGACAGCAGCTTGAAGCTTGAATGTTGTTTTACGCTCATAGATTATTTAAGATGTTAATTCGAGAGTTAATTTCATTAAAAAAACAAAAGCAGATTTGAAGCTTTAAATTCTCTCACCTTGTTGTCGTTGCCTCCAGATGCAAGGTGCTGGTGGTCAGGAGACCATTTGAGACCGCACACTTCCTGCCTGTGACCTTGTAGCCTCCTCTCAGCAGATGGGGGGGTTCTGACATCCCGCTGGAGGATCACTCTGTCCCGACTTCCCGACGACAGCTGCTCCCCATTCCATGCCAGGGCACCTTGGGCACAAAGGGTAAGAGGGGAGAGTCTCATATTTCACTCTGGCTATCTGGTATTGCTTATATGACACATAAGACATGCTCAGTGGTACAGAATATAGCGTATGTGATGGGGGTTACTTATAACAATGGCTGGATAGCCTTCTGTTAAAGATTAATTCTTAAGATATGACCCTTGTTTTCCTTTTGCAGATTCAAACATTCTTTAACTTGCAGTGTGCGATCCACTTCCCTCCAGCTATGACTAACCTACACGGGCTGAGTGACCCTCCAGACTGGTCAGCTTCCTCCCTCCAGCTGCATCCCAGATCTGAACGTAACCTTTGTGGGTTCCAACGGCGACCAGACTTCCCTGATAGGATCAGAGCAATCACATTTTTATTTTCTATACAGGTTCTATTCTGTAAACACTTATTATTGTGCTCATAACACATAAATAAACAGTAGAGTCAGTTCTGGCAGCTCACCCTCTCATTCCAACAAACTGATGTAACCGAGTCTCCGTCCACTGAAAGGTCACATAACCTTGTCACCTGTTAAGATGGACTCAGTTTAAGTTTATACACACTTTATTCCTCCACTTGCCAGCAGAGGAGAAATCTCTCAAATTGTAAATTAATTCCCGCCCTGCTCTGACCTGGCTGGTGCAGGCACTCCACAGGTAGACGCAGGCTCCCAGGCCGACACTGAGCAGGTTGCCAGCTGACCAGTCTACAAGGTTGAGGTAGAAGTCATCCTGCAGCTCCGGAGCATCCAGCACTTTAAAGGGGATCTTGGAGATCTTCCGTGCTGGTTTACGAGGGGAACGGAGCAGCTTGTGACTGCAGAAATACCAAGAAACGGAGAAGGTTTACTTACCAAAATCTGACCTAGAAAGCTTGGTAGCTGTTCAGTCTGCAATAAATGAAATGAACCATACCTCTTGTTACTAAGTGGAGAAAGGGAGTATGGTGAGACTTCATTATCACTAACAAAAGGCACTCTCTTAGTGTGGACAGTGTACTGCAGGGAATGAACACACGAAGCAGAATCATATTAAGAAGCTGCCAGCAGCCCAACTGATCGCACAGCAATGTTGACAGGTAATATGAACTTTTAATGAATACTAAATGTTGTTATAAATGTTATTGAATAGAAACTTACCCTAAAAAGGCTGTGGGAGTCTTGAGAGAGGACCGCGTGCCGCCGATCGTCTGTATGAGGGTCTGGCACAGTCTCTATCCCAGCCCCCAGCAACTCATTCCTCAACAGAGCGGCATACGCCACAGTGTCTGGAGGGGTGGCAGTGAAAGTGACGATGGACACACAGAAGGTGGAGAGATATGATCCAGAGTTAAAGCATTACCGCTGACCCCACTCCAAGAGGAGCTCTCACAATTTCACATCAAAGTGTCCACTGAGGATCCCTGACCTTTGCTTGAATCTGAACTGGCATCCTTTGCTTTATGGTTCTGATTGGGAGAGCGACAGTTCTCCTGTGGAGAGAAGGAAAGGTGCTTTAACCATGATCCCCTGAGCTGCACCTGGGAAACGATGCCAAAAACAAACAAACAAAAAAAGAAATACCAGACTGAGCAGACAAACTAATACTCTGCTCACATTAGCATAGTGGAAGTTGATGCTCCAGTTGCTTCCAGCTCTGGTGGGAATGAAGCGGTCCCCTGACTTCACACTGACAGGACTGCAGGTGGCACTTACACACTGGTCAGACAACAAACAGTAAAACCATAAAACTTCCAGCAAGGCTATAACCATCACAACTCAGAGGTGGCCCAGGACAATGTTTTTCGGGGGACCTAAAATTTCTAGCAACGCCTCTGCTCATAACTTCTCATGGCAAACCACCAAGCAGCTGTCATGCACACAGTGAGCCCTTATCTTAGGGCTGAGCTGTGAGTCTCACCTTTGACAGTCGGGCCTCTGTCGGCAGGTTCTGGTGGTTAATTTGCCTGAGCAGCCGTCTCTCGTACTCTTGGTCCATCTCTTCGGGGCTGACGAGCAGTAAGGCCCCTCTGCTGCCCTCCCCGCCCCCTTCAAACCTCCGCTCCCTCGCGGCGAGGCAGCCCGCGGAGGATCCCCATCTCTGTGAACACACAGCGGCAATTCAGAGCAGGAATCAGCCCGGACAGTCCGCAGACACAGGCAGCAGCTGTTAGTGGAGCTGAAGACTCCAGGCGGCCGCTTGGCCTCCTGTCTGTCCGCTTCACTGACTGGGGGCTGCGGGTCGCTGTTGTCGTTACATGCCCGGGAGAGCAAACCCGCCTCTGTCGATTAAGAGCGGACACGTATCGAAGTCAAATCGATAAACAGCTTCACGGTAACGACAGTAACGCACCGTTGTCATGGCATCGTGCTCGCGCACACTACAGCCCCTTTAAAGAAGCGGTGTTACCGTGAGCGGACGACCCCGCGGCTCGACACCGACTCTCTCTTACCGACTGACACGGAGGCTCAGGTGACCAAAGCGGCTGCCATCTTCTGCTCGGAGCGGCGGGAGCTGCTGTCGCTTTCCTCCACAATAACAGCGGTGCACCCGGATGCCAACGAGACGCGCTGGTGTTGTTTATGTTCGCAACAAAGATGGCGACGGGATCAGCTGTAGCAGAAATTCTTCGGCCTCTGCTGCCTGTGCGGTCAGAGCCGCGCTCAGCAGCGACGCCCTCTGGCGGCGCCTCCTCCCTGCAGCCGCAGCCTCACCGAGGTTGTTCCCCGTGCGGCCCCGTGGGGTCCCTGTCGCACTGCAGACAGCCCCGGACTGTCTGTCCGATGGTTGGCAGCTATTTATGGCCAGCAAATAGAGAGACAGTTATTTGTAAAGAATTGATCATGTGCAGGGGGGAAGGAAGGTAATGAAATACTTCAATAGTAGCTCACAACTGTGGACGAATGAGACGAGGTAGATTTTGATTGGAAGTTTAACTTTTAGTGACAAAGTTAAAAAATGACAGTTTTCTTCAACAACCCTGGAGCTTCATCAGTGTTAAATACCTTGCAGAGCACCTCATTGTGTGCGAATATCATTTCTGTTGCTACAAATGTATTGGTTTATCATTGTATGTAAATTAAAAACATTTAGTAATCACTGTATAGCAACTAGATGGAAAATGTGGTACAGGAGGACCGAATTGGAGTTTGCTTTAACTATTAAATCTATTTGTCTGCACATTCACATACAGCTGTGCAGAGATATTGATGATACTTTACTGTTTCACCATAACATCACATAGGACTGATCTGGTAATCTGTATACTTGCATTCTCTCTTTGGTTTTCATTTTCACACAAATCTATGCCGGTCACTCATATTTGAGGAAGTTGTGTCTACCTCAGATTGCTTTATGTTTCTCTCTGTATCGACCAGCATAAACCAGAGGGACAGACTATATCATGTGAAAGAGCAAAAAACAAAGGAATAGACCAACAAAATGCATCTCTGTAAACCAAAGCAAAGTGATGCTGTATGTATGTTGGATTTCTTTTCATTATAGAACACATTTTGATTTATTTTTTTGCCAGAAAATGCCCCTTAAATCCAACTGTCTCTACATGTAGTTTCTAAAATTGTTCAAAAATGTTTATGAATGTTACCAAAACTTTCCACAAATGTTAAGCAATTGTTCCCCTAACATTCTTCAAAAACTATGTTCAATTTTTGTCCAGACAAACATAGACTGTATTGAAAAATAATTTCTCTTCTACATGCCCAGAGGTTTTCCCTTTAGTGCCTATGCATGCTGGAAGTGGTGTAACAGAACACGTAAAACATATAATACCTGTATGATGCTTAACTTAATGTTCTGAATCATCCTTTAAGTTCATGTTTAGCCAGTATATAAAGCAAAACATGGAATATTAGTGGTTTGGTGCTATAGCAATTCTGAATAGTCCTTCCATATTTTATCATCATCATCTAAATGTGAGAGGCCAGACTGTCAAAAGGATTGGAAAGAAATCACCTGAATACTAACTTACAGTAAAATGAGATATAAATTGTATTGATTTGCAATTATTTTATTATGTTTATAAAGAGAGTGTTGGGGTCTGTGGGACCCCAAACAATGTGGAAGTTCTCTCATGCTATACCTACACTGTCCATAAAGAGGTACGTAGGGAAAATTGTTCCCCAGACCATCAAGGTCTCCTGTAAATACACTTTGATTAACTTTTAGAAGCAACCTCTTGCATTAATTTGTATGCCATCTGTGCTGTCGTCAATTGCTGTGTGTCATGCAGAGAGTGAGCGTATTGATAGCACATGCTTGCCTAAGGGTCCCTGTGTGAGCGTGACTTCAAAGTAAATAAAGATCTTACATTTGCCCTCACTGATACAAAATTTTCCATCCACCTGCTAACAGCACTGCAGAGCACACTTTGCAAACCGGCAGATAAAGGTTTACTCTTTGAACTCTTTAGTGTCTGGTTTTTGTTCTGAGCCACTAAAACATTGAAAGAGAGGGCAAGACCAGAGACAGGAAAAGTGGCCCACTGCTGCCACGGTTTTAACAAGAATGGCTGACATGGTAGAATGGAGGCAAGGCATGGCATCTTTGGTGGCACGCTGATCTGCACGTAGGCCACCTGCCACACCACCCATAGACATACTGCAAAGCACGTATGTTATCAGTGGTGGAAGGAAGAGTAGTTCCCTCCTTTATGCCACTTTTTTTACTTCTGTTCCACCACATTTCACAGGGTAATTATACATTTTTCTCAACTATATTCCTGTGACAGCTCAGTTACATTTTCAGATAGAAGATTTGACATAAAAAAAGATAAGGAAAAAATGCAATACAAGATTCCTCTAGTCGTTCTCTACATCCTGGGCTTATGACTGCTTCCTACCACTGTCTAGTTGGGGCCCCTTGTCACATGTTAGATATCCATGAGTTGTTCCACCAAAGCAGTTCAAACAAAGTGAGATTTCCTCTTTAGACTTTTCACATGATTTAATTTAAGTAACTGTTTGAAGCCCAAAGAGGTCAAATTATTTCATGAAATAGAATAGATTAGAGAGGGGCCTCTGAAGCTTTTTGTGTCACACAGAGTGTACCACACAGCCCTGTCAAATTAACTCAAGTACTCCTTTCATTTTGACCCGTCATGCACAGTCCTTAGCTTTCTATTCCAATAGTTTACCCATTACTTATCTATTTCAGCAATGTTTCCATTTCTATAAATTTCGCTTGCTAACTAGTTTTTATGTGCAACACATGGTGTTACAGCTGACATAATATGATAGGATGTGTTATGTTCTTTGTTTTTTTTCTTCAAATTCAAATTTGTCAGTGTAGCACATACAACTGCCAGAGGAGCCTATGCATTTTCACTTGAGTAAGATTTTGAGGCCAGGACTTGTTATGGAGTATTTCTAGATTGTTGTATTACTACTTGTGGAAAGGATGTGTGCACTTTTCTACCATTGTACATTATACATTATAGGCATGTTTACAGCACTCATGTGCATGTGCACATTTCACACTAGCAGACACACAAACACTGGTCTTACATACAAAGTGCTATCTGATCACATTTTGCTTTTCAGACAGAGCAGTCACAACAGACCCTCTTATCTGCATCCTCCATCGGTTCTACACAAGAGCAACGTGCAGTGAGGGCCACGTTTAAGACAGGCAGCGTCTAGGAGTGTAGAGCAGCTGTCTGCCCCGGTCAGGGTGGAGGGGGAAACGCTACAGCCTTATCGCTCCTGTAATACAGTACAGCTCAGTGGGCAGAGAGGAAGCTGGGTCAGTGCTGGCAGACTGTGACGCTCTCAGATCCTTACTGGAATTCACAACAAAACAACCAATGGACTCTGACTAATCTCATCTGTTGTGCGATGACAAGAAAAATAATAGTTTCAGTATGATTTAAGAACAAGTGGAAAATGTTTACTTTGAATCACTCTAGGTGTTGAAGGCAGGCTCAGCACTTTTTCCAGGCATGTACAGACAAAGTTGTTATGGAAAGTGTAATGCTGGTGAATAATAATCTGAGGTCTGGAAAAAAAACTGCAACAAGGTATTACAGTAAAACAACAACCTTATCTTTCAATCATGTCAACAGCACCACATGTTATTTAGCATCCCAGTACACAGTCAAAGCCCATATTTACTCATCTAGATATCATTATACATGAGGCAGAGTCCCCATTTCCTTTAACAATTAAAGGCATTTTAATGTCATGATTTGATGAGAGGGACAACATGAAATGGTAGTGATTCAAATTGAGATCTGAGCCCTGGGCCATGACCTTTGACAACATCTCAGGAGTTTACATTTCACAGCAACGAGATCTCTTTGTTTATCTCATCACTACAGATGTGACATATTTGATATTTTCGCATTGTGTTGGTCTTCCATTTCTCTTTTTTCTCTCTCTCTCTCCCCCCTCCCTCAGTTTCTTTTTCTCCACCACAGACTTTGTCAGCACAGTGCATGTTGAGAATCTCCACCCACGCTCTCTCTTACTTTGACACACCAGAGACCTTCAGAGCTGCATGCTCCCCAACTCTCTCTCTCTCTCTCTCTCCTTTGTGTCAAATAAGGACAATTATTGAACAAAATCAAAAGGAGGACATGTGGATTAAACCAGAAATGCTGAATATTTGGTGAAAAAGCCAAGAATTGTGTCAGAAAAATCTGACATCCAGTCTGTATATGAGAGTGTGTTCACCTGATGTGTGGACTTTAGTTGTGTCCTCATAATCAGTATTCACTATTCCATCTTTGCCCACAGTGGGTTCTCTGTATCTTCAAGTGTCACATCTGTTCATCTGCTATGGCACACAATTTTCACTGTATGTTCCTGTATGTGCACAATAATGCATGTGTTATTTTATTCTATCTTATTTTATTTTTTATTTTTGACAAACAGAGATGACAGTGTGCTCTTGTGTGCCGCTGCGTCCCCACAGGGATGTTCCGTTCCATGTCCGAACGATTCCCGGGCTGGCTACACGCTGGGTAAAGAGCCCTGAGGGAGCAGCACAAATGTCAGGCTGGTGCCACGTCCTTAAATGCATCATGATTAAATGTGATTTGACACAGACAAGTGCTTTAACACACAGGCTATAACATCTAAAGCTCCACTTATCTTTTAATCACATACATCCAACACCAGCATGATTTTCCCCAAGAAATAATTCAATATCATATGAAAAATCACACAGAATTACCATTAAATGTTTGTACTCAATATATCTAACTGTGACTAATAATATCCAGTTTCCAGGTTGATAAATGTTACTCAGAGTTGTTATTGCATCCCACAATCCCCTTTATTCCACAGAAAGCTCAGTAAAAACTATGTCTTGTGTTTTGGGTTTGTTTTGCCATTTCTCATGCTCTTTGTGTATATTATATAACTACTGCTGTACACATTCTGTGTGCTTGAAGATATTTAAGACAGTTGCATGCAAAGGAAAAACTACACAGGGAGGAACAAATGCCATATCTATGATGAATGCCGCCAGTTTCGATAACTCAATGATTTGTGACATTTTCTGGGAAGGACCCATCCTGTTATTGTCCTAATCCTACATTTTAGAGTCCATGAAACACACACACAGACACACACACACACACACACACACACACACACACACACACACACACAGAGTTCAGGACCTTAGAGGAACTAACTGCCTCATCTGATCGTTTCCAGATTCATCATTTTATTCAGAGCAGGGCAGAACTGTCTCTTTCAGCTCACTTCCCCACCCATCTGTCTCAGCCACTCTGAGCTAATCTCTACACACACGCCTGGACCACTATTGAATTATCCTGGAATGCCCCATGTTAGCCTGTATTTCTCCCATTGACTGCCCAGTTGACTTCAGTCCTTACTGTCAACCCAACTAAAAACAAACAGCAGCTGGCGAGAAGAAACTCCAGGAAGACATTTGTTTTAATTAAGTGGATACGGAGAGAGCAGGTTTGTTTTGCTGGAAGTGGTTCTCTTCCTCTCTTGCCTTGGCCCCAGGCCGTGGGCCCTTTCAGGGCCTGGCTGGTAGAGTGGAGAAAGGAGGTTGACTGACTGTCAGCTGGAGCCACTGGCAGCAAGAGCCTCCGGCCCAGTCTGAACCCAGGCAGTTCACAGACACTGCTGGGGAAGTCCGCCTTCACCCTGCTGACGTCAGGCACCAATGGACCACAAGACTTGTGTTAGACTTTCAAACAAACTCTCTGCCCATTGCTATGGCACTATGGACCACCTCCATGGAAAACACTAGTCCCTGTCTGTGCTAGTGTTTACCATAAACACTTACCTCATTTTTGCTGAATCTAAAGGAAGAGGAGGATTGTTCATGTTTCCTGTTGTAACACAGACATTTATAAGCTCCACAGTAAACACGGTCTAATGTCTCTCCTGTTCTTCAGAATGTAAGTAATCAGCTCAATGTGTTGTATATCACACATTTGTCAGGAACAAAGGATATCAGTCTTTGTCCGCTCTGGCCCAATTTTGTCCTAGCATCTAGTTTTCATAGTTCAGTAATGAGCATGTTTCCAAACCCCCCAACCAGATGAGTGCAAGAAACCACTTGGCTGAGTTTTAACCGGCAGACAGTGATCTGTGTGTCAGGAGCAGATCTGAGAACTGACGGCAGTCTATGTATTTATGACTATTTGTTTAGGTTTATTAAGCCTACAGAGACCAGCACTAAACCTAAAATCTATGAACACAAAACCTAAAACAGTGAAGCTGAGATTAAATCAGTAAAAGCCTTCCCTCCTCTGTTTTCTTGCCCTTTGTCAGGATGAGAAATCTGTTACACTCATCTCTGCCTTCATGCTAATTTTGCACAACACGCCTCCAGTTGATCACGTATTCCAGATGTTTATCAGTGGGTCAAGGTGCTGTCGGCTATGGGAGAGTGAATGCCCTAAGGGTCCAGCACATAGCACCACTATCTCTACCCTTCCTGTTTACATTGCTGCCTCGGCATCCAGCACCAGTGAACTCATATGAGGGAGGAGATGTCACTGGTGTCACTGCAAAAAAGTGACAGAAGACTGATAGTTTTTTGCTTGTCTGTCATTTCCATCTGGTTTTCCACCCAGAGATGCAAAACTGGAACTGTGGCGTGAACAAAACTGTTACTTTATTGTAATAGAAGAATCATGTTTGTGAATGTGGCTCTGAAGGTTGATTTGAACTGTGTTGTGTACAGTTGTTTCACTGCACTTGCATATACCTGACTGAAAGACACCAGGCTCTCATGACATGTAGGTCAAACATACATTAGTCCGCCCCCCCAGGTTGATCAGAAGACAATAAAAAGAAAGTCTCTCAGACCACAGCAGATTGTATTACATGCCCATTTTAATAATCTGATAGAAAACATTTGTTGAGCACAACATACACAATTTTACCATATATTGTGAGGAAAACACTGAAAAAATACATTTGAAACAATGTTATATATTTCAGCAAATATTCCTATAGCTGTACAATGACCCGTCACCGTACACAATATACTGCAGTAATATCCAGCCTTCATAATCCACCAGGAGCAAGAGACAAAAACAAGAAGCTTCTTCTTCACCTCATGTGAGGTGTTGTTGCTTCAGACTGTACAAACATTTCTGGCTGGAATCTCAAACCAAACATTTCAAATTTGCCAAAACTGAACTGCATAACTTCACGTTATGGCCTCATAGCAAAATAGGTTGTTGAATACAATAAATCAGAACCACCGGACGAGTTCAGTCAAACTGATTTGACACGTGGTAGTGCATATAAATAATACCAAATATACAGTGAATATTATCAATCAATACCAATATTATCATGTACAAGGAAAAGATAATAAATACACTGTTACAAACAGCTGAAGGTTCAGCGCAACACAGCTGGGTGCAACTGTGTAACCACTTACATACAGACAGACACACACACACACACACACACACACACACACACACACACACACACAGGAGGTATCATGTCATCACACGATATTGACCTCCACCCTATTCTGAAGGTTGCACCTTACAATGTGGTACCTTTAAGGTAGTGTTGGACAGATCAGCGACCAGCTGCAGAACTGTCGACATATTCAAAGTGCTGCAATAATAACTACAAGATACAATTATCATATCACTGACAGGTGTCTTCATAAATGTGCACACAGTCTTATAGTCATTCAAAGTTCAAAATGAGTAAAGCATATTCATTAGGATGGAATGCAGTTGACAACATCAGGTGTGCGTGTGTGAGTGAGCGGGAGAAGGGAAAATAGGTGGAAACAAATTCAGCACAAAACAAGATTTTTTAGCCGATATTTTTGGTGCAGTTCCACTCCATTATCAACTTTCAATGGCCTGATCTTTTTATTTCGCTACAGAATCAATTTGATTACAGAGTAACACTACTGAGTACTACTACTTATAGGTGGCAGTGAATTCATCGAAGTGCTTTGTTTACAGGATCTTTGGAAATTTTTTTTGGTTGATTTTGGGCTCAAAAATACAATATATTTTTCCGCATTAAAGAAGTCTGATTGATGAGTTATTTAATTATGTAATGAATTATTGTGGAAAAAATATTTGGATAAACCAATAAAGTCTGTTAATCACAGATGCTTTACACACTCTTCTTACTGTATGCCACAAAGTGCAAATTGTGCTGGGAAGTCAACTGATTTTAGAAATACATCCACCGAACGCTTTTGTGAGAACAAGTTTATACTATTGCCAGAACATTAGGAAGACTGTGTGAGACAAATATGTCCTCTCTGTAGAAAACTTGACACATTTTACAGCTACATGAATGTGTTCAATAAATTATAAAAACGTTTACAAAAAAGACACAGCTGTTTAAAAAAAAAAAAAAAAGAAAAGAAAAAGGCACACAACTTCCTTTTAGACAAGTGTTAGAAAAAAATCTACTTGGTTACAAATAAGTTGCTGACCAGTAGTTTTGGTCAGACACTTTACCTGGTGGCGTCCAATCCGGACACAATACAAAGAATTGTAATGAACATAAAAAATGTCCTGAAGTGCAAGTTTTGGATTTTTTTTACTTGTCCCAGTACACAAATTCATATCATCCACTTTTGTCAGCGAGGACCAAGATTCAGCCCTGCCTCTACAGTCCGACAGTGGTCCCTTCTTTAAAGAACAGGGGATACACTCTTCCAGCTCCCTTCTAGGGCACAAAAACAAACTGCCACAGGGTTTCCACGCCTCGTCAGCAGGGGTGCCCCACATTTAGTCAGGCCCTCTTAGCCAGGCAGCTCCAAGGAGCCAGATTGCAGGATTGCTCCACTGCAATAAAATGAATTCAGCCAAAAACAGCAAAAAATGCTGCGCTCTAACAACACCATCAGTTTAGCTATGTTTCCGGTGGGGAGACGTCACGTGTTGCCATGTCAACCCCGTCTTCATCAGAGGGATGGTTTTGGAGTGTCACAACGTTGCATACGTCAGTTGTCTCCATCATCCCGCTCTCTCTGTCTCCACCTTGTCTGTCCTGGTCATCCAGCGTCAGTTCAAACTGAAATTTATTCGCCACAGGCGCACCCTCCAACTCCCCGTGGGGGCCTCCTTCGCCATCACTGGTGTAGAAGGGAGGGGAGGGACTTTGGGGGATCATACTCTGGTACCAGTTCCTATTGTCCTCAAGTGTGTCAAGGATATCCTGGGCGTCGGGGTGGACCAGGTCAGCCCACGTCTCCCACAGCGGGTGGACGATGTAGTCAATGAAGCCAACCTGTGAAAAGACACAGGGATGATGTCAGTAAGATGGAAAAATAACGGCGACACTAACTTCCTATTTTTGGAGCTGGCTGTGTGTGTTCTCTACCTGTGTTCTCTCCACTGAAGCTGTGTGTTTGTCACACATCGGGCTGATCTCCATCCCTCGCTCTCGCTCTCTGTCTCCCTGGTGGAAGAACTCATCCATGATCCTGTCCGTCCACTGCCGGTACAGATCCAGAGGTTTGGTGGGGTTGCTCAGGTCGGCACAGTGAACCATGTTCCGCAGAACCTATATAAAAAAAAAAAAAAAATTTAAGCATATTGTATCTCAATGGTATGTATGAGAGTGTTTGTTGTGTGTGAACGAAAAGCCTCCTACCTGCATCCTGTCTGTGTAGTTGTCCAGCAGCAGGACTCCAGAGCTGGTTACCTTCTTGGTTTCCACCATTGTCTTTAGATTAGCCAACAGACTCATGTGTTTGGACATGTCAGTGGCCAATACCTGGAAGATGGAAAGACATGGTGAATAATGTAAGAAATGATTTAGGAAAGAAGCAACACAAGAGCCAAGACATCATTTTGAATGCTAAAGCTGGCATTCCAGCTCAGACAGATATGCAGACATTCCCTCACCATGTCTATGACCATTCTCCGCAGCGTCTGCCTCTGCTTCTTTGAGAGGTTTTGGAAGATGTCGCAGTTGTCTTCTTGCAGCAGCTTGAAGCCCACGGCCAGGTGGTGGTTCTCCAGCACTGACTCATCGTTGTACATCAGAGCCAGCTCCGAGTCTAAAGGCAGAGCAGGAGGGAGAAATGACAGGAAGGGAGAAATTATATTGAGCTTTTTAAACTCAGGTCAGGTAACTATGGTAACCATTCAAAGTCTCTAAAAGCCCACGTTGTTGCCTTTGGAGACATATCCCATTAAACCATGCAAATATTTCTGCCTGTTATGGCCAGACTAAATAAATCAGTGCTCTTGACTTTTGCGACAGACAAGTGGCAGTAAAGAGGACTTACTGGTGTTGATGAGGAACTGGTTGGACACTCCTGGGTGGTCCACGTCGTGAATGGCTGCAGCAAAAATGGCTGCCAGGATCTCTAGATCAGTGAAGACCGCCTATGATTGAAGAGAAGGAGGAAAAACAGACAGAGATGAGCTTTCACAGTAAATAAACTGGCTAAACAGAGACAGATTCTTCTGTGTGTCACCCTCTAAGGAATGTATTTTCGTGGCACTGTCAGCATTTGTGACGTTAATTCCTGTCACCTCATTAAATCATAGTAACTAACTTGAGGAAAAGGTACAGACATGTTAATGGTGTTGCATGCTTTAACTTCTCATTAAATGTAACCTTTTTAATTGTGTTTTGTTACTGAAAGTGCATTATCAGATAAAGGGGGGGGGAGTTACCATCTGAATGCATAAAAGCTAAACAACAAAGTGAAAGAAAATCAACTAAAACAGATTTTAAGTCACTTACATCCAGTGCAGGGGTGGACAGGAGGATGTGTGTGGACTGGGCTACGTCGGCGGCGTGTAGGCTGTTGTGGTAGGCCACGTCGGAGTGATAGTGGCCCTCCAGGGTCAGCATGAACGTCACAAAGGTGTCCGTTGGAATCTTGAACGTCCTCATCAGGTCTCGCTCCTGCATGCGACACAGGAAGAGAGTGAGAAAAACAAGGCCTTAGTGACTCCTAAATGTAAACGTTACGACATGTTTATCTTTTCTTACAGTAGATGTGTCCACCTGTAGACTAATGTTTTTAAAGCACATTCATCAAATTGTGAATCATATACTACAGAAAAGCAAAGGCTGAAAAATGAAAATACGCTCCCCTGCCAAGATGATGCACAGCTAGAAATCAATTTCAGCTGCTAATGTTCCTCTAGCAGATGCTCCTGCAGTGATACACAACAGAGAACATACTGTACACACCAGTGTGGGCTGCGCTTCGTGCCTTCTATAGCTGCGTCTGTATGTTTGAGTGCTTTCACACTATTTTTTTTTTTTTTTAAAAGTCCTCTGACTTGGTGGTGGAAGATGAGGAGGATGAAGAGGCAGGGTAACTGACCTGAAAGATGGTGTACATGATGCACGTAAGCGGGCGGTTGTGGGTGTGCTCAGCCACTTTGAAGATATTCAGTCCCCATTTGTTGATGTCCTCCAGGTCCTATGAGAGAATAGATAAGGCTGAGTTTCCCAGCAAATCGTGATTTTCATGCAATTCTTTGCTGTGTAATTTGTCAGTCATCTACCTTCGACAGCAGCTCCTCCTGGTCGGTTTTCACCCCAAAGCGATTGCCCATGCTCCCTGAGATGCTGGGAGTGTGGCTGACCTTCCTCACCCCGCTGATCTGAGTCATCATCCCACCCTGCTGCTGCTGCTGCTGCCCCTGCCTCCTCTTTCTCTCCCTGGACTTTGGAACAGGACATGGAAGCTCCAACTCATTCTGCTTGTCTGGACAAAATGGAAGACACAAAAAAGAGGGGAAAGGGATAAATTTCATGTTTTTCAGACAAGAGACATAAAGAGAAAGCCAAACTGAGCTAGTGGTTGTTGGATAAACCTTCTGGCTCATGTTGCTACTGCACTAAACAAAGTTAACACTGGGAGACAGTTGACCTCTCACACCTATGTGACAACACATTAAAGTACATTGGCAAATATTTAATTAGCAATCAATCCTTCAGTTTCAGTATTCTTTACGGAAAATACATTTGTTGCCAGCACAGAAGACAAAAAAACAAAAATATTCCAATACAATGAGAATGTCATTATAACAAAGGGTCAAGAAGTTCTGACGCAATCTGACCATATTTCAGTGGCCCATTGATTCTGAGAAAGAGCCATGTTGTAATAACAATCCAGAGAACTGTGGAAAACTGGTTCATATTGAGCTGAAATGTTGAGAGGAGAGGCTTGTTAATATGCGGGTTTGTTTGCAGCATGTGATTCAAATCTGTCTGCCCGGTTGAGTGTGATTCTCACATGCTGCAAACAGCTGACAGTTTGTGTGAGTGCAGGGCTCCCTCGGTCTGTGCATGTGCAACACATACACCGCAGTGAAAAAAAAAAAAAAAAACTCTGCATCCCCCACAAAGCGCAGGAAGAAAAGGCTCCCTCTCTCTCTCTCTTTCTCTCTCTCTCTCTACCTGACAGGAGGTAGCTGCAATGCAGATGACAACAAAAACCACTAAAGCATCAAAGAAAAGTTCTCATGTTTGTCTCTTCTACCCAACCAGCTCCATCATGCAGAAATCGCTTTCACTGCACCACTTCTATTGTTAGGAAAGGTCTAGTTTCTCCACTGTGCATCATCCATCGCCTTGTGGGATGGGGAGGTGGAAAAGCTGAGAGGCAGACTGGCTGGCTGTTTCACAAGGCGAGTGAGCTGGCTGACTGGCTGCAAGTCACGAAACGCCGCCAGGCTTGTAAGAGACAAGGAAACACTGCTGTCCTCCTGGTGAATAATGCAGTGTCTATCTGGACCTAATGGCACAGTATGCACACAAACATTTTCCCTCTCCCCCACTCACTGCCCAAATTTCTCCAGGGGGAAGTCTTCCCCGAGTTCCCCCCACCCCTCCCACATACAAACATCTCTGCAGTCAGAGCAAGGGGACTCTCTGTCTCTCACCCCCAGACCAGTTCAGACTGGTTTGAGAGCAGCGGTGCAGACAAACTACGAGTTTATCCACTACTTAGGACAAGCTCTGTAACCTCACAACCTCTGCCACATACAGACTGTGTCCCTCCTGGACGATGTTGACTCCCACTGCAGTGATGCATACAGTACATTTTGTGATGGTTTGTCTGTATGCTTTTTGTGTGTGTGTGAATGTGTTGCAGTGCTCACCTAGGAAGGTATTAGAGATGTACTCTGACACTTGGTTGCCTGAGCGACTCATCTCAGACAGGTGGCTTAGCTCCCGGTTCAGCATCCTCTTGAACTGGAGGCAAAGAGATTAAAAAAAATGCATGAGGTTAAATAAAGTATACAAGCTGTTACATATTCATTAAATCATTTTACTGCTGTTTCCAAGCAAACGGATGAAGCACTTCCTGTTATTTTCCACTGGAATTTGTCCCATGAGAACATGGCCTGTGTTTCTCATGCGCCATGTAAGGTCTGTGTTTATGTTTTCTTGGTCCTGGTTTGAGTTAGTCACTAAGACACTTGACTGCTTAGCATTTCAACAAACAAAATACTGCAATGCATAATATACAAATAGCTAATGTTTATGCACAATTTTCCAGGGGAACAAAATGCACCAGATTTTTTTCTCAGTGCACGCAACCACTGAGCTAATGAAACACATCCAAGTGTGTGATCAAAACACAATGAAATCAACGTGGGTAATCTGAAACAACGAAAAGGCATGAACACACACATAGACACACACAGAGTCCCATGTATAGCAAATCTACTCTGAGACACACCTTGATGTATCCCCAGGACACAGAGAACAGGTAGTTGGCCTCAGGCATGGTGCTGAGCTGTGCTGAGCCCCTGGTGCTCCCCAGCAGAAGCCCTGTATGCTCCTCTCTGAGTGGACCCCCAAGGCTGAGCTCAGCCCTACTGCCTGAAGCTCAAGGCGCCACCAAATCACCGCTGTTCTCCAGCCCCAGCTGAACTCTTTAGGGAGGGGCTGTGGTGGACCCCTACATCCCTGACCAAATGTGCCTCCTCATAGCGTCGCCCACTGTTTTCCAGGATCGCAAGCCACTGGCAAGAGTGATGGAATCCCCCTGGATGCGATCAATTTCCTTCCCTTTTCTCTCGTTGCCTCCGTCCGTCTCTCTAAACCTCTGTCTCCTCTTGCCACCATCCAAATGCTATCCAGAGGGGGGATCCAGCCTTCCCAAGCCCAGATTGAGCGAGGAAGGAAGGAATGGCAGGCTCTAATACAGAGGGAGAAAAGGAAAGGAGGGACGGAGAAAGGCGGAGAGGGGAAGGAGGGGGGGTACACTATATCCGAGTGTCCCCTGTGGCTAGTGGAGCCTCCCTCTCCCTCTCTCTCTCTCTCTCTCTCTCTCTCTCTCTCTCTCTCTCTCTCTCTCTCTCTCCTTGCCTCCCACCCCTGCTAAAGACTCAGCCATGCACAGCACTGCAGAAAACAGGAGTTTGGAGAACCCCCCCCATACACACAGACACATCTTCCTCCCTCTTTCTAGCTATTTCTCTCTTTCTCCCTCACTCCTGTGCTCTCTGCAAATCCCTCCCACCATCTATTTCACCCCCCTGTCTCCCTCCCTTCTTGATTTGCTCCCCTTGCCCAGTAATGCAGAACAGATCCAACGCATACTGCGCAATGTGAGGCTTCAAAGCAGCAGAGTGTTTATCACATGGGTGAGGAGATGCTGGGTATTAATCCACCAGACCAGGTTTCAGTCTCCTTTATGTGCTTGTAAGAGCTGCTGTTCAGTCCTTTATCACTATATGATGCAGTACAGTCCTCTGCATCAGCTGTTATCTACATTATTAAGCCAAGACAGTTTGCTGTCTCAATGCAGCAGTTTCCTGTATTTTAGACATAAATAGAAATGATGGGAGACAAACTGCTGAGCGAGTGTTCAGTCTGCAGCCCACCAGTGTACCACCAATTGCACGACAACCTGAACGCCATGGCAACAGAGTCACGTGGCCCCCTCCGTCGTTCTCACAGTGGTCCCTACTCCAAACACATTGCATCACATCACATACTCACACAGGCATGTACAACCATGCACTCATTCAATACAAAATCTACAGCAGAGATGCTCGAGACAGACTCAGCTAGGCTGGATGCTGTGAAAACCCAAAAGGTGCAAAAATTGCTTTTCTTGTCAATTAAAAGAAACACTAATGGAAAACCACACCCAACTCTTTAGAATTAATACAATGGAATAATGGTACAATCAGTTTTATGTCCTGAAAAAGAAATCACGCTTTCCTGCTTCTTTAATGTGTTCAAACATTATGAGAAAATAAATCAACTGTTATTCTGCCATTTGCCTGGGCTTTTATTATTTCTTACAATAGGGTCTTTTCTTTTCATACTGGACCAGACTCTCTCTGGTCTCAACAGCTGTCTAATAGCTGTCAAGCAGACAGCTAACATCTACTTGACTGTGAAACTTGAATACCACTTTCAAAGTGTTGGCTGCACTCAAAACCCAGACTGCCAGAGGCAGTCCATAAAAATCAAAGAGAGCTCGTAAGAACAAAAATTTAAGCTTGGAATCAGACAGCTTTATTCCATTCAAAGGTACTCGTAATTGATTCTTTAAAGCAGCGGAACAGTGTGGATTTGTGTGACCTCTAGGAAATGAATCAGGCACAAAGCCACATGTCAGTCACCTAGGGTCATGTAGTTCAGTTCAGACACAGAGCATATGCTCACGGCATGGTGACAAGTAGATGACTGTGCTCAGGAGACTAGATTACTCAAGTCATTGCATTAACTCACACATCCTTTTGCGTTAGCAGAGACTACAAACACTCAGAACAAACCTTGAACTTATGAAACAAAAAGAAGTTACATAAGTACCACCAAAAAAAGTAAGTTGTGGTGAGTTCACAGAAATTGATGAGAAATTGATTGGTGCCTCATCAAGTTTGAATATTCAAAGTAGGTGCATCCTTAGGCCACTGTTGCACAAAACAAATAACACGTTGTGGTGTACGCCGAAACACCATTACACTCATTAAAACTAACAGAAAATGTCTTTTAGTATATTTTAAAGCCACATGCACCACCACACTGTGAGCTGTGGCCTGCTGACGTGAATCCAAAAAGAATCAAGCTAAAACAAGACTTTCAACACAATAAGACAAAAACAAAATAGATTCAATGTTTAATCATATTTTCTAAAGTGATTAATTAACTGAACTCAATAAATACATTCCTGGGCAAATCACACTCCCCATATGGCAAACCACACTCTCTCAGCACAGTGTAATCATCTCCAAAACTAACTCACCTTTTTCCAACTGGTAAGCATCCCAAAGTTTTTCTTCTGCTTTTCAGAACAACATAGTCCCATTGTTACTTTAAAAAAACAAACAAACAAACAACACACAAAAAATCCAGTAGAGTTACACAAGCAATAACTCTGTTCAATGCGTCTGAGACTCTGGCTGCTTCCTCTCTCTATTCTCTTTTCTGAAGTGGCACCGGGCAGGAAACGTATAGCGATAAAGCTGACTTCACTGAGTGGCCTACACAGCCTAACAAGAGGTTGATTGCTCCTCCCCCCAAACACAGGCCCAAGCATGTAGTCCCACCTACTTCCCTTTTACTTGATAAAGTAATTCACTGTCATTTACTGGTAGACATCCTGCTTCCTAACATGGCCTCAGGCAACAAACAACTAACATACCTGAGTTCATCACTGAAAAGTCCCAAGAAAACAAGTTCAGCAGATTGCTATGATGACATATTGTGGTGGGAAAAAAATAAAATAGAATAAAATAAAATAAAATAAATAAAGACATCAGACTCACAAAAGACATGTATGTGTTCATGTAGGTCTGTAAGTCTTGAAAAGTTGCCTCAGTTCACACAGCAGACTTTGACCTCAGATGAAATAGTAGAAACAGAAACCTGATTGCACAGGAACAGCTTGACATCATATTGCAATACCACTGCTGTGCAATCTGACAAAAGCCCAGACTGAGCTAAAGCTGCCTCTGTCCCATGTGTGGCTGTTTACAGTGTCAACACACAGTGGATTAGGCCCAGCAAGTTGTCACCCTTTTGTAACATTTCCTAGAAGGTATTGATCAAAAGGAGTCAGGAATGGGGTTTACAGTGGAAACGGGTTTCATGTTTACCTTCCTTATTCTACCTTATTTTCCATGTAACAGCAGATTACAGATGTAAAACTTTTTAATTAAAATTAGGCACCATAATCACTACTGTAGCCTGTCTGATCTCCTCACCACCCTTTCAGTCAAAGGGAATCACAACACTATAATTTAATGTCCATTACCCCTGCTACAGCTACAGACCCACCACTACATCTGTTTCAATAATTTTGTCATTTTTTCCCCACTGAAGACGGCGGTGCTTCAAAGTTGAAGTGACCACACGTGAGTTAAAGTTTCCTACCCGCTCGTGCTCTGCTCGGGGGCTTGCTCGCACGCTAACCCGCAAAGCGCGCAAACTACCCTAACTGGATTCAGATGGCAGTGTTTGTCCAAGGCCGTCACCAGCATCAGCATGGAAGTGTGGCGAGGCTAATGATAGTGAGGGGTAGGGAAGCAGCGCCCTGTGCTTAGGTCACAACGACCAGACTGGCGGTCAGCAGGGTGTGTGGTCCCGTAGCCCCGGATACACCTGTGCCCTTGGACACTGTAAGTAGAGACACCCTGGGTTTGATTGTGGGTTAAATTACATCCTCTCTGGTTCCGAAAAGAAATGGGCTCTTTGTCAAGCATCATGTCATATGAATGCTGGGAGGGAGCAAGTCTGCAGTTGCTGCATTAAAGGTGCCGTAATATAAATGTGTTTGGAACCACGTTTGCAATAAAACATAACTATGCTGATGTTTTTTCTTTTTATCAAAAGTATAGTTGCACAACAACATCAAGCCCACTGACAAATCTGAACTGCAACATGATAAACTGCCGACCTATGCTCTTTCAAAAGCATCATTGGTCAACAATGCTTAGAGGGGGTATTGGTTCATATTGAAACTCTGATTCATGGCAAATAATGCACCCGGCCAGCCTGACCAGGCAGCTGTGCTGCGCCTGCAGGACCGTGTGCTTATTGTCTCGACAGTACCAGTGACGTGGATATCTGCAAAGACTCAACCTGGCTGCCTGGTCAAAGCGCAGCTATTGTCATCTGGTAACCAGGGAGCAGGGAAGAGGGGGGCAGTGGGAGGGGAGCACGGGAAATAAAAAGACAGGAAACCCGTGTCACGGTCACAGTCACCCGTCACGGTATGAGAGCACCCCTCCTCATCCCAGTCTGCCCTCAGACCACAGTATAGAAGACAGGCGGAAATGGATAACGCCACCCTGGGTGTTTAGACGCCGCCACACAGTCTCCACTGTCTGCTTGGGGGTTGAGTAATACTGTGCAGTGTATAGTAATTTGATTGAACTCAACACAAATGAAATACACACTAAGCAACATTTATGTGCATCAAAGTAAAGGGAAGTAATTAGTTTGAAATAGCTGCTTTGTGGGATCTTGCAGTACCACAATGTGTTTTAGCTTCACTTCACTTTTTTTTTTTTTTTTTTTAAATTTAAAATAAGTTGGATTTATCATGTCAATCGTGCCAATAGACGATCTTTATCTTTTTAGCTCTGCTATCATGGCTCTCCAGGGTTGGCAGGGTGTATTGGTTTAGATATACATGCTGCCTGGAGGATGAGTTCCTGTGACTTTGGTGATCTTCTGACTTTTCCTCCATTGCCACCATGAGTTTGACATTTCCATCTTTAGTGCAATTGTTTAGTCTTCGATGGATTACTATTAAAGTTGGTTTGAAAAGAAAGAAATGTGCATTAAACTGGGAAACCACTGCAACACTACTTATCAGCCTCCACTGGGGGCTTAACACCAATCCACTCCATGACTCATGTGACCCAAACAACTTACATGACAACCTGGTGGGTCAACAATTCACACGTGAACACTGGTGTTAATGAACACACAAAAACAGGAGGCGAAACATCAAGCCTCAAGCAAGTCCAGTTTCCTTCATAGTGCAGGCTAAATATTACAGGAACATTTGTTTTCACTGACCAGCTGCATTTTTCTCTATTTAAACTATTCTGGTAAGTTTTCTAAGAAAGTAGAAACGTGGTCTGACACAAGTGATAAACCTTAGAGCTAATTTGAAAGATGTTAGTGATTGTTGTAATACTGCTGATGTGACCATCCTTGCTCCATAGCTGTTGCAGGAATATCAATTTAAAAGGAAAAAAAAAATTTAGTGTTTTTGATTGGCAATAGTGTATATTTAAAGCTAGTCTGAACTCTCACTTGACTTAATTTTATCTGTTCATCTTAAACTACAGTCTGGACTGTCTTTCAGTTGAATGTGACCTTTTAAGATGATGTCAGTTGAGAGTGTCCCACTGAGCTCAACCTAACAAGAGAGCCCACATCTACATCCCAACAAAAAGAGTAACACATGCATCTATGTGCAATTTAAAAGAATCACACTGTAAACCTTCCTGTTGTATAACATGCACTGTTAACATGAGTCTCAGGTAGTTTGAATAATGAAAGAACACTGAAGCAGAACAATGTTTTCTGTGGAACACAGGCAATGCTAAGCCTGCTGTGCTATTCAAAGATAACAGGAACTCAGTACTCATGTATGCAAAACAAACACTGTTCATACTTTTTTTTTTTTTCAAGAGAGCCATAAAATGATGATGCCAGCTCATACACTACCACAGAGCAGCTGTTACTTTGCAAGTGCGTCAGTGTGGCAAAAAGCAATTTAAATTTTGCATACCCTGTGCAAATGGCCAACCACATTGTAACAAAAACCTATTGTACAGCTGTGAACAAGTCAGTCAGGTCATCCCTGCAAGTTCAGCGTCAATATCATGGCTTCTGACAGCATACTACACAATACATACCGTAATAATAAATTTGTAATATTGAACAGTTATTAGATATATCTAGTTTGAAAGTGTGGCATTATCATCTCTGTCCACTATCTTTGTTAACTGTTGTTTGGGAGACATGACACCGTACAATGGCATTGTGGCGTGTTCCTGTGAGATCGTACGATGATCATTTGTGCAATGGATAGAAAGGGCACAGAGACAGTGAAATGTATGTCAAGGTTTAAGCTGCACTGCCAGATTACAACAGTCTTGTAATTAGCAGTCATTCTGAGCACAGTGCCTCATAAAAAAACTTATCAGTTGTCAAGTGGAAAACAATGTTAAACATCTTATTTTCTGAGAGTTCATTTTGGAGATGGTTTTTTTTTTTTAACCCACTTTCCCCTCATGATTGCTTTCAGCTAATTGATAAAAACATGAAAAAATATAAAGCGTTCTGTTTGAAGATGAGAAATATATCTTGCACAGGAAGACGCGCAAATGAAGATCAACATCAACAGCTGCAGTATCATTTGCAAAAGTCCCATCCAGATAATTCATTTTTAATGTAAAAACAAAATCACGTCAGTGGATATATGGATCCAAAAATTTGCAAGCAAGTGCATTGCTTGCATTTATACATATATAAATTTATAGGCTGAATTGTCCTACCTTGTTGGAGGCCATGTCACTGACAGAGCGGTAGGTCTGGATGGTCTCCAACTGGTCCAGACACCAGTCCAACTCCTCCATGGTTTCCATAGCCAGCTTTTGGTAGGACTCATCTGCCAACAGACACATGGACACGTAATCAGGCCCAAGAGGATCCATGTCCATAGTCGAGCCCCCTGACACCATGCACGCAGGTCCGAGGGTCCCAGAGTGGCTTGATCGTACAGAGGACTGGCCTGCAGGACATCCGGGAGACGTAGAGGAAGAGGGGGAGGTGTGTACACAAAGCTCCTTCATCTTGTTACGCTCCACCACCTCAGAAAGTTCAGGGAAGTCGTTCTCTCAGACAAACTGAGGCTAGAGTTACTGTTTGCTGACTCTCCCTCTCTGTAGGCTCTTTCTCTCTGTACCCCCTCATTCCCTCAGTCTCATGCGCTCTACAAACCCCCTCCCACTCTGTCTGGTTCCCCCACCTCTCTCGTTCACTCCCCCCCAGTACCACTCTTCTGAGCCAGTGGCTTGCAAACTAGGCGGTCTGCTGCCTCCTGCCGTTGATGTGTCTGTGACCCCCCCCCCCCATTTAAACACATACAAACGATGTGTACATAGAGGTACAGTACACAACCTCAATGCCTTTTTTTTTTTTTTTTTTTTAACTTCATAACATTTTCATACAAACAAATGCATCTCTATTACACCTAATCTATCAAAACTATAAGAGAACAAAAAGAGAAGCATCAGGGAGGTGAAGCAGCGATAAAAAAAACTGCTGTAGTATATTTAATGTACTTTGTCAACTCAGTCCACTCCTGATGACTTCCTTTCTGAAACATGCAGACCACTTCAAGGCTGTACTCTGCTGAACTGCAGCAGCAGCTCACACCACCATGCTTCACAAACTGGCTCTCTCCTCTCTGAACCTCTCTGAGGGAGGAAAAAAAAATTATATCAAACACCAAGCTCTGTGTTTGCACAAGCAACACGAGAGGCAAACTTTGACTCCCTGAATTGGGGGGAGGCCAGGCCAGGGTCTCGCTGTGTGCCAAAGAAACCAAAGCACTTCCTCTTTGGCCCTGAACTTGCACAAAACATGGAGCGGAATTACTGAATGGCGGAGTGAATGCTGAGGACAATCATTGCTGTCATTCGATGAAATAGCTCTGTCCTTAGCTGCTATGACTCACGCATCGTAGGCGTACAAGTTTTTAGAGAAAAAAGTGGTTTTATAAGAAATGCACTGAGATGATAAAACAGGAAACAACCGAAGAACCATCATATTCTGATATACCAGGAAGAACGTTGATTCAACAAATTTCTGCCCAGAGTGAGCAAACACTCAGCGCATCTGGATCTCCTGGTCTTCCTTTTTCAACGGAAAAGACTGATGTCTACTTCATAGGGCTTCACACATGGAAGAAATTTACCCCATATGCTTAGCACAACAGGACAGCCAGCGTGCTGCTCCCCAATTTACGTCAATATAGTGGATCAAAGCACTTCAAAGCACAGTGATGGCGCACAGACTCTGAACCAGAGGTGTTTAACAAAGAACTGCAGTGAAATCTCAGATGATGTGTGTGCAGTTGGGGAAACCTCCCACCATCAAAAAGGTATCAGAAAAACATGAAGAGGGTCACTCTTCTAAATCACAAGGTGAAGTCAGATCTCGCCATTTAGGATTGACTGTGGTTTTTTAGAAATCATGCCACTGGCTCCTCAGATTACAAGAGGAAGACTGCTAGCATTAGCCACATTCCTCAGGTCAGACCAGTTTTCCGTTACTTGCGATCAAGGTTGGAGAATTCAAAGAACCCTTGGCTACAATATACCACTGGACGCCAAACTTTGTGGTCCAAATGAGTCACAGGAACCACTGGCATCCGAGCCATGTAAAAATCAGTGACATGGAGCAGAAAGTACAACATCAAAGTAGCTCATGCACAAGGTGGTGAGCTGTTGAAACTGGGTATATATCCATGTGCAGCCGTCTGAAGCCATAGGGGCAGCCGATGTTGCCAAAGAAGGTGCGACCACATCCTGCCCCCGTTCCCTCCAATGAGGATATGTAGAGAAATTAGACATTTTAACAGCGCAGTTGGTGAACATCAAAGGGTTGGCTCGTTCAAACCACCTGTATGACCAGGGTTTGGGTCATTTTGAAACTGGCTGCTGATTCATGCACACAAGCCAGAATTTGACGGCAGTAAACCACTCAGATGTAGACTGCAGAACAAAAGTTTACTGGCTTTGGTTGCTGGCTTTAAACCACTTGCGTAAAAGCAAGATCACTGAAGCAGAACTTCACACATCCATCTCTTGCGTTTCCTACAAACGACAACATTTGGATATGGGGCCATGCTTCACTAATATGACTCATGCAATAATCAGATTTGTGAGTTGAAGTTGTAATTAAAACAAAGTTATATGCATACATGCACAAAGTGGGAGCAGATGGGACTGCGGAAGCCATCACCACCTCTGGCCGATCATAAATACAGTGCTAAATGGGCTGACAGACATTTCACAATGTCACCAGTCAAAGGTGGCGTGACGAACTTTCAGTCTGAAAAACCTGCTCCCAGACAGAGTGCGAGGTACTTTTCCAGCCTGTTTTTCAGTGGAAGTCTATTTTTTTTCCTTCAGCAAGTCTAATGCTTTGGCCATATGCTGGAGGCTGCCCAGAGGACAACAGACCTCAGTGTGCAGACAGACCCCGTCTGCCTACCCTCCCCCCCCCCCCTTTCCCTCCATCTTTCTCCCCCTATAGGGCCACAAACCGACCTCTGTGAGAGCCATCAACTGCACTAACGACCAGGGCTGGGCTCAAACACCCCCGCCCCCCAACCCCCATTCCCGCCCAAGACACCTTCCACTCACATCCACCTCACACTGCCCCTCTCTGTGCTCTCAACCCACCCCCCAAAACCTGTTTCTCTTGCTGTCTGGCTGAAGCTTGGTTTGCAGAACTGTTCTGTCTCATCTATTATACCACCAACTGATGAGCTAGAGCCCCTCATGGCTGACGCACTCACATGACTTATTCAAATAAAAGTAATGACACAACAATAAAAAGTTTTACTACAAGAAAAATCCTGTGTTCAAAATGTTGCTAAAGTACAGACGTCAGAAAAATTGTAGTTAAGTATTAATAAACTACTCAGTTTGAAGAGTGGCTCAAGAATTTACTAATTACTAATGATTTTACATTCAAGCAGCATTTCGATGCTGGAGCAGGTCAAGAAGAACCATAACAGCTTCAATATTGGTTTTCATAGTGTTTTGATGATGGTGGTGGATAGTGCTGTCTAACACGTGGGTCCAAAATCTTCCATAGGTGTTCAATTGGGTTGAGATCTGATGACAGATATGGACGTAGCATTTGATTCACATAATTTTCATATTGCCCAAACCATTCAGTGACTCAAATGCCCTATGGACAGGGCGTTGTTTTGTTTCTCTACTCATTTTTATGTAAGTCAAAATGCAGTCAAATCTATAAGGATCCATCATGCATTTTCCACCTGCAAATATGCAACAATGACTTTGAAATAAATGCATTTCAAGTAAATGCAATTAAAAAAAAAAAAAAAAAACTGTTCTCTGGAATGCAGTGGAGCAGAACTAGAAGTAGAAGAGTTGTAGTAGTAGAGGTAGTATTGCCTAAAAATGTAATTTATTTACTTCACTAAATGTACTTAGTCACTTCCCACCACAAGTTTCCACGTGTAAGCAGGTTAACAGGCTTTAGATTTTTCATGATGAGGCTGACTTTAACACAGTGACTAATATTCCTTAAGTCGTGTTCATTCATTATAGTTGGACTCATCAGGGAGTAATGTAGCCAGTTACAACAGAGAGCAAATGAAAAAGACTTGAGTCACCGTCGTCAGGTAAAGTGTGATCAGTTCTGAGCTATCTGCATATACGCAAACACACACATTCTGCATCTTGACCTCAGCACGTTATGAAGGAGAAAACGCATACTTTTACACTGATACGTGCACATACTCAGTGCTGTTTGTGTTTGACTTTGCACTAAACGTGGAGCTGAGACACGTAGGGTGGGTAGGGAGGGGGGGTTAGGTTGGAATGAATCACCTTTGTATCACCCCCCATGTACGTCAGTTTGTTCACTCATGCAGAGAAGCAGAAAAAGAGCTTGACATAAGGAAACAGAGAGAGAAAGAAGGAAGAAGTATCGTAATTCCATAAATGTTTATCTGATCAGACATGAACACAAAGGTTTCACAGGTGCAGTCAACACAGCACACACTGGGAACACACACTAAGCCTGTACATATCTTGAAGTTAATCAGTGACTTGCCTACACCAAAATTAACTGTTTAATCTTTGAGAAAATTATTAGTAGTAATTAATTAGTAATAGTGTAAGTGTGCAATATGTGGTACAGTAATATGTAGTGTGGGTCAACCCCACATCAAAGTCAGGAAATTCCTTGGTTGTTTTTGTCATGAAATTAGGTATTTTTTAGGTACGTTTCCATTGTTTTTGTTTTTTTTTTTGGACTACATATGGACTCAAGTGTGCTTTCTATATTTCTTACCAGTGACATGAGTGAAAAGTAACTCCATTCATGTGCTGTATGTAATTTCTCTTAAACAATGGTGTGTACATTACATACATTTTTCCTTTTATTACATTAGAATGATTAAAGTATAGTTGTGTCATTTCAGCGGTTATAATTTAGCTTATTTTAAGTGTATTTATGTGTATATAGTTTGTGCAGAATTTGTAAATTAATTAAATTAATTTGTGCAGGACCTAACATAACCTCCCCACAAGCATCAGTAACATCTCATCTGAGGTGGAAATGGGTTTTTGTTTTTGTTATTTTATAATCAGATTATGAAGAAAAGTTTATCACAGTCACAGACGCCTACTTCCCATCTACTCACTGTCAGAATAACTGATGAGTTACAGTACATGCAAAGTGTGGTGCCTCAAAAAAGGGTGAATATTGTATGAGACAAAATCTGATAGTAACCACTGGGAAACCTGTGATGTGATGGACATTTACAGAAAGTCCAACCCCAAAACCAGCTAACCAGTCATTGTCTTTTGTTACAAAAAACCCTTACACTTGATTATGTTTCTTCATAGTTTACAATTGTGGTATAATCACCTCACTTATCAAAACAAAAGTCTTCAATGGACACACACACACACACACACACACCTCATCGAGGCCTGTTTGACAGCTCCTTCACAATGCACCATGGAGCTGTGTTGGCATGGGTCAGCTTGAGGGATGGGCCGCAGCAAGGTTTATGACTGTGCTGACGTCAATGACATAATTCAAATACTTAACCAGGCTGCACGCTTCCAGCCCTGCAGATCCTTTGCTCTGGCTGCGAGCCTGGAAAACCTGACATGGACTCCTGCTGCGGAGCAGAGTGGCTGTTGCAGACAGGAGCGGAGCGGACTGCCCAGACTGAAAATGACCGGTCAAATTTGTTCTGGCTGTCAGTGTGTGGCCTGTTGGTCTTAAATACATGAAAAAGAAATCAGTCATTCAAATACACCATGTTGTTTCACCACTTTGATCAAAATGATACCACAATGTTGCCAGGTCTCCTCCACTCAAAAACTATGAAGCAGTTTCACATAAAAAGTCAATGTTTCGCCAACACTATACAATGAACACAGGACATCAGAGAAAGGCTGGGAGCTGAGACTGATGTGAACCTGTTTCAATCGTTTCTCCGATAACTTATTATCCACACGTTCAGGAGCTTTTTACCATCATCTGAATTTTCTGCAGAGTTGTCCTTTGTTCCATAACTAACAAACCAGTGGATTAAAACCAGAATAACCACAGAATAAAACAGATTCATGTTAAAAGTCAGTGCTTTACTGATGCATTTCTGCATGCACAGGACAGCTTGGAGAGGCTGGGAGCTGAGCTGTATATGATTTCCTTTGCCTTTTTCTCTGTGTACTTACTCTAAATGTCTGATGACAGAAACCTTTCAACTGGTAAAAATACATGTTTGAAAATGACCAAGATGTAGTGTGAAAATGTTATGGATAACTTTAAAATAATCTCAAGCTAGACTAAGTCACCAAAGGTAATTAAATGTAAATACTTCAATGAATCTGCCTGTAACCTTAACTGCAGTGCAGGCAGCTAAAGCAGGTTTGAGCAACAGTTTCACCTGAGATGTTAGACTCATTAATTACAGACACAACTGCTTTGCTTTGCCTTGCACCTGGCTTCTATATTTTTGAATGTACTTCCATGCACGTACGCGCAAAGATTACTCCTTGTTAGTTGTCCTCAAATTGGAGATTGCCAGTAATTGCCAGACATTTTCTTTTCCCTTCATGCTGTTAGAATAACCTGTTAGTCCTTCTTTACTTCTCTTTCAGGACATGTTTACAAAATTAGACAATAGATGAATGAGTAATGCTTATTATGTGGGGCCCCACGCCCTGGGCAGTTTACGCACAAAGTCACGTGTGTCTTTAGTTTCAAGGCAGAGAATGTGTCTGTATAAATGCAGCTGTCTGCCATACCGTCTTCATTTTACACAGTTTGAACGGCATCAGATTCTTGGGAACATGCTGGCTGAGCAGCTGAGACATGCATCTAATGAAGAAAGACCAACAGTTTATTTTCATGAAATCAAGAGTGAAAACAAATCTAAGGAAAAAAGAAAAAAAAAAAGATGAAGAATAAACTGATAAAAAGGATCATGTAATATGATACTTTGTCCACCAGCCACAATGGCTCTGTCATTCAAGTTTTACACAATGGTGCTCAAACCTTTTTTTTAATTCGCCTGAGAACAAATCATAGTACATCCTATGAATCTGAACAATAGACTTGGATACTGTAAGTATAGTTAAACATTTTGTTCAACATCTATATTCGCTTTCTTGCTGAGTGTTGATGAGAAATGAACAAAGAAAAAAATGATACCCCTCTCGTGTCCGTTAAAAAAAAAGTCTCTAGTGGGCAGCTATTTAGCTTAGCCTAACAAAGACTGGAAACAAAGGGAGACAGCTAGCCTGGCTCAGTCCAAAAGTACCAAAAGTAACCGAGACTGTTTACTTGCACCTCTTTAGACAAAATCGAACAAAAACCAAACTGTAAAAACAACAATTTATATTTTTATTGGGGGGTATGTAACTGGTTTGACATAGATATCGTCTGGTACAGAAACAAAACCAAATAGCCATAAGAAATTGCAACTGGTCATTTCTAATCTTCTGTTTTTGAACATATTGAACAAACATAGTCATAATGTGTTAATTAATGAGCTTCAGTGGCGTTAAGATCTTTTTACCTTTGGACAGAGCCAGTCTAGTTCCAGTTTCCAACCTTTTTGCTGATTCATGACAGACACACAAGGGGTGTACCACCATTGAACTATGTGATTTTATTATAGCTATAGTTAAACAAGACCCCATTGACCTGCGCTCCCATCCCAATTGAAACTCTGCCAGCAAGTTCTCCAGAAAATGTGTTAAAGAGCTACAGTGTATTGTATTAAGTGTATGAGATTAAGCTTCAATAAATAAATAGCACACAATACAAAAGAGCAGAATTGTGTTAATCTTGCACAAAATCATAGGAGGTGATTTTTTTCTACTTTCATGCAGTGGCTCACACTCAAGGGGTAAATAAGCCTTCTCTGACCTGCAGGCTCTGCTTTAGATAGCACTGCTTTAAACATTAATTTCTGGCCTTTGTGTAAACATTCATTTCTCAAGGCCAGTCAAAGGGAACATTCACTTTAAGAACATGTCGAGGTTTCACATCCCTTGTCTTGGTCAAATGACAACCCACATACCCCCCTTGAGTACCAAGTGATAACCATTACAGATTAATTACCAGTCCTTGACGGTTAAGGACGTCATAATCAAGTGTTTTTTTCAAAAGTGCTCTTTATCAGCTGTAATATAAACCAAAGCCTATAATCTGAATCAGTCAGGGAAGAGTGAGCCCTTTGTTGACTGGCAGGCTCACGGGACTGCGTACGATGGGGCCAAGATGGTTTGTGAAGCGTAAACTGCAAACTCACATGGGGTAAACTACAATCCCCTCACGTTAGTAGAGTAAGATGTTTAATAATGTAAACAGCCGGCACTGACGCATTTGCAGCTGAGCCTATTTTTCTGTATCCCCCCACTTCTCTGCTTCTTGTGCACTTTCACCCAATGACTGTAGTCACGTTCCTGCTCTTTTTGTTTATTTCATCCAGTTTGACCTTTTTTTTCTCCTGCATCTCCCTGATCACATCTGATTAAAAAAGTTCAGAAACTGACATTTCTCTCTGACCTTTGGTGTGTTTTCTTTCCTACTCCCTGATGACAACAATCTGGTAAACCTCTCACTCTTTCTTGGAGCCACTCTTGTCTCTGCGTTTAACCTCACCATCTTTCTGCAGGAGCTCACACTGCTCTCTCTTAAATTCTGATGCGTTTTTTCTATTTCATTGTGTCCTCTTCAAATCCCTTTATAGAAGAATTAAAAGATTCAAAGAGCTCATACCAAGTCATCTACGCTGAGCTCATGCCCAGATAGATGCAGGTACCATATCTTTTCCACTATTGGGGATAATATTGCCTCACTGAGGACACAGATGCAAAACAGGAAAAATCTGTTCTCCTTTTCCGGTTGAAGAGTTGACGAAAACGAGACAGAAAGCAGCACAAAGGAGGATATGAGGGCATCATTCCTTGTGATATTGTTAATTGTTATGGTCCTCCTGGACAATCTAAACAATCACCATTGCATAGTGGCAGGTGTATACTGTATGTTCTTTGTATGCCTGGGAAAAGTTGATGACGCTGATGTTCTCTGGTGAGACTGGAGTTAAGTGCTGTATAATGCGTCAGATTTCACAAATTTGTTTTTCTCACTTTTTCTTCTCCATGCGTCACGATGGAAGGCAATGGTTTCACTTGTCAGCGATTGCTTGGTCAAGGTCAAGGTTTGTGAGAAGTATGGAGGAGGAAGGACAATGTGAGACTCACACTTGTCTTATATTTTTTCCTGCTGTGGTATGTTCCCAGCAGCTCATTTGTGCTCATAGGAAGTGGAGGGCACCCGCGTGCAGTCTCTGCTGACGTCAGTCAGGCTTGAAGAACCAGTGCAGCAGGAACTAATATCCCCACCTCCCTCCTCCCCTTCATTCACTTGTCCTCTCCCTCCTTCACATCTACCTGATCTGAATCAGTTTCTCTATGTGTGAAAAGGCTAAAAAATGGCAGACTTTTTTTTTTTTGGATAAATAGAATTGTATTCTATTTTTTAGAATTGTAGTTCTACCCACATTTCATCTACACTAATTTTGCACTTTCATTCAGAAAACTGCAAATGCTTTCATTGAAAGTGCACTGTTTTTGGGAAGCCACACTATATTTTAGGTACTATTTATTTACTGCAGAGGTATGAGACAAGTGAAAGCCTGGAGAATACGAGCTAGGGTGTATTTATGTTTTGACCATTATCTTTCATTCTTCATTTCAAATCTTTAGTGGAACATTGTTCTCCACCAGCATTTTCAACATTTTCACATTTGACTTCATAGAACTTGCACAACTGCTTCAGTAAAAACAGCGCAGAACTGCTCTGCATTGCATGTTACAATTTCCACATTTCCCAGAATCATTACCTTTGATGAGGATGTACGTGACCTCCCCTTGTCATGCACTGAAAGGTTTGTGACTGTACTCACCCGACAGGCAGACTTTGGTGACAGAAGGCTGATTTGCAGCAGGAGACCTCCTGCAACCAAACAAAAAAGTAACAAACATCTAAAACCAAGAACCCTCATGTGTAGCAAATGCTTGCATGATGCTCCATTGATTTCAGCAGCAGTCAATGTTGTAACAGTACAAACAGTAAAAAGATGCCGTGTAAGTTCTTTAAACTGGTCACAGGTTAGATTTACTACCACGTGACAGTGTCATGTCTAATTCAGTTTTTCAGCTCACAGTGACCTCTCTCTGAGGTCGTATTGACTGTGTGTCCACCTCTGGCAGACCTGATGCAAGTGCAGCTATAGTGCTGGCCCAGTTCAGTGATCAGAGCCAGCTGTAATGCACTCAGATGAGATGAGGTCACCTCCACTTCCACCAAATATAAAATGTCACTGGGTCCAGTTTAGGATTCCAGTGGTGCTTCTGCAAACCAGCTTTAACATTAAAAATACAAGACTATCTGGATGTTTGAATCTGTACTTCAGTTTATGTTAAGGATTCATTTATGGGGCCACAGTATAGGAAAGAATTTTGATGCTCTGGCGCCCCCAAGTGAGGGTGGCAGGCATCTGGACATGAAACATCAAATTATTCTAAAACCTTAAGTTCACTGAAGAGTCACGTTTGCCAAGATTTTATATCAGCACAGAAATGGCAATAATGCTCCATGCACAGAACCTTTACTGCATAGGTGCAAACATCCAGCAGCATGTGGGCTCTCACAAAACACAAGCAGATAAGAGGACACAAATATGAGATGACTTACTTATTGGATGCACATTGTACATTTGTCAAGGTGGTGAAGTTGTTCCTGACACTCCGAAGGCTTGCCAGAACCTAAAATCAAGGGATAAGGAATAATTAAATAATAATTAAATATGCTATATCTCTATATATTTGGGGGTTGAAAGAATATTTACAATGATGAAAGTTAATTCTTCACTGATACAATATTTATAGATTTGTGATAACGCAAAAGCTGCTCCAAAGATACACAGACACAGTTTTAAGCATTTTTAAGTTTAACAGTAGTGCTTTAAAAGATCTGCATGCTGATCATGCACTGATTGTTGAATTTGAATCTTTTATAATAATTATTCATCAGCAGTGGATTCGATCCAGCTGTATCTCAATGGTAAATGGTGCTTCTTGCTCCCACTCCCACTAACATCAACACAAATTAATTCTTAACCTTTAGGAATTTCTGCATTAGTTTAAATTCAGCCCATCCATTACCCAGTATTTTTTCTAAAATATGTGGTGACAGTGTGGGAAAATACAGCTGCTGTGTTGTGTGTGAAAGTGCACCTTACCCTGAAACTATTTTAGAGTGAACAGAACAAACAGAAGTAATTTAACTTAAGTTAAGGATGATTAGTCTAAAGTGGCCCTGCCATTGACAAGCAGACCTTGCACAATCTACAACAGCCACCAGGGGGCAGAGAAGAGTAAGAGAGTGAAAGCTTCATGTCTAAAAGACCTTGGATTATTTAAAAATATCTTTAAGAGGATTTTGATGTTTGCTGAAGCAGATTTGTTGACTTGTAACCAGTTCCTACCTGGGCAAATGGAGTCACAATCAAGTCCTCTCCGTGCCTGAAATGGGATATGATGAAAGCAAAAACAGAATTATATATAAACAAACACACAAAGACAGCTGATCAGCTAGTGAAGTTGATATTGCAGAGGGTGATGTGTGATGTTAACAACTCACAGGTCTCCAACAATGGAGGAATTTCGAGACAAGGACTTTGGTGACAGTTCATAGTCGCTGTCAGAGCGGTACAGAAAGGACTCTCTACGCTGGCCATAGCCTGCCAAGTTAGGGTGTAGAACCAGACCCGGGGACACCTGAAGGTCTGAAGGACTGCAGCACAAGGATGGGCCATTCTCCACTTCAAAGCTGCAAGGAGAGAGATGATCAAAGGTAATCAGGACAAAAGAAAGGAGCGGGGGACACCTCAGCAGAAAAAAAACCCAAAAAAACAAAAAATGTATTTATCATCATCAAATCAAAATTTGTAAATGTATGTATGAAACCTGATCAATTTCAGCATCTGTTTCTATGTTTAATCAATCATCAGTCTAATCACCTTCAAATCATCATTATGTACTGAGGACTCTCAGTAAGCTGCCTCAAAGTACTGACTTGCACATGTCCACAAATCCCATCCAGAAAAGAGTTGGTTGCATAAACCCTAAAATGATTAGTCACTATCCATGGCCTGAAACCAAAACTATAGTGCTTTACTGGGAACATGTCTGGTCTTTCTCACTGGAATCCTGTCCATGACAGCTCCATTTATCCCTGTCCAGTAGCAAGAAAGCAGCACTCATTATCTAATAGTTTTTTATGGTGTGATACCGAGTGTACCATCATGTTTAGTTCATGTTAGTTCATCATGTCACTGAATGTTCAAACTTGTATACAGGATCTGTTGTGTATTATTGTGTTTGTAATTACCTGTCCAAGGACAGCAGAGGGTAAACACAGTAGCAAACAGTTGAATCTAGAACAGTCTGATTTACATATGATAGAATTTATGCCTGAGCTGTTTATGCTTGTCAATAGGTTTTTATATTAATACATACAGAGCGCAAAAAAAATATATATATAAAAGAGCAAATCAAGAAGGTGCATATTTGATACGTAATTGAATAAATTGATTGTACAATTTATGTGTAAACATAAAGCAAACATCTACAGTCCTTTGAACCAGCAAGTTTTCTGATGCCACAGCGAAGACACAACAGATGCTCATACGGATATAATCTGTTTGTCAGCATGGAGCAGGAGCAGGAGGAAAGGACAAGCTATTGTGTAATCAGATGATCAAGTCAGATAGACCAGGGTTTAGAGGTGAAAGGTCAAGGTATCAGTGGCCTGCAGGAACAACTGGTGGAACAAACCCAAAATAAATAAATCCTGAGTTGAGCTTAGAGAATATGTATGCACAGATTTATTTAAAATAAATCTGCATTATATATTTTAGTGGTGGTCTTGTGGTATCGACAAGACAAAAAAACACAAACATACCCAGTATTCAATCATATCCTCTTTAATCTGTCTTGTAATGCACCGACTGTCCCAAAGACCACTTCACTATTTGCCCTACATTCATCCCCGCCTCTGTAATTATTGCTACAAGTGGGATTAACTCGGCACATATCCCACTGAGACACTCTCCATCCAACACCCCTGCCAGAGAAACTCAGATTAATGGGAAATGTGCAAACTCTGTGTACACACATGCTAAACGATGAATGTCATCTGTGTAGAGTTTTGCGTCATTCAAATCCACACTTCATACGAAATTAAAAACTTGTTTTACCTAAAGCAAATCTAATCTCTTAATCTGACCAAAGCATAAAACTGCACTATGTTAATGACGCATAATTTCTGTAGATCTTGATAAACTGTAAATTCACAGCGATAGCGTGCGTACAGTAGAGGGAGGCTTTTGGCAATGCACTGCTAAATTATAATTTCATGTCTCAATCTACTGTTAATGCAGTCGATCTAAAACATGGACAAGTAAAATCAACAAAAAGATCAAAATACCAAATTACCTATTTTTACTGTATTAAAAAGATTTGCAAAAAACAAGTTTTTGAAACACAAAAAGACATAAAACGAAGATCAGTAAAAAGTCACCTGGGAGCCGAGAGGTGTGCTCTACTGACCACTTCCTCGCTGAAGTCAAAGTGTCCAACTCTGCACCTAGGGGACCTCCGTAACATTGTTCTCTCCCGTCTACCTCCTCCCTCATCATCGGGCAACAACAAACACTGATGCTGTGGCTCCTCGCTCATACACTTGCGCACACACGCATACACACACACACACACACACACACATAGACACACACACAGACCCCCTTTCTGTCCAGTAAGAGGCCACGTGCTGGAATAACATAGGCTTCGCAGATGCTCACAGGCAGATCTGGGCTGGAACACAGGGAGTGGACTGACTGTCATTCTTAAACTGACTGCCTGCCCCTTTTCCCTCTATATTAAACCACTGAAGATTAATCACAGCATTCATCATCCCATACGCCCTTCTATTGGCCACCTATGATGCCCTTTAAAAGCATGTGCACTACAGTTTACAGTGAAACAGGGTATTATAGTAGAAAATCCAGATTTTCATTTATTTATCAACTCATAAACTCAAACTAATGTGTATATGATGTAGTGTAGATAATTCACAGGGGGAAAAAAAAAAATCATCTGCGTTGGCACAAAGTAATGGAGACCCACTTTCACCTGGATTAAGACCAAAAACTACAAGACGAGTCCTCCATCAAGGACTAAAATAACATGGTTAGGAGCACAGGGGGATACAGTTAGGTTACAGGTCACTCTTGATAAAAAAAGAATATTTTAGGTAGAAGAGCAGGAGTGTGGAGGTCAGAGGAGGGACTGCTAGTAGGGTAGAAGTGTGTGGGACAAAGTTCCCAAGTGTGAGGGTGATACACAGTCACCAAAAACAGCCAGTTTAAGGGAAGGGAAGTGAACTATTTAAAAAAAAAAAAAAAAAAAAAAAAAATTACAGGAAACTCACTCTGATACCTAAAATAACACAAATGTTCTCACAGAAAACAGCACAGTGATGATAAAAATTCACTGTGTAATTTATCTGTGTTTATATACTCCCCGTCTACATCAGTCACATCAGTCCCAGAGAGTTTTTCCTCTGGAAAAACTCTCTGGGACTCTGCTCAGCTTGTAGTTTTCAGTCTTACAGCAATATAAACACATTTTAGGAAGAAGTAATGTCATCACATTTGGTACGTTTGAACAAATAAAGAACCACAGCATGTGCCTAGAAAGCAAAATGAGATTTGGACAATATTTATTAAAAAAAACAAAAAACAAAAAAACCTTAACCTATTGCAATACTACAACATCTACTTCAGTCTATGCTGTCTATTCTATGCATATGCTGACTGTATCGTACAGACTGTAAAGCCCTTTGAGACAAACAGGATCTGTTTCAACATAACCTCGGCTGGATTTAACTCAGGAAACTGTGGCCAATTGCCGCCACCAGAGTCTGTTTGTTATTGTCAGGATCTGTTAGCAGTGTTTTTCAATTCCAGTGAATCTCACTGATAAAAGACACCTGAAATGAAAACACTCCTTACCAGGTGTTTGCTACAGTGAAGCGTCTATACCGACGGAGATGCTTGTTCACAACCTGTTTGCGAAAGCATCTCGGTGAGGTGTGCAGTGAGAGTTTCTGGTCAGGGTCAACGGCAACAACACCACAAGAGTCTGTCCGATCCAGTCCGAGCTCTCTGTTCTCTTCCCTGTCTTCCATTGGTGTCTCTGATTACCAACCCAGTGGAGTGACGGCACTTTCCTAACATTTAAAAGATGCCATCTTCCAGAGAAACAGCTGCAACCACACTGTCCAAAAGATTGTTGTGTCGTAATCAAGTCCCACAGAGAAACGAGGACAAGACAAGTATTCTCTCACATACTTATGGTGGACATCTTTCAAACATCCTCCCTACATGTCCAAATCAACGTCCTCACCAAGCTGATTGGCTAATCAGCAACAGCTGGACAATAATAACACACCAAGAGTCATGGAGTGTCCACAGTGTCATACAATAAACAGAGCAAAAGTTTTCCAGCTCCTGAACTTTCATCCAGATGAATGCAACTGAGGCTTTTAAAAAGCAGTGGAGCAGGGTATGAGTGCAACAGAGATGAAAGCAACAAATGAGCGTCAGTGTCTCTGAAGCCCATGATCATGTGTGAGTTAGTGGGTTCAAAGGAAAAACAAAAAAAAAGACATATGTGGCAATTTGCAATTCAATAATGTAAAGCAGTAGCCATCATGAAAAAGGAGCACTCTGCTACATAAGTGAATGCTGCCATAGAAGAGCAGCCCACTGTCTACCTCTGAAGTAGGCACAACAACGACAACATGCTCAGTTAAATGACTGCCAAGCTATTTTTTACCATCTGAAGTTCTTCTGCAGGGCATAGTTATATTTATTATGGTAGTGTTTTCAGCACCTTTGTTTTCCTCTTAGTTTTTGTCAATTCCTGTTATGAAATGAATATATATATATATATATATATATATATATATATAT
>CM076662.1:6288080-6505669 GCA_038496675.1 Rachycentron canadum
TATATATATATATATATATATATATATATATATATATATATAAAAAATAAAAGTCTGCCAACTTTTCTGATAATTTGCAAATCTAATGTCGAATCTGGTCGGGAGCAAACACCAGCCTCCCACTGTTGAGCTGAAAATTCTGCTCATACAAAAACACAAAACTAAAAACAATGTAAAAATTAAATATAGTTTTCGAAAAAAACCAAAAGCAAAGACTGAGAACTGCATCAAAACACAACGTATAATAATTCTGCTCATACAAAAACCTGCACGCCCATGAGAATAAGTGTTTCACCTACAACATGTTGCCATTACGTCCGTGTTTAAACTGCACAGTTATAACACTTTGTTTGGCGGCGCCTCACCTGTCAGGGTCGGCCTGTGTGATGTCAATGCGAGGCAGGGAGGTGATGGGCAGGCTTGTGGGTCTGGCCCGGGTCACTGGATCCTCTTCAGGTGTGAGTGGCCGGCCCCTGTCCCTCTCCTTTTCAGCCTGTCGCCATGACAACGGAGGAAGCTGCAGGTTGCCAGAAAACCGCCTGTGGACTTTACACACCTCGACCCCGAGGGAGCTGCCTGTGGAATATTGTCCCACTGGAGGCTCCGTGTTTTCCTGAGGGTAACAAAAAAGATGAGTAATTGGCTCCAGTGGCTCATAACATTTCTTCTTCCATATTGTCTTGGTTAATAAGAAACGAGAAAATGAGGGTGAAATGTTAGTATTAGCTTTATATCTTCTTGAAAATTTAAAAGGGGATATACATGTTAACGATTGTGAGAATGACAAAAGATATATATAAAAAAAAAGACGTTTTGTTAAAAAAAAAAGATTTAAGAGGTGTAAACAAGCCTCTTTTATAGAAGGTCAGAGAAGCACAAATGTTTAACCACAAACTAAACAATCTGCCTGCCATGCACATATCCCTGATTTAGCAAAGTGCCCTACAGTGTACTGGCCATATTTACATTTTTATTCTCTTCATTAAACAGACAGAAATTAACTGTTTGGTTTCACATCCCTCAATCTCTGAGCTGCCAGTTGACATTTTTATGAAGCCGTGCTGAATATAAATTGCGTGTTTAATGTGTTTGACTGAGTGTGAAGGTTCCACTGAGGAGCCCTGGGTGCTTCACGCTAATGACTGGTTGTAAACAAGCCAGGGCACTGAGGAAACAGAGGCGATCTGCCAGAGCCTATTCCGCATACATCACCCTCCACTTTACGTTCACAGCATGCAAGTGTAAATGAAACACGGCAACAGATTTCGAACGTACAAGGGAGGCTCGATGGGAAATGGGAATGAAATGAGTTGTCTCTCTTATAGGTGTGTGGTGCAGGAAACTCAACAGAGAAAATGAGTGTCACAGAAAATGGTCCACAGTGAGTGAAGAGGAGAGAGTGAAGCAGTCTGACCTCACAACCATCATCAGGGCTCAATTTGACACAATCAACAACTAACTCTCTTTTAACTGACAGTCAGCTACTTAAATGCAGTTACCTGAGTCACTTTAGCCAGATCTTGATCATTGAGGCAGATACTGATATTTGGAATTAAGATTTAAAAAAAAAAAAAAAAAAAAAAAAAAAAACTGAAAAAATATATGAAAATATTTTTTTACATAACCAAACAACATGTACTGTTCAAGAAGTTTGACAATGAGAACGTTGACCACATGAGACATTTTGCAGTTACAAACGTGGCAGTGATCTCTAGTGGACAAGTTATATAGTGATGACAATGCATCTATTACTTCAAACCTAGTTTGGCATTTCAGTCATACAGTTTACTTATCGACCAATGTACACATTGATACCATTACAGGCAATAAGCCAAGATAGACTGACATTAGTCGGGCTGAATGATCAGTCTGGCTCTAGAGCTGCAAGTAGGAATTATTTCCATTACCTATTAACCTAATTATTACTTTATCAATTCATCACTTAATTATTAAATAGTGCCCCACATTATTTCTTGTGATGTTTTCAAATGTAGTTGTTCCCAGAGATATTCAATTTATCATATAAGCAAATAAAAAGGGGGAACTAAAACAAGAAATCCTTATATTTGAGAATCTGTGAATTTTAAAATAATGAGCAAATGTGTGGGAGAATAATTTTGTATGTATCAACATGTTAATGAAAATCGTGACTAGTGTAATTTACCTAAGCTTGGTAAGAAGTCAAAAGGAGCACTGTGAGAACACATGCTCATGTATCTTGTCCAGCTGAAGTGTCCAAAAGCCTGTAACTGGGAATCATATCTGCCAGGGGGCTGGCAACACTGTCACCTGCTCCCATTTCATTTTTTCCCATTATGGATAAAGAGTATGACGATTCAAGTCCGAATTGGCTGTTTGTTATGGACAGAGTGCTTCTCTTTGAAATTAGCAAATGACAGCGTTGTGAGTTCTGTGAGAGATGAAAGGTCAAAAGGAAAAATTATGAAATTCAAATTAAGGAGTGAGTGAGTGAAGTGAGACTGAGTGGTGTCATATGATGAAGTAGCTAGCTAATGATTTGAGACAGAGAGAAGAGAACTTCCTATATCCTCTTCCTAGTTAAAGTGATAGATACTAATGGCATAGAGGAAAGAATGACAGTAAACTGTGAAAAAGAGAGTAAACTATGAAAAGGAGTCTGGCTTTCTTTCTCACAGTCAGTAAAGACAGCTCTGCTTACTTCCCTGCTCCTTCTAGGAAACACAATTTGTCTGATTTATTGTGTCTATCTTTCAAGGACACACTCTTACTGTCTTAAAGAAATGGGTGAAAATTAAATCTGGCAAAACACAACTCTGTTCCAACGAATCTGAGAAGTCTGCTTTCAATATGTCGCAGTGCCACTGCTGCTTCGCTGCCAAATTAATTATCTATCGTGTTCTGATTGAGGAAATAGCACTGATCTGCTTTGAGGGTACACTTGTATTTAACCCAGGAATAGGACAAGATTGTTAATTTTAAAATTCAAACCATCAGTACATTTAGAAACCTGGGGTTTATCATATCTGCTGGAACATGGTCATAAAAGGACAGGAACTGTGATGATGAGAGGAAAAACAATGAGACGCAAATGGAGGTAGTGTAGCTCCAGTGTCAAACAGAGGTGGAGTGGGTGTATTTCGGTGAAGATGAAAGGCCTTTCTTGGCTGCAGAGCTTCAACAACTCCAGTGTTCTCTGGGATACTTCCAAAAAGCCTTTTTGAAGAAGGTAATATAAATGAGACATCTTTAGAAGAGAAGCTCTAACAGCATGGATTGATGTGGTGCCTGAATTATTGAATCTAGGAGCCAAAAGGAAATTTTAATTATTAAGGTGATATAAAACCTATAGAGCAGGTGTTGAGTGGAGTAGCATAGCAGAACCATGTTTATCTTTTTTTTGTGAAATAATCAAGGACTTATTGGAATTTTTCTATCCCTGACAAAGTTTCATGTTTATATTTAGATTTTTCTATGAATATGTGGGATTGTTTTTAATACACCAAAACTAATAAAATGTATCAATAGCTTGGGTAAAAACTATACTAACTATTAGGTGTATACAAAGTTGAACAGTAATGTTTGTCTATTACAGTGCACTGCAACACACAAAGCTTTCAAACATTAAAGCCTGCACAAACATTCCCGCCAGCAGAAAATGGCATTTTAGATGCTATGAATTGAAGCTTTTTGTTTCACAATGAGATGCCAACATTTGAAAAATGTATTTGCTATTAACAAAAATCACTGCTGGCACAAAAGTAGAAAACCACCATTAATCACCACAGACATTAATGATTATACTGGACTACACTGAATTTCCTCTTAATGGAAAGTGAAAACTTTCCACCATTGGAAAAGTTTTACAATTATGTGATGATGTGAGGTCAGTTACAGTGGGAAAACTTTGGCATCCAGGATGTAACTTGGCCTCTGAGCTCTTGCTGGACAATGTCAAAGTAAATGATCTGGCCTGCCTGCCCTGTCATAAACACCAGTGGCATAGAGGAGAAACAGATGGGCCTCTCTGTCAGATCTATGCCCTTCCTCCTCTTGTCCATGCTTCCATTCACTCTATGGCCTAAATGTCTCCTGGTGTGAACACCTTTACTCCTCTTCCTGCTCTGCCTCCTCTCTCTAAACTCTGCATCAGTCTTCAACTCTCTGTTTCTATCATCCTAATTCTCTCTCGCAAACACAACACATTGTCCTTCATCGCCTGTCTCTGTTCCAACAGACACATCATCTCCCTCTCTGCAGTGTGTCCTGCCGGAGAGCGGTCTGTTGTGTACAGTAGAGTCATCTGTTTATGAGTCACCGACCACCGCACAGACGTACTGCACTCGCTGCCTCAGTATATTTTCATTGTATCTTGGCTGGGGAGGAAACGGGAGGGAAGGCGAACGTAACAAAATTGACAGTAACTGTGTAAACTGCAGAATTAGGCTGTTAACTTTAGAGGCGAGATGCAGAATTTCAGATACAGAGAAATCATGAGTGGCCATGTAATGTATGACTAGATGGATACATGGTTGCACAGATGGAGGGTTGGAAAAATCAATACTTACATCATCTGGTGTAACCCCATGTGCGCTCCTGCTTTTCTTCATCCTGAGGGATGCTCAGCCAGACTCTCTATCTCTCTCTCCCTCTATCTCTCCTTCTCTCAGATATGATCCTCTCTGAAAAGGCTTTCCTGCTTCTCCTGCTCTGGGCAGCCTCACCAGTACGCCTGCACATGGGAAACAGAGAGGAGGAGGCAGGGAAGAGGAGGCAAAGATAAAGTAAGCATTTCCAAAAGTTATTCTGCCTCCCTCACAGTGAACATCCTTTCTGCAGTTGGTATATGACTTATGTTACTGTTCTGATTTGGTGATGCAGATCTGGCTGCTGTAACAGGACAGGTCTACACTGGGTTGCATTACACACTGAATTACACAACTTAAACAAAAAAAGTAGACATTACATGCAGTGTGAGCTGTGGGGGATTACCTACCTCAGCAAGTATTTTACAAGTTGACCTTCATGCTGTATTGATATGAATTGAAACAAACCAGGAAAAAAAACGGAACAGCAGCTGATAACAGTAAGATTTACTTCGGGTAACATTTCTAGCCATGCTAGTGACATAGCAGCATGGCTCTGTCATAGCAAAGTCGGTTTCCATGGTTAATTGGTCCATAAAAGGGTTCATGTTAGCGTCATGTTAGACAGTGATGTCAAGTACATGTGATTTGCAGTAAATTTGCTCAACTGTGCGAAAACAAAAACAATGGTCTTTTTCACCCTGATCAGGACATAATATACACACTGAGAATGATTGAGTGAGAGAGTTGTGTGGTACAGTCCACAGCATGTGCCTGAAGGCTGTTTAGCCCAGTCCTGTCTGTCAGTCTGTTCCAAGTGCACGAGCGACTAATCTATGTGACAGAAATGAATCAATATTTTCCATGTCACGTTTGATCTACCCTGTTTTACCCCTCCCATATTACCCCCTCTTTGTCAGGCACTGTGTCCTTGTTAGGGTGGGACTACTGCTGAGGGAGGCTGTTGTTGGTGCTCTCCAGCTGCTGCAAGTGGCAAGTCAAGTGGCACAAAAAGGGAATTTCAGATCAAAACAAATGTCTATGTGCAGCAGCAGGGGGAATAAGGTCTCAATAATGTATGAGGTTGCATAGATGTATCCAGTGGTTCATAATAAGACTATTCAAATTATTTATACTTCGTGATACAGGTAGATTTAATAGTTTTTAGTTGTCAGTGTCATTTATGTGCTTCAGTGCCTGCCAGCTCTAAACTACTGTGTATTAACTGGATCAAATCATCTTCTATCATAACAAATCCCTTAAAAGAAAGCAGTCGTGAGTCTGTGAGTCTGTATTTGGGCAGAGCAGTGCTTTTCACATAAACTTGCTAACATGCCAACAATGACGCACTAACGTGCTGATGATTAGCAGGTAAAAGGTTTGTATTATTTTCATTATTTGCTAAGTAGCACTGAACAGAGTATACTCTGATGGAATAGACACTAGCTTTTCAGGCATTTGAGGGAAATTTTTTCAATCAATGAAGCTGTCCCTCCTGTCCACACCATACCCTAAAGGCTCAATAAACTGTGACTGTGTAGCTGTGTTATATTTTGTAACAAGCCGTCCGGGGAGTAATTCGCCTCTAAGAGACCACTTATTGTGATTTCAGGTGGTATAGAATATTGAATTGTTTGTTTCTGTGCTCCAAAAAGTTAGTTTTCAAAGGTTGTGGTACTTCAAAGGACTTGACCTGGGCGAGAAAAACATCACCATTCCTGACAACTGAACACAGTCCAAAGGTGTTCAACCAAAGTCTGGATGTTTTAATGCTGGATTCAAAGTCTTCTATGAGCAGGTATTAAATCTCCCACTCACCAACACCAAGGATATACAACCCCCCATTCATTGACTTTTCACAGCCAGTGACTGATATGTTTGTTAATTGCCCCTGTATTGAACCCGCTCATGTCAATTGTGCCTTCTGCACATTTCTGCTTAATGAATGACCTGCCAGCTTAGATTTTAATTAATGTTTGTTTGTAATCATTTTGTATGGCTGCAACTAATGGTTTTCATTATCAATTAATCTGCTTATTTGCCTATAAAACTGAGAAAATTGCAATGCATGGCCATTAGAAGCTCTCTTGCTCTCTAAGTTGTATGTTTACTAACAGTTGATTTCAAATACCTGATAGTACACAATTGAGCATGTCAAGAAGATCATCAGTAATCACTACTGACACTTTACTTAGATCCATGTAAAAAGAATCTTCCTTATAAGACTACTAAGGGTAGAAATGTGACAATCATTTTCTTATAAGGCATGTTCCCTGCTATCAGCACTTTAATGAAAAGGTGAGAGCTCTCTCAATACATCCATGGAAGGAATGAGCCTATGAGACTCAGAAGAGCATTTAAAACTAAGACCCAAGAGGCCACTTAATTCAAAGATGATCACTAGACAACAGACACCGGTTTCAAAGTGTCCTGGAGACTCACTTTAGCTGTGACTGCCTCCACTTTATAACATAAGGGACTTCAAGTGACCTCTCATCCTTGTAACCCCAGCAATAGGCCATCCCTGTGGTGGCTGCCTGTACCTCTACAAATAATTGGCTGTTGATGTGAAGCAGGCAATAGACTGTACGGTCATGAGGCAGCACTCAGGACACTGATTGTAAGGATTTTTAACAGAGCACCGGGGAATATTGTGCAAGGTGTATGTCACCACTGCAACAGAAAACAAAACTAAAGCAGGACGCCTTTTTTCTCAATTTACAACTAGGGACAACTTTGAAGGCTATGGATGGATAGGCTATTATTTCTGCCATTAAAGATGGGCATTTAAAAAGAAGTTTTGACATTAAGTATGTATCAGTACAGTGTGTTGCCTTTGGGTAAATAGAGGAAGGAAGACTCTGTAGGAGATCAACTGCACCATCTTCTCCAATAATACGCAGCATTATATGGTGGCGTTTGAGGTAATGCTGAATCAATTTAATCAGATGATTTGTCAATTAATTCACTAGCAACAATTCATTTTTTGTTTGATAAATTACTTAACTGATAAAGATTTACTTGATCCAGTTTCTAAAATGAGAATTTGACTTTATTTATTTATTTATTTTTTTAATGTCTGGGGTGTGGGCGTTATTTTATGACAAATAACTGATAGATCAAAGTAACTCTTCCCTGATTAATTAATAATTTAAAAAGCAGACAAGTAGTGAGTGTGGTTGGTGGTTTTGTGGGTCACAGTCCAAAGACATTGACTGCCATGCATGTGTGAATCTGAGTGTGAAGGAGCTTGTGCATGTGATAGACTATAGTACTGTTCAGCACCTTCTCCTGCATTTTCCCATTCGGCCTTGAACAGGAATAAGCTGGGATGGATAAATGGATAGAGGATATCTGTTATGTGAACCCTCATTTACCATCATCCAACACACTTTTAATGCTCTGACAGCAGGCATTATAAATTCTATCATGACAACCAATGTTTGCAATTTGTCACATACTTCTCATAGGAGGTTAGGAAGGCTGCATTTGTGCCCATCTGACCAGTTAAACTACGTCTGTCACATGGTGTCCATACACAACGGAGAGCTGTGAGTCAGTAGCTGTCATACACTGAAAATCACCAGACACCCACACAAAAGTAGCCTTTGTGGCACCAAAACAAAGAGGCCTCAAGAAATAATGTTTGCAACTGTATTAATACTACATTCAATTATCCTGTGGTCCAACAATGTGAGCTTTCATAGCTCTCTTGTGTGCCACAACCATCATGGAGTGACTTTAGTGGTCACTCATTACCATCCAGAGAAAGCTTAAATGAAGCACCATTAAGGAAAAAAAACAAAAACAACATGCCAGGCAATTATCAAGTCTTAACTCACCCAGCTTTGAGCCAGTCAGTAGAAAATCTGTATTCTGTAAAAAGCTTCAAATTGGGAGTGCTAAATGGAGAAGTAAGCAGCAGTGGTCACAAGACACACAGCCGTTGACAGAACAGCAGCAGGTCCTGTTTGACGGCTGGGCCCTACCCACATTTATTCAATCTAAACATCACACCCACTTTACCCACACCTCAGGAACAGCAATGTGAACAGAAAGCATGCCCACTTATGACTTGACTCGACTACACAGATCTAATAACAGCCTGCGAGTCATTGATGTTCAGTGTCCATAGAAACACACTCAAATTTTCCTTTGAGGTTAAAAGTTAAAAGAGCAATGAAGGACACTGCATATTGTTTTGAGAAACATGCACAGTGCATTCACACAAGTGCTCAGACCTCCCAACTCATTAATGTACAAGGTGCACACCAATTGTACAAGGTCATTTTTGTGCTGTACATTGTACACCAAATCGAGACATCTGAATTCAATCACCTGAACTGACCACAGCTGGACTCAAATCAAGGTCTATAAACATCATGAAGATGATCAAGATGAGAAAAACCTGAGCTAAATTTTATAAAATTGTAAGCGAAGAGTCTGTTTTTCCTTTTTAATAAATTTTGGGGGAACATTTCTTTGTCATTATAGGGTAGATTGTTGAGGTAAGTTTTTATTTTAACATTAAGCTGCAACATAAAATACAAACACTTTATGAATGCACTGCAAATATTGCTCAGGTGATAAAACAAGATTGCACAGCGTCACACTCTCTCCTTCTGACCTTGAAAATAATAAGCTGTTCTGACCTAAAAGGGAGCTTGCAGAGAAAGTGAGATTTCAGTATTTTATTATATGGAATCGCTTCACTGATTCTTTCTGAAAGTATGTTAGCATTTCATTGTCACGTCCTCTTTCAGAAGTGTAGCTCAAGGTTAGAGAAAAGAAATCACTCTTGACAAGTAACATGAGGCAGAAGAAGAAGCCAGGACTTGTCTCTTTTGTTCCCCAGGTTATAGAACGAGCTGTCTAGAGCACAAAGGATTAAAACTCATTGTCTCCTTTTAATTACACAGTTACAAGGTTACTTAAAGTACAACCAGACAAGTTGTATTAAAGACAGTTCTTGTTGTATTCCTGTCATTGGTGATGTCACTGTTGCGTGCAGGCTTTTGTTTTATTTGTGTTGTAATTTGCTCCATCAAAGCAGGATGAAAGTCATGAATGGCTGGGAGGATACACCCCAATTTATTGTTGCTCATGATGTAAACCCCACCTGTGTCACATTGCTTTCCTCCAGACTATTTATTGCTGTGACTGAAAATATATTCTCCACTCTTTAAATGAAAATTATGCAACCTTTTCTGAAACATCTAAATTGACATTTCCATGAATTTATAAAGCAAACATGACTAAGATGATCTGGGTGATGGGTGATACTGCACTAAATGAGCACAGATATCCATGACTATTACACAACAATACCCTTAACCTTGTGACTTACTGCCTTCTTAGACATCCATTTTAATGCACTTCATACAGCATCCACTATGATGCCAATCAATATTTGGCCAGACATGCTCACTGGAGGGTTAGATGGTTAATTTTGTATGAATGTATAAGGTTAGGAACTGTATATCAAGAAAAGTAGACAAACAGCACTGAAAGGTTGCAATAGGTTTAAAAGTACATACTCTCTTCTTCCGACAGTTTGTGTGGGCATGTCCTACACAGGAAGCAGTTGTTGTGCCTCATTCAAGTGTCTCTACATTCACCAACTAAACCAGACTTAGATGCCAACCATAGAACAGTGTTGAGAATATTGCAGAATATTGTTAAGTCTACAAATATGAAGCTTCACTCCATGACACAGGTATCAGCAAGAAATTAATCAGCAACAATTTTGATAATCTTAAGTAATTTAAAGCTAATGCTTTTCTTTGCCTCAAATGATCACAAAATTAATATTTTGTTGATGGAACAAAATTTATTTGGAGATGTCATTTGGGCTCTGTCTGGGAAATGTCATAATTTTATGCATCAAATGACTAATCTGTTAACTGACTTGTATTCTTTAGGATTATAATAATTATCCAATTTTAATTACAATAATTACTTGTAACCCTACTTTTAAGACAGAAGGCTTTAGTCACCCAGGGCCATAAAAAAGTTTTCCTCCAAGTTAGTCTTGGCTAATTTAGAGGCTTGTCAAAACACCCAGCATACTCTGGTATCATGAATGACTATCAAGGAGGAAGGTGACAGATGTACAAAAGACTAACTTTTTAAGTTGGGGTAAAGAAAGTAATACACCAGCCTCTCCATTTGGCAGTGAGTATATAAACATGCATGCATTTGTCAATAATTCAAAAATAAGAAAAACTGTCTGTGGTCATTTAACTCCAAAAGGATCCAAATGTCAACACAATTTATTAGATCATGTCATATGGGCAGACACCCCAGAGCCAGGTTATTTCTTGACTGAAAAAACTAAATGCCAATCAACACTTGTCATCTTAGATTACTTGTCACAATATTAAAAAAAAAAAAAAAAAGCCAAGTCACAGTGGAAACTTTGCATTCCACGCAGTGAAGCAGATTCTAGCAGAAATGAGCTTTTCAGACAAGTGAAGACAGAGGAGTTTGTTGAGGAGGAGGAGAAACAACACACCAATTTGTGGCAGCTGGAAGATGACGTCACTGTGGAGGTCACATGCAGGGAACCCACTGCTCTACTGCACAGACATAAAGAAAGAGAAGGAGGCCGAGAGACTGGACAGGCCAGACAAGAGCTTGTGGCCACATGTCACAAGGATTGTTGGGATTGTTCTGCTGTCACACCATGTGTTTGTCATGTTGGCATTGGAAAAACATCATCAGTCAGGAGGAAGACAGTCAACAAAAACTGGTGGAAACAGACTGATTTGATTTCAGACTCTGCCGTCTTACAGTTTTAATTGGTTTAAGATTTAACAAGCATTTTTTTGTGCTAGTTACCACAACTTACCCCTTTGGTCTTATTCAGCATTCATCACAGACTCTATCCTTTTATCTTAGTATTAGTTTGATGAAAGAGACAAATCAATGCTCATTTATCTCAAGCCTTTAGTGCCATGCTGCTGCCACTGCCAAGACTGTGATGGTCCTGGTCAAGGCTCCAGGTGTGTTCCCCTTCAGCTCATCATCAACTCCTGACTGCTGCAGCCAGCACATCTGAGTCCCATCACCTCATCAGCCCTGCAGTATTTCAACCCCAGTCACTCTTGGTGGTACACGTCCAGGCCTCTTTCTTAATTCTTGTTTGCGTCCTTGTGGTTTTTTGAACTTCAGTCTGACATCACTCTCCTCATAAGGATTATTTGCCTTGTGTCTGCCTGCCTCAACTCCTGTTCCATCCTGCCCTTCCTCGACGGATCCAGCATTGAGTTGCTGACCAACTGCCTGCCCCTTTACCACCACTTCAGCTCTTCAGCCTCTATTTCAGAGCCTCCCCTCCACCATTCCTCCCCTGCCTGCCCCCACAGTCTTCATCCAGTCCAAATCAACAGCTCAGTACAATAAAATCTATTCTACTTGGACCACTGAGCTCGTGTTCTGCTTTTGAGTCCTTAGAAAATTTAGTTGGTTATAACAAAGATAGAGCCCTATTAAGTGCTCAAGAAATGAGAAATAATTATTGGACAAGGACACATGGCGACTGTGACGCTTGATGAGTCATTGTTTGACTAGAGTTGCTGAATAAGCCCAGTAATTGAGATGCAGTCCCACATTGTCAAATTCAAACACCTACACTCATATACACACATATATAAAGGACCCCATCGTATTCAAATCACCCTATTTAAAACCCACTGAGGTATTATGATTAAGCTATTGTCTGTGTCAGCACTTCATCAGTTATCCAGTCACTAAATTAAACTTTTGGTTGAAATCTACATGGATTAAAGCTTTTATGCTAAAAAAATAAATAAATAAATATCATGACAGAGGTGACAGAACTCTTGGCAGAGTCTAGGTCAGAGTCAAGGTTTAAGGAACAGAGTGGGGCTTTGGTTAGTGTAACCAGCTGGCCATCCCTGTGTTAACATGGCTCTAAATCCTAAATCAGTGTGCAGTTTGTTGTGGAGATAAAAGTCCTCAGTTTAATCAATTACCACCAGTAGTTCTTGCTGTGGTGTGACCGGTTGGGTCTTTGAACCATGATAGTAACACTTCAGGACTGCAACCAACAATTATTAATGATGTCCATTATCTATATGATTATGCAACTAAACGTTGAGTCTATAAAATGAAAAAAAAAAAGGTTGATTTGTCCAGCCAGCACTTCAAAACCCGCAGATTTTCAGTTTACTATCAGAAAAGCAGGAAATCACCACATTTGATGGATGGGTGATTTCTCCCACAGTCATACCAAATGATACAGATGCACAGAAAAAGTATTGTTTACACAGATCATTGTGCTGTACCGTGGGCTTACCTTAATTTCTTCAGTCAATAGCTCGATAATTCGTGGAAAACTGATCTCTTTTGCTTAGAAACCAATGAAGAAATACCATACTCTGCTTAGTCAGCAGTTTAAAAAAGCAAAAAAAAAGATTCTGACCATTGCTCCCTGATACTAAAGAAGTCAACTCACAGATGAAGCCGTTTGTTGAGCCTGTAGGAGGAGGAGTGGGAATTCACATCAGCAGACTGTCAGCCTGAGAGACAAACAATGTATGGATTACAAGTTGACAGATCACATAGCACAGCAAAACATTTGAAATTAAAAAAGACTGACTGATGAACAGTAGTTGGGCCAGTTGGAACTACATGACAGATCTTTGATCAGCGACCATCTCTATTGGACATAACTCACTTATCACTCACTATAACACTTTCTCTCAGGAAATCATGTACAAGACCTAGTTATTTACACCTTGAACTAGCTTTCATAAGTCCTGGTTATAAGAAAAGTCACTTTAAAACTATGGAGGTCCAGAAAAGTGAAAAAGCTGCTGGATTTCTTCTCCTCAGATGAGGAATCTGGAATAAATCTTATAGTTTCCAATATTCAAACACATACGATTCTTCCTGTATTCACCATCAGTGGTTTTCCATCACTGCTCTCAGTGTACCCACTCCAAAACACTAAAGGCCCAGTGCAGACAGGCATGTATTCATATAGACAAAGACAAAATAGTATTCACATCACCAGTAAAGCCATTAAGCAGCCAGTAAGTGAGTCATCAGTCTGGCATCCAGAGTCCTTTTAACAAGAACTGGATGTATGTGCCCTGTTGTTCCTGTTGTTTCAGCACTGAGAGACAATAAAAGGGGCAGTGGTCACTTGAGTTCATTCCTCAGAAATGTCCAAATATATAGAAATGCTAAAAACCTAGCTTAAATGGAAATACAGCTGAATTTCATGACTGTAATGTAACAGTATGACACGCCAGTAAAATGTCACTACTGTGGCACAGTAGAGCAGCTTGTGCAGGAAGCCAAACTGCTACACAGGTCTAAAAAGTTATTTTTAAAAGAGGAAATGGCAGAACAATACTATAGGGATGATTTTTTTTTTCATTTTAGTGTTTGGGAACTGAAATATGGTCAACATGTGTTCAAATCAGCAACACAGTTAAAATAACTCTAGGTGGTCTCCTGTTAGTAGAAGCTCCTATGGCACAGTTTCACCGATAATAAATCACAGCAGACTTGGAATATTACAGGAGTCATGGAGTCACACAGGTGGTGGCAACACTACCCATCTGGCCAGACTGCAATTAACTGCAGAGGTGTGACTAACACACAAACAAAAAATTTAAATTAAATGTGACTTGTGTTTAAAATATTAAAACAGTTTTACACAGAACAAAGGACATATTTAACATACTTATAAAAGAAAAAATATTATAGTTTCTGACAATTTCATATCCCATTTGTTTGAATAAAGTACTTACAATAGTTTTCATGGCTAACACTGCATTTATAGATGGATGCCACTAGAACTGATCAGGTACTAATAATCCCCGTTCCTGATAAGTCTATCCATTAATATATGTGTGATATTCTGGCACAGGCACATTTTTGTAATCCATTGCAGTGTATCTGGCAAACAATTCCAACTTTTGTGCACAGATTTTTCCATAAAAGCATATGACTCTGTCTTAGATGCCAAATGACATGGTGACAAACAGTAGTGGCTTTAAGTTTTATACGTTCAACACAAACACTCACTAAAATGGAGCTGATGAATGGGCTATAAAACTGACAGGACTCTCCAGTTTCCACTGTTACAGAGATTATGAAAGGTCACTTTCGAGTCTCCATATTGACTCAAGTCAGGCGCATTAAGTCCTTCCCGGAATATTATGTTGATTTATCCAACTGGGTAAAATAATGAGCCTAACTAGATCTATTTATCTTCTGCCAGGACTGCCTGACCTCATTTGACTTCACTGCTAAAATGGACAGTGATTGATTTTGTGAGGGGATGTAACACTGGTTTATTGACCAAACCAGCAACTCTGCCATGACTGTGTTATTGTGTCAAATCGTCTAAAACTCAAACATCTTTCAAACTCACATACCTCGTTCCAAAAGAAACTGGGAGTGTTTCTTACCTCATTTAACCTCAGCATCTTTCTTCATGGGAAACATTTGTGTAGGCTGTAACTGGAGCATTAGTCAATTAGTGAGAATTGTGTTTGAAAACACACACATACATACAAAACTGACAAAGTGGACTGTGAAAGGGGAGAGAGGTGCCCACAGAGCAACGTACAGAGAGGGATGAAGAGCGCAGCCGACGTACAGGAGTCAAAAGAAATTTCAGTGCAACTCAACGTATTTGACTGCGTACTTGACTGTTTCCGCAAAAATAGCGCCCGTGCAGCTCAAAGGACGGGAGACCTGGGCACCGTTTGTTTAACATGACTTTTCTAGAGCAACGAAAGCCCATTTCCTGAGGCAAACCAAACTCATGACGGATACTGCTCAAATTTACCAAAACTTTAAAAATGTCGCGCGATGACAGGCTTGGGGACAAAAACAACAGTAAGGCACAGCAGAGACAGGACACGGCCAATAAAAGCCACGGAGAGCATTAAGAAACATCTCCATTGTATCCATGAAGGGATGAATTCAGTTTCTTACCGGTGCTATATCCGCCTTCCCACGCGCTACAACCGCTGCGACTCAGCGCGCGGTCTCCTGTTTTTCTGCCGCGCGTCAGGCGCACGCGCCCCTTTTTTATCAGCCTCCATTTGTGCCATTCGCGCTCGTTCCCCTTCCCGACCCCGGGAGCGCAGCCATTGGCTTTGACGCCGAAGACGCAAATCCTTCCATTTACCAATGGCTGTCAGCGCGCGCGCCCTCTCCGCCTTCCCACTGCCGGCTGCCCTGCGTCGGTTTAGATCATAGCCTGAGTGCGGATCCCAATAAGGCTTTAACTCCCCTCCTTCATCAACTCCCTGATATGTTTTAACTGATATATGTCTATTTAAATAGCAGTCATATGTGCGCCAGTGTAGCCCGGTGACTGTTATCATTGTCTTTCTGAGTAATGACACCAAGTTAAATTAAAGTTTAAAGTTTTATACTGTGTTGTACGCAGCTGGTGTAGCCCATTAGCAATACCAAAGGTTATTGCTTCACTACACACCAGTAGCAAAACTATGGGCTAATTATTAAATTGAAAATCCCACAACTAGGATATGTATCTGCCCGATCTGCAATGCTGTGATGTTTTTCATTTTATGGTAAATGGGTGAATTTCAGTAGCAATTTTATCTAAAACATTCACACACACAACACTATAATTTGCTTCTCATTCACCCATTCACACACTCACTGATGGCAGTGAACTGCCATGAAAGGTGGTTCTATATCTTACCCAAGGACACGTCTACATGTGGACATAGAGGAGCTGCGGATCAAACCACCATCCCTGTAATTATTAGATAAGCCACTCTACCTCCTGAGCAGCCCGTAAATACTATGAGTAGCCAATACATTGTTACTGACCTGTGTAGAGTTTTACTGGGAAATGAATAATACGGTGCAATGCAGCATTTCTGTGCTTGTTTGAGATGTTGTGTTGATAAATTTCATTGCATCACTTTGTTACCCAATTCTGCTTTGCATTGTGATGTGTTGCACCGTTGAGCTCATGCTGTCTTCAACTGTGCTGTGCACTTTACTGTATGCTGTGTTTAACACCACAACCAGCTGCAGCAGCAATGTACTATATATTACAGTATAACACAACGGCATAATATACTGTGTTGCATTCTGTTACGTTACTCTAAACTGTGTTGCACTGTGTTGTGTTCAAGGCCAGACTCAGCAGTCTTTTAGAATAATTTTGATGCCTTAGCTGTTGCCAGGCAACAGCTGTCCTGGAACAGAGATGAATGGGGGTCCCTAGGCTCTTTCTCTTTCTTCATCTCATCTTTACCTTCATCTTTTTATTCTCAGTGTCTCTTACACACAGATTATGTTGAGTATAAATGCATTTTTAAATCATCTCTTTCTAGCAGTTTCTCTCTCCTGTGTATAAACCATCAATATGTCAAGTTATAGGTTGTGGGATAGCAAATCTGATTCATGTGATCTCATTGGCTCTTTTGTGAACCAAGAGGCAGTAGGTGTTTCTTTCAACATCAGTCTTACCTAAATCTTAACTAAGCCAGGGTTAATCAATCTCCTGCATTTCTTCATGAAATATGCAGTTAACAGATGGCTTGTCTGGATCCGTAGCTGCCTTACGGGCTTTTGGTTTCTGATGGACTTCATCTCACACATACTGGCTTAGGAGTAGAAACTTTGCTTGGAAATCCCTAGCAGAGTATATCGGAGGGCAAAGATGTCACCCTTTTCCTGTAGTTCATCTTCAACCAACAGGGAATTGGGTCCATCTCTATCACAGCTCTCATATTTCATTTTGTTATTTGGTACGACTTTCCATGCCATATATACATTATATATTGCGCATATGCAGCTTGTGTATGTGCTTTCACAAGGCAGCATTGACGCAACCACTGACCTGTCTGTAGGATGTTAGTCCATACAAACTGTATCTTCCCCATTGTGAAATGTGAACACTGGAGGCGGGTAGCACAGATGTTTTTCATAGAAATAATTCATTTGCAGAGTGTGGGCTCTTTTTTTTGCTGAGGAAAGGCACTCCATACAAATTGGTGAGGGAGCTTCAGTGCATTCCTGACACACGTGAATAGAAAACAAAATTAAACCAGTCAGGTTTGATGCAGCTACCTGTTGATCTCTATCATATTCTGTTTAACCCTGAATAAATAATGTTGGCTTTTATCATTCTTTTGTTTTGCAGCTTTCTCACAATTTGCAATATTATGATCTGTACCATTTAATACTGATGTTTGTATGCTTGCAAAGAGCAAAGCAGACAGGGAATGGTTTTCTGGGAAAATTACAGGCTACAAGGCAGCTGTTTTACATGCTGTTGAATACTACAAAATATTTAAATTATTTAGCAGCTGTTCACACCTGAATTTCTGCTATTCAGGCCTCAGGTCCAGTCCAGACAGAAATGCACTCACCACCAAAACCACCTCTGCTTCTTTTCTGGTTTGTGCTTTGTGGGAGGCTGTACCTGAGGATCACTCCAGTCTCTTGCTGTGCAATACAAGTATGGTTGTGTCTATTGAATGCATCATTCAACAGCACTGGACAGTGTCAGTTGTCCATCCGCTTCACTGACCCCTGTAATATTCACTTTTCATACCAGCCTTCTTTTCGTTCATCATCAGCAGTGGAACAGCAAGACAGAGCCCACACATTCATTTCACTGTACAGACAGATTTAATCAATGTTAGAAAAACAAATGCAATCAGGAGGTTACAAAATAACCTTTCCAAGCTCTTCAGCACTTGTTAGTGTCTTCAAGGTGTAGATAGATAAAACACTGTCTACCTATTGAACACGTCAGTTGTGAGACATACAGGATTTTGCTTTTCCATCTGAAGCACTTCTGTATCAGATATTAACGAAATAAAAAATGATATAGGAAAGGAGTAGTAATAATTTTCAAAACATGTCTTTGATAGTCTCTGAAGTTGGGTTATCTACACAAAAAGCACAACCTCATTAACAGTCACTGACAATGATGAAACAGAGAATGAGGATATAATATTGATTTACAGTTACAGATTTCAATGGCCCCTGATGATGAAAGACAAAAACTGACTCATATCTCAAACACAGAGATTTGCAGTTTGCACAGGCACTTGTGACTGAGTTTGCAGGTTAAGCCCTCTCCATTAAGATGTACTTAAGAAGCACTCTTGGCCTAAAAACATATATGTATAGTTTTTACCATTCAACATGTCAAAATATTATTCATCAACTGGTAACATGATCTTTTGTCAATATTATGAATTTCTTTGTCACCCGCAGGAGTATAAAATTAACGTGGGTACGGTTCACAGGATAATGTATGATACATAATAACCAGTGCTTTCTTAATGCCTCTGCTAGCTTTTGAGCATCGTGTTGCTGCATAGTACTGATTAAAGCCTACAGCTCAGTGGTGAATATGCTCTATTGTTGCAGTCTAAAATGATCTTTGGTGAGAGTGTAAACAATTGCACCAAAAAAAAAAATAAGGCTTCAACGTCTTGAAAGCAAAAACACACAACAATTTCATACAAATATATGTTTTGTTTTTTTTCCTGATTAGGAGTCCTACAACTAGTCAGATAGCATGGATTAAGATAACCTGCCCTGTCTTTCCAATGTGAACAGCAAACAGTGCTTATAATAAGGAAGCTATAATTCAGTATAGCCACTTCCCCCTTGAACAGTGACAGACAGATAATGCAATGAATATTGTGGTGTACATTAAAATATAGTTACTCTTAAGGATCCCTTTAGGATATGGATTAACTGAAGCATAATTAAATAGCAGGTAGCTGCAATGCACTGGGTGATTTGGGGGTTGAAGCAAAGCTAAAATACGCAGTTTAAGGTGGATAGTGATGGTGTTAAAGCATAAGCAGGGTATAGGCATCAATGTTTCCCTGGTCCCAGACATAAGGCACATTAATAGGGTGCATAGTGTTGTCTCCAATACCCCCTAATATATCATCCAGTAAATTTGTCATTTTCAAGCCTGATCATCATCCCCATGGAGTGCAGGACACATGCCCCTTATACTCTGCAGTTTATCCATTCTACTATCCACCTAACCACCTATCTATCTAGCTGTCCATCCATCCTTCCGTCAGTCTGTCCACTGTCCAAAGTCATTCTACCACTGCTCCCAGCTAAAGTCATCGCCACCTCCAAACACAATAAAGAAGCCAAGGATCGTGAGGAAAATGACAGCATTTCCTGTCATCACCAGTCCGCAGGCACCCCACTGGATCTGTAAGAAATATGTATCCTAACTGAGGTGGCCAAAAGATAACAGTAGACATCTCTTTGCATGCACATCACACTGGTGGTATACCAGTCTTCACTTTTACTTAAGAAAAAGTGTGGGTCAAATTAACGTAAGTTAACTCAGGATGTCTTCTTCATTCACATGTCTCTCTCACTTTCTCACACCACTATTTGTAAGCAGCTGACTGCAACAATTTCTACATCTACACAATAAACTGCAGTCTCCAAAATATTCAACATAGGTAAAGAAACTCACTGCGCTCTTGCGGGCCAGGACAATAGGGAGCCCAAAAGATGATACGACAATGCCAGTTGTTATGAAATAGGCCAGCTCTCTGCATGCATTGCTGGAGGAGTCAGTGTCATCACTAACACGTCTGGATATGAAGGTCGGAATGGGGCTCAATATGTAGAAAATCAGTACGAACAGAGGCCAGTATACCCTACAAAGACAGGTGTAGAACAGTTACAGGGATGGTTCATATTTTATGCCAAATAAAGTTTGTAGCTTGTCAAATAAAACTGAACAAATGTATTCAATAAAAAACAACTACACACAAAAGAATCAAACGTTTTAAATGGGAACGCTACCGATTTTTCACAGAAAACTCAGTTGCAACATCACACATGGTATTACTAAACCTGTTTTTAAAAAAAAGAAAAGAAAAAACTGTATAATGTCTTGTGTGAGTGGAGATTTACAAAGTCTGAAAAAAATAATCCTCATGACATCAGAGTTATCTCAGCTGGGGCTCAGGGCTTAAAGTTGCTAACAGAAAGCCTGCATTTCAAGCTGGGAGCGTGGGGTTTAAAAGATGCAGGCATTTAATGAAAGACTGTATTGAGCTGCATTACGGAAATTGTAGGATTTTGCATTTGTGACCCACAACGGGGACTACATTTCATTGACTGTGACCGCTCTTTATTAATCTGCCTTTTAGACGTGTCCCTAAACTGTAATACTAAATCACAGGAAGGTATTTATGAGTGTTGCCACATAAACTACCACATCGCTGGCAGAAATAGATAAACTATCGCTTTAAGACTCAACAATACATGTTAAGTCTAGTTTGGGCCGCACAGTAACATAAATGCTTTGTTGTAACCAAGAACCTACCCATACTGCTCCAGTGCACAGCCCAGCAGAAGAAATGTCAGTCCAATGGCTCCACTAAAGGACAAACCAACCAGTGCTGAAAGCAGAGAGACACTTACATTACACAGGAAAAGGTTTCTCACCATGAGAAACTAAGAAGACTTGCAGCACTTGCTATGAAGTGTTTGGTTTGGTCTAAAATCTACTGTGAAGACACTTGACGTTTAAAACGGGTTAAGGTCATGATAATGTAACGTTATAGCTTGTAAATGATCTTAGAGTCCGTGGTCTGCGTTGCAACGATAGCTTTTCGAGATGATTCAGCACACAAACTTATGTGAAACTTAAATGACCTAAGTTTCTTAAAGCACAGTCGCCAAAAACAGTCGATTTATTAAACGCAACTGCAACTGTCGACTAAATTACCTTTAATGCCGGCCATAGCGATAAATGTGTGAAACTTTCTGTTTTTGCTCTGCCCCTTTGCTGTTGTTTATGTGCTCAGGCGCTGCTTCTTGGTAAAGACACTTCCTGCTTCCTCCATCGGGTCCCTCTGTCATCAGGTGACTGTTAAAGCTACAGCTCAGTGGCTCGACTCTCCCCGTCGACCGCCCGCTCCCGGGGTGTTTAACACCCACACGTTGTCGGTGTTGTAACGCAACTATTTATTCAAATACTGTGCTTATGTGCCAATTTTACTTCAGTATTTCCACTACTTTATACTTGCACTCCCAAACATTTCAAAAAGAAATCTATCCTACATTTAGCATTTATTTTACTTTTCTGATTAAATTTTTACTCATCCTAAAGGTCCTATATTGTAGAAATTGAGAGGCCCATGTCTTTTTTTCATATTATAAACATTATAAAACAGATCTGGGTGCAATACAATTACCGTGAACGTATTAAAGCACTGACTCCACAGAGGCTGTATTCAGATACTGTGCCCTAAAAAAAACTTTGTGATGTCACATCAAATCATTCACCTCTCTCAGCCATTCCCCAAGCCCAGGAAAACTACAACCACAAATATTTCTATCTTCTTATGGATATCAAAATTAAAAAAAACAAACAAAAAAAAAACAAACAAACAGGAAAAGTGTAAAATGTGGGATGTATAATGATTCCCTGTTTAATAAACTGAATGAAGGCTGAGGTCCATTTAATTTCAGTTTTTTTTCTGCACATGTGTTGATGTCCTCTTCCCTCACTAAAATGTCACAAACTCTTTTGTACCTTAAAAAATTAAATGGTTTAACTGGAAATTGTTGTTAGAACAAAAACCCACATCAAACTGACAGATGAACCAGGGCTAAACCTGTCCTGTTGGGCATCAGGCAGAGTGTAATATGGAGATTAAACTGAGAGAAAGGTACAATACTTCAAAGGGCATGACTGATCACAGAGCTGGACCAGATGTTTGTAGACTGATGCTGCTACTGTACAGATGGAAACTCTGTAGCCACCAGGCCTGGATAAGCTCCTCTGAAAATGTTTCCTGTTAAAGCTTAAATGTCTCCGGTTTCACCTTGATGTAGTGCAGAGGATGCAGTACAAGAATCATCAATAAAATATGAAGTTCTACTATTAAACTGGGCCCTAAAAGTGCTTTGTTGCTGTTCATGTCATTTTCAGGACAGTTACTGCCAGTAAAATGTAACATGTTTGTGTCTCTTTTTGTGTCTCTCACTTGTGTGAGCTGGCATGTTGTCACTCATCCTCCAGTGCCCACATGCTTGACTTCAAGTTAAGGTTGTTATTCGCTGATGAGTTTTAATTTAAGTATCACCCAAATAATAATTTTAGGCTTTACAGCAGGAAACACCCTCTGTTTTGCTTTGAAAATTAACACTTGGTACAGGCGGAAATGTTTTTCATGAGAGAAATCTTTTGTTGCCTTCTTATTTTTTCAAAATCTGCTCATCAGTCTTAATTTCTCCTTCCTGAAAAACCATAATGCTGACATTTGTGCAAAACCACAAATCTTATAAACACTGCTGCAAAGAAGTTTCAAACAGGAAATGAAACTGTTATTCTCAAACCATATTGTGTGCTTAATAGTACAACATTATGTCATGAGTAGCTGTGCTGATGATTTTGAAACTCTGCAGTTGTTTGCCACTGACTCATCATTACAGATAATAAGTAAATGACATAGACCACACATCACACATCATCCAAAAATAAAAAGCTGTTTAATGTTTTACAGACAGAGTCACCAAATATTAACCTATTAACCTATTAACCTAAAATGCATGTCGTGCAGCTCAGTTCATACAAAAATCTGGAAATAACAACACAATAGGCATTGCTGTAGCCATGATGGAGAAACATGTGAGGAATCATGTGATGACAGATGGGCCACTTCTGCCTGTCCTGTGATGGAGCTGTGAAATCTTCAGAGCGATTGTTGCAAGGGGTGCCAGTATCACCTGTCACAAACAAGCACAAGTATTGTGTATTGTATATTATTGTGATTTATACATATTTTATTCCAGAATATTCCATTGTGCATATTTTTAGTAATTTTTAGCTTCTGAATTCTTGAAATCTTTCATAATTAGACTAGATCTACCTACTAGATCTAATCAGATCTACCTGTGTGTCTTCAAATATGTGCTCTCTCTCATAACTGTCAATGTAGATTCGTACAGTTGCCCCGTCACTGCCTGTCCCACCGAGTCTGTAGATGATTCGAGAACCATCAGAGAAGATTATCCGCAGACCCTGCAGTTAAAACAGTCCAGCACAGACAATGTGAAGCTTTCAGGATTTGCAGCTGAATGGCTCTTATGCTGAAAGAGCCCAAATACTCTTCAGCACGTGATACATCCTATATCTGTACACATTACATCATTATCATCACTGGAATACGCCTCAGTGTGTGTCATGTACCTGGTTCCTGGAGATGGTGCTGTCTACGGGATCTGTGTACTCAAAGTTGTCAGCTTTTTCCACTTGGTAGATTTTGTCCTCCACGGCAAACCTCTGCTTCACGAAGGACTTGTCTGCAATCATGAGCTCCAAATCCTCCATCATCTCACAGGCTGCATCTATGTCGACATTCTCATAGTCATATCTGGAGCAAACAACAACTGAGTTTAATTACAAAATAAAAAAAGTGCTTTATTGAGAGGTTCTACAATCACCAACATTTTTTATGGTCACTTTTTGTGACATAGCAAATCTAAATTTTCTGTAAGAGTTTAGAGATCGTGTTATTACCTTGATCAAGACAGTGAAAACTGTCAAAAAAAATTCAAATGAACCCTGATAATAAATTATTATATTTTAAAATTATTATATTTTAACTATTTTCCACCATAGAGCAGATACCATATAATTCATCGTAAGTCTCTACCTATGTATGTTTTGTTTTTTTTTTTATAATTTTTTAAAATAAACCGTATACAGATATCGGACAAATTGACAGATATCAAGTTGAAAATATATGTATATATAATTCATAGTGATGTCAAAGTGGGCAAAAAAAAATACAAAAACTACAGAAGCCCGTGACTTGTCATCTTATATTCTTATACTGTGCATTGCTGTTTGAGAAATTTGTAATAGCATATGTTTTCCACTGGATGTCAGTCATGGCCTGCATGCATATTTACATGTGGCAACACAGGTGACTCCACTTTTCATATAGTTCCCAGATGACAAATTAAGGGAAAAACCTGAAAAATGAGTAGGGAAACAGGATGACAATGCCCCCATCCAAAGGTCATGAGGGGTCATAGAATGGTTTGATAATTATGAAAATCATGGGAATCATATGCTATGATCTTAGCAGTCACTAGCTCTTTCCCCAATAGAATAATAAGTAATTTTTATTGCCCTCTTGAATTATATCCTCGTAATTTGAAGACATTTGGTGAGATGAGTGAAATAATCTAGCTGCTGTGCAACCCCAAATATAGGTAAACTCAGAAGCAAGTGTTCCTGACCAGTCTCACCTGGTGAAGTAATTTCTTCCATATTTCAGCCAATGGTCCTTCAGAATGTCCTCCACACTCTTCTTTCTGGTGGCCAGGATGGACAGCCATGCCAGCACAGCCCAAAGCCCATCCTTCTCCCGAATGTGGTCTCCACCTGAGAGATTATATGATCAGACAATATCATCCTTCTATATTCCAGTATTTCAGTTAAGATGAAGCATTATTTGATTGAAAAACTTGCTGAAGAGATGCAGCACCTGTACCAAAGCTTTCCTCTCCACACAGAGACAGTTGGCCTGCATCCATTAGGTTCCCAAAGAACTTCCACCCAGTGGGAGTTTCATATAGCTCTATTTTTGTTGCTTTGGCTACTCTGAAGGAAAATACAGCGAAAGAGTACTCCAAGAAAGCACCGATAACCTTTGAAACACCATTAGAAGGCAACACAGTGCATGCAGAACAGGTCCAGCCATATCATTATTGTACAGCTACGGAAAAGCACTAAATCCTCTAATTTGGAAGAACTCCAAGTTTAACTTGGTCACAACGTAAAACAATCAAAGGCTTGTTGGTTTTGAAATTGATATGTAAAAGCCAGGCCAAAGTTTTACCTGTCTAAAGCGGCACTTGTAGGCATGCTGCGTGCGAAGCCTCTCACCCCTGTATGCTGGAAGTATGGGATGCAGAAGATGTTGTCAGCAATCACAGCCACAGAGTCAGAAGGGGTGACAAAGAAGCCACGTTTACCAAGGATCATGCTGCGGTCCTAGAAAGTGGACAACAGAGGTTAGAAGTCAAGGCCTTTGGCTTGGGCCCAGGTTCTAGACATGAATGCAAAGTGTCATTTTTGCCTGATCTCATTTTCTAAATTCAAAAGCAGAAATAAAGAAATAATAAAACAGTAAACACACCCCATCACCATCAAAAGCTGCACCAAAATCATACTGTCCATCTCTCATGCTGTCAACCAAATCTGCAGCATAGGTGAGGTTAGGGTCTGGGTGTTGACCCCCAAAATCCTCCATTGGGACACAGTTAATGGCAGAATTGGCCGGACAGCCCAGCTCCTCACACAGTATTCTCCTCACATATGGTCCTACCACTTGGGAGAAAGAGATAAGAGATATTTGATATAAAGACAATGGAAGTCAGATCAGGAATTGTTCTGAGATAATTTGGTAAGCTCCATTAAAAGTCTATGTAAAACTGAATATGGTGAGGTTTTGAGAGTGATTGAAAACCAAGAGGCCAGATTTATATTGACATAGAATGATCTATGCTGTGTAATCAAAACATTCTCTTATTAACAATATTTGTCATGGGTTTCTATATTATGTTGTGCTGTTGTGGCAAAGGAAGTGTGGGATTGTGTAAGGAGGTTGAGGGGGTTGGTGAGACTGTTCAACCACTAGACACTTCTAATAGCTTTAGTAACCTAATGATCATGGCTTGTACTGAAGTTACACAGCCTATGTCACCTCTCACCACTAGAACAAAGTCAAGAAGAACACTCATAATACATGTGTGATCTTTTGGCACTTTTTGCATTTTCTTCACTCATAATAATATAGTAAATGGTTTGGATAGCATTGCAACTGAAGCCCTTGGGTCAATGGAACCACTGTAACAAAACATCATGCGATATTTGGATGTTTTGGTGACTGAGAACAATGTGTACTGACTGTTGACTTGACTTATCCTTCACATTTGACCTTATGCAAACAAGGACATGTTGCATGCTGATAACATATGACTCAGAAAGGCGTACTGAGTCTAAATCATCTCCATACACTGGCCCATGTGCCCCTATGATATTGGAAAGAAAACATACTCAAAGAGGAGAAGAAAAAAAGAAGATTAGAAGTTAACATGAAGCCAAGGGCCCAGTTAGCTTTCAAACCCAGAATGGTTGTACCTTCTAATTTAAAAAGAATATTTTAATGCAAAATTTGTGAAATCATATTATCTTTTTTTGTCATTTGTTTACAGTGTGATGGAGAATGTCTTAAGGAGATGGCATGCTATTCTCTCACCTCCGTGCATGGCATCTAGTCTTATCTTGATGTGGTTCTCTCCAGACAGAAGCTCCTTCAGGGCCGCAAAATCAAAGATATTCCTCAACAAGTTAGCGTAGGATTCCACTGAGTCCACAATTTCCACTGGACATAACCACAGATGTCAAACAAAAAGCATTTGTCAATGAATCTTTGGCTTGATCTTATGTTTTATATCAGCAGTTTATCAAATGAGTAAGAGTTTACATTTGAGATCTTAGAGCCTGCAAGGAATTCTTTTAACATATGGAACAATAATTTTAATAATAATTATTATTTTATTGTTATTGAAGTGATTTGTTGTCTTTGTCTTTGTCTTTCACTCATGTTATTAAACCAATCTGAAGTTATAGGATAAATTGACATTTCACCTGTGAAGGGTTTGAACTTGTTCTCCAGATCAAATGTCTGTTTTCCCAGAGTTGTCAGATCCACTCGAAGTCCAGGGCAAATGGCAAACTCCTCGATGGTTCTGCTGATTTGGAAGATCTTGTTTGTGACAGCCTCCTTGGCTGGTCCTAGATGAAGTGGAAAAAATTTGGTTTAACACTGATCTTCGGATGCGTTGTACTGCAGAACTACAGATGGGTGACAAATTGAAGGGAATATCTGAAGGAAGCGTTGTCATCCTGAGAGAGACCACTGGGATAGGATGAATGTAATCACTCAGAACAACTTTGTGATGATTTCCAGTGACCAGAGCCTTTGGTTTTTGCACCAGGGAACTATGAAATGTTGTTACAGACACAATGTCTTTCCCAAAGATCTATGAAGATACCACTTTAGGTATTGTGCCTATTGAAAGATGACCCACTCGAGGAGTCCTAATGACTATAGCTCCTGCCAACTCTGCCCCAACAATGAACCCTATTTCATAGTCACTTAAATCTCTTCCTTGTTTCTTGATTAAAATTAAGATCAATTGGGCCTCCTCCACAGCAGAGGATGACTGGATATTAACTGCTTATCTTTACCTTATACAGATCTATCTTTAACTATCTGCATTAGCTTTGTTTCAGGCATTTCCTTTAATTTGTCTGTACATACAGTCAGTATACTGATGGTAATATTCAGTGTTATCTGAGAACTGTGCTGATTGTTTTATGTGCTAGATATTTCAGTTTCAGATTTATGGCCACACAAAGGTTCAAACTTTATCTTACAGGGCTGCCACATGAGGCCTTGTATAGCTTGTCTGACTTATCTTGTAACACTATTTTTCACTTGGCTGATGTCCCTGCATGCGTCCTCCCTCTCCAGTTACCATACCTCCATTGGCAGTATTGAACTTTATGCCAAAGTCTCCATCAGGTCCACCGGGGTTACGGCTAGCAGTGAGGATGATGCCGCCGATGGCTTTGTATTTCCTGATCACACAGGAGATGGCCGGCGTGGACATTATCCCGTGGTGTCCAATGATCAGATGACCCACCTGAAATGTCACACAGGTGTGTGTGAGTCGGCTGGCATGAGTGTGTATCTTAATATATCGGACTGGGGGAGGGGTGGGAATGCCACTCCATATCAAGTTTGGTGTGTCATGCTTCTTCTTAAAAGTAAATGGGGTTTGAATTTCGTTTAATGAGCCACAGTTACGGCAGATCAAGAGCAAGTTCTGTCGTGTGTGAGAGTATTTTGAATCCCACTAAATACATCATTCGGCCAAGAAAGCATCCGAAGCTAGAGGTTTAGGTAATTTAAACCTGAGGACCACAGAGAGCTCATGGCTTTTACTGGCAAGAAGGTGGAAAACAAAACAGGTTTCATATTTTTCTATTTGAAGCTTTGTGATTGTAGCAGCAGCTACCACCTACTGTTATAGCTGAAACACAGAATTCATCCTTTAATTTCATGGTGTTACATTGTTCTGGGGTTGGATTGCATTATACTTTCTTGCCTCAGAGGTCTTGCATTGCTTGTGATTCACAGGTACTGGCCATGTAAACTCAGTTGGTAGCTCATTAGGAACATCCAGCTAAAACAAATGTAGTGTCATCAACATTATAATGTTAGCTTTTGTTGAAAAAGTTTGATTGACTGTAGATATATAGGCTTTATGGTTGTCTTGGAAAACCCTCCTCCACACACACACACATTTATATCAAAGAGGGTAGGTAGGTTAGACAATGGAAACACCTCACTGTATAATGTAATACAGTTCAGCAGCAGAAACTGCAAAATGAACCGATACCTCAATTTCAACAAAAACTTTAATCTCCATGAAGGATGATTTATTATATCATTGTTGTATTAGACTCCATTAGTTTCAGCTGGTTCTGATTAATCTGGTAACTGAGTGTATTTGAAATAAACTGATGAAAGCATCAGTGAAGAGCTGACAGACAAAAACTAAACAAAAAACTAGATTTTGATGCAATAGGGAACATGTGTTTTACTGGATTTAGTTTTAAATGAAACAGGACATTCCGCTGTCTCAAGGATCTTCTTCTGGGTTTTTATGGTCAATAAAAAAAAAATCATTTTAAGTTAATTGATTTTCCAAATAATTAATTTAGGAAGCAAAACTAGTTGCTCTATCAGGTTAAGGTTTAAGCGCTTCTAGCTAAATGTTATTGTCAAGACACTTACAATGGCGATGCTAACATGGTAATGCTTTGCAGGTATTTGTTATGTTTACCATCTTCAGTTAGCATGCTAACTTTTAATAAATAAACAAACAGTACAGTTGAGGTTATCAGAAGTTAGAGAAAGGAGGAGGAGAAGGAGCATGAATGTCAAAATATTTTTAGCAACTCAATAGTTGCTGAGAAATGTTAGTTCTCATTCAAATGGTGGCCAACAGCACCGTACAATACAACACAGAGTAGATTAACTTTTCTTCTCTTTCTTTTCTTAATCTTCCTTCATAGTTTTTGCCCTCTACTACTTCTACTTCAGGATGACTGTGTAATGTGGTTGAAAGTCCAAGTGAAAAACAGTAAGTGGACCTTAAGGACTGACAGATAATAGGAATTCATGTACACAACCAGATCCTTTAATGAGTGTTAATTCTAAACAATATTTTATCTTTAATTTAATGCAATTATTTTTGTATAATAGTGTAATTTACTAAAGAAGATCTCCACTGTTAAGTTCGGATGACAAATTGTACCTCTAATCTGATTGATCTATGATTCAAATCTTTTAATTCAAAATATTCAAAATGCTATTGTGTCAAAAACTGCATGTGAATACAAACAAGACATGAAGTTTTTAGAACCAATGAAAATAAAGTGATAGCAGGTGATAATAACAGGTGACACTGACATGAAGCGATATGCACACAATGACACATCAACCCATGTGTTCACCCACACACACACTTACCAGCATGCACACACACACAAACACAACAGGCAGATAAATACACATGGTGACACTGACCCCATTGGCAGCTGCCATCTGCACAATGACCTCAATAGCTGTTTGGTTAAAGAAGCGTCCGTCTCCCCCCACCACTACTGTTGAACCCTGCCGGTCACGTAGGTCAATGGAGGAGAAGATACTCTGGATGAAGTTGTGCAGATAGTTCCTCCTGGACTGAAATACATAGACTCTTTTCCTCAGGCCACTGGTGCCGGATCTCTGGTCAGGGTAAGGGGCTGTAGGGATAGTCAACACCTGCAGAGGACTGTTGTCCATTGTTTCAAAATGAAGATCCAACCTAATGCTGTAGCGTAAAGAGCTGGGGGAACCTGTTGTTTGGAGGGAATTCCCCCTGTTAGTGGATATGGGGAATGGTATACAGCAGGGGCAGAATGGGAGGGTAAAATCCTGACTCCTCCTATTATTTCAGCACAGGGTGGCAGTGGTGCTCCTGCAGCCCAAAATAACCTTTCAAACTAATGTGTGTGCAGAGGCAGTAACTGAAGACGCTCCTTCACACATGTGCCAAGAGATCACTGTCAAGGCTGCAGGCCCAGTCACTAAGTGTGTGTGTATCTTTGGGTGTGTCTGCCTGGAAGTTATTGAGTTGCTAAGGGAGCAATTCATCCATCTGTGAAGGACTGCAGCTGTGCTTGAATGATATGTAAAAAGAAGGATGGGATCTCTCATCGAGGATGCACTTAGTACTATTTTAGGAGAGGATATTTACCCTTTTTTTAAACTGAGCATGGGAACAGAGATTGGGAAGAACAATTAGAGAGTAATTAGGAGCAAATACTGATATAGACGTAGTTTTTAAGACATTGTCAGTTTACAAAACAAACAATTTGTTGACTCTAATTAGACAAGCACCTTAATCAAATTGTAATGGAAGGTTATCTGTATGACATAGGACAACACTGCCCTCTAGAGTTTATTCAAAGCACAGTACAAACCCATTCCACCCTCCCAGTGCAACACACAGAAAGTTTTAGTATGTCAAAATTGTGAGTCAATTGTGAGAATGAGTCATTTACTCTACTACATACATTACCAGTCAAAGCTTTGGACATTGTTTCCAAACCTTTGACTGCTAATGTAAGTGTCAGGGTCGCAAACAATTGACAGTCCATAGTACATCAACACCCAAATGAATATTAGCATTAAATGAAGTCACCATTATTATTTTATTTAAGTTAAAAAAAATAGCATATGTATCAAAATAGGGTAGCCCTACATCAAGTAAATGTGAATGTAATCTATACAGTTGTATCTATATAGTTGTTCCTAACTTTTGCTGACCTTTGACCACTCAAAATGAAGCAATGTCTATCTGGGTTCCCCTGCCACGCTTTGCTAATGTTAAGTTGTAAACAGGTCCACTGGTGAAATTTTCAGGTTGTTGCTTTTAAAATCATTTTTAAAGGACAAAGCAGGTCAATTGCAGCATTTCACAAGCCAAAGAAACAACTAATGCTTTTTAGTCATTTATGTCTTGTCAATTCTCTCCCGACCCTTAAGATGTATCCTTTGACCCTCAATGGGTCCCACCACCCTGTGGGGAACCACTGCAGTAGACTGTGAATCAATGTGACCCAGTATAGAAACTGCTCATATATGGCTGTCTGTTTCAGTTCCTTCTCTCTAGCCATTGATGTCAGAGATGCTGCAAGTGAAGAGATATGTCATGCAATGATCTGAGGTTCTTAACAATGACCTAACTGCAATTCAATGTATTTTAGATGTTTTGATGTTCTACTAATATTAGAAACTACATGCACAGCATCTTGGCCACAGGGAGTCCTCATTCATTCTGTTGGCTTTCTGTTTATGACACAGGAGTACTCGGGATTATAAAGCTTTGTTCGTGTCCTATGTGACTAACTTTAATCTAGCAGGACTTGAGACTTTGAGGAAACAGCTTCCTCTCTGCCCAAGCTGTCCAAAACCATGGCTGCCAACAAAAAGCATTGCCAAGGCTCTCCTGAAGAGGCCGCTGTTTGATCCTGGTTTGTTTTGAGTAAATTCACTGGAGAACGTTGGTATGGGATCAGAGAAAGATGCCTGTCTCAGAGGAAACTGAGGAGGGGGAAGGTGAAGCTACACTGTAGACAGAGATCTGGGTGAACTTGAGGTAGTAGGAAGCTTTTCGGGCAGGCTTCCACTGAATCCCTCTCCTACGCTCTGAACGCCCCTTTGGTCTCATTTGAAAATATTTCCCATTCAAGTTGGTGTCTCCACAGGCGTTGAACCACCATCCCCCTGGAAGATGGCAGAAATAACATGTTGTAAAGCTGATACTACATGATAAGTATTCACGAATCCACGAATTCACAAATCCCCCTATTTGCATAAGACTGGGATGAAACATCTGCTGTACCTGTGTAGCTGTGAGCACAGTTGAGGTCCCGGTAGTTGTCGTTGTCTCTGTCCTTGGTGGAGAACATCATGCCTGTGTGGTTGCTCATGGGGTCTGGCAAATCTCCAGACAGATGCGTGAGGCGAATGGTGTAGTTGCTCTCTGGACCGCCAAGGTAAAATTTGTATTCTGTGAAGTGTCTCACCTGTTTCCAATCTTCCAGCTGGATGTGAAGGACAGAGTTGCCCTGAGCGGCTAGAGAGTGGATCTTCCTGAGACCCAGCCAAAACTCTCCTGTGAGAGAAAAGGAGAGAGAGAGACATCAGAGCTGGTCTAACACACACAGATGTGATGCACACAGTTTTTTTATTATGAAATCGGGAACTGAGAATTCATTTTCCAACATTAAGATGAATAATTGCCCATAGAACATTATCTCTTACCGTGAAAATATCCAAACCCATTTTCATACTTCTCCCAGGTTTGATCAAAATTCACAGAACCATCCTTCCTTCGCTGGATGACTGTGATGCCGTAGTCTAAATGGAAAAAAATAGAAAAAGTTAAGGATTTAATTAAAAGTTATCATCTTTAAAAAAAAAAAAAAAAAAAAAAAATTCATTAAATGCTTTTGAAAAACTGTGGTCTATCATTATTCCTGGAAAAGCTGTGCTAGGAAGCCAGAAATTTACATTTTTTTAAGAATCTCGCTATATATTACTCCTCATCAATGGTGGTGGAGTTCACTGCTGGATTTAAAATGCATTCACACAGAGGAGAGATTCACAGGATCAGTGGTAGTTTTATCAACTGATCTCAGTCTCAGTGTTAACTATCCACATTCCCACAGCTGTATCACAGCTGTATTAAGTTACTACTAATGCAAACTGCACATTTTCTACTGCTGTTACAGAAAAAATACAACTTTAGGTAAGACAGACAATTGCATTTAAAGACCAAGAAAAAACAACAACAGCAAAAAACACAACAAAAGTACCTCTGCTCATGTCACAAAAGGCCATGAAAGGCTCTGATCCGTTAGGTCTGATGACGTGGACACCACTGACTCGCTGCCCTCTGTTAAATAGCTCGCTGCAGTCTGATGGTAGGTCTGTTTAAAAATGACCGCAAACTTGATGTCAAACTTGAAACTCTCCTGAATAAAGTTTAACTCCACAGTGGTGATCTGGAGCAGAGAGGTGAATGTGCACATGTGACCAGAGAGAGAACAGTTCATATCAGCAGCATTAACAGGAAAATGGGTGCATACTAATTCTTCACTCAGTAAGCACTGACACTGTGGATGTGCCAGGCTGCTCCCTGACAGTAAGAAGCTGTATGGATGTGAAGCAGAAAATTGCTGGAAATTGCCTGGACATATGAATATTTAACCTATGTCCATGCTGACTGTGTGTGTCAAGTAAAAAATATCAAATCCAAATATGACTCTCAACATTTCCTCCATCTTACTCATCATTTCAGGGTTGCTGGTAGAGCTTGAGGTCAGAAAAGGCGTGAGTGTTGGTTCTTCACTGTTGAAGTTTTCAGGCATCCTCTCAATGCTCTCCTGGGCTAATGTGTTGGCTGTAAGCTGAGGAAAAATTGTATGGGAAACACTTTAACTTGCAGACATGATCCTCAGACCAACTCTAGAGGAAAAACTCTGGATTAAATATCAATTACGCACATGATATACTGTGGGTTTTGTTATTCTTCTCAGAAGTAGAAATTTTCCAAAGTTTTTGACTCATTTTATTGTAAAAATAAAGTATTTTTCAGCTCTCAACACTCAAAGCTAATGTATTCATCACTGAGGCACAGGCTCAGATCATTCAAAATATGGCCAGTTATGTCATCATGTCTGCACCCTTCAACGATTTAAAGTTTTAATTACTGAGCATAGTAGCACAACTCCACTAAAGCTCCTTTGCACCAGTGCTATTGCTGAAAAATGTTATGTTAAATGTTAAGAAATGCATAGTTTTGCAAACCAAAAGTCCATTTGAGAGGAATTTCCCATTCACTCTCACTGTATTAGGGACTGTATGAAAATGGGTACAGTGAGTAGGGTGTTGGGAGGAGGGGTGAATGCGAATAACAAAATACAACCAAATACAACCACAAGTATGAATTTGCTATACAAATACTCACAACAGAGAAAAGTGCACAGAGCACACACAAATTATTAACCTGGCTGGGATACAATTGTTGTTCAATGATTTGTGACTTTCAAAAACTGGAGCTTATGAATGTATTTATTCTAATACATATATTAGAATACTTCCATGCCAGTCACTTTGTTGTTGTCACTTATGTACTTAAGTATTTGCAGTATGTTTTATATTTGGTTGGATTGTGAGTATTGGCAGTGCATGTATTGTCAAATTGATGAAGCTGTTTTCTGAATTTGTGTTTTCCTACACTGTATTATGTTGAACTCTCAGGGCCACTGATGACGCTGTAGATGTCATCAGATATCTGTGATAAATATTACACTGAAAGCTTTTTTTAGGGTGTAACCCTTTTATTTCTTATTCAAAGTTAAAATAATAAGGGAGGAATGAATCAGGGTGAGAAAACTTGAAAAGACCATTTCCTGCTTTCCAAAAAAACAACAAAATATATATATAAACCAATCCCTCACCTCCTAATAATTTTGATACAGTCCCTAACATCTACCTTTTCCTCCAGGAGCTTGATCTTCGTTTTTTGGTGGTTGATCTGGTCATTTTGTTCCTTCACAGCGTTCAGCAGCTCAATGATGCTCTGCTCTTGACTGTGGATCACATCCTGGCCATGTAAAAAGCAAGAATTATGGGACATGTTAAGCAACATAAATATTATACAGTGTACCTTTGGTTGTTGTTATAACAGTCATACAATGGGAGAACAAATGCAAAACAAAGCACAGTTAAAAATATATTCTAGTCTTACAAACTACTACTCCACCTTGTTAAATGTTGAATTGTGGTGAAGGTTTCAACTACAGGTGACTCACCCTGAGGCCACTGATCTCTGCCACTTGTTCACTGGTCACCAGACCATGTGATAGACTGCTCAGCTTTTTCTCCAGGCCCTCCACTTTGTTCTGCAGTCGGCTCTTCTCCTGCAGGATGCTGTCCATCTTGGAGTTCATCTGAGCAGACAGGTCCTTTATCTCGTCGTTGTTGGCCTTCAGCACTACAGTGGTCTTCTTCAGCTCCTCCCCCTCCTCCTTGATTTCACTGGCGAGCACTGACAGCTGGTAGAACGAATGGTCAAAGATATTAAGCTTCTGGAGGATGTCATTTATCTGCCCCTTTGTCCTCTGTACAAACTCCCGCAGGCTCTGGCCTAGCTGGAGGAGGCCGTTCGCCAGGAGACGCACGTCATCCAGAGCAGCAAATCGGGACCGGGTTTCAGCCGGGGCTCCAAGCTGGAGAACAGAAGGGTCCTCAATGCCACAAAGGGCAGGGATACAAGCAGCAGACAGGACAGACAATACCACAATTAGTGTTGTTCTCATGTTGTTGCCTTGGCGCTTCATCTGCTGTTTGTAAATTATGTCAGGGGAACAAATGTCAGCATTCTCCCTCCTCTGTGACTGGACAAAGAGCCACAGGGTGAAGGAATCTTGGGTTTTATATGGACACGGTCTGCTGTCAGTTTAATGATTAACATCAACTGATCAATGTCTATACACAGGATGGAGTTTCCTCCTGCTGATTGAACCACTGAGATTTGACTATATTCACATATTCATCTATATTCAAATTTCAGTGGTTTGGTTTGATATTATCATTAGATGGAATATTTACAGCTGAATTTAATAAGATATGCTCCATGCAATTATCACCATATACAATTCTGCTCCATCTAAATTGAATTTGTTCATGTGACCAGGTTCAATTTATTGAAAGGAAAGTAATTTACCTTGTAATGTACTTCCCCTGCAATGATGTGTGGTCATTTTCAGTCATACTATCTAAGGCAGTTTATTTTTCTGATCCAGGACAGGTGACACAGTGTTTTCTCCTGACCTGCAGTTACCTTTGATAAGGCCATGGCTGCTCTCTGTTATTGTTGTGTTTATTTTTAAACAGGAAGATGACCCAGTTTACATATAGCATAGATTGAGAAATATGACTTACGCACTTGTGGTTTTGCAATGTTTTGCTTCATCTATTTTGATCCGGTGGTGGGTGAGTATAGATGCTACGCAAATATAGATTCAAATAACGTCACTGAAACCAAGCTATGAGGATCTAGCTTCACAGCTAATCTAAAGACAAAAACATTATATGAGTGAATGTTACCTCTTTTATTTTTAGAGTTATTTATATAAATCTGCTTCCCACGATGAAACATTATTGCATTCAGTAGTCTGTAAAAAAAAGGTTGCCCTGCATTTGTGCACTTCTATAACTTTCACTCACAACACACTCCCTACAATTGTCAGTGGGAGTATGAAGACCTAAGTTCTCCTCTGTTAAATGTTAACTAACCATATGATATCAGGATTGCATGACTTTGAAAGTGTGTACACGGTAAACAGTGTCCACAACCCTGACTTCAGCCAGGGTGGCCCCTGCTCTGTGGGTAAAATGTATGGGTGCACAGTGGCCCAAATTCATGAACCCTCTAATGACGCAGCAGCAGCAGTGGTTTCGAACAATAAGGTACACACAGTCTAGGAACTATGGGGAGTGCAAAGGTGTGTGTGTAAGTGTGTGTGTGTGTGTGTGTGTGTGTGTGTGTGTGTGTGTGTGTGTGAACAAGGAATAAACCAGGCACCATTTACTCCACATGCATGAAGGTTGGAGATGGAATATTGAGCTCATGAATATGTGTTTACATTATTTATCATTGTGGATTGTGGATTTTGCTTCTATTGATTACACACACAACACATACAGCTATATATGTTAATGGAAATATGCCTGGGAGCATATATTTTTATTTATTTATGTAATGCTTTCAGTGCTATCCAGTCTCTCTTGGAGGAAGGTCAGTGTCATACATGTGCTCAATGGTCTGTTTATTTATGGGTTATCTCATAAAGAGGCAACAGCTGATTTGCATTCAAAGAGCAGCGTGTTTGTCTCATGTGTTGCAGGAGTGAACAGGGAACTGTCTCACTTTTTGTCACTTGCATGCCTGGTCATTCCTCATGCATCAAAGTGAATGTAGGGTGAATATAGAGCTGAGGATAAGGACGACATTGAACTCCTCACCCTTTACATTACTATCACCATAAAGATAATCCTATCTTATACAACAATTAGAAAATTACTGCACTGCTAAGGCCATGGCAACTATTTTCTATCTCCAGATAGGTTTATATTGGACTAAATTTATATTATATATCAATATATCAGTCTGAGATATGTACTCTAAGTGTGCAGGCAAATGTCACCAGATGGACTCCAAACCCAATTTGGGTTGGTAAAACTCAGATCATCACTGAATGGTGATCTGATGGAGAATGAAATGCACCTGAGGTGTATGTCAGCAGCCATTAAACTGTACAGATGGGCTTTCCCACACAGCTCCTGCTGGAGTGGGCTGCTGAGGCAAGTTTCCTTCAACATCTGCATTGCTTTGGGCTCACTACACTATGATAATGTACATGCATTTTCTCTTTGTGTCTGTTCTCTCACTTTACGTTGACCAAAATGTGATTTAGTGATACTGTTTAGCAGTAGCAGTTTAGCAGTTTCTTCAGCCCTAATGGAAAAATGAAGAAGCTTGACCGAGTTTAGCTGTTACAGTTATTTTTACTGCACTCTCTGTTTTGCAATTTGGCTCCTGGAAAAAATAGATAACAGTTCACATTATTTCATAACTCTGTTTATCTACCATACACACAGACTGTTTACCTGTTTGCACACATGTGTGCACACAAGCATGCATGTACACACACCCACACACACACACACACACACACACACACACACACACACACACACACACACACACACACACACAAACACACACTTTTTAACAATCACTTTTAGTTTAATACAAATGTTTGAACACTAATGTGAAGAAGAAGATGATGATTTGTGTGATTTAACAGGAAACCATGACTTTGAAAAAGCTCATGGCCACTGACTGATTATCGCTGCAGCTGAGAGGACATACTTTTTGCCTTCAGTTTGGTCACCTTTCACAAATTTCTGTTATACTTAGAAGAAATACTCTCAGTAGCTCATTTTGATTTTTAAAAATTTATTTACAGATCAGTGAACTGTACTAGTCTTAAACATAACCAGTAACCTCAGCCAGAAAACTGACATCTATAGATTCAAATGAATCCCAGCTGCTTTACTTCAGATTTACACATCTTTTCTTTTAAATAACCTAACTTGCCTTGGGTGTGTGGCCTTGGTTTTGCTTCATAGGTCACTCTTACATGAGTACAGTGTTTCAGTTGGCCAATGCAGCTAAAGCAAAACCTGTAACTCCCCTAACCACAAGCCACAGTTACATAATGAACGTCAAAAGGGAGAAGATATAGGCTGTGACAAACCTTTAGGTGGACTGAACTACTGTAAACCTTTCCATCTGGTTTTTTTTTCAGTTAAATGAAAAACTGAGCAGAATGAAATTGACTGATTAGTATTATTGATATGATTGACATCAACATAAAACCTTATTAAACACTTCGTAGCCTCCTCCACAAACAACATATGATTTTTGCTCAAAAGAGGACCTGGCTCCTGGCAGGATTTAACTTACCCCCAGCTATACTTTCCACCAGGAAACAGCTTCCACAAGTAATAAGAGTCAAATGGAGGGAAAATGAATACCCTGGAGCTGGCAAGCCTCCTGCTTCGTGCATTTCACTGAGTGGGCCCTAAAAGTCTATTTGTATATGTTAATAATTAACAACTAATTTTTTAGCTAATATTTTAAGTCAATTACAAATTGAATATATACCCCGCAATCCTCTCTAAAATATGATGCAAGTCTACATGTTTCTCTGAAATTGCCTTTTAGAACATTTTTGCTTTTTAGCCAAGATTTCTGCAGTTTGTGGTCAGTCAGTCAGCAGTCATTTGGTCCAGTAAAGACTGTTTTTTTCTCTCTCTCTCTCTCTCTCCCTCGAGTCAAACCACAATCCCTTTCGGAGTCAGTTGTCTGCTTGGGTAATGGAAAAGGAGTATTTCTTACTAATTCTTGCTAATTCCTTTTCCATCCATGGTGGGCCACAATGCAGTGGTTGCAGTCCCTTGAGCAGCTCTCTTGCCTCATCATTTTAGAGACGTTTCATAACCGTTGCCCAGTTTATTTTGCTTTCATGTTGGACTTGAGATGGGTGCTGTGAGTTGGAGACAGTGATCAACAATTTTCACTCTGTAATGTGCTCATAATGTGTTGTGGGAGTTACATTTCTCTTGGCCTGTGGAGGGAAACTGAGCCACTTGCACCCAACACAAACATAGACACAGTGAAAATAGACAGAGAGAAATGAAATGACATTCACTTTATGCAGAAAAAATAAATGAATAAAATGCACAGACTGAGAAGAAAAGAAAAGAGAATTAGACAGTCTCCAGCCACTGTAGCATCTCTGTAAAGCTGTACTTTGGCACAACAGTGCTTTGCACTAAATGCTTAACTCATGATGCTCACATGTAAGCATGCTGATGTTTCACAAGTGCAGTGTTTACCATCTCTACAGCATGTCACCATTTACGTACGGGTACTAGCATGCTAACATATGCTAATTAGCACTCAAAACAAAGTAAGCCTATAGCGCATGATGATATAAATCAAAGTATTATAAATAAACAACCAAATACAAACAATGAATAAATCTGAATAATCTGTATGAAAATAAATTTCAGTCTGTCAGTATGTAAGCAAATGTGAACCTCATGGGGCCACTCCATCAAGAAGATGTTGAGATACTTAGTCATATCAAGTACATAATAGTTAATTAATACTTATATTAAGTTATAAGCAATGACCTGCAAGTGATTCTACACTAAAAATAGGATCGCAAAAGTCATCATGATTGATCCCCTGGGAACCATGAATGTTTGTGCTGTAATTTCCATGCAGTTAATTCAATTGTAGAGAGTTTTGGTTTGTAACAAAATCAATGTCATAATGGCACAGGAGAGAAAGTCAGATTACCAAAGTTCTCTAAAGTTCAGAGGATTCATCCTCTGGGAACCATGAATGTCAATCCATCTATCAAACATATATTTCACTGGTTCAATGAAAACTTTGTTATGCTGGTGATGTGAGATGGAAAGATGGGAGATCTATAGTTTCTGGAAGCTTTGCTCACTGGGAAACATGAATGTCTTTGCAAAATGTCATAGCAATCCATTTTATAGTTGTTGGGATATTTGAGCTGGCACCCAATTGGTGCACAGACCAACAACTCAACAAACCAACATCCCTGGGACCAACATATAATTTTTCCCAACTAGTTAGACAAGCAATCAGACCCGACAGCTGTTACTTACGGTCCACATCTCTTATAAAGAGCAGATGACAGGCTCTCCTGGCATGATAGTGGTACCCCAGAGGAAGATGCTGGTAACAGGCTGAAAGAGGATCCATTAAGAATGAAAGGCATGTACTGGGAGAATGAGCCCCCATTGATGGCACCAAGCCCTCTGCTCTCTCCTTCTGTTTACTTGATTGAAGAGGACAGAAACCACATAGCACTGGACAGGGTTACACGCTGGTCTATGAGGCACTGCATAGTCACTGATGTTATCTGAGGTGATTATGGATGGCACACAGTAAGGTGACTCTGGTACTCTCTCTTGCTTCATACCAGTTGCTCCATATTTTGACATGTTTTCACCAGGGTCCCAGAAGTGTTGCTGTTTTTCCCAGACTGCTACACCTCTTAACTCCAATTGGCTGCTGTCTGAAGGAGTAGGTGTGGTGCTTCATGTCTAACCTCCCATCTTTCAGTCTCGTTGGACAGTGGGTACTGTAGGAAGGCATGTTCACAAGCCCCTCCCTGCTCCATGCACTCCTCTACACACAACCAACCTCAGCTTTTGTTATGGCAGGGACTGCACGTTGGCATTTACTAAACAGCCGCAGCATGCCACTCTCCCTAACAGCACCTCCCTGCCCTTTGAGGATACAGACAGACAGACTGGTCTGAGCTGGGAACAGACTGTTGTGCACTGTCTGGCATACACGCCCTGACATCAACAAGATAAAGTGGAGGAAACTGCCGAACACACATCACAAGGTAAGCTCTGATTTAATATTTATCTCATCTCTCCAGCCAGTGGAGAACTGTTAGACTGGATAGTTAATCAAATCCAAGATGCTGAATGTTGACCTTGAAAGTCTTCGATCTGGGACTGGCTGATCAAAATTCAGGGTCAGAAAAGCTTTTGACTCCAAAGTGGTTTAACAAATGGTGTGGAGTGGAGTGGACCCTCTGGGCCTCTTCTGAATACTAATCAGAATTGCAGTGAAATAACTTTGCCTTGTAAAGAATAATTGTAGAATATTTATATTTTATTACATCTATATTCACACATGCTGTAAAGGAATGCACTTGAAATAACACAAACACACGTGTCCATGTGAACACACACCCAGGCAGTACACTTTCTATTTTAACCTCGCCATGTTAACATACCATAGCTTTCTTCCTTGCGTGAAGCCACTGGCAGCTGTTTCATCCTATGAGCTTTGGCTCCACATACCACTGAAGCTTAGATGCTACAATGCAACTCTGAGCCTGCTGTTATTGGAATAAGACCAGGACAACTCCCGTGGTCCAAAGTCCCAAGATGAAATACAAACATGAAAAAAAGATCACAGGACCTGAGGGATTTCCAGGAGGTCTTTATGGAGACAGTGAATGAAAAATGGAGTCTGATAGAAAAAAGAAGAGAAAGATAGATCAGGAGGGGAAAGGGAGCTCGAGTTGGCTTGGGTTTCTAAATCAACTCTGAACAGAAGACAAGGTTTAGAGTTATGTGCTGGAAAAACCACAGTCTGTACAGCCAAAAAGTCGAGGAGAGGAATAATTTTTCCGGGAACAAAACATAGACAGGGAAACATGTAGATGTACAGTGTACAGTACAGAGAGATTGAGAGGTAGAAAGAAGAAAGAGATAATGCATAGGGAGAATTTTGTTTCATAGTTTTTAACTATGAAACTTTGTAGGGGAAAAAAAAGTACTACACATAGTACAAGTGGGGTGGGTGGAGGGGACAAAGTGATAGAGAGGCCAAACTGACACTACAAGTTCTCCTCATGTGAACCCATGAAACCAAAAACATATGAGACTGAATTAATTAATCTCATGACTTGTAAAAATATTTTAACAGCTGTGTGAGCCTGCACTTGGTGCGTTGACATTAATGATTAATTATTTAACATCAACATGCTAATATGCTCGCAGAGACTATGCTAACATGCTAATATTCAATTGGTATAATGTTCCTCATATTAAGTTCATTTAGTATAGCATGAGTATAGCATGCATACATGCCAACTATCAGCACAACTCTGACTCTGATGGAAATGTTTTTAGTCTTTCAGGTATTTGGTCATAAACCAAAGTATATATTTATATTTTTACCTGATGATGGTGCCATATGAAACGTCAGTTCTTGATCCAGTAACTGACAAGGTTCATGATGGTGGGAAAGGTCAGAAGATTACCTAAGTCATTAGGATTCAGCCTCTAGGGACTTTGACTGTCTCTACAGAATTACATGACAATGCATCAAAGTTGTCTCAATATTTCAATCTGGACCAAAGTGTTGGCTCAACCAACCAATGGATTTTGCAATCAAAATAGTTACTATGGCTAAAAATAACCGTCATAACAAACCCTTACTGTTACTATCAGTGACTAAACTTCTACCTAAATACGATCTTAATCTTAAATGATCCCTTTGTCCTTATGTCAGATTCAAGTGTTTAACATTGCTTCATAGGGAGGTCACCCCGAACTGTGCTATGAGTTCATATTTAATTTGTGGCTTTAGTGAAAAATGCGGTGGACAGAGTTGTTGTGATTATGAGGTTTATGCTGATGCAGGGAGTGCCTAAAGGTCTGTGTGACAGGGAACACGTTCACCCAGAGGAGCAGAGCAGCTGTTGTGGAAACAGATGAAAAGAACTCAAGCAAAATGGCCACTCAAGAAACTGCAACATTTCCCTTTGCTGGTAACAAAGGAAACCTTGATTTTACAATAGCTGAAGAAAAAAAGTGAACTCACTCTGATGCTTGACTTTGGATGAAGTTCAACGTGCAAAGAAGTAGCAGTACTGTAGCGCTGTGGCAGGGGCCTGTTTGGGGTAAGGCAAATATTTTACATTTCATTTCTTGGGTTTCCTGTGAGGTGGGCTTATTGCTCCAAGTGTACACAATTAAAGCATGTGCCTCGGAAATGTGGAGGGAGTTAGGCAATGAGTCTTGGGAACAGCTTAACCGTAACTCTGCTATATTGTTTCCTCTGTGGTAGCTTGGTCAGGAAGAAATGTACGAGTGTGTCTATATTTGAATTTAAGAATCATGTGGGCTACTGCAGTTTGGTCCTCATTTTGTTTGTCTAAGAGGAAGCTGTAAAAAGCCTGAAAATTAACATTTCTCTTTCTCAGTGCTTCACAGAGCTTTTGAAATTTCAACATACATCAATTGACATTTCTCCAAATCCAAGGACATCTTAAAGGAATGATTTGACAAAACGGGTTTATTCATCTAACATTTAAATTCTCACTTCCTCTCTGCCTCCAGTGTGTACATCAATTACACTAATAACAAATAAGTGTAGTTAATGCATGGTATCCTCATCTAACTCTTCCATTTCAGCATTTATTTAAAGAAAGACAGTAACCATTCTATTTCCTGTTGTTTTTCCTGTTATTCCTATATCCCTGTTGGGATGAAATATTATTTGTAACTACAATGTGCAAATGTAAAGGAATTTCCTGAGGTCCAGCCAGCAGCCTGCTTTCTGAATTTGACGACAGCCAGCATTAAGATGTCTGCAGTAACAGGTGCTCTGCTGTACAGCGCGGACTAACAGAAGCAATGCCGAATACAGCCTCTGCTTGTGGGCAACATTACGCTCTTTTCCTAACATTAATGCCTCATTAGCTCTTTGGAAATCTGTTGTGTTAGCCTCCTGCGTTGTCCTTGGCTTGGAAGACGCTCAACTGAATGATCTTCCATTTGCTCGTAAAATGAAAACACATCTCGGTCTTCTTTCCTGGCATGTACTTAATCTTTACACCCACGTGTATAGGCTAAACTTAGACTTTTCAGTTTGAGTGCTGAAAGATTCCTATCAACATTATAAAGCCCCACTGGTGATAACACCATCCACACTGTATCAGTTTCAATGTATTCAATGTAACACATGTATTAGGTTTCTGTAGGGACAACAGAGCAGAACATACAGTGGTAGGAAACCATGATGGATCAATTTACCAGATTTGGGAAAACAATATTTAGCTAAATAATCTTGAGAATCTATTTAAGAGTTCATCTGTTAAAGCCAACCAGATTGGTGGGGTTTACAGACTAACTTTTGAGATGATGGCTTGTTTTGCTAAAATGGGTCACTCATAACAAACCCACAGATACAACTATTGCAATAAACCTAGAGGATGTCAACTGTGCAACGCTGAACAGCAAAAAGTCAAAGTTAGCAGCTGTTTGTTAATAATGACAGTCATCATATCAACCATAAATGGTAACTGCAACTATCATCAATCCATCAAAAAAGCTTGTTGAAAAAAGTTTAATTTTCTCAGAATTACCTATTTCAACATCCTTTACAATAAACTCACGTGGAAATAACCAGACAAGGCGTATACAGTGTGGCTACAGGCCCTGCATGTATGCACAGCAACAACATCTGATTTGAGTGTTCACGTCTCAGCTTGAGAAAATGTCTGCAATTTGCAAATTTGTTGCTCTTTTTTGTTGGCCGTCAGAGAGTGTGTGAAAGATGGAAGATAAAATTCTCTGTACGGCCATTTGGTGTTGTTTGTCTGTTTACTGCATAGCTGACATTGTTTGGGGTTGTGGCTCGGTGGCTGCGGTGCCTCGAGAGGACTGAGAGCTGCCACAGAGGTTGGTGGTCAGGAGAAGGGAGGGTATGGGAGAGAGGGGGAGAAGAGGTGAGAGTGGAAGAGAGAGACACCGAGGCAGTGAGGTAGGGGAAGCAATGACAACATACAGTATATAGTGCTAGAGCCATTTACTGAAAAAAATCGGTGCAGTGAAATGAAAAATGAGAGAGTAAAAAGAGGTTAGAATTAGATACAGTTCAGCAAACGTAAACCAAGGATCTGAAAGAAGACCGGAGACCTAGTAGGAGGCAAAGAGAGCACAGGAAGGGAGGAAAGTAGTGAGTCAGAACAATGGTTGTCTGTATTTATGTCTGTAGGAGTATATTTTGCCCCGCTGGCCATTGCTGCTGGGCTGAACTGTCTCAAGTTATTTTCAGCTCCAGTCCTGGATGGCAGGGCTGTAATCAAGTGAACATCAGGCCTGCCACTGTTGAATAATAGCTGACTGATGCATGGAAGAAATGAAGCAGAGAGAGTGTGAGAAAAACAAAAATCTCTTCTTTCCTCTCATGTCAATGAGAGGAAAGAAAAGAGGGCGATCACTTGTGCTCTGTGCTACATGAGGGAGAATGAATAAGAGGGAGTTGGTGAATGGAGCACAGAAACGGATTATTGCTGTTCCATCTGGTCATAAAATTTATATTGATTCTCTCACAAAAGATACCACAACTATACCTCAAGTGAATGTCATTGCCAAAATTCGTCAGTTGTGCCTCCAGAAATCGGGACTGTGTTCATTATATTATTAGAAAACCACACAATAACCACTTCTGCCACTTGTAAAAATGTCCTAACGTGTTTTTCATGTGTGGTTGGCTCAACCGATTCCTCTGTTTTTGATTTCATTTTTGTTTGATTCCAAAGGTTCAACCGGATAATGTGACAACAAATTGTTTGGAGAACTGAACAGAGGAAAATGATGGAAGGGCAAAACGGTAAAAGAAAGTCTCTTAATAAAAAAAAAAAATCTACTAAATCTGACATTTATATGTAATTTGAATTCTAAATTAGTACTTTAATGTTTACAGGAAATATCACAACACACAAAACAGCCGAGAACGGAATTAAAGGGAAGCCACCTTACTCAGTGGAAACCCCGTATGGCTTCCGGCTTGACCTGGACTTCCTGAAATATGTAGATGACATAGAGAAAGGCAACACCATCAAGAGAGTCCCAATCCAGCGCCGGAATAAGGGTCCCCGGGCAAGCACTCTTCCCAGGCACCTTAACCCCTCTGGGTGTGGCTACCGCCCAAGCCTGTGGGGATCTACAGGAGCTCTTGGCCCCAGGTCCCGATTGTCAGATGCCCATCACCATGGCAACTCTTCTTGGGCATATGATCACAGGTCGCCCCTTTCTCCCACAGGGCTCAAATCTTTGGCAGAGATGGAGGCAAGAATCAAGGAGTTTGATGAGCAACCTCTAGGTGAGCACATCAGACCTCATCTCCTGCGGGCGTCCAGTCTGCCGCTCACAGTATTACTAAGACAGGGCTCAGAGTCCACGGATGACCCTGGCAGCCTCCGGAGTTCTAGAGATCACCTCGGAGGAAGGAACACCTCGTGCGAAGATGTTTACTGCTCTTCAGATAGCCCTCGACTACAGGACTGCTCAGGGCTGTTGAGGCGCCTGACTGAGGCCCTTGAACGTGTGGGGGAGCTGGAGATGGAGGTGAGGGTGATTCCAGAGCTCAGGGCTCAAATCTGCATCCTCCAAGAGGAAAGGGAAAGACTCCGGCTGGGCCTGAATCCATATATCCCCTCCACTTTGATGAATGGAACCAACAAGCCTCCAACCTTATCCCCCTATGGCACAGAGGATATCAAAAGGCCTCGGCATGAAAGTCATATCATGTTTTCTAAAAATCAAAGCGTGAGTCACGATGACTCTAATCCAAAACATGAGTGGAGGACTAGTACAGATCTGGACGAGCTGCTGACAGTGACATCCCTGCAGGCAAAGGTCGCTGTGCTGGAGCAGAATCTCCATGAAACTGGCCTGGAGCTCCAGAGGGCCTTAGGTCTGCTGAGGGAACAGCAGGAGGAAGGAAGAAGGAAAGATGAAAAGGTGGAGCATCTTATCAGGAATCCAGGGGTGTGGGTGCGAGCAGAGAGGGTGGTAGTAGACCAGGATGGAGATAAGACAGTGGTGAGAACGATAGAACCAGATTGTATTAAAGCGTCTTCCCTAAAAAGCCCTGACTCATTCGGTGGTCCTGTTACTACAAACGGACAAAGAAGTCGACAACAACACTCTGTATTTGATTCCATGTCTACTGAAAGGAGTCTGTTGTCTGTTGAACCTGGAGAGGCTTCAGCTGACGACACTGCAGTGGTCGTCCATCACATAAAAAAGCTCAAAAGGCTCCTGGATCAACAGTGGGAGTGTTTGTGTGCAGACATGCAGTCAGCAGAGGAAAGTAAAACTCTAAAGCACCCAGACCCTAAAGTCAACTCCCTGCAGCAGCAAATGATGGGACTCGTCGACATCCTCACTTCCTACTATGCCCAGCATGGACACAGTGATGGAGAAAGGTTTCAACATAGAGGTACTGTAGTCCACAGATTCTACATTAAATTTATGTAATAACTGTAATTGATGCACATAGAGGGAAAAAACATGGTTCAATTATGAAGACACTAGCAATTGTTGCAATTGTTGCCCTCTGTGTACTTCTAATGCACAAGAGTCAACGAAAAGCAAATTCTATAACTGAAAATGATTGACTTTTTAAATTTGTACTTAATACAGGCTTTGCTTGTCACAGACTATTTTGAGGATGGTTGTTACAGCTAAACACACCCTGACTTCATATTCACACTGAGAGGCAGCACTCTTTTATTGGACAAAGACTTACTTAAATCCTAATGTTGTGGTTTGGTAAAGAAGAAATCAATTGTTTTGCTGCAAGACAGACGACTAGAGTCGGACCTCCTTTCTTGACTTCACTCTTATTCCTTGAAGGTGAAATTAAAAAGTGATTTATGCCATTTGTTGATTGTTGATTTAGAAATCTATGATTGTTGTATTTAATTGAAGCACATGGTTGATTGACTAGTTAGTTCCCGCAAAGATGCAAAGCTTTTCTTTTGTTGTCCCATTTAAGTTTCCAGTTGAAAAACTAAACTAAAGGTGGATCTCTGAGAGAAGTGTATATTTAATAGACTTTAAAACAAATTATTTAAATCTCCTTAGGCCTCAGAAACTGAACTTAAATTGCAAAAACTGCAAACATTATGGGTTGTAAATACTTAACAGAGACATTACTATTTTAAATTTCGAAATCCAACTTTGTTCTTTTAAAACCAAACAGTATTGCTATTGTCTGTATATAAGAAGGAGCCCAAATGATTTCATAGGGTTTTCCAAATGAGCTACAGTTAGATGTTATCGTGACCAAAATAAGAACCATCGCCACAGATTCAACACAACAGCTGTAGCAGTTTAACAGCTGTATCAACACAGGAATAAGAGCAAACTAATGAGTAGTTGAAAAACCTCTCATTTTAATTTCAATGAAGAAACACGATATGTCTTCAAAAGATTGGGAAATGTGCCTGAAGTCATATCCTCACATCTGTCACATAGCACAGAGGTCCTGTCAAAATAAAGGAAATTTGGCACAAATTGAAAGTCAACACTGAAAAACTAATTTGACCATTGACGATAGAGGAGGCGTCTTTATGAACTTCTTCTGTCAAATTATAGGGACCCGCAATGTACTTATTGGATGTAAGTGATGGTTTGGGTTTTGTAGTTTGTGACAAATGGGTGATTCACAGTTTTTGTGACGAAACTGTTGTGTCGAAGCGAATGATAATAAGCCATAAACTCAAAATATTGTTGTTCTGCTGTGTGTTGATATTTCATCATGTCCTCTGTGTCTGTCCTCCCTCCCTACAGCCACTAAATCCATCATGAAGACAGATGGATGTGTCTGGACATCAAAAAACCAACTTTCTGGGGGTGCTAATCAAGGGTTAGTAAATAACGCTCACTGACTTTAGTGACCTTAAAAGCAATGATTATTGGTTACGTGACTATACTTGAGGTTCTTTAAGCGACTGTTGTATGGCTCTGACTATACTTGAGGAAAACATTATAATTTAAATCTGAAAGATGAATACCACTGCCCCTAAAGCCTGAACTTCCACGTCTTAGGATAACAGTGTCACAGCAAATGTTTTCCATTTTCCAAAAAGAAGAGATTTATTTCAAGTTACAATAAGCTGACAGGACAGATAATAATCTAGCTCTGTATTACAGTTAGTTTTAAAAAATTGAATTAATTTTCCTCTCTGTTTTAAAATGAAGAAACATTTGTTTTGACTATTTTCTTTTAATGTTCAGTCTTTGAAGCTTGAAAAAGATTGGACTCTAAGTATCAGTTAAAATATGTTTAAAATAAATCATGCATCAGAAATTTCCAGCAAAACTCTTCTTCCCAAATGCAGTGGAAAATGGTTGATTGGTATTAATGTTGATTCCTGATGGTGTAAATTTCAATGTGCAGAAGATTTAATGAGGTTTTTGAGGACTTAAACAACTTTTTCGATCTTAAATCTCAGAGTGTGAGACATCTCTGGATTCAGTGCTGGCAATTATACAATACATTTACTTTCCTGCCTCATTTCTCTGTCTTTTTAAGATGGAAAACAACCATAAGTAGAAATCTGCTTGGGCAGGACTGTGTGAACCAGAGCGTTTGTGGTGATTGGGAGCAGAAGGAGAGCAGCACCAACCCTGGAGAGATGGCTGCTGCCCAGGTGGATGCAGATCCAGAGAAGAGGCAGATGGAGGGAGCGTGGCGAATGAGCCCAGACAGACAGATGATATCAGGAGGAACAGGATCAGGGATAGATGGAGCAGTAGCGTTTGTAGAAGCTGAAGCTCCAGAGAAAATGGCCAAGACAAAACCAAAGCCCCCAGGAGAACACATAGAGAGGTGCTCTGGCTCAGAAACAACCACAGGGGGCAGGTGAGAGGACCATAACAAATGCCTTGGAAAGTGTAATTGTGATGGATATGCTTATAGGGGAATAGTGCTTATAACAAAAGTGGAGAATATAGGACTATATTCCTTATGCCTTAAGGCAAATTTCTGCTTATTGTCTGTATGGTACATCCGACACACATGCTCTCTTCTCTTAGGGAGATTATGAGTGCAGATTTTATGGCTGCCTGTCAGTTCCTCAGCAACCACATGGACAACATGGACAACCCCACCGATGATGTGGTACGTAACTTCTCCCACAGAAACTTTCAATCTAACCTTTAATTTAGTTTAATTTAACACCTAAAGACATTACTAAAATTTTGTTTGATCTTCAAGCTGGACCTGTCAATATTTCAATGGAAACAATTAGTGTACAATAGTACAAATTTTTGTACTATGAAAAGAGCATTTTCACTCATCTCTGCAACTCCTCACAGCTCAGGTCATTTTAGCATCTTTGAGCTCATTGTTTTAGTGGTATAGCCTGCAACTTCACTGTTTTGGTTCCCTTTTACTGGAACTCATTTGTCTGTTAATCAGCTCAACCGATTTGCAGTGAACCTAATGTAGGGATGGTGACATGGGCCAGGGATGTACCCACTGGAGTCTCAGGCAGATGTGGATAATTTATTATGAATTTGATTTTTTTCTCTGAAATCTGGTGTCTGCTGTTCAACATAAGCCAAATTAATGCTGATGTTGCTACATATTAGTTGGATGTGAAAATAGGCATTTGTTAGCATGTTCTCAACAACTTTCCTGTTTTCCAGAGGAAGGCCCTGGTCGTGTTGTTTCAGTACTGGTTCAGTGCGGCAGCAGAAGAGGCCTCGTCGGCCAGCAGGGTGGCTGTGTACCTCAGAGAGGTGAAGAAAGCCACACCTTCACTACTGGCTTTCCTCATCAACCTGGCTGACGACAATGGCAACACAGTGCTGCATTACAGTGTGTCCCACTGCAACTACAGCATTGTCAATCTGCTACTGGACACAGGTAATATACTTACACAGAGATCAGCGTTATTAGTACATAAGAATAACTGGCTTGGAAAATGTTAACATTTTCTATGTACCACAGGTGTGAGTGATGTGAACCTTCAGAACAATGCCGGCTACACAACAGTCATGCTGGCCTCACTGACAGCCCCTGATGGCCCGTGTGGCATGGAAGTGGTTCGCAAGATAATGGAGCTGGGCAACATTAACATTCGCTCCAGCCAGGTAATGCAAGCTGAGCAAACACTAAGTATTTCAAACGGGATGAATTACAGACAGAAAATGAGCAGGTCCCAAGAGATTGTTTGAGTTTGATTTCTAGTTTTCTACATATTGCATTTAACCCAATGACCCCACACAATAGTAAGGTTATTCCACTGGTTTTACACATGAATATCAGTTGTTTAATTCCTTGGTTCTGAAGGTAGCTCTTTAAATGCTTAAAAGAGTCTTCAAACTTTGAACAGAAAAACTATTACAGACTGCACCCAAAGCAGTTTAAAATATAATGGAATTTAACAGGTATGGAGTGTCTAATGAAATCCACTATTCAGTTGCATTATTTTACACTAGAGATACTTTAGCTATTTAGCTCAATGCTCAATGCTAAATTGCTAGTGTCTTTCTAAAGGTTCCTTTAACAAGAGCAGATCTCTGTCCCATCCTCTCCACACAGACGGGCCAAACAGCGCTGCACCTGGCGGTGAGACACGGCCGAGTTGTGATGGTTCGCCTGCTGCTGAGCTGCGGAGTAGACGCAAACATTCAGGACAACCAGGGAACCACGGCCCTGATGTTTGCATCCGAGAGAGGCCACACACACATCGCAAGGCTGCTGCTGGAGAGGAGCCAGTGTGACCTCACCCTCACTGACAAGGTTACTGCAGCAAACAAGTCCAATGGACTGTTTCCTTCCAATATTATTATCCAACCCTTGAGCAGAGAAATTATAATTTGACAGTTTCAAATGGAACTAGTTGATTTTGTTAACTAGACAATATTTCTTACAAATTCTACAGGCGGTAAATTAAATTTCAAGACAAATAATGACTCCAACTCCATTTCTCTTATGTGAAATCCTGTTTGTTAACCAAATTGCATATCTACTTTTCTATTTAGATAACTAAACACAAAAAGGAGCTTAGATGTATGAAAGCTTGAATGTTTTGACTCGTGCTGTGTGGACGTGGGTGGACTGCAGTCTGGATGCAGCAGAATAGAGCTTTCCCAGGATTAATCAGGGCTACAGGAAGACAAATCTCCCTGGGCTGAGATGAGCTAATCCGCCAACAGAACCTTATCTGCCAGTCTGGAGCGAGTGGAGGCAGGGAAGAGAGCATGCATATGTATTTTCTACTTTTGACACAGCCTGCCTTTAAAGTAGTCTTTGACTTAGTAAGAGAAGAAAAAGAAAAGCTTTGTATATGTCCTGTCGCGACTCAAGAACATGTTTCACCTTGACACAAACCTAGATTAATTACACTAATTACACCTTGATGAAAGTCATTCTTAACCCATTTATCTTATGAACTGCAAAGGCAACCTTGCTTATAAGTTTTTTATTTCATCTAGGAGCCTCGATCCTGCACCTTGAATCTATTCATATGACAACAATACTGTCTACTGCCATGCCAGCAGAACCTGTGAGGCTGAACTTCAGTTAAATGCTAATACAGCATGACAATGTTGAGAGGCTGATGTTTAGCAGATATGTTCATATTTCTTACATTTCTTCTTCAAAAAAAAAAAAAATTTTCAACCTCATGGTGATGTCAGAGGAAAAGTAAGTAGAAGATTTGTCCTCTGTGACTGTGAATTCAGTTAAATACAGTTATTTTTGTGGTATTTCATTCTGTACTAACAGAAACTGGCATCTCTGGAATCACTCTGCTGCCATGGCCAGCATTACAGGTGGTTATTAGTAAGTCTTTGTCGAGTGTGTCAGAATTTAAGATTGTCTTTCTCTCTCTCTCTCCTCCAGCATGGTCAGACTGCGCTCTCTATCGCCATGCAAGGTTCCCACACTGATACAGCCACCCTGCTGCAGGCCCACGCTAAAGCTCGAGCTCTGTAGTCCTGGAAAACCAGAAAAGAATCTGCAGAAATGCAATCCTCTCAAATGTGCTCCTTTCTGTCTGAGGCACTTCCAAACGTGGTTTAAGGTTGTTCACTCTATGCTTGGATTGAGCTGTTTGTTTTATCATATTGTTTTTGCATCCTGTACTTCTGCAAGAGCATTAGCTTGAGTTTTGGATGAGTTGACATCACTATTACAAGAGTCTACACCATCCCCCAGTGAGGTAGAGCTTTGGATGAGTTTTTGTCATGAATGCTGGTGAAGTCAGTGTGCTGTCTGTTGTCTTTAATGTTGATGCTCATAGTTCAATCTGATCTTTGCGCATCCAAGTAGCTGCTTCTTTCTGCAAACTATGCAATGAAAAATGTATTTATTATATGTTGATTGTATTGGCCGCTGTTTGCATTCTTGCAGCAGATCAGTACTAAAATACGTGTGTAAAATATATCAAGAAATGCAAAGTACTTGTCCGATGCTGCATGTTGAGTGTATGAAGAGAAACCAACCTGTTGACTTCATGCACTAGCAATTTGTATAATGATGTCAACATTGTTTCTTTGTAATAAAAATTACAGAAAACTGTTAGCATTGTGTTGTTTCAACCAAGCACACATAACCTTCAAATACAGAGGTTGAGCTGTCAGGCTGCATTGACATCTCTAGTGGTCAGTGTTGCTACTGTAGTAACAAATGTGACCAACAGGTGGCACAGCTCCTCCATTCCAGCATCAGCATCAGAGTCAAATCAAATACAATAACACAAAGAAAGCAACAATATACATAAATCTGGAATTCTAAAATGAGCATATCCAAGGGATTAGATCTAATCCCTTTCAAGTGTGACAGACAATTATAAACATGACACCCACCGAATTGTACTAATTCCACTGTGAGCAAGGACACAATGAGATTCACCTGCAATCCCACTGTATGGCAGCTGGAATGGCCCAGTCAGGTGTGTTGTGCAGATGTGTTGTGAGTGGCCCTTTGTTCCTGCAGCCAACTGGTGAACAGTCAGGGACAGTGCTTTAGTTTTGCTGCAAAGATTTGAGATTATATTTGTGAGATAAGACAAAAGCATTGAGTGTAGAAACTGGCAGGAGGCTGGATTTCTGTCTGACAGAGCAAAGCCCCCTCATTTCCCCTAAGGATTTTTTCCAGCCTGGTTGACTGACTGCCCTCCTGCTGTAATGACCCTGAGTAAATATATATCCTCAGAAAAAGAAGGAAAGAGGTGGCTAGATGAAGATGGAATCAGCTTCTTTTCTATCAGTCAAGCGTCACAAATAAATAGCATAGCTCTAATAAAGTGACTTAAGTATTCAAATCTGTACTGCTATAGCAAATAAATCCCTGTGCTTTGAATAGATGGCCTAGGTTTATAGATGGGCTGTAGAATTAAAGCATTATGGCAGTATGTATTCATGTCTACACAGGCCATGAGCCTGATGCACACATATATAAAGGTAGAAATACACCACCCTAACAGGACTTCACACCACAGTGAATAAAGGTGCACATCTTACGCTTATCTGGACCTATGACTATCTGTGACGCCTCTTTTGTCTGCTGCAGACCCCGCTGAACAAATAAATAAATAAATAAATAAAATTTATTACATTATTTCCAAATGCAGTGTAGCACAACAAAGAGGCTGAGTCTGAAGCCATTTGCCCTCAGTTTAATAATGATAATGGGCTGGATTTATCTGCTACTGTTTTACTGTCTGCTGATGGATCACTTTGTTGGGGGATGAATGTAAAACACATCTCAGTCAGCATGGGTTACGAACAGAGAAGCATCTTCTGTTGTAGTTTAAAGTGTAACTGTGTACAATCTGAGAGAAGAAATCAATTATTCTCCCTCCTTGAAATAAAAATGTGAATTCATTAGCAATAAAACACTCCTTGCTCAGTTCAACACATGCAGGGTTATTGTTTTTTTTTTTTTTTTGCTCTATTCTTACCTGCTCTGATATGACCAGTAGCTCAGAGTAATCACTTAGCAGACCAAAATGGATGATATTGTTAGCATGTAGGTTAGTTAAAATCATAACCAAGTAATACAAGAAGCCGACACACTGCACCTTATAAGGAGCATGTGGTTTCCTGTTTGTGGTTCTACTAGTTTTCAGGTTTCCTAAAGATGAAGATGTTAGACATATTGCAGCTCTGGTTGATGTGGCTAAAATATTGGAAAACAATACAGAGCAATATTAGCATTCACTGGGAGGCTTCTTTTGGGTGACCTGATAAATATAAGTTGAATATTCACACAGGCACCTTTATCTGTGTTTTTGACCTTGACCAATTCCTGAGGGAAATAGCTGGCTAATTAGCTGCTAATGCTCAGATGTGTTCACTTGCTAGTCTGTAACTTTGTCTGTCTGCTGTTTGATGTTCAACAAGGTGAGTGCATTTGGTTTAGCGGCTCTTGTCTAATGATAACAACACATTTCGTAGCTGCATCACACCACCATTTGACCCATATAAAAATACTCACCAATGCAGCTTTAAAGCAGCTAATGGCGACCATTCAACAAATGGGACATAGGGCTCCTTTAAAAAATGGTCAGTGCCCCATAAACGTATTCTCTTTGGAGGCCTGTGATATGATCATTTGAAGAAGACAATGAAAGAGCACACAGTGAGGAAATTTTGAGTCAGATTTTATATATCAATATATAGAGATATTCAAAAGTAATCCATTACAGAAAATCAAAAAGTGGAACCAGTTTGGTCTTATTACAGTTTATCTTTGCATGTACAGTAGTTGGCGGATCCCTGCCTGTTTAATGAAAAACCCTACAGGAAAATGAAAAAAAGTCAACAAAGGCACAAATAAACAAAACCAATCGTCTCATTAACACTGACATTGGGAAGTGTAGCAAAGATGTGGGAGTTTTTGAGACAAAACACCAGGTTTTACATGAGTTTACAAAGAAAGAAGGGTTGCACACAGAGGATGCTAAATGATGCACAGCAAGAAACAACACAAACCACTTTGGTGGATAACTTCTTACAATCAGGGAATGCAGTGCTCTCCTTTATACAAATAAATTAATATACCTGTCAACACTTTATCTAAACTCTTATGTACATTGTTTCTTTTACATAATTGTATAATAATACATTATCAAAAACTTTATGAAAACATATTTACAAATCAATGAATCAAAAAGCACCCTCAGAGCTTCTCCAGTGTCACACACTCTCACATGTACATCACACACACACACACACACACACACACACACACACACACACACACACACATACACACACTGACACACCTGTGTATCATACACTGTTTTCTTCCATGCAATACACAATACGAAAGGCATTCTAAGAGGGTTGTGCAACAAAGAGCATACAAAACAGTTTCAAATATGGCTGTGGGATGAACATTAGCACTCACATGCATAATAATGAACACACACATACATGAGCACACACACCCCCAGACACAGACACATGCACACTCTCTCACACACACATGCACACATACACACCTTAACTTTTTGAGGTTTATGAATGGAGTAACAGTTTTAATGTTGGGACTAAATCAGCATGAAACATGTTCACTGACAGGGCAAGTTGGCTCCAACCTCATTACATAAGAGTCATGCAGCCACCAACTGGGCCCTCCCCATGACACGATACAAAACTGTCTGCTCAGATATCTGCCATCTCAGGAAGAGGAGAGCAGGCGTGGATTCTAGCTCACTTTTTTGTATGTGTGTTTGTGTGTGTGTGTATCTTGCCTGGAACAATGAATGGTTGCATTGTCAGTTGGTGAGCAATTATGCATGCTATTTGTGTTTTCAGAGGGCAAATGCACATTGTCTCCGTCCTCTGGAGAACAGCGAGAGTTTGCTATGACTGCGCCTCGTGTGTATTTGTGTGCACCTTTGTCACAGTCAAAAGCAGGTGATCAAATAAAATTCTAAAAGCTCAAGGATTTCTGTCAACCATGTAACACTGCGGCCTATTGCTTCTTGCAAACCATTTCACATCAAAAAAAGTCAAAGTGTCTCTTACATCACAACCTCTCTGCCCATGGAAAACAAAAGTCTAAATACGGTCTACGTCCATTTTCACCTTTCCAGTCTGCCAACTTGGTGTGCTCTCCAAAAACTCTGAAGTGTTGGAGGTCAAATAAAAATATAACCCTGCAAATCAATTGTGTTCAACTGCACTCTAAACTGTTAGGCAACTCATCCTTACAGGTCTGCCTCTGAACCAGAGAGAAAGCAGAAAATGTGTGTGGTAACCTTTCTTTAAAATCAACCAGAGAATGGAAAAATCTCACTGAATAAAAAAAATCCACCCAACTCTTAACCACACAAGACAGCTCCAAAAATCACATTTATGATTGATTCTAACATAAATCTGTACAGATTGTCCCATCAACGCAGGTGCTGCCCCACTTTCAGAGCTCCATTTCCTTCCTAAACAATGTCCCCAGATCTCCACAGCCCACTAGGAATAACACAAAGCCCAAATTAATATATCAAGGACGAAACATGACCTCCCACTAGCCCTGTCTAAAAAATACAAGACACACAGCGCACACCTCACTCAGCTATCAGTGTAAAAAGACTGACGGTCTGACTCTGTATTCCAGTTTAGGTCAATGTTGGGAACACTTTACCACACATTAATAATTCTGTAATTAATTCTCAGCATTTACTGGAGAAAAATGTATCCAGCTCCAGCACAGAAAAGGTCTTAAATTACTCCTATTCATATCATTTAATACTGGTGTTTCTCAAATGGAAATCGGCATAGTACATGGATGTCAATGTCTGCATGTAACACTTGATGATATGTTGTTTGTCCCTTCAGAAAACTCATTCCTAGTCACCCCTGGCTTTATTGTGTGTGCGTGTGCCTGAGCGGCCATCATCTCTAAAAGTTGCCCTCGTGGGTCACTTTGCAGTGGAGAGCATGGGCTGCTCTGTGTACCAGTGAGTCCCTGGGTCAGGCATGCTGCCCCCCAGTGGCAGGGCGATGAACTGTGGGCAAGTTCCACCTCCTGCTCCCACAACACCCATGCTGACGCCCTGTGGGTATGGGTGATGGTGCGTGTGGTGTCCCATGCCGTCAGTCCGCCCGATGTGGATCTCGTCCTCCTCGCCCTCGCCGGTGGTCTTGCGGTAGACAGGGTTGTCGAAGTTCATGCTCTTGGTGGAGTTGCGACGCCAGTTGCGCCACACCAGGTAGACGCCGGCACAGACCAGGCCGAACACCACTGTGGCAACGATAGGAACTGCATGCGTTTAACACACAGTGGCAGGGAAATGGGAAGGGGGGAGCGTTAACGAGGCATCACGAGTCCATGGAGTGAAATGACAGGCACAGAGAGGAGCAGAACAGGCATGCGGGGGACAGAGGGGGCAGGGGCAGTGATATAGACGTTGTGTGTGTATGTGGCTCAGCCAAACATTGGGTCAAAGTTGGGTCAAGCACCAACCAACAGATTTTTAACACAGACTCTAAATCAGCTGTGCAAAGCACCATTAGTGGCCTGCCTTTAGAGTAAATTACTTTTAAACTATCCTTGGGGAGAACAAATTTAAACTATCACATTACATCACAATCTCTTGGCAACTCATTCACAGCAAATCTGCCCTTGAAAAAGCAATGCAATTTGATAATGCTTTTTTAACTTATACCACTAAAGCACTCATAAAGCTTTCATGCTTTATCTGTGCCTTTTTTTCTCTCCTCTCCTGTCTGTTCACCTTATGAAGTATAATGAGAGCAGTCCATCTGAGCTAATTGGATGACTCATTTTGTTTAGTTTAATTTACTGCAGTATTATGTATTGGCGTTGCATTGGTTTTGCTTGTTTAAACCTCTATAACTGTAGATGAACTGAAGTCTGCAATAATATCTTCCAAAGTGTGTTTATTTTTCGACAGCCTTTAAACACATTGGGGTTATAGGTTACATTAAAAAAAAAAACATACACATCACATACAATTTTCCAAATGTGTAAAAGCAAGTTATGGATACTATCTAAGCTAACACTGGTAACTCTGTCATTCTATCCAATCAATATCTGGCAAGCCCAAAAAGCCTTTTGTCCTGTAACATCAGAATAACAACATACACATCCAAATGAGAAAATGAAGAACTAGCTTATTATGTGACAATTCTAAGTTTTAACCCACTGTGACGTCAGCCATTGGTTAGTAAACTGCTGTTTTGAAGCCACAAGTTTGTCAGTGTGAAACCAGAGGAAACCATATTTGGAGGAGAAGGTGGAGCTGAGGAGGAGTGAGGGGTGGATCTGACCTGCCCTGTACTCCTACTATCCTGATTGTGTGGTACAGTCTGTCAAACACACAGTAGCCACACCTAATACATACCCTGCTTTACTGGTCTATTTTCCTCTAAATGGAACCATCAAAAAATCAAGGGCCATGTTCCCATAGACTTCAATACAATCTGACTTCCTTTAACAACCAGTGGAGTTGCCCCCTGATGGTCATTAGATAGAATGAAGGTTTAAGGCTTTACCTTATTCTACCTGTATCATCATCTGGTTTGCATGCTGACTTTTTGACATTCAGGTTTAGCTTCAGGGTATTGGCACATAAGGTTTTAAATGCTTTCTTATAGCCCTATAATATGTTGAAGTGAAGGGAAAGAAAAGATCTATTGACAAGTAGTCGTCTGGCTGTAGCAGAACCCAACACAACAACACAGTGTGACGTGAATAATGCAGTGTGGCAGCAATGTCAGACTCACAGAAAATGACTTGTGAGAAAGCTCGGGCGAGGAAGACCTGTGGGCCAGGTTTCTCTCATCCTGCCACAGCAGGGTCAGTGTGAATGGACTACAAAGAGAGTGGCCATAGGCAGCAGGTAGACAGCAGCTTTACACAGCTGTGGGCCTTTAGGGACAAACAAGGACAAGGAAACTTACCGATGGGGATGACCACTCCCAAAACAGCCACTGTCAGGTTTTCACCCATGAGGAAATGCTCACCTCCAGCTGTAGAAAGAGATGAAATGAAAAAGAAGAGTAAGAGCAAGAAGATGAAAACACAGTGGAGCGAGAGGGGATAAGAGTGAGAAAGCGCAGAGGATGAAAAAAATGTGTGAGAAATAGAGTGAAAGATAAGCAGGAAGGAAAAGCTTGTGGAAGAGAAGGGAGATAAAACAGTGAGGCGGGGAGCAGGTGATCATGCATGCACGGCCGTGAGTGTTTTACAAAGAAGAGTCAGATAGCGAAAAGGAGGCTGGAATAAAAATGAAAGAGGGAGCAAAAATTATGTTGGTTGACATTTGTGGGGAATGCAACCTTGATTCTACCCAACGACCTTCTGCACTTCATCCATCTCTGCTCCGTCAGGCTCCAATGTCACCACACAGTTCACACTCATTTACATACCACACACTAACTAACATGACGCACACTTACACAAGACATGCAACAACCCACACAGAGCACAATTTATGGAGGGAAAGGTGGCATTTCCTTGGCGACGAGGTACCATCCATCACTCTTATTAAAGTCAGTGGAGCGTGGTTGTTGGGTCCTGCAGATATCTCACTTTAATGTCATCATTACAGTGAGGGTGAGGTTGTTAGCTACATTACAAGTTTGAGTAGGACTAGAGGATGTGGTACTTGGCAGGAGATGTGGTCACTCAGGCACTTTATCAGAAGACTAGGCTCAATCTCTTGTGAACTCCTGAATGGGCCACTTTGCCCTTTTCATACAGACTCATACAGAGGACCTTGCATTTACAAATGTTAATCATGTCAAGCTGGAGAATTCAAAGTGGTAAATCTTGAAATCTGTGTGTTATATGTGTATATTTGCAGTAGTATAGAAGTATTTGCTCAGGCAGAATGGATAAAACAAATAATACTTATTCTGAATTCACAGTCCACGTACAGTGCTGTGACACACTGCTGTCCCCTGCAGGTGTGGTGGAAATGACCATAGCGGTGGCTGTAGAGTGGGAGCCCAGCGCCTTAGACTCTTGTGACGACAAAGGCTTAAGTGTGGAGAGGGGTGTGAGGTGCTCCGGGGCATCAGAAGGAGCAGTGGTCAAGTGGGGGGTGGCGTCTGCCTGTGATACTCCCCCTGAAGGTGGAGGGAAGTTTTCAGCAACAGTCGCTCTGGTGCCAGGTGTAATTCCAGTGGGAGGTGTGGACGTCGGTGTCGTGTCATTTCTTGGCGCGGCTGCAAGGAAAGGAAGAGCACAGCAGGAACCTTTAGCTCAACAAAATGAATTACCATACATATGTTAAAACCCTTCAAAATGCAGTTTCCCATCTGTAGTATTTCTCCGTAACCTGAGAGGTACTTTGACATTTTGGGAAATATTCTTTGTCAGTTTCTTGCAGAGACTTAAATGACAGGATTAATAGCACTCTCAGTTCAGTCGCTGTCTATTAAACGAAGCTACAGCCGAGAGACTAATAATCTTAACATTCAAGTTCAGGGAAAAAAACTTGATCAGACATTAGTCATTCAAAGTCAGAACTCAGTTGCTGTGCTCCATGAGGACTGTGTGGGCATGGTTTGGAGAGCAAATTTGAGTGACAGTGGCCTGCAAATGATAAGTAAACAACCCCACGACTGTGGTCACATTTTGATTAAAATGTTCCAGTGAGAGGAGCAGAGATAACATCACAGATACAGAAATCTCTTATGTATACCTGATAAGACTGAGAAAATGTTTTCAGTCCACTGTAGTTTGTTTACATACTATTTCATATGGATATATTCATTGATGTTTCTGTATGAAATGACATGTAACCATCATATGACCCTGTGCTTCAAAATCATCATTAAATTCAAAATACAGCAGAATGACTTTGTGTCATGCACTAAATGCTTCCATTGTGAAGTTTTTTATGATTCTTTTAGTCACAACATACTGCTTTATAATTATAGGAAACACAACTGATCTCCGGTCTGTTCAAACAGTCCCTGGGGCACAAGACAACATGGGCGCTGTACAGCATGTACTAAAAAAATGTGACACAATTTCATAAGCTATACAAAAGCAGTATTTGTTCCAGAGATGTTGTGTTAGATTGCATTACATTACATTGCATAGTGGTCAATGTTATTGTATCCACCCACTGCATGTGTTGCTTAGCAACTACCTTTTTTAGTTTATCAGCAACAGTATGTTGCTTGGAGGAAGCATATCTAATAATTTATTATCAATTATCATCTACTAATACATTATTCAATGATTTACTGCTTGTGTACTGTATTACCTCTGGGATTAAATGCCTAAAGCCACTTATTGCTTATGAGATGTTAATTTTGAGTTTTAAGATATATAATAATGTGAAGGAACAGTTAATTATATTTGAAAATATAATTGTAATATATTTTAAAGTTTGCTTCACTGTGGTAATAATACAATAAAGGAGACATCCAAGATCATGAACTCTTAAATTAAATTTTGTCAGATTAACCATGAATATAATTCAATTCATTACCATGCTTATTTTAATAATATTCTCTTCTGCTTTGTCAACTCAACAGTTTAGTACAGCAAATAGCAAATCTTACATTTTCTACATTACATTTGCTTCGTTGAATTTACTGTAACACTTGATGCTTTTTATAATAAAAAAAGTTAATTACTATTCTTACTATCTATTCTTACTAACATCATCTACTTACTAAACATTTGTCAGCACTAACCTTGTCTCTTTTTAATTCAGTAAGCTGCTGCCCAAAATCATTCAAAGTTTCCCCTCTGAACACAGTTGATACACACATACACACTTAAGTGAGGCAAAACCAGATTATCTGCACAGTAAGCACTGTGGCATTCTGCCCAACAAATCCCTTTAGGTGCTATTGATTACTAAATACTCTCAATTACCAGTCATAAACACACTCACCTGGCACACAGCCCCTCATATCAGGTCCCAGGTCCTGCCCGTCGGGACAGGCACAGGTGTATTTGGGCGAGTGTTCAGTTATCTGTGGAGCCTTGAGACACAAGTACTCACAGCCTCCATTGGCCACGCTACCCAGATTACAGCTGTCTGGGCCTGGAGATGGAAGCAGAGAGAAAGAGAGCCGACAAAATGAACTACACGGTTATGGTTACATAAATGGGATTATCACTTATTCATCTTGGGGAGATAGAGGAGTAGTCAGGTAGAGACAGAAAAAGTTGATTTACTCTGTTGTTCCCTCTCATAAAAACCCATTACTTTGTGTAAACAAAATCTAAAAGATTACAAAGATTAAAATCTGGCAACAGCCCAAACATGTTTAAAATATTAACCAGTTTGTGTGCTTTTGTCCCAGGCACAACTCCACTGCCTTCATCTGAAAGTCTTGGTTAAATACAAACTTGGAAAGACAAGAATGTATGAAGATTGGATTAGAAAGGTGGTGATGAAATACAGTGAAAGATTAAAATATAAATGGGCATGAACTATGCACTGGGAGGTAAGAATAAGAAGAAACAGGCAGGCAGATATAGATATGGAAACTGACGCACACAAAGAAAATATAACCAGCCATCACATTCATGATTAAGTGTTCAGTTCAACTCAGATCTGGATTTGACAGACATGCAAACTGCTCCCACTGCTTTGATCACTCTACCGCAGTCACAAGCCTCACCATCATTTATTCATGTGCCTGGGTTGGCACGGACCCACAGAGGAAACTTGGTCACAGAGATACGACTCAGCTCACAAAGTCACACTGAGATGAGGTGTGATAGCACTCAAACAGATATGCAGGCACGTGGCCAAAGTGTCTCACACATACTGTACACACACCTTGCGGCTGCCGGAGTTGGTGGAAGACCACAATGTCGTGGGGGTCATTGAGGTTTTCAGCCAGTGCGTGGATTTCCTGACCAGTCAGCCTGTTGGCCATGAAAACTGCTGCTCTGTCTCTGTCTGTCCAGTAGATCCGATCCTGAGAAACAGGGAAATGTATATGTCTTGATATTAGTAATTTACAACAGGAAAAACAGGAATTAGTCATTGTAAATCCATAATTTAAGATCATAGTAACTTTATGGTTTTGGGGAATTTGGAAGTGTGAGTTTTCTTTTATTATAATAATAAAATTTTCATGTCAAAATACAATTTATTTGACTTGATGTTCGACTTGGAGTGATTTCCTTTTTGATCATATGGGCATTCATCCTGTTGAGTTTGTTGGTAATATGAGGTCGCCTCAGTCACCTGGACTCAATTTAACAGCATAAACTCTCTTTTTTCCTCTGACAGTTGCAAAACTAATTTCCTATGGTGCTAATTAGCATATGGCAGCTAAAACTAACATGGTGAGCATGTTAGCTTTGTCTTTGTGGCCATGCTAGCGTTTACATTTAGCAGATGGTTTTAACACTAAAACTTTAGCGCAGTAGGAGATTTTGGTGCAAGTACGAGGTACTAAATGGAGTTGTTTAGTTCAAAGCACTGTCCCAATGTACAGCCTCACAGACCTGCTTAGCAATGTAAACTTGTAAAGTCTTGTTACATGAGAAATCACAATGGAAGTAACTTAATCATGTTGTCCTTGATAACAGTACATATTTGATAGTATATAGTATATAGCAAAATGTATCAAAACTGCTGAGTAGTTCAGCTCAGTTCCTTCTTTTGGGTAAACGGGACAGAAGAACCATAAATATAATATGTGAGAACAAATGACTGAAAAGAAACTAAGGGGGAAAAAAAAAAGAGCACAGAAAGAGGAGACATGCTGAGGGAGATTTCATGGGCCTAGATGCTGTCACTGCTTGACTAACAGTACTCACAGGTCTCATTTATTAGAGAACAAATAACAGAGAAAATTAGGGCAAGTGAAACATTCACTGATTCACATTTGTTGCCACAAAGTCATTTCATTATCATTGGTAGAATATTTTATGTTCATTTGGCTTCTTCTGCAAATTTGAGGGGGTGATATATCAAGAATGCAGGTTCAGTTGCCACTGAGACAGGTCTTCATTCAGTTGAAGCAGCAGTGAAACTGTAAGCAGCAGCACGTAATAAATGGGACAGTGGCACTGTGTTGTAGAGGAAGATTCAATGTGTGATGTGATTTTCTTTTTATTGGTTTTAAGGATCTGCAATATCCTTTGTGGATTGTTACAGAGTTGGCTCTTAATTAAAACATCCTATTGAGATCAACTTAAGGTAGCTTACAGGCAAATTTTACCCATCCTTGTTTATTAATCTATTTGTTTGCTTTGTTTCCCTAGCTCACTCCCAAAGCAAAAACAGTTTTAAAAAAAACAGTTTTAGACACAAGCTGATATTTCTTGCGGTTGCCGTAGAAACTACAAGCTAATCTCCAGCAAGTGGCGAAACAATGTGGCTCACCACACGAGTGTGGGCATGTGTGCTTGTGTTGAGTCAGTCATTGAGTCAGATAGAAATGGTAATGTGATGTACACCACAACTAGTGTGTTCAGCTCCCTGAACAAGAAGGTCACCTTGTAGTCACAACAGGGTAGAAAGCAGAGTCTTCAGATCGATTATACATTACACCAGAGGGGATTTATTATCACTGCTCACTCTGCTGTTACACTGTGGAGTTGAGCCTTCAGGAGGGAAATTTTAATCCAGACTTAGTGTGTTGACTTGAAAAATATCAGCCTGGACAAGTGATCACTGAGCTCACCGGCGTAATTCAAAGCCAGGTTGCCATTTTCAAAAATCCATTCTTGTTCATTTGCACGGTGGCATTAAATCTGGATCTCTGCTCCCGCAGAGACCAGCTCCTCTTGAGAATGAGCTCCACTGGGGAATAGGCCACTTGGGTGATGTCATTACCACCCATCTGAAACCAGCTGGGAGAATAGCTGCAGTTGCAACAGCAGGGTCATCCCAGACAAGAGTTTGTAAGCAAAGGCACAAACTACACAGGCACAAACCACCAGGTTTAAGTACTCTGTTGGCCCTGGCATATCACACACAGGGAAGCTGGCTAATGCCCAATACCATAAGTGTGTGTGTGAGGCTGCTCTCTATTCTGTATAGCTGTCATCTGTTTAGTATGCTCAGCTTGTCAATTTCACAAGGGAAAACAGCCTAAAGACACACACACACACACACGCACAAACGCACACATACAACATACAAGCACTTACACACATGCAGATTGAGCATACAAAAAATTTCATTTAACATGTCATTACACTCAAATTCCCAGTTACCGCAGGCCTCAGAGACTAATGAGAGAGATGTAAATATGATGAGTAGTGGGAGGCTGGATGAGATCATGGACAAATGGCCGAAGTCCTTCTGGTCTATTGCTGAATTTTACACAGCATGAGAGATACCCCCCCCCCTCTCGCCCACACACACCCCACATACTCCACACACACACAAACCTCAAAAACAGCCAGAGCGTAGGGATGTCCCAGTCTCTCTGAGGACGACATGTGTGTCCTGCGGTGAGCTCCGTTCAGGTCCACGCTGGCTATGAGGTGCAGCTTTGAATCCACCCAATACAGACGCCTGTTGGTTATGTCTGACAAACACACACACAATGTTATTAAGATAGGACTTTCCCAAGCTGAGTAGAAATTGATTGTCTTAACGATAAGCACTCTGGCACCTGAACCAACAAATCCCTTTAGGTGATATTGATTAAATTTTAAAATGTCAGATTCTCATGATTACATCGCTGAAACACTTCAAATATCATTCCAAAGCAAATGTGAGAACAAAACTATGTTTTGCCACATTTACCCTTAATATTTCAATTACTTTTGACCTTTACCTACAATGAGTTTAGTGAGTGTGTCAGCTCCATTCAGGCACATTTAGCAACACATAACAGACTTACCAGAAATGTATAAAATATAGTTAGTTGCAAAATCAATCATGGGTTTAAACACAGCTATTCTCACCTAAGGTGATGCCATTGGGCCATTCAATGTTATCAGCCACCAACACCTGTCGGTCCACTCCATTCATCCCAGCCTTCTCTATCTTGGCTCGTGTGCCCCAGTCTGACCAGTACATGAAGCTGGATTGAATTAAAAAAAAGTATACAAGAAATGTGAGAATAATAAAACTTATACTGCCCTTTAAACACTATCTTTAATAATTATCTTTAATAATAATCTTAAATTATAATTCTTTGGTTAATTCACTGGTGTGACATGTAGTCTCTGCTGTGTTGGTCACCTGTCAAGCAATCAATGTCTTTAGTTTTGTTTCCATTTTACCAGATACTAGCAGGGTTGCTGCATCTTTTAGGTGAAAGTCAGAAAGCGTTCTTCTATATTTAACATTAGGATTGCACTGCAACATTTCACTAGCAAGATGAAAAAAGCAGCAGTGCTAAACATCGCCTATGCTCTATTCAGCCTATTGTAGGAAAAACCTATATAAGAAGACAAAACATAGCAAAGAGAACAAACGTTTTTAGAAACGGCAGCTGAGGCATTGCAGAGGTAATGTTATTTGTGATTTATAATAGAAAGGGATACATTTAACATAACAGTCACCGCTATATTATAAAACCACTGGTAATGGCAGATGTAGTGACACAAACTCAGATCACTTTTTCTGTGTGAAGTGGTCATCCTGTGGGAATATAGATCTTTAAATTTCATATTTCTTTAATAACCAAAACTTCCCCAGTTTGATCTTTTATATTGCTCCAGGAACCCTCTGACCTCAGAGCTGATAAGAGTATTAAACTATTTCAATACATTATGCTTGACAGTGGAGTATGTCCTTCCACTCAATGTTTCAAGTTAATTAGCAGGCAACTTATGTTTTCTTGTGCACTATCCTCCTTGTCATGTCACAAGTATTAGCCTTGAGTTCAATTTAACTAACTGTGGCTGTGTTAAATCACCAGTGTTAAATGGTGATTTAACACAGATTTAACACACTAATGCTAAACCATCAGAAATAATGCTGCTGCTGTATGAGTTCAGTATAGTTTGAATGGTTATTGGACATTCAGTCAGAGATCATAGCAGGAAAGTACACACTCATTTACATAGTTATTTCAATGTAAACGATTATTACCAACATCAAGTGGATTTCCTGTCATTTTCCGTCACAGTGAGCGTTCTGTGTGTGCTGGATCCCTGTGGGGCAGCTATGATTGGGTCTGTCATGTGCGCACATTTTCACAGTATGTATGCTTCTGTTTAGATTGTGTGCCTGTTTATTTTAGTTTATTTTTGTGTATGTTTGTTTTCATCTGGGTTTGGATCAACAGAACAAAAAAACTGCGGAAGCACATGCTGGCACAAATTCATGAAGCTTCCCAGATTTGCTGCGATCATCTAGGACAAAATTTCTAAAAAATCATTGAGTCAGGACTCTAAATGGGTCACAGGCTTGTTACTCTGGATCCCCACGTACAGCAACAAGAGTTCTCTTATGTTTGTCATTAGGCATGGTCCCAGAAGAGGATTACATTTATTCAATATCCCAAGCTGAAATCACTTTACAAATCTTTACCCTCTTTACCCTCATTGACCATCATCTTCAATATTGTAGATGTGGAATAAACAAGATCAGTACAGTGACTGCCAGCATAATCAGAAAGGTGTGGAATAAGGTGCTGTTGATGAACAGTTTGACACTATTTCTAGTTGACATACTGTCAATTTTCCAGCATGCCGTTTAGTAATTAGCATACATTTTGAAATTAGAGCTAACCTGTGCAAGTCAGTGTTTTCTTGCATTTTAATAATCAATAGAGATAATGGTTTAATGATCATAACTATTGATCCTTTCATTTAGGTCTTTAATCCTCGGTGTTATGGGTTTGACACTTGATTTGTAAACCTAAGGCATTTGACATTGTGTGCCTTGGCAAAAATATATGCACACACACTCAATATATGCTTCATACCCATGGTGAGGATCCAGTGCTATGGCTTGGGGTTCACTGAGTTCAGTGTTGATGAGGACACGTCTCTTTGTGCCGTCCACTGAGGCCACAGAGATGGATTTGTCTCCAGAGTCAGTCCAGTACAGGTTGTGCTGGAGCCAGTCCAGAGCCAGGCCCACAGGGGTCTGCAGAGATGAATCCACAAGCGGCACCTGCTGCGAGGGGTCACTGGCCTCGTGGATGAAGGCACTGCAGGCAGAGGGGGAAGAGGCAGTTAAGGGTGTGGGGGGTGGGGAGGATCATGGAAGAGATAGGAAAGAAAGGGGGGACAGCGGGGGAGCAAAGATTATTTTGAGGGGAGAAGAATATGTATGGCATTATCTATGGGAAGCCAGCCATTATTGCAAAATCAATGTGAAATAGAGGGAGGCTGACAACCTGGTGAGACCTATTTTGAGATAATGAGTCTGTAAACACTATTCTCCTTATTAAATGGCAGCCTACCAAAAACATTTATCAGCATAAATTATTGACTGTAGTGATTTCAATACAAGCTAAAACATTTAATAAAACTTTCTTTAAAAGTATTGACTGTAAAAATAACCAGAACAGTAATTGCAGCTGTGAAAGAAAATCTAGCAAAACCATGAATGACTGAGGAAATGAATGAGTGCTAATACGCTTAAAAAGCTTTTGTCTAAATTGAGCAGAATTTAAAGTCTGTTGGTGAATCAATTTTATAAATTGTGAGTGGATATAAAGTGAATGTATGGGCTAATACAGGACAATGACAGTGGGTATCACGTACAGATTATGTATGATCTTTTCTGTCATGCTAACTAATTTTCCACCCTCCACTGTGCTGTAAAGTGGCTGCAGAGTGGAAAGCAGGACCGGTGTGTGAGCTGTAGCCTTGAGCCAATGCTGCGCAGGTTCATCTGGGGGTTAGCGCCTTTCTTAGGTGGAGCCCCTTATCAGAATAGACAAGGCCTCACTCAGGGGTTGCCCTGTGCGCTAATGACTTGGCCCCAGCAGAGATGTGAGGTGAGGGCAAGGCATGTGTGCTTCCAAACAGGAATTTCAATTTTAGTTTCCCTCGAGATCTTTTCTCTTAACATCCATTTTATGAGGAGCACACTGTGCTCTATTTAGAATACACTCTGGGGGGGAAACTTAGTTGGGATAACAAGAGGAGGGCTGGAAATAATCTGGATGAACAGCAGGTCTCAGACATCGACTGGTCATTTAATTTCAGAAACATTCATCTTGCAAGATGCCGGCATTTTGATTAAAATTGAATTAAACGAATTAAACTTATTCAAGCTGAAAACTGACAAATATGAACACAGGTTATGAACATATACAGAGATAAAACATCTGTTACATTCAGGGATCAAGGTGCAAAATACTACATCATTTAATTGCATTTAAACAACATCTGTCTTGGGCCAAGGTCAAGCTTTTACAAAATAAGATGTACTGTATAGCAAGGCTTTCTGTTCATCGCCTTAGTCTATCCATCCATCCATGACCTATAATGCTGCGGGGTTGCGGGGAAGGGGGGGTTGTAGCCAATCCCAGGGAGTCAATCCCATCTGACATTGTGCAAGGCGGGGTTACTGCCAGGACACCCTGAACACACCTCCTGGAAATTTAGGGCCACCAATCAACCTAACATGCACGTCTTTGGACTGGGAGGTCTCCAACCTAAATTTAGACTCTAAATTAAAGGAACCTTGAGGTGCTGCTGAACACTAGTGATGCTATGAAGCAATGGCCTTGTTTGTATCTCATGTGCACATTCAAAGAGAGAGTGATATGAACAGCTGTTTATTTCACCTTATTCCACTGATTGGAAGCTGGTGGTGGTGGTAATGTAATAATGTACCAACAAAGGCCAGGGGAAGGAGACTGCTAGCATGTTCTATGACGAAGAGAATAGATTCAACACATGTTTAGGCCTCAAGAGTACAGTGAATGTGAAAATGTACCTTTCCAACATCACCCACCTGGGTAACTTTATAATTTAATAGTCTCCTACTCTTTGATGTTCTTCCTTCCTAATACCTGAGTTTGTGTATCGACCGATACACATGCATAACATTTCTTTTATTATATAATTTGACAGTCATAAAATAAATACACAAATCTAGGAATAAATAAGACTAACACTAGTGCCATCCCTGGAAAATGAAGCCTTGACTACTTTTTATTGAGAGGATTTTATAGTGTGTCATGCTGCCAAATAGCCAGTATTACATTTACTGGAAATGAGTTCTTCTCTGCCGCCCTAAAACTGCAGCTGCCAGCAGCTGCAAAACACAACTTCCTGTTTGGGCGACTGTTTCAGAGTGGTGAAGAAGAATGGATTTCCAAAAACCCTTTCATTAAGGTATGAAATTATAAACTGTATTATTAAAATATATTATTATGTAGCTTGGAAAAAAATTACTTGGTATCAAATCACACATACCCTCCTATACCTGATCCAGTATTAAGGCATTTCTAATACTCTGTCCTAAACTCTAAATTCAGGCATGTAAAATTACATTAAGATCAAGTTTCTAATCTCCGACAGTGTTTCTGAAAGGACATCAGTGAAGTGATCCATTCTTTGTTTACCTGTAGATTTTCCGATGAAAGCGGTCGCACCAGAAAACACGGTTGTTGGCCACGTCCAGGTCCAGAGCCACCACATTCTTCTGTGTGGACACCACTTGGCTGTAGTCCCTCTTCACCAGGTCAATGCGTCGAATCTCATGCCGATTGGTGAAAAGTAGGTAAGGGCTTTTCCCTATATACAAGCAAATAATATTTAGAGCTCCATTGTGGTGACTAGGGGCACATTAGCAAACATGAAGTCAGCATCAAAGTGTGGATGAGTGCACGCAGCTAAATTTTACAGTGCAAGGCAACTTATAAAAGGTGCTGAAGCAAGATGAATACATTGTTAGTAAGAGGAATACATTAGAGTTGGGATGTACTTCAGTAATGCCAGTGAGATCCGCTCTGACAGTTTGGTGCAGGGCCAAAAGAAGGGCTCAAGCTGGTATCTCTTATTAGGAAAACGCTCTCGTCTAGGAGCTCAACACATCTTCTTTGCACAGCACTGCTAATATGATTAAAATTCAGCTGCAAGGGCAGTGTTTTAAAGTGATTCTAACCTTTATCTAGTGAAATCAAATTCACTAAAGACATTATGAGCAAACATAGTCTGGATTTAGATTGAATAATACGTAATGGCTGTGCCTGGACTTGTGTCAATAATTAAACCCAAAACATACAGCGCTATTCTATGGTAAAGGAAGGACATTACAAAGAAAGATGCCAATAAGCCTGAGAGACTGGTTTTTCATGGCAGCATTGAAATGTCGTGTGTGCTGGACTCAAGACCGTTGACCCTGACGGGAAAGGCTGCGTGTCAGGGAATGATGTAGACGTTTCTCCACAGTAACATCACAATGGCTTCACTAATGTGTCAAAACATGTTGCAGCTTAATGTGCAAAGTCAATACTCTGAATGTGAACTTTTCACGCAGATAAATGGCACAGCGAAGCTTGTGTGATACAGCTCAATATCCACTTCTAACAAGAGTGAAGGGACAATAATCCTTCATTAAAAACTGCGGAATAGTTGTTGTATTGATCAGCGTGTCTGTATGCATCATTAAGTTGTACGCTTCTTATTATTTTCTGGAAATATAGATTGGGAACACCTTCATTCAACTGCACCTCCTTAAACCGCCCAACTGTCACAAAGGCAGTTGAATTAAATATAAATATAAATATATATTTAAATAAGGGGGGCTGATGAACAACTTTGAATAAAATTAAATCAGACAAATGTGCTCCCTGTATCTTACCAGCCATTGCAAACAGTAAGAATCAGTTCTGGAGTACCATCAAACTCAACTGCGGCAAAGTTGGAGTCATAAATACAACAAAATAATATTAAATGTTGAGGCCTGCACTGCATCTATCAGATGGATTGGTCTCGCTTGGCAGCAGAATACAGCTCAAATGCATCTCTTGTGATCACTTGTGATTGGATTTCCCAATCCATGCTGCCATTTGATTGCATCAGTCAGCTAACTGTGTTTCAACTAACCACTAGCTAAAAAATAATGGTATATATATATATATATATATATATATATAAATACACTGGTATAGTGGAAAAAACTACACAGAAAAACACTGTCAACAAAATTGTGATATGACAGTGCAGGGTGACATTGTTTAGGTTTAAGTTATCAGCTGTGTAATGCCATGTTCGTGCTAAAGGGTTGACTTTGCATTTCCTTTCTTGGTCCCTGCACCCCAGTGCCTACATCCCAGGGTGTCCTTGTTTCATTTTAGGTTCATTCACACCTATTTTTAGAGCTGTCCGCTTGCAATAAGGTCAGCTAGGAGGTATTATAATTAGAGTCAGACGTGCACAGGGGCCTTAGACACATTTATATTATTATATCTCTACACTGATTGTGTTAGAAATCTGTCAGGAGGAAGCCATGTGGGTAACAGACACAATGTGAGCTTGGAGGGAGGGTTTTATCACTAGCAACTACAGCCCACCTTTGTCTAGTAACACCTACATTGAGCCTATATCTTTCTGATAGTGTATGGTAATAGGATGGCAGCTGCAGCCAGTTATCTCTAGAGGCAGATATGAAAATTTCTCATTAATGGCTCACTTGCCTCAGTTTCCCCTTTGACAGTCTGTGTCGTAGCCTCATTGTATCATACTCCTGCATGTTTCATCCTCCTGCCATTCCCTTCCCTTCCTCTCCCAGCCCAAAGTCTGAATGATGGTGAGAACGTTCAGGACTAAGCGTTCTCCAAAACTAGCCATTAGAATGACAACATTTCCAACCCCTCTAATGCGGAAAATGGTCACCTGCTGGTTTTATGGGCTGTCAAGGCAGCAGTAGTTTTCATTGCCTCGAAAGCAAGAGGTAGAACTGCTGCATTCACTGCGATTCTGCTTTGACACACAGCTCTCTCCTGGCCACAATAAACTGATAGCAAACACACTGGGAAGTCATGCACAGAGAAGTGCAGACAGAGGCAGGGGGCAGGTACAATCCATACACAAATACAGTATGGACAAATCCACACGTGCGCACACACACACACACACACACACACACAAATGAGTGCTCAGCTTTGATATCAGCTCAGTTTAATTGAGGGAAATAAAATCACAGCACTTGACAGCCACAGGGACCAAATCACCACATTTCATTTGACTCACTATTTCCTGCCAATTAAATAATGAACATTTTGCAGGAAATTAAGTGTAAACATATAAACTGGCCTCTCTCTATAATCCTCTTGCTAATAGCTTTTGGCCATAGTTGGAGGTCAAGAAAAATTAACTGGCCTCTTAGCTGTTCACTTTGTTCTCCACTCGTGTGACAACTGTTGTCAACAAGCCCAATGGGAGAAACAGATTAAATTGATGTAATTAGCCTCCACTGTGACTCAGCCAGGTGCCCCTGAAAAGTTGCTATACCTAATCATAAGTGTTCAGCATGGCTAAACATATCAGTCTGTCACTCACGAAACTGTCTGATGCAACGAGACACCAGAAGACAGAATTGGCCAAGGAGAAAGTGAGTGGTTGCCTTGGCGATGCTTGCTGTTGTTTTTTTTTTTTTCTTTCTTTTTTTTAATTATTATTTTTCTTTTTTGGGATTAAGCAATTATGTCAAGTACACAAGTGGGTGCAGAACAATAATAAGAACCTAACAGCAGAAAGATGTTTGTGATTATGAGATGAGGAGGATTTGACACTGAGGACCAAAAGCAGCCAGAGAGAAGTGTTGCACTAATGAGGCAGCACAACATCTGAGAGAATGTCTTGTTATCAACAGTGCAACACAGCTTTTTAAACTTTCAGCACAGGCAAGTTTTTTTTTTAAACAAACATAGCTTGTTTTGCCAGGAACTTTGTAGGTTACACTGATATATAAACTTCATAGAAATAAAATAGACAAAATAAGGCATTTGTGCACTTATGAAATAAACCAAAATTAAAAAAAAAAAAAGGAGGCAACTAATTTCAGAAGATTTTGATTACACATAGACTTGTTCGTCTGTTAAACTATTCTTGCACTATTCTCAGCACCTTATTTCAACCGTGCCACAATGCTTTGTTGATCATTGATCATTGTAACTCACCCTCTGCTTTGCAGGTCTTAGTGACGGGATCTATTTCATAACCTTCATAGCATTCACACTTAAAATCCCCTTTGTAGTTGATGCAGATCTGGCTACAAGCATCAGGGTTCTCACACTCATCAATGTCTGCAGAGAGAAGAGAGAGACAGGTTATCCATCAGCTGGAAGACCGAGAGAGGCAGAGACAATCAGACAGTGACGAATTCACCCTCATGAGCTGCAGCAGATTAGAGGCAACTCAGTTCCTAGAGTATAAATATACCAAGACCTTTTTAGTAGAACAACAGCTGCAATGGGTGAGTAATAATGCACATTTATAGCTGGAAGTAACACACAGACATGTTGCCATTAAGAAAAAGACGTTGACAGGGAGACGGGTGGCTGCGTCTCTGTCATCTTCTCTGATCCACTTCCTTCCAGCAGATCTCAGCCTTTTTCTCTGGGTTTAAGGAGGAAATGGTGGTGCTAAAAGGATCGGGAAGGGTGTGAAGGGCATTATATGTGTGTGTAGTTCCCTGTGGGAGTGACAGACTGGGCACACCAAATAAAAATAGACAACTAGAGAGCTGAGAGCTGCCCAAAGCAACACACACCTGCATACACATGCTAGGTTGAACATTTATCTATCTACTTGAAATGTGTTTCTTTATTTACCTCCACAAGTCTTTTTGTCCAGGAGCTGGTAGCCGGTGGGACACTGGCACTCAAAGCCGATTGGTCGGTCCATGCAGACGTGAGAGCAGCCACCGTTGTTGATCATACACTCATTCAGCCCTGGGAGACAAAGAGAAGGTGCAAGCGGTCAAATCAAACAAGCCAGTCACAGAAGAGTAAGGGAGGTTATGGTGCTCAAGGCGAGTATCTGATTTAGGAAATGCCTTTGCTTCATTTACGATAAAAAATATCTGAGTGAGGGGAAGAGCAGTGGGAAGACTTGTGATCTTTGATAAAAGTGTTGAAATGTGTGGCACACAGGTTGGGAGAATGCATGTCATCTTCATAATCTTCATTTTATCTCAGCTCTTGTGCTCAGCTCTTTTCTATCCTATTTGAATCCTTATCAGATATTCTCAAAAGTGAGGAAGGAATCAAAGAGACACGACATCACACACACAGTAAGCACTTAAACTGAGAATCAGGTCCATCAGCAGGGATATGAAATATGTGTGTAGAGGGGATTAATGCTGTGAACAGGAATTGTAAGATGTCCCATAAGGATCCATCACAGGAGTGAGCGAGGATATCTAAATTAACCTGGCATCGAGGCAGAGTGATGTCAATGTATCCTGAAAATGACAAAAGAAACAAAAAAAACCCCAAAACAACAAAACAACAAGATGTTAAAACACAAACACTCTCATTTAAAACTAGGTCAAAGCAGCTGGCACAATGCCGGCTCACAATAAAGAAAGCAGAGGCAGTTGGATTTCATCGTGCTACACACAGACAAAGGGTTTATGAATTATTTTATTGCAAGGACGGCTCAGAAGTCGCAGACTGAAATTCAGGGGTCAGTTTTTCAATCTCTTCCCCAAATTTCTTCAGTAAAGCTGAGGATAAAATATCATCTTAAGCTAGAACATATAGTAGCGTTGGCGTGCCATAAGAATAAGCAAGGCAAGCAGTGCTTCACCAGAGCTAGAAACAAGATGTCAGAATGATACCAAAGTGGAGGTAATATCTTACGATCTCCTTAGAATCTGATATTAACTGTTGCCATTCATTGTGTTTTGCCCTCTTGTGGCTGCAGTAGGCTTGTCTGTGGAAGCTAGCTCAACAAGTGCATCTATCCTTTCTGTGATTTTTTGTTTTTTGGTCTCCCCTTGACAATAGCTGTGGTAAGAAAGGGGTGATAAAGAGAAAATGAATTCAACTGTAAGGGTAACAGCACTCCTCCATATGTCAGAGCAAGGCTATTATATGTAGCCTAAAACAAAGTGCAGCATCAGTGAATTCAGCGTTTACCATGTAATTTACTGCCCCGTCTCTGGAAGCTTAACTATCACAATTGCATCTGTCGTTTGTCGTTTTTCTGGGCGTGGCTGTGTCCTGTTGACAAAAGCTGGGGCTTGTGCATTGAGGATAATCCTGGCATCTTTGACAGGTGTCTAGCTATAGTTAGCTACAGACAAGTGCCCCTGTCAAGCTGCCCTGGACTCAGCTTCTACTGTTTTGAGATCAGCCATGATATTGCATGCATTAATATAGACATGTAAATGAGCATGGAAACTGTGCTTGCACATTAGGAGATTACTTAAACTGTATTTTCTTATTAAGTGTTAACAGGCAGTAGTAAAAAGTAAACTAGCAAATTACACTGTGATTTATCACCTCAAATCAGTATGAGTTGTTTTACTGATCACCTAAGTGTGACAACAAGGAGTTAGGCTGGATTGTGCAGCAGCTTTTAATAATTTCTTTGGCAATCAAAGTTTTCACAGACATATTCATTCATTAATTTATTCAATTAACATATCTAATTTAGTTATGCCATTATCATATTAATATATTTTCCTTTCTGTTGATCAAAGAGTTCTGCAGTAAGAAGTTAGAAACAGCAGGTTGAAAATACAGAATGCTGCATTGACACTAACACAGATTTTTGTCCGTCTATGGTTTGAAAAAAAGCCTTTTGTCTTAATTAATCACAGAAGGTAAGGCAAATGAGTAAAAACTAAGATCACCACAAATAAAAAAAGAGATTCTCCCCAACATTTCATTCAAATGCATGCAGGCTTTGTTTTTTTTACACAAACAATTAAGCATGGCTGCACAATAAACGAGTGACAACTGGAAAGGGGCGATAAAGAGAAAAATGGATTAAACTGCGAGAGAAACTGCTCTCCTCAATACGACAGAGTGCTTATTTCTGTCAACAGTATCCTACCCAATCTAGTGTAACACATTTGTCAATAGCCAGAGAGCTTTATATCATCAGTCACTGAAAGCAAGGCCTCTGTGTACGTGTGTGTTAGAGAGTGAGGCCAGTGAGCCTAAAGCAAAGTGAATTTCCCATTGAGTCAGTCATTTCCAAGATGAAACCGCACAATTTAATATGTAAACAACAAACTGAAAAACACACTAAACCTTTGTTTGTTATCACTTCAGGTTTCACATTTTCACACTTCATAAATCTGCAATGCTTCCCTTTTGTGGATGTTTGACTGAGCAAGTGTAGTGGTGTGTGTGTTGTGTTAAATAATGAATAGGACATTATAAATTCCTTTAAAATCCTATGTGGATTTAACAAAAAGAGACTTTTAATTTGAAAGGATAGAGGATCACGTTTCTTTATGGGAATAAATAGAAATAAAAACACTTTAGTGTAAAATTCATACGCTCTTTATGAATTCAGAGAGATGAAAAACTGGATGTGTGCAGGTCTACTAGCTTTGCTTCCTCTGTCCATTGTGGACTTTTCCATGGGAATGAGTATTTTTGATGTATAAAAAATGTTACTTTAAACACATTTAAATGGAAATTATTGATAATTTTTATATTACAGAGCGACATTACTTATTTTAAACAAACATCAACCTCTGGGGCCAAAAACTGCAGTTCCTCAAATGGCCACTTGAAGCTGATCCCAAGAGTGAGTCGATTTCCATAGATTCCCATATCAAAATGCCCAACTTTACAGCAACAACATATTTACAGCCTGGTGCAAAATTGGTTTTGGTCTCTATAGCAAATTTTCCCCTTCATCAAGAGAATTTCTATATATATGTAAAGCAAAGTGAATATATATGTTTAAATTTTATTGTCCTCAATAATAAAATGCAGGATGATGAGCTCACCTCTTGGGGAAGTGAGGAAAGAACATAAGAATAGTAACAAAATGAGAATAATCTTTATTTATTTCTAACCACAATAAAGATAAAGTTGACTCCACAGATGGACTGAAGGTTAATTTTACAGGTAAATTCTCATGTATGCTTTGTAGCAGTCGACTCTGAGCACTGTAACGGCCAGCAATAAATTCTCACCTCTAATTCAGCTAAATGACTCACAGCAATCTGCTTCTCCCAGTAACACCCACAATTTTACTTCTGAAGTAACTGCAGACAGGAGAAATGACTAATATGTAGCTGCATTTGAGGAGTCGCTCATCCCTGTTTCTTTGAGAGGAGCTGGGTGGGTAACAAAGACGCCCCCAGGAGAGGCCCTGTGTGAAAACATGCACAGCTTCTTCCAGACTGTTTCCAAGGACATGATTTAGAGGTCACTTCTCTTTTCTCATGGGCAAACACACAACGTCTCTCCTTCCCTACTCCACCTCCATCTCTCTCTCTATCCTTCTCTCTCACCATGATTCTCACCCATTCTGTCCTACATATTTTCAGCCATTTCTCTGAGATGCAGTGTAGTGTTAAGAAATGAATGGTGTGGTGAGTAATGAGATCAGTGCTGTGGTAATATGCCATTATTTTTAATGAGATGTGAAACGGGGAAAAATGGCATGGAGAGTAAAGCATTGTCTTTATTTTCCCTGATAAGATTGATGTGGCAAATGCAATCACACAGAGCGTCTACGTATCAGTGTGTATCAGTGCAGCAGGGAGCATTATTGTCACTGTGTGGGGTGTTTGTGTGTGTGTGTTGCAGTTGGGGAACATCTTGTGGGTAAACAGTTGAGTGAGCAGAGCGATGAGCTAGGTGTGTGGACACGCTTTTAATGAGCTGAGAACAAGACCTGAGTTGAAGGAGAGAGGGAGCAAGAGTAGTGGAGGGAGACAAGGAAAGGAGAAGAGGAGAACCACTCTCTGGAATACCTGTGTTGGTCCTGTAATTTCCAACCCTGGCAGAGGTCAGTCTCCTCTGCCAGCTGTCACTTCTCCCTCCTCAACTTTATTATGCTCTGAGGAAATTTTATTTCATGAGTGTGCGTCTGCTTCTCACTAGCTTTAATGCCAGAAACTGTCTGATTGATCATCAGATCACAGAGGGAATTAATACACCTAATGTTTTGTTTCTTTAACTGACATCACCCTCATTTATTCATGGTCAATAAATAGGTTAAGAGACAATGGTGTGTAGCGACAGGAAGAGAGATGGAGAATGGGGAGATTATCTCAGAGCAGAAGAAGCAGTTTTGTATCGTTTGATGATAATTAGTACATGCAGGCTCTTGTTCTGATCAACGGAAGCTGCTGCTCATTTGAGTGCGCCTCTGAAGCCTTTGAAATGCAAGGTAATAGGAGGGAGGTAGCTGCATTTTGTTATGGCAAACACGATTACGCCGCTACACTAACTGCTTGAATCCATTTACAATAGATATGAGCATGCTCTCTCACAGCAAGAGGCTGAAACAAAAGCTCCGCTGGCACACGCGCAACAAATGAGTCTGTAATGTCACTGTTGAGCATTTCATACAGCTGGGAAACATGGAAAAAGCTTTGACCTATGAGTAAACACACTTTATTTGCATCAATGGGAAAAGAGCTCTTGGCAATAGCCAACAGAAGTTGTCTTACCGCACTCTTTCTTGGGTTCATCTGATCGGTCCTTGCAGTCCTTGGCAGAGTCACACACCTTGGAGCTATCAATACACTCTCCATTCTTACACAGGAACTTCAGTGGGCCCTCGCATTTAGTAGCTGTGTCAAAAAAAGCAGAAGACAGATCAGCATCAGTGTCATAAACTGTATGAACATTTATTTGCATAAACTACTGATTCAGGACCTCCTACATCAAAAAGCATGTGATGTCAAATTGAATATCTCCAGTGGTTTGTCTAATTATTGAAGGCTCACATGAAACAAGTCACGGTAGGAAAATACTTCCCACTCAGATATTCATATCATCCCACATAAAAAGTCTGGTATAATAAAAGCTGAACTTTAATTTGGTCCAGTTTCACAGTGCTGGGGCTTAATCTCCTGCAAAATAATTTTGCTCCATGCTGGTAAATTATGCATCACAGCAGGAAGAAGGGAGAAGGGATAAAATTGGCTTACAAAAGGCACTGGGCTGGATCCACACAACATAACGTCAATAGTCACTATAGCAGTAATACATGTGCAAATTAGAATTGGTGCTGTAATTCACGGTTATTTGCCTTTGCCAGCCAATCAAGTAGCACTTTACATCCATGTCTGTCCAGACATATGATGGAATTTAATAAAAGGTGTTAAATATATACATTATATACCAATTTATTATCCAACCAATGACACAGTGAAGTTGACCTTTTGGATATAAGATGTCACCTATGATCTATAACCACCAAAACTAATAAGTCCTTCACTGTGTCCAAATTTCTGCCAAATTTGAAGAAATCCCTTGAATGTGTTCCTGATATATTGCATTTGCAAGAATGGGATGGACAGATGGACAAAACAAATCTATAATGCCTCCAGCCCTGGCTCCCTACAACACAGAGGCCTTAAGTTAGAATTAAACTCAAAGCACAAACAGAAACACAGGGAGAAAACAGAACAGACAAGCAAATACACATGGGCCAAATGTTATCGTCGGTGTTACACAGGCTGACATTTACAAATACAAATACTTGCAGACACAGCAACAAATAGGAAGGCGATTCAAACAGACACATCCATAAAAGAAGAAGACAGGTGAACAGGCAGAGAGGAGGACAAGTTGTGGCAGACATTGATGATAGGCGTACCCACCGTTGACACAGCCAGATTCATCGCTGTGGTCAGGACAGTCATGGACCTTGTTACACTGCTTGGTGCCATGGATGCAGGAACCATCACCACACTGGAACTCATCGGGCCGACACGTCAACAGGGCTGCAAGAGGCACACAAACATGCACACACATGAAATTTGGGCTTTTGTTTAATAGTCCAAACCACATGTTTTAAAGCACATGGCACAAGTGAATACATTGTTGTCGACAGCCACTTTTCCTATTGTAAAAAGCTGAAGCTCTGTGCTTTCCTGAGGGGAAGGGAAGAGCTGATTGAATCAGTGCGCTGCGCACAGATCTGCACAGAAGCAACGGCATGACAATGTTTAGCCTAGGTGATGACTGGGAAACACTGTGGTGGATTTCCCAGGTAGTAAGAAAGAACACTTCTCTGCAGAGATGAGACAACCACGACACATGACAATAGTATGAAACATTCAAATTTGTGACCTTTGGACAGCTGTATTGTAATGTTCTACTTGACCAAACAATTGAAGTGTGTTTACAGCACAATCTTGCTTGTGCGTAACAAGCAATGCATGCATGTCATTCTCCCACCTCCATAGGCAATTATTACTCTCTTGATAATATGACCACGGAGCTTTCTGCTGCCTCAAGATGGCAATGTGCCAACAGTGCTCCTGACCGCACCTCATTTTAAGACCAAAACACCCATATGAGCAGATGGGAGTGAATTTGCTTGAAAAAGCAATTGGAAGCGGGAAAATGACAACTGTGTCGGTCTGAAACTAGAAAAGACACTTGTGTTTCCCTTTGCAGAGGGTTTAAGATTTAAATTCAATTTAATATCAAAACCAGGTCACTTTTGTTGAATTTCAGTTTTTCAGTTGAAGTGTCTCTACTTTTGTTGTTGATTTCAGGCAAGAAAATCACAAAGGTAAAATAACATACACTGTACTTTTATCCATTGTCGGCCCATGTTAGGTGCTGCCTAAGAGACACTGTTAATCTGGGGCCGTGTGATAAATTACTTTCAATATAGTAATGCACCCAAACCAAATTTCATTAATTTCTCAAGCACAGACAAGCTTTTCATCAACAGAGCACAGTGGGCTCATATAACTCCTCTCTAAACCACACTAAAAGGCCATATATGTGACTAAGGGAGATATGATTTAGTGTTATCACAAGATGAGCAGGGCACAGGGAGTGTAATGGAAACAGGGCTGCTGTAGCCTGGACATACACTTTTGCACACTAATGTACAAACGTATACACAACATCATCTTCTCTATGTAGTCTATATACTGTGAATCCCAGACATTAATCTAGAGATCTAACTGACCAATAACCTGCTGCTGCTGCAAACACATGCCGATTTTGTGTACCTACAGGGACATACAACAAATTGTTATATGGAGTTATGAGTTATATGAATGAATCACAGCAAAAACATTTGCTTTTAGTTGAACAGTCGGCAGAAACTTGATTTGTTTTTTTTTTGCCATAAGGCAATGCCCTGATTGAGATAAAAAGTATTTAACTATAGAAAAAGTAGTGAAGGAAGAGCATAAATGGCTTCTACAGTAATCTGTGGTGAAATACAAGGTTGTGCCTCAAACCATCTCCAGGCCTCTCTCTTTATATATAGGGATACAGCTGGTTAACAAAACATCAATCTCTTATAAGAGCTGCTTATATGACACCACAGAATGTGAGTGGTGGGTTTGAAGTGGGTTCGAAGTGTGCACCACACATCTTGATAATGAATAGTGGGACTATCTGGGCTTCACACTCTGGCTTAGTGAGACAAGAGCTTCAGGGCTCCTCCATCCATGACCAGTTAATAGGAAAACCTGTTTTATCACAAAGCCCTATCTCCACACTGTGTTTATCAACAAAAACACATTCTTTATCCAACATATTCAGGAAAAAAAAACACCTATGTAAACTCCCAGCAGAGCTCAAATGTGCTAAATGGCAAAGTAACACCTTAGAAGAAGCAGGAGATATTGTTTGTTGAGATTTTTTTTCAACTCTCCAATCTCGAAGCAAACATATCTTACTGAGGTGCAAACTCCCCACACGCAGATAATGTATAACAAAATGGACCTCCAGTGTAGGGACATGTGAATGTGTGGGGATTTGACTGTTCCGCAGCCATCTTTGAACATGATTTCTAAGTGGTGATGCAGGACAGGATCCAGAAAAAAACTCAGCACTAACCTACAAGCTGGAGAGCTGTGCTGTGCTGTGCTCCACTTTTAATCTACATACTAATTGTAAACAGATTGTACTGGGATACATTCTGCTTGTATGCCGCAGTTTCTTATTTCAGTTAGTGTACAAGATTTCCATGTAGTTTGCTGCCTTGTACTAACAGGAAATTATGTGTCTGAAGTTGACAAAGAGAAAATAAAATGCCTTTTCGAAAGATTTTATTCCTCATTCTGTTGTTTCCCAAGATCTGCAAATTTGCTGTTTTGCCGCTATAAATAGCTCCTCCATTTTCTTTGGAAATTGCATTGTGGGACAATATTGGACATCAGCAGCACATTATTATTGTGTATACTGATCTGCTTAGAGTTAGAACATAGTATGATTATAATTAATAAATAATATAATAGATAATAATTATAGCCTCTTCATATAACCACGGTTACACATGTGCTGTGCTCTGTTGCACTGAATCTTGAACTTAGCTTAACAACAAATGTGCTTCCTGTGGACACAAAACAGGGATTGGGGGGAGGTGGCCCTGTGGCTCACATAGTAACCGCAGCACAAGTCAGGTTGGACTCAAACCCATGGTTCTTTGCTGCAGGTCATCCTCTCTCTCTCTCTCTCTCACTGACTTTCCTGTCACTATTGGAATAAATAACTTAGAAAAAGGTTGTGAACCCAGCTAGTAGCTATACAGCTACACTTGTATGGATGCATTATAATACATGAATCATAATAGATGCATGCATACCCTTCAATGCTTTTAACGTCAATATCACAAATCACTGAACAACAAGTCTGGCTGTGTTCATCATGAATTTTGTCTGTTTCGATTATTTTTTCTTAAGTTGCAGTGCATTGAGCTCTCAAGGCCACTGTACAGAGACCTTTTCAGACACAGTAGTATTGTCTTGAATCAATGTAAGATGAGAGGGCAACTTTCTGGATAAAGAGAGATACAAAAGAGAGAGAAAGCCACAGGAGTCAGTACAGCATGAAGGAGAGGAAGGAGAAGCAATGAGGGGAAACAGGAGGAAAAACTCACGACAGTCAGACTCGTCAGATTTGTCCTTGCAGTCTGGGTCTCCATCACATTTCCAGGTCAGTCGCACACACTCCCCGTTGGCACAGCGAAACTCTCCTGCAGTGCAGTTTGCCCTGCGGTTTGGCAGGTATGGGACCCCGTCTCCGCCGCAGCGCTCTGGCCCCTCATCTGAACTGTCGGAGCAGTCAGGGTCTCCATCACAGCTCCACATGAGAGGCACACACTCAGAGGTATTACAACGGAGGTGGTTGGGCCCGCAGGTCAGAGGGGTGGTGCATTTGAGCTCATCGCTGCCATCTCCACAGTCATCATCACCGTCACACACATACACGGTGGCTAAGCACTTGCGGTTGGCACACATGAACTCACCGATGGGGCATGCTTTGGCATCTGGAAGACCAACAGAGAGAATAAAATCCTTAGAGAGATGTTTGAAGAGCATCTGATGAAGCCGGGAAGGTGTCACATTTACTCTGAAGGCCTGACCATACCCAGCATGCACCAGTGTTTCAGTTTTTGCTCACAGTGCATGATATAAAAGATCAAGCCTCAAGACTGGCCACTGGTAGGTAGATGAGACAGAGTAAAACCATAAGTGAGAACTATACTGCCTTAAATTGGCTTCACATCGAGGGCCACAGGAGTAAAAGGATTAGAGTTCCTCAGCCAGGAAAGTCAACATTGGTAACTGGGGAAGAGACAGAGAGAGAGCTGAAGAGGAAGGAGAGGGAATGATGGTGGTTATAACATGAAGACAATGGGAGGCTTCCTCCCCTGACGGGCGAAACACAATTGAACTCTCTCTGCCATCAGCTGGACTTGCTCCTCCCCCTGTGATGGATGACTGGCAGAAATACCAACATGCTATCAGTTACAGTTGATGATAAATGCTCGTCTATCTTATAAGGAAGGTAACTAGCAGTGGCACTGTCACTGTCACCTGCATGACCGAAGACGTTTCTAAGCAGAAGTTTGCTCTGTGTCTGCCGCCGTCACAAAGCCAACTTCAAGGCCTCTGTAAATCCTTTTCTTTCTCTCTCTCCCTACCTTTTCCAGCTTTCTCTGGCTCTAGTCATGTCTGGACAAAAGCACTCAGGCTGTGAAGAAAGTCGAGGGTCCCACTGTGAGCAGCAGCACAGAGGCCAGCACAGGGAGAAGCACAATTTGATATTTACACAAACCACAGGGAGTTCAGCTTCGACACCGCTGCCTTCAGCTGTTAAGGAGAGGGATGCTGTTTAAAAGAACCCTTACATAGAAGCAGCACGTTATAAAGCAGACTGTCAGTGACTGTCAGTGCAGCAGAAAGCTCACATCTCTTAAATAACAGTATTGCCAACTTGTACATTCCCTTTTAGTTGGTTTGGTTGGTTTTAGTCACATGTAGATCAAAATATGATCAGTATTTATAGGTGCTTACAATCATTTAATGTTGCTACATAGCTAACATTAGCATTAAGATTTGTACACTTTCCAGTTGAGGCATGCAAATGCAACAACATGCAAATTAAGTATTAAACTTCATGCCAACTACCTAGACCCTCACGATACAACAGTACTTTCCATCAGTGAGCCACTTGAGCATCTTTTTTAACCTTTTGTCTTGACAAATGGTTGAGGCTCCTGGAAAGCGACCACCACCGCTCACTTTCTGCAAGAAACCACATTTGGCGGCAGAAAAAAAAACATGTAGCAGTTAAAAGTAGTGACAAGGTGAGAGGGCATCACTTGTAGGCTGTATAGGATCAAACGGGATCAAAACAGCTTTTACAAATATCACAGTAGAGAGAATAATCATGAGCATTCCCACGTGCTGAGTTCAACTGGGTGAACATATACTCAGCTAGAAAAACAGTGGTGTCCTAATTACTGTCCCATGTAATTATACCATATGTTAAAGTCACTGTTTTTTTCCTTTGCAAATATTTAATTACTTTACTGCTTCCCTCGTGATTGCCACAGAAACACGGGGAAAATGAAAAGCAAGTGTTGTGGATTCAGCTCAGTGAAAGGGTTTCTATTCATTAATATTAAACAAGCTCCATCGGATTCTGATGTGTTCTATAACTACTTTCCATGTCCTGCCCCTGCCCTCACTTCATACTAATTTGGTACTAAATAATTAAGGAGATTCAATAGACATGTACATTATTACACAAGGGGAAGACCATTAGTAATGTACACGACTGGCCTGGTTACACTTGAGATAGACTTTGTTTTCCAGTGGGGGCAGTATGTATATGAATTTCAGGACTTAAGAGCAACTCTGAGACCACAGACTGCGCATGACATTGTACAAGTTAGTAGGTTTTAATTTAGAAATGAACCACTGTGGGACTGACTGTCCCCACTCTAAGTTGTTTTGTCAGACTTATTATACATCTATTGACTTAATTTTGTACGAAGGCTTAGACAAAATAAGGAAAATAACTTATTTATAAAACTTTGCTTAACACTACATGGACATTTACACTCAGAAAGTATTCAAACCCTGTGACTTTTTGCACAAAGTGTCAAGCTAGCTAGATGTTAAATCTGGGGTCTGAATACTTTTGTGAATGAGAAAGAAATTCAAACTTTTGATTTGTAAATATTTTTGCAAATAATTCTTAAAGATGTTTGCACTTTGTCATGGGGTATTGAAGACCAATTAAAATTTTATCCATTAAAAATTAAATCTACATTAGCTCCATGTATCTTTTAGAAGTGATTGAAGTCCCTCTACTTGTATACAAAGCTCCTAATGGCTTGGCTCTTACATCACTGGTTGTTTATGTCCTTAGATCCTTAGAACTTCTAATTTTTCCAAAAGTCCCCTAAAATAAAAGTGGGGAAGCTGCCGTCATCCACTGCTGTTATTGTTATTATTATTTTTATTGTTGTTGTTGTTGTTGCTGTTGTTGTTGTTGTTGTTACAGGCAATTGGAGACATCTTTCTGTTGGCATGAGATGAAAAAAATGAAGAAACTGACAAAAAACATAAATTAATTTACTTTAGGAATAATGTTGCACTTGTGTTCACAAGTGATTGGACACAGCAGGTATCTGATTATTGTTGAAGACTCATTACTCATAAGTTGTTGCTCATGCTCATAAAATTCGTCAATTATGCTAACTTTCTAAAACTCTTCTGATCTGATTTTTATTTCAATATGCATTAATGGTCAACTCACAAAACACATCAATATCCTAAAATCACTGCAAAATTTACACTGGTGGCACACAGTCGTATGTTGTGTCTTCTTTTGCCTCCTCTATGACTCCTGCCATGGTAGTCAGAAGCTGGCAGCGTAGCCCGATTTACTTTTTCTGGCAGTTTTGATGATGAGAGACTGTTGCCAGCAGCAACCAGTGGCTCAGATCTGGAGGCAGGAGTTGACTGGTTGTTCTGCTCAGTTTAACATTTCAGCTGAGAAGTGTGTGTGTGTGTGTGTCTGATGACTTTGGGATGCATGAAGGAAAAGTATGAAATGTAAAGAAATAGTTTTTCATGCAGGAGGGAGGGAAACAGGGAGGAAAAAGGCGCAGTGAGATGAAAAGAAAGACATGCAGGTTGTGTGTAATATACAAAAACAGTTTATTTTTCATCTCAGAATGCACAAATACCTCCAAGCACATCAGTCAGTGACTGTGCAGCTTAGCATCCACTGAGCTTTCTCATATATAGGGTTTCACGGATTTAAACTGAAGGGACAGTTCAGACCTTGTCCGCTCTGAGAGCTAAGGACAGCTGCAGCTACAGCCACTGTAGCAAGGTCAGTGGAATATACACACATGCACAAACATCCACAAAAGACAAAGACAGAATGGCAGAAACACACAGACACACACTACTGGCCACTTAAGACAGGTCACAGTGCCTCATTGGGAAAATGGCTCAGTGGCTGACCTTTCCTGTGATGCCACACACACATCTACACAGCAAACACAGCTGTGGTCGTAGAGACTAGTCTTGATGCAGTAATAACAAAGTGAAGGGAGTTCTTCTTCTTCTCTGATACTCTGACTTACTGTTGCTCTGCAGGGGAGAAGGAGTTCTGAGGTGGGACGAAATACACACTGTGGAGCTAAACTTAAAAAAGATTAGATTTCAATAAATAATCTGAAATGAGAGGGAAATTTTGTCCATGGATATACTTTAGTCCTATAAAGTGGCCCCACGTGAATGCTTCATTATCAGGGATGCACATTGTATGCCAGTTCAGTTTGACTACAGAGAGACAAAGACAGATGTAAGGAGCACAGGAGGTAATTGTTTACCTCAGACTATCCAAGCAGCATTAAATATGAATAAAGAAAACGAGCAAAAACACAACCTCACAGGAATATCATATGCACATACGAGGCATCCAAATCAACCTCACGCTGAGTGAGTGTAAATGCAAACACACATAGAAACATGCAAATGCAAGCAGGCTCCTGTGCCTTGCAGTGCATCGCAGCATTCAAGCGTGCTCAGGAGAGAGGCCCCAGTGAGTAAGTGCACATTAATCTCCACATCGCTGAGGGTTAAGGACAAAGTTCAAATTTCTTGTGGAGCCTCTCTTGAGCTGCTGCTTAATGTAATGTTGATCAGGGAAAGCTTCCTCTGGTGAGGGCTAGATTCTACTTAATACATAATTCATTATGTGGATGACTCAATTAACAAGATGCCTCAGCAAGATTTACTTTTTCAAGTCTGCAGCGGGTTATGCACTCTGTAAATTCCCACTAATAGCAGAGCGCACCAAGGCTAACTGAGTGTGTTCCAGCTCAGCCAGTTTTGGGAGCGCAGCGTCCCTGATCACACTACACATGAGCATGCCTGCAAAATAAAGTGTTTGAGACAGCTCAAGGAAGATGTATGTTGATGCTTTGACAACTTATTGGCTCAGTGACGTTCTAACTAAATCTGGGAATTTTCATCCTATTGCTGTTTTATTGGGCTTAACAGGATGAACACTGTTATTTGAAGTGGATCTCTTTTTCTCACTTGAGTTCAAGGCTCAACTAAACACATACACGTCATAAGTGAAAGAGAATTTGTAATAGATATATGGTATGTCCATTCCTTTATGAACTTTGACATGTTTTTTTTCATGGGATTTTTTTTAGATGCCTGAAGGTCTGTGGTTAATACATATGGTTAATCAAGACATTTTAATGTTTTATTCTACAACATAAAATACGTCAGTATATACCCCAGTCATAATTTTTTTCAAAGCTTTTACATGTCTTAAAAAAAGGCCAGTTGCTAACAAGTGGCATCAATCGCGTTAAATCTCATCACTTGAAATGGAAACATGAAAACTGATCTTCTCCTCAGTCTGCCTTTTACACTGAGTTTATACCCTTCACTCCCACTTACGCACACTATTACTAACTCTAAGAGGAAAAGCTTTTGTAGAAGAGGTAAGTGCTCTAAATCAAACTACAATGCTGAAGCGGGGGTGGGGGAGATGGTAATGTCATGCAACTTTTGTGTTTGTTTTTATTAGTTTTTTGTTTGTATTTATGCTTTAAGTCATTCGAGTGGTTTTCATGTGTTTTGCTCAACGAAACATGTAAGTATCATAAACTTCAGATCTTACTTTCTGCAATAAACCAAAAGCCAATAGAAACGTCCTGGTTGTAGTCATGGTGTAGTGAAGGGGAGCACGACTTAATATGACAGCCCCTGAAAAAAAAAGTTGTTTTTCCACACAGGGTCTACGCAATGCTGCAGGATCCCAAGACACCAAAACTGTCCAAAAAATGATTTATGTATGAGTCAATGTTAATTTATGCCTAAAACTATTTTGTTTACCAACTGTGACATCGTTCAAAAAAGTGGAGGTGGAGTCTGGCTGTTAGCAATGCATTATATGAACATAACAAGGCCACAACGCAGAGGCAGGGTGCCGTCATATAGCACTTCTAACAGGGACATGAGGGAAAGACACACATGAATCACCTGCATAGTCTGTTTCAAACTTGGTGATGGAAACCACTCATCCTCCTGCCGACAGGGGCTTTTCACCACTTTCAGACTGACCTTCACACTTAAACACAACAGAAAAAGAAGATGGAGCCAATGTTTTATCTTAAATGCTGTTGAGTCTGCTAGATAGAATAGAGAGAGACACACTTGGGGATTCCCATTAACATTGGTGGAGCTGTAGCGGCAGACTTTAAATGTATGCTTCAGTATTTTGAATGAGGCTTACAGTTGAGCCTCTGCTGGTGTTAGGGAGAGTTGTTTTATTGTTTGACTGTTACAAATGCATATTATGTTGCTTAGCATAAGTATAATTTATCATGCACGCTACATGCACTGAAGTTTAGTTTGCCAACCTCAGATAACTTGCACGTGACACATCTGGCTTACTGTTAATGAAACATGTGACTGTCCAGTATAACAAAAGCACCTTAGTCCATCATCCAAGGTGAAGACATCACTGACCTTGGTAGAAACTCACAAACAACTCTATATGGGGCATTCGGCAGGGCATACATAAGTAACATCTAGGGCGCTGTCTCCAGGGATTGGAAAGAAGAGTGTGCCAAGAGGCTGGGACCAGCCTGTGCACCAACGAAGGGAAGCCAGGTCTAAACCACGGCCCCTCCCCGCCAGTTTTGACCAATAAGAACAATACACATTCCTAGTATAAGATTCTCTGTATTTGTAAACCTCTCTTCTGAGGAAGTTGGTTGCAGCTAACTGTTTACAGACTGTTTACAGATTTTCTGAATCAGAGGAGGTCCATGTACATGTTTTTTGATCTTCCAATGCTGAATAAATAGTTAAGAGAACTCATGGATTTATAGACTTTTTCAACAAATCAACGAACACGCTGACACTGGCAGGTGAAAAATGCAACAGGAAACACACACTGTTGATGAGAAAGCTTTCTTCTCACTCCTGTACCGTCCTGTACTCCTGTACATTCATTCATCCTCTCCCTCTGAACTCAAACATACAGCAGAGTTAATGCTGCTCTGAAGTCAATTCTCCAGCTGCCCCCGTGCCAACAGCTATCCTGCAACGGACAGACACAGTGAGACGCACTCAAAGTCACTGGTAATTTCCATCACTCCTTCCTTGCCTCGCACCATGACTGTAAATGTGAAAGATCTAAAGCCTTCAGTCTACACTTCTAAAGAGTAATACAACATGTAGTGTTTTTGAATAAGGTAATTATCATAAGCGCTCAGTTCTAATTGTGTCAGCTGTAACTTTTTTCAACTTGTACTCACACTGTTTTTGTGCCATCTACAACACTTTTAACCACACAATGGGCTCACCACTGAGACTGCTGATATGACTGGTCTGCAAAACATGTATTAAGCTCAAGGACCATGATTCAAACATTAAATCAATGTTTGCCTGCTGTTCATTCTTCTAATAACAAGAGATTTTGTTTGTTGAGAAACTATCCTGTGCTGACATCAGTCCTCATAGTATTGGGCTGAATCACAAACATAACACTGAACAATCGATGCTTGCTACCTTCAGACAGTGAGGCAACATTTAAAAAGTTTCTTGCCCTTGCATGACATTGAGCTCAATCAGTCTTCAGATAAACTGGCCGGTGAGGCACCTCACTGACCTAATTTGCGATGCTGTCCAGCACCGTGCTGCTGATTGAACCCGCCTCCTCCTTCTGGTCATGCTGAGTAACGTTTACCTCTAGTAGGATTTCGACCTCCGCCTGGGTGGGCGGCAGCCTGCTGCCTGCCCTCGTGTCCCCACTGAGAAGCTTAAGACTGCCACATCAATACAGACATTACAATGAAAAAAGGATTAACACCGGCTAGACTGGGTCTCAATGGACAGCGCAGTGAAAAGGCATCTAAGCTAAGAAGGTATTAGATCTAAAGTCGATGGAAATGCTACTACTCGCTCTGGCATGAGCATGAGGGGCCACGTTGAGATGGCAACTCATTGACACACCACTTGCAGGACGATCTGGCAAAACATATCTTTATTGCACAACAAATTAAAAGTATTTATATGATGTGATAAGTCTTTCAAGGAGAACTGGGTAAATATCTGTTCGAGAAGAGAATTCATTTTTATTTTTCAGCCAAATTAATTGGTTTTCCTCTCAAAATAAAAACTCAAAATTGAGCATATTCTTAACAAATAAACATGGATTGGTTAAATACCACGCAGTCACAACCTCAACACCCACCCACGCACAAATAACTGAAAGGGAGAAGATGCGTGAAAAAAGGAACATCATTTATATAGGATAATAAGGAGATGGGTTTTTTCTCTCCCCCTGTGCATTTGCAGCCACGTGCCATTTTGCACAATCTTCAAAGTCTAAGCACCACACCCCCTAGAGCTCTGTTGCCTCAATCAATTTTTCTTGACGTGAAGAGGCAAGGGAGAGAGAAAAGAAGGAGCCAATTCTTCACGGCTCCTCAGAAGTAGGGCAAGGATAGTCCCTGCAGGGGTTGTGGGGGGGTAGGGGGCAGCCGCATGGTTGAATTGCCTGATTGGCTGTATAGGAGGTGATGTCATTTTTGATGGTTCTGAGGCCCCTGCAGTGGAAAGGCTAAGCACTCAAGGTTCAAAATGTGATGACAGAAGCAGCCAAACATCACCAGAAAGCTGAAAAATATCTGATTCTCTTGACAAAAAAAAAAAATCCTTCCACATCAAAAAGGAACTTGTTGTTACAGCTGGCTTAAATCAAAACTCACTTCAAATCCCTCTAATTATATAGAGTGTTTCCTGCTGTGCTTTAATGTCTTAAGCCTCTGGTTGATAAGCAAGCTCAGATGGAGGAATGTAATTCTACAGACTTGAAGCCTCATCAAGGCACTGTCTATCATTGAAATGAAATGTCCTGCTAAAATACAGTTTGCACTGAAAATACAAGTAAATCACGCACACACAAACAATGGTTCATGTATTTATTTCTATTATATTTATAGAAGAGACCTGATGCCACGTGAACTCACCAGAAGCGCAGTCCTCCTCGTCCGCCCCGTTCTCGCAGTCCTTCTCCCCATCACATCTCCATGACAACGAGACACACTTGTTGGTGGATCCCCCACAGTCAAATTTCTCCGGAGGGCATGTCTGTTTGCCTGTGGGTAGAGATAAAAGAGATTGGGAGATTACTGCAGTGGTTTAATGGCTACACAAAAGCTGCAAAAAATAAAAAATAAAAAATTACAAGACACCACTGGACTGGATTTCTGTCACCCCCAAGATGCTTTTAAAACCCAACCAAGACTCCACCACTCTGGCCAATTGATTTTACTGTCTGGGCTGCATATGAAGAGACATGACAGAAAGATCATGAAATACAGCAAATGCACAGTTGGCTTTAGAGCAACCCCCCCCCCCCTTTTCCCTTTTCCTGCCAATCTGCTCTAGTTGGCAGAAGGTGCATTTGATCCAGATTACACTGCGTTTAATATAAAAGCATGTTGTTAATTATACATTATAGTTTACTTACAGTGCAGCCTAAAGCCTCCCAGAATTAAATCAAAGGGTCAGCATGAATGGCAAATCATTTATCTGTTGGATATTACATGTTGTATGTTTAAGTTTATTATATTTAAGTGTAATTTGAATGGTTCCCAATCTTTCACCATCTGTCATGGTATATATGTGTTTTTAAACTTGACACCATTAAAAACACAAAATATATTGTTGTATAAATGTTTGTGTGATTTGATGGAAGTTTGTATTTACTCATCTACTATTAAGAGGGATAGAAAATGTATGTTGTGTCAATTATGTAAATTTTTTGTTTGTTTGTTTGTTTTTTTGGCTATTTCACCATCTTTCCATTACTTTTAGCTAGCTATTTCAACTGTTTATAGATTGGGCTACTTGTATTGTGTTTTATTAATTCATCCATGAATTGTTGCAAGCTATTCATACAATGTATCCATCATTTTTATTTATTTCACCAATGTACATCACTGTTTGGTTTCCATTTATCAATTTTTTTAGCTAATGCTATAGTTTAAGCATTAGCTTTGTCTCTTGCTAACGAGCCTCAGATTGCAGTGCTGGCTCTGGATAATTTACTCTAAGATACTATATTTGTTCATTTGAGCTGCTTTACAGTCTTTCCAAATACACAATGCAGAAATAAGTTTTAATAATATAGCAAGTTTTGACAGTCATGTGGTCTCAGTGACACTGACTCGTTAGAGGTGACAGGAGAATCATTTGTAATGAGATAACTGAGAACAACCTCCATAATGAATATCATTTATGAGGTTAGAACAGACTACCTGATGCTGTCACGAGCAATGTTAGCTGCAAACTGTGCTGTGGCTAATTGGCCCAGACAATTATCCAAAGCCACATTTCTATGCAAAGCACATCTGTTCAAATGGAAATACATTCATTACAATGCTTCACTTAGTCTAAAATTGAATTAATTCCTATCTTATGTAAAACCAATATGCAGTGGGCTTTAATTATTAAATGAGAAACTATATACAGAATATTCCATCAGAATTACAGAATATGTTGAAATTGCAGGTTATGTATCAGAGTCTAAAGGTTTATACATTAAAATGTGGGTTGTTGTATTAATGTAAATTTGTTTAAGTAACCCTGAAAAACTTTTTTCAACACAAATCAAAAACACACTTTTTTGAAATACCAGGAACTATGTAATTGTTATACTATTTGGAAACTAAGTCAAACATGTCTTTGGCATTTATTTATTATCTTTCATCATATTGTCACAGAGACAGTGTAGATGCAGGAAACAGGGGAACCAGGATATGCATTTCAATAGGACACCAGGATGCATCACTTCACACTTATTTGTCCAAAGTGACATATAATAAGCTAAAACACCAAAAATCCTTTATTTTTATGTCACTTTGACTAAATAAAGTGGTTTGCAAGGTGAGGTAACCACCCATAGGTAACCACCATTAGACTGTTTATGAAGGTAGGTTTTTCAGCCTTTCATTGCTGCCTGGATGTTACTGCTCCTGCAGCATGGAGGGGCCACAGAGGAGATGTGGGGTGAGGAGACTGAAGAAGCAGCTGGTGCCTGCAGTGACCAAGCAGCTGATGCCCTGACCCCACAAAAAATAAATAAAAAAATCACTGGCATAGTGTATGAATTTCAACAAGGTGGTGTTGTCCCAAATCAAACACTGCTGTTGCGCACTCACCGAAAATGACGATTGCTAACATGACTGTGATTTTTGCCCGCCTGCCAACTGCTTTGCTCACTTGAGTTAAATTGAACGTTTTGAAATTCATTGCCGGTCCCTCCCCTTCCATTACATAGCCAAGATGGTGACTGTTGAGGATAAGTTCAACATTACAATTTTGATTTGGTAGATATTTTTATCCAAAGCAACTTACAATTGAGGGTTATCAGTGTACTTATAGTGGCAGGAACACTGATGTACCATACTTATCGCTTGACACTCAAAATTGTGAGTGTGAGTATGAAGGTAGGCCACACAAATTCAGATATGCATGAATTTGTGTATTAGGTGAGCTGACATCCACCTACAATCATGTTACAATCCACAAATTGTACTTCTGAGCTATTTGCAGTGTGAGGTCAGTGAACAAAAGCTTAATGTAATTCATGCTACCTCACTCAACACAGTTGTACAAGCTAAAATATTGCAGCATTGTTGCCCTGATGAGGTGAGTAAAACAACAGAAGAGTAGTGGAGTGATCACGCACTTCTCCACCTCTGGCAAATAATTTCCCACAAGGCTTATATCCAATAACATTTTTTCATTTATTCTGTTTCTGGAAGTTTTGCAAGTGTATTACAAGAACAAAAAAAAAACCTTAGGATGTGTGGCAGTCTTTGATGTTGCCTTCATCTGTGCTAAATTCTTAAAGCTCACAACAAGAAAGAAGTGACTAATCAGAGAAAAATTAGTCACTTCCTTCCAAGACACGACTGTCAAGTGAGCAAACAAGCTTAATAAAGAAACTAAGTGAGAAAACTAAAGACGGGGAGGGATGATGAGCTACAGAGAATGATAATAACTGAGTAATGTCTGGTAACCAGAGGACAGATGGGCTGGTCGTAGAGGGAAGAGTGTTTCTCGACATATCAGAGATGAAAGAGGCGAGGTAAGATGCTGTCTGAATGAATTCAAACTAATGTGGGTCCAAAAAGGACTTTATAGACAGCAAGAAACAGGCAAAGAAAAAAAGGTGAAACAGAGAGAAGAGCAGCAAAAAAATGAGGAAGGGTAATCCGTAAGAAGGGAGAAATGCCAGGAGCAAGATACTGTATAAAGGGGAAGGGAGGGTGAGGCAAACTGTTGCATGACCTTTAGGCTTCTTATCCTAAAGCAAAATCAAAGCCATCCATACTGAGTGGAAAGAGATGAAGGAGATGGAGCAGGAAAGGCAGGTGGAAGTGCAGACTTGAGCACAATGTGAATCCACCTACGGCCGGCGAGCTGTCTAGTCCTTTTAACTGATGACTCTTTAATGAAGCGTAAGCACAGCTCCTCCCAAACCCAAACAAAGAGACCGAACTTCACTGCAACGAAAGGAGGGAAACCTCACTGCCTCTGATGACAGCTATTGATTAGTGAAACCGCAGATTTCGTGAAGATGTAGGCAATGGGGTTTTTTTGCTTGAGACGGAGGCAACTTCATAAAAAACAATTACTCAGAGACAAACTGACTTCCTCGCTGTTGTTTACCATCAGAGTGAAAAATGAGGATTCATCTCTGCTGTGGCGTTTTGGCAGATCTGTTTAGACCCAAGACAGTCTTCATCTCGTCGGTACAATGGTGTAACATCTTAACTATTCATTATAATGGGATCTCTCCAATCCTTGATTATGACGGGCTGACATTGTAAAATATTCTCTGATCTCTGGGATGTTGACAACAGCAAAGGAAAAGTGAACATAACAGTTACTGATTGTCGATACATATGTAGTTATAACATGGTGGAAACATTGGTTGTCTTTCTCCTAACACTGAGAATACTAAACAGCCCATGGGGGTGAACTTCTTAGGCTCTACATTGCCACGGATTTGTAATGCAAAGACAAATCTACATCATGCTCATGAAGCACCACTGTAAAACTCTCTGATTCTGGCCTAGAGGCAAGAGAAACCATGTCATGAGCATCAGCATGAGTGTGAATCATCATCAAAATCACTGGCACCAAAACAACTACAATGAGAAATGATACTGGAGCAGTGTTTTTGCTTCTGACACCGCACTTGTACTGCCCCATAACACCCCTACGGTGTCAGCAGGAGTAACACGCATGCTACAATCGTTGACTGCTAATGCAACAACTACAGCATTTATGGCAATATCCAGATTAAAGATAATAATAATAATAACAAAAATAATAATAATAACAATAATAATAATAATAATAATAATAATAATCGCCTCAGTCTATAATCACTACGCTTCTGAGCTGCTGCGTCTGCGTGTTGCTTGGTAACAATTCTGAGAAATGTCAGTAAATTACTGCATTTTGTTGTTTTGTTGCTGTGTGCTATATGTGGAAATCATTTCTAAAACAATATAGCTGTCAACAGTTACCAGCTGTCCTTAAATCACCACTCTTTATTTGATTATCACAGTCAACTTTGTTATAGCCCTTTACCTTAAATCTGGCTCTCAGTGAAGAAGTGGACCAGCTCTTCAATTTGTCAGTTGTCACCAGGCATGAGATATAATATTGTGAATAACCTAATAAGCACTGTGGAGCTGAAAAATGTGTTTAATTGATCTGATGTTATGAACTGCAGCTTCATAATAAATGTAACACTACACAGTAGCTTGGCATGGAGGAATAATTTGCAACCCCAATTCATATAATATATATGAATTAATGTTTATATTGCTGTGTACAATTGCTCATATATTTTGTACAGTGGTAATTCATCTTTCATCTGGTTTGGTGACAGCTCTTAGATATGAATCTGTGCGCTCAGCATATTGTGACAGCCTGACTTCTCTATATACCTGCTTTGCAACATGTCTGAGTAACCCTGAGCCTCTACTCCAACAGCAAGGCTTTGATGTCGCTGTACTGTGGACATGTTCCCAAACAAGTACACCTGTATGTCAGTGCTCGGATTCTGATGGTGAAGGAGATAAATCACCTTCTCTGCCTCAGATCTAAAAAGGGACAAAACTCTCCCATAACATGAGTCATACTTAGATTCATTGCTTCATTAAATTGTGTTAGCGTGGCCATGTCCTCCTCTCTGAATTATAGATCTGCTGCAGCAGAGAACACACTTGCTGGCTGCAGACTACACGATGGGAAACTGTTATTTTGAGCAAAGTGCATTAGCAGGTAATGTACTGTGTCATGTGCTTGTGGTTATTATCAAGTGCTGTATAAGGCTCATTAGCTGAATAAAGGCAGACTAATATATTGGCAGTTTACGGTATTTTTTTTTAATGTATTTTGGTTTCAAACCCCAGCAGACACTAGGTGATGGGCCCAGTCTATAACAGGTTTAACACACATAGACAACAGCTTCCACTAAACTGCCAAGAGGCATTTTAAAATAGTAAAGCTGGTGGATTCATAATCAGGAGCTCAGGCTGTACTGCCTATAATCAACATCAGTCAATTAACTGATTTGTCATTTCATTTCATTTAACAGAAAATATTTTTCAAAATATTTTCTATATTATTTTCTATTTTCATATTTTTCAAAATATTTTCTAACAAACAAGTCTGAAATTTGAGTATTTGCTTTGCTTTATTTTGCCGTAATCTGCAAAAATGTTTGGGTGAAAAAAATTGAAGACATCGCTGTAGAAAAGACCATTTTGAGTATTTTCAAACAGCTTTGACGACTATATGATTAATTCAAGAAAATAAGTGAACAGATGATACAGAATGACAATCAAAAGTGTTAGATGCAGTCCTACTGTCATGTAATAGTGTTATTGTTGATAAGATGAGAACTACTTCTGTATTGTTATCCCTGCTAACCATAACATATCTGTGAGATCATTGCCAGAATTAATAGTTTGTTGTTTCTACAAAACAAATTCATATGAAAAGACCAGTGGGAAGAAAACTATATTATTTTTCTGAATGAATGATCTGATGACCGAGAAGACTATGCAAAAGAGTCACATAGCAAATGTGTAGCATATACACATGCATAGCAATGCTCTCAGTGACTGTGTGTGCTCCTTCGTCTACAACCTACAAAAAGTTTGCTTGCAAACTGTTCCTCTCATAGCACTTCACAACCCACATCCCTACAGGGTAGGAAATCCAAAGGATTAAACAAATATAGGCCAGTGAAATGTCGCAGAATGTGTATGTGCAACAAAAAACATCTTTACAAAGAAAACCTTCACCATTAGAAAGTCAATAAAAAGTAAGGCTTCATTATTTACCACTTCCTGTGGTGTGAAGCTCAATAGAAGTTTATTGAATGACATTTTCATCTAACTCTTTCAAAGACATATCTACAATCCACTGCAAATTACATAACACATAAAAGACCAAACTGAAGGCACAATATGGTGGGGTTTAAAATGAATAGCTCCATCTTTTGAATAGTTCATATTTTTCAAAGTGTACACCCGTTTGGGGTCATGTCCTCATATAATGAAAGACTTCTCAAGGAAGAGGAAACACTGTGAAGTTTCCTCTTGCCTGTCAGCCCCAAGAAATGAATTCAGAAACACAGAGCACAAACTGACATGCAGAACTGAGCTGAACTCAGCAAATTTGTCAGAAAGCGTCAAGTAGCTAACACTCCCCCTCCTCTTGGTAATCCTGGCAACTGTGAGCCAGGCAACTAAGAGCACATGAAAATGTCATGGCTTTGGCCAGGGAGCAGAGAAGCTGCTGCACAGCTGGCTGCGGTGGCCCAGCTCCTCCTTGATTACGCATTAATCTGATATGGAAATGACGAGTGCTGGCACTTCACATGTTTCTCCAAAGAGTCATTCATCTTTCAGAGCTCACAAGTAACTCACTCAGTGTGGCCCAAATTTGAATTCTTAATACAGCAGTGTAACACTACTCCAGCGTGTAATTGAGAATCCACTCAGTGAGCCAGAATGATTTTGGCACAGATGTCTGCAGCACTGGGTCCAAAATGACTTAGTTGAGGGTATATGTGTGTGTGTGTGTGTGTGTGTGTGTGTGTGTGTGTGTGTGTGTGTGTGTGTGTGTGTGTGTGTGTGTGTGTGCAAATGTGAGTGTGTACTGTATGTTTGTGCACATGTGAAACTGAATTAGACAGCAAGTATAGGAGAGGAGAGTGGAAAGTGAGTATGAAATACAAGATGAGGGTTTTCAGCACGTGATAACAACAGCATGGCTTATCAGGCTTTAGCATAACTGGAGCATGATGCATTAAGGTGTATGCTGCACTATACGTAATTAGCCCGTGTAAAACAGTCATGCAGTCACCGGGCGCTGCTGTTTAACATAATGTCAATCTCACGTTACAGATTGGATGCAGGCTGTGTGAAATTCAGCCCTGCACTTCGCTGTTAAGATGGAAAAACAAGCTCCACTTTAACAAAGTTTAACTGATAAATGTGAAGCTTGGTAGCTTTTGATTTCAAAGTGAAGTGTTGCATGGGATTGGGGTGTTCAGCAACATGCTAATGCTGGTGCCACTTCAGAGTGGATATGCTAAATTTTTATGTCTGAGGTAGTTTTTTTTTTCTTGCTTTTTAATCAGAAAAATACAGCATGTCAAGAGGTTTTCGCTGACAGATGTACAGTTCTCGTTATAGTTGTGTAATCTCACCAAGTGGCTGCCACACACAGGTAATTTACTAGTGAAATGAGGTTAATGAGACAGATGATGAGAGAGAGCCACTCAAGACTATGTTGGCTGCTGTTGCTTAAGATACTACAGGCATATTCGCACAATGTCCATCCTTGAGTTCCTTCTTTTTTTACCTTCTCTTTTCTATTCAGTGTGATTATGGCACAGTTGGATCCACTCAAACAGAAAGACAGCTGTGATGAAGTGGATCTCATTAGCAATCCCTCTGTTCAAGATTCAGCCTCAGCCTGACGCTTCTCATGTGAACACGTAATCAGAAGAGATGTTCGCCGCAGGGTGAGGACTACCTGTATTTATAGTTTGACTTTTAAGAGGAAGGAGGAAAAGGACATAAATGTTTATGTTGTGCCTGCAGTCCAGCAAATAAAGTGTCAATCTGCACCTGAAAAAAAATCATTGATTCACACTAAACCACCATGTTTCTGACAAACTGCATCAAATCGAACTGATTTCTGGTTGTAGAGGAAAACAGAAACCCTTAGAGTGTTGGTGTTGAGGAAATTTTTACAACATCATGTGAATACATAAGGGATTTCCATATAAATGGCTTTCTTCACAGCACAGATCTTTCTCTTTATTCTGCAGCCAAGAGATGAATCCTTCCTTCATTTATCTTTAATTGGATTTCCAATATAAACTTGTTATCCTTCAGAGGTCCCTTCATGTCCCCCTCCTTGCACTCAACTTTCTGGGGGTGACATTAGAAGCTTAGCTTGGCTGCTACATTATTCATCAAACCAACCCACACACCCACAGCCAATAAAATGTAACAAAACTAGAATGAATATCCTCTGAAAGATTCATTTGGCTTTTTCTTGATTCATTTCCCGCTCGGCTGGATCCATTTTAATTCCCTCCCACAGCAACTTTAAAAAAGACTTTAAAGATCAAAGCAGGATATTGTGGCTGGAACAAAAATATTACTTTCAAACAGGTTTACAATTCCATTTAACAACAACACCATAATCATCCCACTCTATTATATGTGAAACCCTGACAAGACATCATTATTAAATCATTCTTGTGAAATCACAAGTCCTTATTCTGCAAGTCACAAATGCTTCATTATTCAGCATATTTTGGCTGTTTTTATTTGGTGAAATAGTTTATGCTTTGATGCTTTGATTGATCATCCCTGAGCTGAGATGTCAGTAGTTACTTTAACTTTATGGTACTTTTACTTCCCTTGTTGCCTGTATTATACCAAAGGCAACTTTTTCAAGGCAACTTGTGTTTATGTGGAGCTGTAAAACGTCATCATTCATGGCCCAAGTACAGGCCAAATACCCATTTATAAGACTTGTGTTAAGGCAGCATCCATTTTGCCTTTAACAGCAGCAACCAAACCCACAACTGGAAATTATATTTTAAACAATAACTTAGCAGCAAACAACTATTTGCTATGCAAAGATAAAGCAGAGTAATTGGGTCCTGAGAAGAGAACAAAATATAGTCCTGAGCAGAGAATTGAGCCACATCCTCTGTGTGTCATATAATGGGAATTTCTCTGATCTTTGCTTTGGTATCCAGTTTGTACACATATGCATGTTAAATTGCTGACCCTCCCCATGTTTAAAGACACAGGGCCATCCACCATCCCAGTGCAGTATGCACTGAAGAAATCGTGTCATGTTTGGCCTAAAAAAGCCCCCGATAAAGAAAGAGAAATGAGACCACAGCACAAGCAGACGGGCCATGACTACTGGTTCAAATCCAGGTCAGTCGGTGCATCATCAAAACATCCATTAAGTTTTTACTGTGTTTACTGACTCATCAGTGTCTCTATTGCCCTGATCTGTGTACCTGGTCTCAGCGAATAAGTCCAAGGCCGATTTTGCAGTGAGACCACGGAGTCAGTACCTATAACCTATAAACCTATAACTATGCTAAAGGACTTAGAACTGGCTTTTCTATTCCATGATGCATAAGTACCCAGAGGGCTACCTAATGTTACACATCTGTTTTCATTAGTAACTGGCTGCAGTAGGCATGGAAATGTTAGCTAACTTGCAGTAATAGATTATGAATTTATTTGGCAAATGTTGCTTTTGCTATCTGGCTAACTGCCCACATTACTGTGCCAGCATTATTCTCCATAATGTTAAACATTCATGGGTAAATAATGACAATAAAAGTAAAAAAAAGGAAAAAGAATCTTGTTTACAAATCATTGATTAATAATTCAGCTCTCAAGAATTTCAGTGATCTGCGTCAGTTGGACTATGTGGTTGTGCTTTGATCACATTTGATTGAAAGTGGTAAGGCGTCCCATCAATTGTCTCAATGAGTCAAATATTGCTTTGGTTCATGAAAGTGTATGACATCATGTTTTTCTCACTTTGCCCCGCCCACTGCAGTTAAAAGAGCACTCGTGTGAAACAGACAAAACTGTTTCACTTTTTGTAGAAAGATTGTTTGTTCAGGTGCAATCATCACCTGCAGCAAGAAGCCGTTTGAGAAAAAAATGTTTTCAGGTCCTCAAAGAGTCCAAATATGTTGAAGAATGGTGTGGAATTGAAAATTTTCTCTGATGTTTGTAAGGACAAAATGTAAGGTCAGCCTCATCTCACCGAGACCTTTTGTGCCACTGATGTTTCTCTAGCATTTTAGGGATTAAATGATGAAATTTGAAAGTTAAAGTTAGGCCACAGAATATTTGCTGCTGCTACACACAGCTGTTTTAGCTGGTTCATTCTTTAACTTGCCTTTACTTGACTAGTCCCTCATCTGTGCAGATGATGCCACACTTGAAAGTCTAAAGAGGCAGTGTGGTGTAGGATCTAAAGACCTGAAAGGCTGAAATTCTTGTTCAACAGATATCAAGAGGGTACATTTCAGTGTAGACACTCTCTGCTTTTCCCTAAGACGTCATTATTTATCGCTGCAGAGCCTTCAGCTCTGTCTGATATCTGTAACCCCCAGAGAGAAGCCAGGAGCCAGGGGAGAAAGAGAAATTAGCATTTAAAAAAGAAAGAAAACAATTAATAATTGGCTCAAGCCTCCCACTCATGTGCGGCTACATGGTTGTGGAGACGTCAACTCACCTAACCCCCATCAGGGCCTTTGTGTAGGTGCGCTACACTGGCACCAGCTAAAAGTGAGGCAGCCAGAGATCCTCAGCTCTAACAGCTTGGCAGAGAAGTAATCGAGGCCTCTCTTGCACTCACCATCAGACAGCATTGAGAATGGAAGTGTGTGGGCGATTGGAGGAAGGCAAGGAGGCGGCTGAACTGCCGCTGGAGCTGAGATAACAAGGGAAATTAGCAACCTGAACGCAGCGTCTTTGAGAGTCAAATTAAATCTTGTTGAAAATGACTGGCATGATGACGCAACTGCATATCCAGATGTAATATGCACAATGCCAAATCTAAAGAAAATAACTATTTATAAAAATCTTAAATGTAGTTTGATTGAGCAGGTTAGGTGAGATCTGATAATTTAGTTGTTACGATCAGACAGACATTCAAACAGATTTTAGTGAAGGTTATTTCAAAGACACTAAGATTTATATTCAAACATCCAGATTCAACTTTGACCTACTGTACTTTTCGTCATAAATCCTGTGCATGATGGGATTGTAACTGACAGTATGGGTGCCTGCACTATTGGTTAAATCTTCAAATAAATTTGTTCAAAATGTACTTTTCCTTGTGACGTCTTAATGCGATGCAATATTTATGAGGAAGCTCTTACCTCAGCAGCATGTCATCAGATATACAGTGATTTTCTTACCAGACTGTTCATTTCATTATTTTGGAAGCATGTCTGAAGTCTGAAAAATAATCTTAATTTTGTTTTTGCTATTTCCTCTGCCTGTAATGTTCATTCTTTATTTGGATCCTCATTAGATTCCACAAAGTGGGCGTTCATTTAGCTGGTGTGAACAAAACAATATAAAATCACATATATATCACACAAGTAAAAGAAGAAAAGGCCAAGCCAAGCCAAAAAAAAAAAAAAAAAAAGATCTGAAGACAAGTGAAATAACTCTTTTCTTTGTGTTTAAAGATTGACAAGAGATATTATATTGAAGAGGAAAAGAAAATAATAAAATATAAAAAAGTAATCCTATCCCAACCCCTATAAATCTTACTCCTTAGATTGAGAACCACTGGTTTAGATAATCTGACTGAATTTACTTGCTCACAGAATTTCACATTTCTACCATCAGGCTTTGCTGTGCTGCCTTAAGTCGAACTAAGAAACTTCAGGCACTGTTTTAAAATGCTCTTTGATGTCAGTGGTTTCACTTACTGCATGTCTCCTCGGCCTCGTCAGAGCCATCAGGACACTCTGGCTCCCCGTCGCAGCGCCAGCGTCCTGGGACACACTGTCCGTTTAAACAGGCGAACTCTGCAGGGGCGCAGGTCTTCCTTGCTGCTCAGAGAGAGCGAGAAAAGCACAGATGTACAGAAGTACAGTGAGAAGAGAAAGTTAAAGACAGTGTGAGAGCATTGTCAGGCTGCAGTCAGGTTTAAGCTCTGTCATGACACTGGTCCCATTATCTGAATCCCACCAATCATCTCCCTCATCAGAAGAGATCAGGCTCCTCATCTCTCACATTATTTCTACGCAGCTCTCTCTGGTGCTCCCCTTCTCATGATATCCCTCACTAATTATCCACACCCCCTCAGCCTAATCTCCGCTTCAGGTTTTCCATCACACAGCAGTAAAATGGATGCTGATCGGCAAACATTGCCAGCTCAGGGAGGTTAAACCTTTTACCTTGCAAACCTGTTTACCACAGAGAGCTACAAGCCAGCCAGCGAGGCCACAGGCCAATAAACATGTCAAGTGTGCTGAGGATTGGAAATCAAAAACATGTCAGCAGAAGCCTTGTTTAAGTGATAAGATGAAACTTGAGTGTGATCAAAACTTTCACGCAGCAGCCCAGAGATTATCACGGTTGCTACCAAAATCTCTCCAACCTGCTGTGTTCAAAGAGGCATTTGACACAAACACACACAAACACACACCTGTCGCATCTAAGCTGCAAGCTCAGCCAGAGAGCCAGAAGCAGGCAGAGGTCAGAGCCATTAATTTTCCTCAGTCTGGTACTCCAGGGGGGGCGCGCAGTATAGTCTAATAAATCACTGGCTAAAAGGCCCACAGCTGGGCCCTCTGGTGTTGTTACACAGCCACAACTGTTCCTAAGCTGGCCCCATCTTGGCTCTGATGCTTCAAATTAGATGTAGCGTTTAGAGATTCGCAGGGTGCTTAAGCTTAGCTGAGGGGCTGTAAGAAGAGAGAGTAAGCTGAGTCTCTCTTTGCTGTGCTCAACTCACACTGCTAACTCCAACTCATTTCAAAGGCAGTAAAGTTCAGGGGTGTTCTCAGTTGGCTACCACACATATAGTTTTTCATTTCGTTTCACAGATGTAGGCTTGATTTCAAAAGTGGATAAAATGAAACCAGGAAACAAGACTATAAGTCAAACCTAGTATATGACTGGACTCTATATGGTCAGTGTGCAAAACTGAAGACGTGTTTGGAAACTGCTTCAGTTATATGGTCACTGGATCATTCATTTTTTCAATATTTTAAAAGCAGCTGAATTTCAGATGTCAACGTATGGTCCAATTTTGTATCCTGATCCAAGTACAAGAGGAATGATCATAAATGATTGTTTGATTATTAATGAGGTAACAGAGAAGCTACACATTATAGTACTTTCTCTTTTAATGATAAAGTCAATTGCAGGACTCTTCTTTTCCGTCACCAGTTAGTTGTGGCTTTCTCTCCCATGTATCATCACTGATGCATTTGGTAAGAGACATTCAATCTTTGAGTTGAGTTGTAGAGATGGTGCAGATGAACAGATACAAATTTTGGAACTTATTAGTGAAAACATACCAGTCTGTGTAGATCCAACCAATCAAACCAGCATCTGTACATTATAATTACAGTATAATTTTTCTCTGTTTCCAGCACTTGAAAATCTCAAAAATGTTGGCAGCCCACATCTGACCCCATAACAATATGGAGGCCATATAATGCCTTTTCAGAGCACTGTTTATTTTGATGATAACTTTCAATGATAATGGTTAACAGGTTTATCACCACCGCAAAGTCTTGTGTCAGTTGTCTTCCACTCATTAATTCTACTGTCCTGGCCTTTACTACCTGAATGAGCATCATGATGCTTTTGTAACCACAGACAACATCAGCTTAATAACAGCAGCTTGACAGTAAAGACTTGGCTGTTTAGAGATATTTTAACAGGAAACTGCAAACCATTAAATGTAGAGAGCACAAAAGTGGGATTATAAACAGTGAACAGGACATGTCCAGTCATAGACCTTTTTTATGCCAACCATCAATCTTTCTCTCATTCTTTGGCTCTCTTTCAAAATGCATTAAATCCTACTGAAATCTAATTCTCACATTTACAGTATGGGTCAAATAAAGATTTATCTGTTCTCTGGTCCTCTTACTGCAGTCTAGCAGGATACCCTGCCAACGAGAAGCACTCAGATTATAAACTACTTGTGTCTAATTCTAAATCTTGTCTAATTGCCCCATTCTCAATTACCTCCTGTGTCAGAGTAACAAAGTCACACCAATAACAGCTCATCTTGGCTTGTTGATGCTCTCAAAAGAACTTATGAAATATCTCACAGCGCCGCTCTAATAGGACGGGTGTTCCAGCGGTGGATGTGTTTTCACAGTTGGTGACTCTTGTTATATTTCACTTCAAAAATATAAATTAACATTCTTTCTTTCCTTCTCTGCAGAACATAATGAACTGACCCCATTAAACCAATGAGGCAAACACTCCCTCTCCTCCTTTTGTGCTGTCAAACATAGGTCACTCCCCTTTTTTTACTTTGTTTCCCTAAAACTCAGTCCCTTGTCAAAGTTTGTGACCATAGAAAAAAATAAACACATTTTTGATTGATGATGATAGGACAAAGGGGGACTGTGATCCTTTTAACCAACACCCCCCTCAAGTGTATAAACTTATTAGTGGTGCTCTCACATTAAGAGAAAAACAACAAAAACTGGTGTTTACTACAACACACACACACACACACACACACACACACACACGCGCACACACACACACACACACACACACACAAGAATATACATGCTCACATTTTGCATGCATATTTTCAAAACCCATTTATCACTCATGCAAGTAGGTGTGGCGGCAAACAAACAGACCCTGCGGGATGAGGTTTAAAGGCACAACACCTTCCTCAACAGAATAATGAGATTCATAAGATCTTCCCTACGAATCTGGAAAGATGATACAGTACATTCAAATTTTCATTCAGGGCCAAGTTCAACGCTTTAACTTCCCAAACAAACCCTCCATTCCCATACAGCCAAATCCCTACATGGGTATTAATATTGCGTTGATTAATCTGACTCCCATGAGATGAACAAAAGCAGAGATGAGGGCAGTGCTGAGAACATAAGGCAATATACAGTATGTGTGGATTAAGGCTGTGTTCAAGACTTTATTTGATCACATGATGAAGACCTTGAAAATTTCAGGTTGATCCATTAAGTAGCCTCTGCGGGTCCAGATGTGTCCACATTGTGCTTTCTCTGAGAGTTTGAGCTTTTTTTCTGAATCCAACTGAGCTCGCTACTCATTTCATTCAAGGTCTACAGGGGCCATGGTTCACTTGGCAATAATTACCCAGGCCATCTCATGCCATCTGCTTGGAATGATTTTCTGCTTTAATTAGGAGAGTTTTTGAAATGTTAGGCTTCTATGTGAGGGGTGGTGGCCGAAAGGGAAATCGACAGAAGAAGGAAAAGAAGGTTAGATAGAAAGTGGAGAAATAACAGAAGTGAGTTATAGGAGCAGAGATGGAGAATGACATACACAGTAATAATGCTTTATGGAATTGTAATGGGAGGTGTGATACTGAAGAAAAACAAGGTATTACAAGGTATATTACTCTACTGTATATGGAGGGGCTATCACTTACTGAATATTAAACTTTTCGTCATGCACTGCACACATGTCAACCCACTCACTTGCACACACACACGCACGCACATACAGTGTCCACACATTGCCTTTTTGTGTTAGAGATTTTTAAACAGCTCTGGTGCATCTGAGAAAAATATCAGATAGCAGAAAAAAACAATAGCAATGGTGATTCAGTGTTTTTTATTGTGTGTGTGTGTGTGTGTGTGTGTGTGTGTGTGTGTGTGTGTGTGTTTGTCTGTGTGTGTGTGTGTGTGTGTGTGTGTGTGTGTGTGTGTGTGTGTGTGTAAGTCGCTACAAATGGGATGTGACACACACAGAATGAGGGCCCTGCACAAGGGAGTTCACCCAGCCATGTTATGTCTCCTGGAGAAGGTACAGTGGAAAGGAGCTCCACGCTCCGACAACCCCACCTGGAGCCTTCTCCTCTGGGGCCAATGTCAGCATTTCACTGCATCTACTCCTTTTCATCTTTCTTAAACACAATTCACATGGATGTGCTTTGCAGATCTATATGTGCTCTGAGTGTGGGGTTACATTAGTTTGATGTAAAGCTTTATATGATAATCAGATGAGAGCAGTCAGTGTGACTCACTGCTTTTGTCTGCAGCTTTAGGTGCGCCAGGGTGAAAAAGCTACACTGAAATCTGTCTTAACATTTTTGACTAAGATAGCTACATGGCTCATGGACATCAGACTGTCTGCTGGTCGGTTGGTTTGACTAACCAACCATTTTGTATTCCATTTTAATAATATTGTCACATCACATGGAGATATAGAGCTCTCTTTTTGCGACCAGTTTTAGTTATCATTTATTTTAGAGATGCATGTTGAAAATATGACAGGTTCAAGGTTCCTTGGCCATCTTGAAGAAGCAGCCAGTAAGGTGTGTGAATCAGAGCAATTCAAAACATTCAAAACACTGTTGCTTTTGCTTTAATTCAACGCAAATTCATATAAATCCATAGTTTTAAGCTTGTTGATTGGATGTTTCTTACCAAAATGCACCTAGTGAGTCATAATTAACATAATTAAGTCTCCCTCGAATGTACAGAGCCTTGTAATATTAAGCTTTTATTAAAGAACCAGACAAATTTGTTTCATCCTGATGCTTCTGCCAGGGGAGTTTGATGCCCATTCAATTCATAGAAGTGTCGTGAGTCATCCATAGGTGTCATCTGTGCTGGGGACATTTCCCCACTTTTTGAAATGGGTGATTTTGTCCCCATTGCTCTTTAAAAGCATAATTTGCTCAAAATGCTCTGAAAAATAGCTTGCACCAATAGCTAACAAATGAGAACATTTAATTCAATTTAAATACAGACTATTAGTCCTTTAGGTGTTTCTATTTTGTTTCTTATTTTAGGGCAGAGATATTGGATGCTGTTGTCACTGGGCTGACTGACATGCACTGGTGCTTTCTACAGTAGATATGATATTGGCACTGTTCGATTGACATGGTGTTACAGCTGTGGATGTGATACACTGCATATAGATGAGTGTTCCTTGTTGTTTGCTGCATATTTTAATAATTGTTGACTCTATCGTAGAATTTTTTTCCTGCCTTAATTATTTACTCCTGACCTCATACCACCATTACATTTAATAAAATCACATATGAGGACCATTTAAAAATGTTTTTTCATCTGAGCTCTTATGTCTCTTTTCAACACAAAGTGACCTTGGAGTCAAGTAACACTGCTTTTAGCAAAAATAAATGGTAACTTTGTTTCTGGAAACAGCAGCATCAAAAGTAGCTCTACAGCTCTATATCTGCAAAACTAAGAGGTTAACTGCTAATTAGCAAATGTTAAACATATTAACAAGCTAAACTGAGATGGTGAAGATGATAAACAATATACCTACCAAATGTCAGTATCATGTTTGGAGGCTGAAATTAGCATTTAGTGCAGAGCCTCGGGGCACAAGCACAGCCTCAGCATAGCTCAGGGTGACAAGAATAGTTTGGTAGTAAATACTCATACTGGTCAAAGCTTAGAGTTTGTGTTTGTGTGTGTGTGTGTTTGTGTGTGTGTGTTTGTGTGTGTGTGTGTGTGTGTGTGTGTGTGTGTGTGTGTGTGTGTGTGTGTGTGTGTGTGTGTGTGTGTGTGTGTGTGTGTGTGTGAATATATTTGTATGAGGTTACTGAGTGAACACTATGATGCACTGAGTTTCCTCCATCATGCAGTGATCTTCAATAGCAGCAGACAGCCTTTAGTCAGCCAGACATTCACACACACACACACACACACACACACACACACACACACACACACACACACACACACACACACTAACTAAACTTTCTTTTTTTAACCATGAGGGATATTAATGACAGCACTCTCCATTTGGAGGCCAGGGGAAGCTTAATAGGTAATGCAGTGATAAGCACGTTCTCCTGGGCATCAGAAGACAAATGGCCTCATTAGCTCAGAGTAAAGTAGAGGAGAGTTGTCGAAGCAGGAAACATAATGTATCCTGTTGGCTTAAACTGACATGCAAATGACTTAACCTTCCAAAATTAATGGGATATCATGGTAACACACAAAATGCAGCATGGCATCAACAAGGCTTCGGACCGGCTGGTCTTGAAATTGCATTTGCAAATGATCATAGAATTTAATTAGACTCGTTTGAGTGTTGAGGTTTTCCAGATGCACAAGCAAGAATTTATTATTTATAATATAATAATTCTAATATTTCTAATGTGACTATGCTGTTGTATACCAATAAGGTCCACGTAGTTGAAGTAAGAGATCGGTAAATATCTCCGCCTGTTGATTCCCTTAACTGTATTTTATCTGTCTATAGAGAACGTCGGAAGGTGTTATGTTCTGTCATTCAGGCCTGTGTGGAGAGCAGTGAGTCACTGGAACCAACAGGAAGACAAAAAGCCACATGGGACTGAACTCTAACTCAGCACTGGTTGATGGAGTATTGATCTGGAAACACAGAGCTACAGAGTAGTGGCATCTACAGATTAAATGTCAGTCTCTTGCTCTCTCTCCCACTGTCCTGCTATACCTTTTTGCCCTCTTGAACAAACTGAGCAAATCAAATGTTAAAAATAAAGCTAAAGATTGCTTACCCTCCCATGGTAAAATCAATTTGGGTTGCAAACTTATTCACACATAATTGTCTCTCCTACCATGGCCAACTCTTATTTGATGGTTGGTTTTTCCTTATCCAACCAGAGGGTGATTTATGGCTACACAGATAAAACTGACTAAACTTGAGTCCGATATAGGCTAAAAGATATTAGTTTCATATGATTTGATTTGTGTCACAGCTATGAAACAACAGATTAACCGTGGGAAGAGACAGGAAACAGAACACAAAATGATGTTGGTGGAAATTGAAGTAAGAAAAATCACAAAATGAGTCAATACTGTAGATTGACATAATTGGATGCAGATAAAACTAAATTTTGATTTAAAAAGTGATTTCATCTGAAATCTACACAATGGATTATATTTTCTTAGGACAGGTCATCACCATTAATCATATTTTGTTCTTCTTTCATTTGTTATATCTGTGTAAAATAATTGTTCTTGTGGTTGCAAGCTCTCTTACCTTAACTGCCCTGTGGGATGAATTAAGTGGTGTATTTTGAACAGAATTTAATTGAAATGCATCACTGATAAATCAGTTATATCCTTACTCCACTACCTGTTTTTACTTTTTTCATTAGTTCATAATTAATATCATTAAATCAACGATAAGCACTGAAGCCTGCTATCAGATCTGTGTTACAGTACATTTAGGATGCCAGAGTTAATGGAGGCGACTTGGTGCTTCTCACTCCCCAGTGTCTCTTCTGACCTTGTGATCAAAGACACGGTGCTAATTATAGCCCTCAGCCTGTTAAAACACATATTTTGTCTCACCCTGTCAGGTCACATTGGCACCAACACCTCCTGACCACGGAGGAGACTAGACAGCCTCAGCTAGCCATGCCTTTGAGGCCACCTGAGAGTAATTTAAACTGAAGATGGTTAGGTTCAGCTTGGATAAACCCAAAGAAATTTACTTCAATGCCTGACGTATGACAGAGCACTACCAGACAGAGGTACAGGTGGTTGTTCACCAAGCCTGTGAGAAGGCAACAGGACGCTGCTGAGTGACATCGACGTTCAGAACAAGTCTTGATTTATCAAGCTGTTTTCAAGCTGCGATGGATTTTTTTTATTCATGCTTCATGTGACGACCCACTTCCTTTCGCTCTGCATGTTGATATGGAGCACGCATGGGGGAGGACCAAAACACACAAAGATATACAAACAGAAACACACGCGCAAACACACACACATACAAAAGATGCACATACCACAGAGCAGTGAAATCAAACTGACAAACTGCTGAAATAACACATACATCACTGTTTACAAGAAAAGCTTGCCTCACACACACACACACTCACATACACACCCCTGCCCTTCACTGCATGATGCCTTCTCCATGTGTCTGACCTTCTGCTACACTCCCTTTTTCCTGTGCTTGCTGGTTTAGAGAAGCAAAATATGTTCGAACTACAGCCATATGTCAACATTTCTATTCTACAGCCTGGCAGCGACACTGCAACACAGTGTACTATTACACAAAGTAGGGGATGAGCCAAAGCTTCAGAGGCCTCTGCATGTACCAAGCTGAGCACTCTCTTTAAATTAAGTTTGGTCAAGTGTGGAGAGGAGATGCGAATGACTGATAAACATTTCATCATTCTGGACATGTAGCATTTTTTTCCCATACGTCCCAGGTGAGTTGAGTGTATTATCAGCTCCTGAACAAAGAAAACTCTACTGTAAACCCAGGCAAAGTATACATGCAGTATGGTGAAAGTGTGACTTCAGATTAAACAGAAACAACAGACATGAATGGAGGTAAGAGATCAATGCAACACAGAGGAGGAAGCAAATCCTTGTTGAGCTCAATGACTTGTTTAGTTGAAAGGTTTCAGACATCTTGAAGGTCCCTGTGACTCATGACAGGCTATTGAACAAGTGAAATGTAAATGTAGTCAGATAATGAACTGACCTACATTAGAAAACAATGCTTACAAGTTGTATTCCAACACAGCACAATACAGTCAGAGAAAGATGGCATGTGACATGCATTAAAGGTCCTATTTTGCATAGAATGAGATTTTTTCCATGTTTCCAAGTATCAAAACACAAAAACTCGTGAATCAGTTTGGTTCAGGAAAAGATTGTGATTTCCATCAAAATAAGTATTTCCTCAACACAATAATAACAATGCGGTTAACTTCATTCTAACAGCCATGGATAATAGAAACATAAACCTCTAATTTCACTCAAATATCAAACACTGTCCTGCAACATATTCCTGTGTTTTTTTCACCCATCCCCCCATCCCAACCTTTATCTAACTATCAGTCATAATAACCCTCTGCAACCAATGGATTCATTTTTGAATCGCTTTGAAAAGAATCAGCCAATCAGAAGAAGTCTCTCATTGACCTGTTGTTATTTCAGGCTTCAGAAAGAAGTCTGAAAGATGAGATGTAAAACTACAATGAGATGCTTTTTGGCACTTAAAACCACAAATATATCTTCTTGTAGGTTTTAAAACTTCAAATACAACACTGGAAAAGTGTAAAATATTAAAGGAGCTTTAAGGAGCTGGACTATTTGCAAGTATTCCTATCAACAAGGACGCATCAGGTTCATAAGCAAAGATTGAGGTGTGGAAGATATTACCTATTTATACCACATCTATGAATATATAAAAACAGAATATGAGAATAGACATGAGAATAAAAAGAGAAAAGTGGTTCAGATAATACAAGCACATTTCAGAATGTACTGTACCTGCTTTACAGCACACATATGTTATTTCTAAAGCAGCATCAGTGATGCAATGTAGCTGTAATGTCATCCAATCCTATGTAATTACCACTTCCGCTGGAAAGTCTAACCTAGATTCAGCCAGGAATTTCACATCTCATTATGGAGTTAAAACAATTGTTTTACAAGTGGTTACACTGTTATATTTGGTGGTACAAGTTCTGCTCTCTGGGGTGTTTCCAGCATTGTGCTAATGATTCAGTGGGGACCCCAATCAAACCCTGGGGCTGTCAGATCAGAGCCCAGCAGACATTTATTACTGAGGTACGGAAGCAAGAAATGCCTCCAAAAATAGATGACATCAACCTGACAGAAGAAAGGTGTGATGGCAGACGGAGCAAACTGAATAATCAATCTGCAGCAGAACAGCAGGTATGAACTGCAGGGATACACCTTACATGAACCATCCAGCATCATGCATTGAAAGGGATTCGTGTTTAGCTAAGAATTAGCTGAGGTGGTGCCAATGCTCTGCCTGACTAGGCCAGTGTTTCTGTGATTTTTCTCTGCGAGGACAGTAGTGCCTTCAGAAATAGGAGCAGCTGTAATGAAGAGCCAAGCAATTAGTGGCCATTTCATTGGGAAACCAGTGCTTGGAGTGAAATAAAGCACTTTGGCGAAGTAATCTAATTAAGGTGGGCAGTGACGGAAGCACCCGAGGTTTTAACAGCAGGTGTTTGCAGGAGCCAGTCCCCTCTGCTGTTTCTAAATCATAGACAAGGGTCAGATAGTGTGCACGTCTCCACAGCTGGAGCCAGGGAATGTGCCCTCACATCCTACTTTATCAAAAAAGAGCAGGAAATCAGGAAACTTCCTATTAAAACTAATCCTGTTAAACAGATGGATGGGCCTCTTGTGGTAAGATAAAATGTTGAAGGCTTACTTTGATCAAGGGCTTAACCTCTAAAAAGGAATCACAAAATAAAAGTAAAATTCAAAAGTAAAATTCAAAAGCAATTAAAAGCACAGTTGAAGGAAATGTTGCATATAATTGCAGTTTTGTTTAATAATTGTTAAATAAATGTAATAAAGCGCACATCTGTGGCTGGACAACTTCCAGCTGAAGTGACATCCAAATAAAAGGAGACAAGCTGGTTGGTGCTGTCTGTCACCTGCCCAATAGCTTTCGGTAATAAAGTCTCCCTGGTCTAGAAAACACAGAGACACACAGTTTGAGGACGGGTCCCTGAGCCAAACAGCTGACACATTCACCACTGCCCTCCTGAACCTCTCCTGCACGCTTCAGTGAAAATGACGCCAAATCTACATAGCAGCACAGATGCTCTTTCCTCCTGGCCTCAGACACCACAGTCTGTAGCCCAGACTTCAAACCAAATCCTGGTGAACATACCATATATATTCTGCACATGTTGCATCCTTCTGCTTTATGTTGTGCTGTGTGTTTTTCAGTCCTGAGGTCTTGTATTTCTCATTGCAGTCACAGCGGTCTACCCAGACCTTTTCCTCAGAGATGTATTGATCAGACTCCCTGTTTTTAACCTTTAATGATTCGGGGAAGCTTGACAGCACACACATAATCTCTCTCTGCAATGACTTGTTTCACATTTAAACTGTTTTTGCCACTTTATACCTGCAGCTATTCTGCAAAAGTTCAATCTTTTAGTAGCACAGCAGGGGGTTCAGAAGTTTGCTTAAGGCTTATACTCAAATATATTATATGGCATTTCACTTTTTCAAAATTAGTTCAAAGCTCCAACATCTGAGGACCACATCTTTAACATCTAGACTATTGCTACACATATACTTCAGTATTATTTTTTTAATTTACTATGGACAGAGATTAAATCCTACACTAAAAAGATAGTTCAGAAATTAAAGTAGTTAAGTGTACATTCATGTATATGTGGGTATAGGCATTTAGTTCAAAAGGCTGACCTCAAAACATCCTGTCTTTAGGATCATAAATAGCATCTGAAGTGAGCCTATATACTAAAGCACACACTTCAAACTTTCTATTCAGTTGTATCCAACCTCACAACATCAATAAAAACACAAAAAACTGCTTTCAATTCTCTTTTCCAGCAGGTATAACTTAGAAATTAAGAGTCTGTGCTGTTGAGTATTTGAATGAATGGAAATTAAGGAGGAGAATCCCAAAGTGATTTTCCCTTCACTTGGGCAATCTCATCTCAGTTTCAATCTAGCTGCACACAGGAGACATGCTTCTTAACAATCATTACCCATCTGTCAAAAGTAATTATAACTCCAGGACCAAATGCCACCACTCACCATGGACCTAACTGATACAATCTACAAAGGCTGCAGCAATGACAGAACTGGTGGGGCTATTACTTTGAGATGAGTGTGTGATGGGAGTATTTGGCCCCTTTTAAATTTAACTTCTTCAAACCAATAGCTAACAAATAAAATAGCGTCTATAGAGTCTAGAACCGTGCTGCACAGATCTAGGAGGTCATTAGGTGTCATGTCTTGCTAGCATGCCCATGACAATACTTAGATCCATTGTTGCTACAGCCGAGGTAGTGTTTACCATTTTCATCACTGTGGTTTAGCATGGTAGCATGCTAACATTTGCTGATTACCAAATTTAATTGGCATTTATTTCATAGCAACCCATCCAACTAAAACTAATAAACAATGTCATGTCAAAGGTTATGTCAATTTCGTGGTAGCACTAAAGAGGAAAAGTCAGGAGGACATAGAGCTAAATAGAAATGATTCTGGTGCGATGTTAAAATGTTGAGAAGCTTTAAATGTATTTACTTAAATGTAACTAGGTCAGCCAGCAATCTGTGGAAATAGCCACTAACAGAGTGTTTTTTGTAAGTCAATTACTATTATTTTGTGTTTTTAACATTACCTTTATCACCACCACCATTTGGACTACAGACAGACAAATCTCTTCGAAAATTGTCTTTCCTGTAGCGCTGTCCAATATGACTGGGATAAGACTAAGTTATGGACATCGAGGAGATTATATGGTTGGCGAGTGGGCAATACAAGGGTGAGTAGAAACACAAATCGATAGCATGGTACTAGGAAGACCACGGCAAACATAATCAAGATTGTAATCCTTCTTATAAAGACATGCTGCTAAGGGAAAAGGAAAGTAGAAAATAAAACTATGAAACACAAGAGTAAATGAGGCCATTTCTCGATCCATAACAAGAAGTATTTGTCATGGATATTTAGGTCTCTGCACTCACATTTCTCTGCATTCAAATTGCTAATCTTAGACTAGGCCTATATAAATTAATCTATAAGTGCCTGCAGGCAACCCTAAGTATGTAATTACATTTCTGTTTCTGAACACAACACAGAAAATAAGATAGTTGGTAAAAGCCTTCAGAAAGGTTTATGCCTGGTCTCATTACTTTGGAGTAGTCTTCCATTATTCCTCTTGAGCTTACAATAGGTCTGAATTTAAGAATAAATGCTCAAAAGTGCCTTGCCACTCTAAGTCACGGAGAGCCAAATGCATTAAGAGAGCCTACAGCACAGTCACTCCTGTGTATGAAAATGTGTGCCACAATGGATTATAGTGTCTGTCTACAAACCGAGGGACTGTAATGGGAATTGGGAGATTAGCCTTTTACCCTGCAAAGAGAATTAGCCACATTTCTCTCGTTTCTCCATATCTCCTTCCCGCTCTCTTTTTTCCATGCAAAAATCTAACCCCGGTAACATGAAACACAATGACCCTCACTGGCCTGAAGACTAAGGCATTCAAATTGCTGTGAAAAGGCACTGAGAGCAGGATTTCACATTTCCCACTGCAGACAAAAATTAGCATAAGTGTAATACTGCCCGAGGTTAAACTTCTTGTTCTAGAAAATCTGCCCCTAGTAACAAGAGAGCGTAATTAAGACACACTCAGATTTTAGTCCCAGCTGCTGTTTGCCTTTGAACACAACCCCACAGTTACATGCAAATACTCCACACTTGCATGAACATTCACCCACTTCTGCATGTGTTTCTCTGCGTTTAAGGCTTCAAACTTGGTCTGTTTTTTGTTATAATTCTTCTCACCCACAAACACAAGCAGCACACTGGAGACAGACAGGAGGGACAAAGAGAGCTATTGATTGACTCTGTGAGGGTTGATATCCTTTAGTGTGGGCCCAGCAAATACACACTTTAAAAGGTAACCAATCAAAGAGTCCAGCAGCCACCCACCACAGAAACAGATTACTTGGGCCATGACTAAAGGCTTCCCTCTCACCACCAAAGCAGCTGAACATTAGCAAAGTAGCACAATGCAGCTACTGTACAGGGTGGGCACATCATCAAGATGTGTAATGCTTTAGATTAATGCTGTATATGAGTGGATTGAATACATCCTGACCTGAGGGTCAGAGGGGGATGCCAGGTCTGGTTTGCTACCAAGCACACAGAAAATTAGTACTGAATACTACATGTAGTTCCATCTCTTTTTGCAGTGTGAGACAATATATATGTGCGTCTGTTGCTTATGGTATCAGTATGAACGAATGGTCTGCATCTCCAAGTGAGTGTCTCAAGGTTACACAGCAACTGGGCTCTTTTACTGCAGTTTCTTTCATGCATGTAAAGCTCAGATGGCTCCATTAAAAGCATGGTACATTTGTTATGCATTGGAGATGTAGCATTTTCAGTTGGCCTCACTTCAACTAACGGGAAAAAAGTTAATCGGTTCATTGGCTGTTTTCATAATAGCTTGCTGAAGTCTTAATGCACTGAGGTATATTGGGGCCACATTTCTCTACATTCCTCAGGACCAAACTGTCACAACACAAAGCTGATTATACACAGCGCTGGGTTGACTGATCAAGCAGACCTCTTCCGAACCATCAACTGAAAAAGTTACAGAAAGGCAAGATGGCGTTGGCAGCACAACGCTGCCATTGAACTCAGAGTTTGGAGACTTGTGTGAAAGCACATTTAAGGATACACGCTTTCAAAACGGTGTTTAAGACAGAAATGTTTTCTGTCCAGACGAGCGTTTTAGCTTTGTATCAGAAATAATCTCTATCCATGAAAACACATATCAAATGACCATTCACATACAACGTTCATCCTTTAAAAAGGGGTTAGATTTTCTGCTCTGCAGTTGGTTGCTTAGCTGCAGAAAATACAACCAGTGAGGAACAGAAATCACTCAAGCAGAAACCAGAGATTGCTTTTCTTGGACTAAGGACGAGGTGGAAGTGTTTGTCATTAACATATGTGGTATATGACAGACATGGTGGCAGTAAACGCAGACTGGGAATTGTGATGGGAACCTGAAAAATCAGAGAAGTGTACGTTGTTACTGACAAGACGCAATCATGAATTGAACATGGGTGTCTGTGCCATTGTTTAAGTTCAGTTCGGTTTCCAAACTAAAACAGTCTCCATTTTAGGGGCTTGAAAACTCTGCAGTAGCATGGATGCATTAGTGTGGATGTAATAGGTGTATGTAGGAGTATGTCTACACCTCAATGATTCCGTGTTAACAGGTATTAATGCTTTTAACACATTTGTTAACAGTTCATTTATTTACAAAGCTATTTCTATGAGCTTCAAAATGCAAAAGCAGCTCTCAGTTGCATGAGACAATTTAATAAAGGTTTTTCTGGGGCATTTTTGCTGCTATTTCTACCCAATAACAATATATGTTGTGTCAAGATTATAAGTAGGCCGTAGCACTGTATGCAAAAGTGAAGATTCTGCTGTGTGGATACAAAGAAGCAACAAATCAAATAACAAATTAAGGGATACAGTACAGACAATGATTTTAGAGTAGGGTCAGGAGTCAATATTGACTGGATAGATAGATGCAACCACACCTGTATAGAATAAAATGTTGTATAATAAATAATATTAAAGTAGTTTAATAACTCTGCAACAAATAATATCTTTGTGAAACTCTTGGATTGAACTGTGGCACATTGAATTCAAATATATAGTCTGTGTTGTTTCACATGTCAATAAGGAAAGCCCGCCTTGCCACAGCTTTGACTGATAAATTCAGAAAATGTACTTCAAACAGTGTTGTAAGTAGAGCAGGAGAGCTGCACATATGCCAGCTGTTCCCAGCAGTCTGGCTGTCTGATGGGACAAACAGATGTTCTGCAATGACTTGGAGTTTCCTGTAAAGACACTCTGCTTGTCTTCATTCAAGTTGCTATTGGTTTTGATGTTATCCCTCTAACTCTGTCCGGTGCATACATGTTAACACCCAGTTTGTGCCGCATGCGAGAGAAAACACACCCTGAACTTTGACCTTTCTGAGGGAGAGACTGCAAGTGATTTTAAATGGGCCGTCAGTCATATCCCACACATTTTGTGCGTTCTGCATCACAACTATAACAAAGCTAAACAGCCACTCTAAAATCAATGACACTGCAGCACTCTTCAGCCCTGGCCCCACCCCCCACCCCACTACACAACACTCGCCTCAACACTCCCTCTTTTTTCTCTCTTTTTATTTTTCTCCTCCCTCCATCGCTCTTGTTCATCTTTCTCTGGTGATCCATGTCACAAGAGATTACATCATTTCTCATGACATAGACATAAACCAATAAAACAGTGCACGTTGTGTATGTGTGTATTTCTATCTGTCTTTCAGTGTGCAGCCTACAATATGCATGTGACTCTGTGTGCATGTGTCTGTGCACATACATATTTGTGTGTGACCAGTGGCTATGCATTTAAAACATATCTATCTCTAGGCAGAGCTTAGCTGCTGAGCTTTGATCATAATACGCCTCCCCAAAGCACATGAGGTCAGGCCCAACTCAAGAAACAAGCTGTAGCTAACACTTCCCACTACTCTGCTTTCTACCGGCAATACTCTTCCAAGAAAACTTTTGCTGAAGTACTGCACCACAACTTTGATGTTAACACAGCAGGGTGAGTGAATAAGTATTAAACTCTTATGCTCTATGATTTAACTGAAAATTGACCTTTCTAATGTGAGACCTACTTTTTTCCTTAAGGGGTGAGGAAATCTATTGAAAACTCCATATTACGCTGTATTTCAATTTTTTGATGTTCATGTTCTACATTATAAATCATGACAAAACTAAGTATACTTTGATAAATTAAACCATTTTCGTTCCCCTCTAGTTCATACACTACACACTATGATCACTTTAAAGAAAACTGTTTTAAAATATGAATTGTACAAGAGCATGAAAGAATAAAAGAATAAAAGTGAAATAATACATTGATGTAAAACAGGCCTGCAGAGAGCTGCTCTGCAGAAAAGCTCTGCACACAGCTGAAGAATTGTCTCAGTGTGTTATGTTATATTCCTCCAGTCAAAAGGTGTCACATATTTCATTGTGTAGATTTGCACTGAGCAGAGTGTGAAGCATCAGGAGTCTTTAGTCTAGACTTTTAATCAGCACATGTAAAACTGATCATCCATTATCTGGAAGGCTGGTTTTTGTGGGTACATAATTTGATATTCCCTGTCTAGCTGGATTCAAGACGTCTCCCACTTAAAACTCCATAGCTGGGTAAATGAGTTTAAGCCCAACTCGTATTTGCTATCACTGTTCAAGTAATGCAGTGTTTGACACTATTATATCCCCATTTAACTTAGGTTTAGCTCATAAATTCTCCATTTGTTCCTCAAAAGGAAAGAGAAGCTTGTTTTGCTTTACTACCACAATAACTAAAAGCCTGGTGAACATTCAGATCCCCATTAAGCTCCATAATGACCACCAGAGCAAAGGAAAACAAAGACATACAGAATGATTGTTGAGCATAATTAGTGTATATGTCTTTTCCATCATTTTCTCACAATCACACAGGAATGGGCAGCAGCAGACAGACTCAGGGCGCTCACTGCAGTCATAACACGTTATTATGAAAATCTGATTTAATCAGGGTTTTCGCAAAATTACACCGATGTCATGTCAAAATTAGGCCTTTTGTGTTCGGCTTGATTAGGCCATAAATAAGAGTGGGTGATATGTCAAAATGAATACTACCACATTATCACAGTATTATCTAGCATTGATACAGCATTGATACAGTCTGTTAATGATATTTAGTGTCTCTTGTGAGCAGTGGGAAACCTCAGAGCCTTCAGAGGAAGCAGAGAAGGGCCAAACATATCAGCATTTCAAATGTTATATTTAGTCTCCTTCATTTAATAACTATTCTCTTCTAATTCGTTTTGCCTGAGGAAAGGGTCACTGTCCCAAAACTATGAAAATAGTTGAGTCCAATCAGGTTTTTCTTTTTGTTGTTGTTGCCTACTCACTTACTGGTAAAGACTTGATAACTGGGACAGAAGGCCTGTAGACCCCATAGCCACATGTGTTTGTTACAAAAGTGGCAGGTCAATTAACCAATTACAATTTAATTTATAGTGGTTGGACCTAAATATCGTTCCCTTAGGCCTTCCCAAAGGCTCAAGGCCAGAGCTATCTCACAGGGTTTACCTTTTTCTGTCCTCTGGTTTAAGATCATCAACTTCGACAGTCACCAAAACAGCAGTAACAGCATAGTGTGTAACAGCAAAGTTACACACTATGCCAAGTCTGCCATGGACAATATTCACAATTAAGGGTAAATCTGAATTAATTCTACTTTTGTAGTCATGGTCAGAAAACAAACTGTGGAGAATCTATCAGCGCTAACATTGTGTAGCATGTCAATATTGACCAAGGATTAAGCATTTATGTCTTTATGCATGTTCTTATGCTGTTCTACACAAGCTTTTGAACTTGTCATCAGTGACCAAGATGAATACACTGAGCCACTAGCTTCAGTAGTCCGATAAAACTGATCTTTTCACTTCCCCTCCTGGTTTCCGAGGCTCCATGTGAGAAGCCTCACTCGGCTTCTGTGTATTTACAAAACTTATTGAGTGCAACTGACTCTCAGCAGAAGGTGTAACCATGGTGTTTCTGGTTTGACAGCCCTGTTCAGGAAGTACAGGTGACAGACCTGTTTAAAGATGTACCAGCAGGGAAGAGAATCAGTGTGTTCACAATACTCAAGGTCCACCACTGCTCTTTAGTATTCAAGCATGTCATACTGTACCATCATAATAACTTCATATGGGGATTTTACAAAATGGTACCATGATGTGATGTGCATGCATGTGATTTTGTTTTTATTTCTTAAAGATTCAATGATTAATCAAGGAAATAAAATAACTAATGGTAGCAGCACCAAGGAGTAAGGTTATATAGGGGAATGATAATAAAGAGTTATTGAATCACTTTGCTGTAACAGTATCTAGTTGCTGTGTTCCTCTGTGGCTCTTTGAAAGGAAGACCTTGGCCAGAGTTAATCTCTAACCAGGAACAATGGGCCTGATGGCTGCATGGGCGGAGGAGAAATGTCGGCAGGTGGAATGATTTCATGGCAGTGACGGCCTGCATGAAAAGCTTTTACATCGTGATGATGGCGATGGAATGAGTCAGTGTATGTCTGGGCAAGAGGAGGCAAATGCTGCTGCTTGTGTGAGTGAAGCTGACGCTTATAGTTCATCCAGCTGCACTGAATCATCAATAAAAAAGAAAGAGACTGAGGGCTTTGGCTGCTGTGTCAGAACCATTTGCTCATCGTTTCAGTTCACAACCATGTGCATGTGTACTCATCCACAAACAGATAAATGAAAATAAAGTGAGAGTCACAACCACACTCGGCCAGTCCCAGCATCCTCAGAGCTGTCAGCAAAAACTCACAAGCACGCCTGTTGAGTCAAATAAAGTGGCATTTTTCCACAAAAATTATTCACAAGTTGCAAAGGGCCACAGTTCTTGGAATGCCTGCAAACACACTCCCTTGTGGGCCTGTTTTTTTTTCTGACAGTGATTGTGGATGAAAGGGACTGTCTGCCTGGATGCCTGTGGCCCTAAGGTCTGGGTTCACAGAGCAGGCAGCCATTCTCAAACATCCAGCATGTGTCTTATTGATTTTCAAGCTAACCTGGGTTCATTTCACTGCTACTACTGAATCACTGTTACAAAAGCTACAGCCATTTGTAGCAGCATCACTTTATCTGTAAACTGAAGGGTGGGATTTCAAAATTAACTCAGCTCTGTGAAACCAACAAGGTTTCACAAAATGCAGAAACAGGACGCCCCAGTTCTTCAAACTTTACAGCAATTGTCAGTCGTCGGAAATTAACAAATTAACTACTGGATGCCTGCAACCTTTTCTACATGTTTTAAGCACCTCGTTAGACTATTGAGGGGATGCATTTGTATCGTTAATGAACAACCAGGGAAACTAAATATGCAAGAAAGGCAGATAAAATGGAAATATGAGTGATCTATGTATCAGGCGTGTCACGTCGTGACGCATGGGAAATAAAATGGTGCGTTTAAAATGTTTGTTTAATTTTTTTTAAAACATTATTCAAATTTTAAAAAATAATAATAAAATAATCCACTTGAAAAAGAATCCAGTGTTGAAACTGCACAGTATACTATTGTTTTAATACCATGGCAGCATTCAAATGATTCAACTGAACTGAAACAGCATTTTTCATGAGGCAAGACAGTGTCTCCAGAGAAATATCTGCTTTTTACCATTTGAAATGAGCAGAGACCTCTGAGAAGGGTAATGTTTAAAATGGTGGAAACAAATACTTTCTTTTGGGTGCTGAGCACTAAAAGTTAGGTGGTATAGGGGATAAATACATGTTGAATAAGGGCAAGAGGAGTGTTGTTTTATACCCACATATTAATCCCTCCCCCTTCCCCCCCTCTCTCGCTCTCTCCTTCATCCTCTCTCTGTCTCTCAGCATGTCTGCATAGCAGCATGCACTAATCTGAGATAAAGACTTCTTAATGATCACTTTGGGCTAGGTGGCTTTGAGACATGCAGACACAGGCCAGTAGGGCCAGCGACCAAGCAAATATATACAATCACACACAACACGCACCATGCAGCAATGGCTTTGAAGTGTTCCTTCACTTGATGCCAGAAAATGTAAAGAGCAGAGCATGCTGGGAGAAAATGTCCAGTCAGTGTCTGGCTGTCAGGAGAAGGATTAATATGTATTAACTTATTGAAAAAGGACCACAGTATTTACAAATACTGCTTAATGAATAAAAGTATCTGCATTTCATCACATTGTTACTTACTGAAATTAAACTTATTTAAACTTAATTAGGTCAATACCGCAATGTGCCCACTCAAATGTCAAATGTTGTGTATCGAATGGTAAATGCAGGGCTATGAGGTTTTTACTCCACAGGGTTAAAGATCAGAAAATGTTTTTTGTTCCTTTTTAAAAAAAAATGTGAAAAGCAGCAGCTAAGTCATCGCAGTTTTTATTTCCTTAAACACAAGCGTATGTAACTTCTGTTACTGGGAGGTCTCTCAATCAAGAGACAATCAACAGCAAAAATCAACATTTTAGCAACATTGTGAAGTAGCATGGCATCATGGGAGTTGCTGTCTTCACCACCACTGCCATTAACTTTTCCAGTTTGGATTCTTACTTGTTAGTGGTTCAGGAGGTTTTTACCTTGACCTGATTTATCCACAGAGGTCTCCTCCTCTCCAAAAGTAACTGATTCACAGAATAAAAACTGTTCCACTTCAATCAGTGATTCATTGATGCTGTTTGGTAGATGCAGGATCAGGAAGCTGAGCTGCCTCACCTCTGCTTGGATTTTTTTCTCTGATAACTTCGATGATGTCTGATATCTAAATGTCTGATGACTAAACCCTTAGTTGAAAACAACAAAGAGTAAAAAAATGAATTTAAGACTGGATAAACGTAATTTTTGATACTTACGCATGGACATGACAGTGAGGCGACTAATTGAAATGGACCATTACCGTGGCTAAAATCAGATTTCTCTAGGTTTGAGAAATGTTTGGATTAATGTAAGTAAAATATATCAGATAGATTAAGTTGTTCCAGATATTTTAATGTGGAGATATTACATATAACTTTAAATAATTACTCCTTGATCTTTTCACACTAAAACCAGATACAGCTTTGTGTTTGAATGATAAGATAAAAGTTACAAATGATGTGATAGAGACCAATTTCACTTACTCAGTTCATAAAGGTTTTCAATAGTTTGCTTTATCCAAGCTACTAAATAATTGTTACACTAATTAAGGCTCTATCATGATTAAATGAACCGCGAGGGAGTGAGCGAGGAACAGACAATAAATTGACCATAGACCCAACAGAAAACATGCAACAGTGCTTTAAAGAGATAAAGGCATAATCTTTTCCACGCTGTGTGCAGTTGTCAACAGCTGTAGAGATTAGGGAGCGAATTTGAGATGAAAACAAACAACCTCTCGCTGCAGATCAAAATTATGTCTTTGCCCACTTTCAATCACTCCAATAACATTTTTATCCTGCTGTCTGTGTGTTGTTCCACATCATCCCCTCACTCCTCCACCGCCAAACACACCAACAACGGACGGGGAGACGTACAGATTGTGGGGTTGCTCCTGATAAGTCAGGAGTACCACAAGATGATAGGAGTCTTTCTTTTCCCCAAACCTCTTTGACAAACAGCACTTTACAGTGTTATTCTCCTGCATTTACAAGCAGATCTTAACAGGTGTCCTGGCAGCTTCTTCGCCTTCAGTTTTCCACAATAGATAAAACACATAAAACCCATTTCCAATTGTTCTCAAAACCTCAGACTCTTTTCACCAAGCAATCAGCTCAAAACTTTTTTAAAACACTGTATCAAACACAGATTTCAGATCATGAACAAAGACCATCACAATGAAAACACCACCGAGTGTTCATTATACACTCACTTTATAAGGTACACCTGTTCAGCTGCTTGTTACCGCAAGTATCTAATCAGCCAATCACATGGCAGCAACTCAATGCAATTTAAGTGCTTAGACATGGTCAAGATGATCTGCTGAAGTTCAAACTGAGCATCAGAATTGGGAAGAAGGGTGTTTAAGTGAACGGGGCATGTTTGTTGCTGCCAGACAGGCTGGTCTATTTCAGAAACTGCTCATCTACTGAGATTTTCACGCACAACCGTCTCTAGGGTTTATAGAGACTAGATCTGAAATAGAGGAAATATCCAGTTCTCTGTGCGAAAATGTCTTGTTGATGCCAGAGTTCAGAGGAGGATGTCCAGACTGGATCGAGCTGATGGAAAGGCAACAGTGACTTAAATAACCACTCGTTACAACCGAGGTACGCAGAGGAGCATCTCTGAAAGCACAGCATGTTGAATCTTGTGACAGATGGGCTACAGCAGCATAAGATCACACTGGGTGCCACTTCTGTCAGCTAAGAACGGGAAACTGAAGCTATAATTTGGACGGGCTCACCAACATTGGACAATGGAAGAATAGAAAAACATTGCCTGGCCTGATCTCAGTCCAACAGAGCACCTGTGTGATATTGTGCTATCATGTCAATATGGACAAAAATCTCTGAGGAATGTTTCCAGCACCTTGTTGAATCTATGCCATGAAGAATTATGGCAGAATTAAGGTGTACCTAATAAAGTGGCCAGTGAGTTTATGTATATAGAGACATAAATATGAATAAATAATAAGAGTTCTCTTCTCTCAGGCTCCTCATTACAGTGGCCACAGAGGGTTGTTCCCTTTGTTCTGCTTCCTTCTTCTCATACAATGAACAAGAACACAGTTGCATCTGAAATCACTCTCCTTGGTCTTGCTCCTCTTCCTCCTCCACCCCTCTGATTATTTTCCTCTATTGTTTCTTTCAATCTTCACCAACATGTACACACTGAAATGGCTAATGGTAGCTTCATCACATCATTAGCAAAAAGTGTGAACCGTTGACTGGTTGTGTGCAAGCTGTGACACCTGTGCTGTAATTGTGTTGTAACTAACTGCCACCTGTGGTTACTATTGTGCCGTTGTGTGTTTTAGTGAGTGAAAATGTTTTTAGTGTAAATTAGATCTGCAACTTGTGTCTAACTGGGTGAAAATAGTTTATGTTTTGCTAAAAGAGTGACTGATTCAATAAATGGGCTCAGGCCACTGAGCACTTGGTTCAGAGAATGAGATTTAGTGTTGCAGCAATTCAGATAAACTGTAATCTTGGGGCATTACTTTTAGAAAATACTGCTGCTGGGCAGAGTCAGGCCAGCAAGGAGAACAACAACTCGACAGAGTGATAACAGCGGAGGCACAGTACTGAAAAAAACTGAGCTGACTGGAAATGTTAGTGCTGCTGTCGCCCATCAGTGCCAACAGGAAGAGAGTCACAACACTGCAGCAAGTTTCACTGTGGACTGAGGAGAGGACAGGAGGCTAGAGTGGTTCCAGGTAGGTATGTTTAAACAGACATGCAGATCACACGAAATGTGATTGTAAGTGAGCATTATGATGTCTGGAGGGCATTTCTGACGGCAAATCCCTTTTCTCTATCTGAAAAGGCAGTTGAAAAATAAGATTCAGAGGATAAGCAACAGTAAGCAACACAAAAGCAAATCCTATAATGAAAGGCCCAGTCATTTTCAGTTACACCTAAATAACGTTTTCTTAAATTTTCTGTCATTGTTATCAAATGAAATACCTGAGCATTTGGTGGGAGGTTAAGGCCAGAGAGCAATTGTTACAATTTTCGAGTGATAAAAAAGCACCATGACATTGATCTGCTCCTACAGACAAACAGCACTGAGGTTGGAAGACAAAAGTGATCTTAGATTATCTGATCAATGTGCAGAAAGCGCGAGAGAGTACAGAACATTCAGGATAGGACGGCATAAAGAAAAGACTCAGGATTCACACGCACAGCTTTACTTAATTGGCGTCAGGTGAATGATGATCAAAAAACAGCTGAGCTTTAAACACTGGGAGCTAAAGTATTAAATACGTGTTAATCAAGGAGGCAAAGATACTTTTCAGAGTTTCTAGAACTTTGATCATGGTGCGTTGGCAGGACTTTGTGGGATCAACACTGCGGCAGAGGAAGCTGCATCCATCAAAATGCTTTGGAATAAAGAAATAAAAAATGACTACAGGAGGTGTGGAGAAGCTCCAGCAGTTTCAAAAGTCAGTTTTTATTCCGAAGCAGTTGTATGGATTTATTAGGTAAAAAAAAAAACAAAACAAAAAAAACACACACACACAAAGGAGGGGGAGGTTTGCATTTTGTTGCTGACTCTGCATCACAGACCAAAACAAAAAGAACACTTTGAGCTTCTACATGCTGATGTGAAATGCCTCCTTGCAGGTATAGATGTGAAATTCATGAACACAGATGGAGTGGATTGTTATCACAACCACGGATGAGAAGAAAGTGAGGCGGACAGGCCAGACTTTGAAGGTAACGCAGATGCGATGGAAGCCGGGTGATATGGCTTCGTAATCAGGATGAGGATTAAACGGCGGCTCCGTGTCAGAGTTGGCACAAATCTGTCTGAGAATCCAAGGCTGGGATTCTTTTGTTGCCTCCAACTGCTGTCAACTCCAGACGAGGCGGGAGGCAAGGGTGGCTTTGCATCTCATCCTCGCCAGAAACATTACACAACCAGTAAACAAAATATACATTTTTTATTATGGTTTCAACTTTGCAATTCGCTGTCGGAAAAGTGGCAGCACAGGAGTTCTTTACATATGCATTCATTTGTGTTTATGTTCTGTATATCTGCATTTATGCCTGCATCCGTCTGGTCCATACTTGTGTCCACGCATACTTATGAGTACAATTATGCATGTATGGGTGCATGCAGCGGGTGACTGGTCAGTGGGGAATAGACTTTGGATGATGGGGGATGGAGAAACGGGAGTGCAGTCTGGGGGTGGGATGGTGGGGGATGGGGTTAAGGGAAAATGGGAGGAGGATGGAGGAGGATCATGGTGCATAAATGGTGTATATGATACTGGCATGAGCAGTAACTGTTTTATCTGTGAGGTTCAACTACTAACACCAGTCAGTTTAAAAATAAGGCCACACAGAGATCACAAATAAGGAGCTGCAGCACAGGTTCCTTCCTGTCAGCATATTTCATAACCATGGTCTGTTGCACACATTCAGTCACTGGATTCTCAGGCCTGGCATTGTGTACAATAATATATCGTGTATACATGAAGAATAAAAAGTGAGACCATCCGTTCAGCCACTGAGAAACTTAATTTAAAAATACAACCACTTCACAGTCAACAAGACACTGTGTAATTTCTGTACAGGATTTTCTGTGTGTACAAGCTAAATCCTCACCGTACTCTTCCCCCTGCGCAGCATATGTCGTACAGGTTTACACTCCACTGCGCTACGCCAACTGTCTCCTAGCTCGCTCAGATGTAGAAATAGAAAAAGGGTTTACAGAAGCAACCCCTGAGAATGACTTTAATAGTAGCACATTAATTAAATATTGCCGGAGCTGCACAGCGTGCCAGAGAACCTCTTCTCCAAATCAGACAGGGTAAAAGTTGAGCAGCTAATATCCTTATATCCCATCAGTGGTCTGATACTATAAGGACACCAGAGACAGATCTGACTCTGTACAGACAGACCAGACTCACCTGCCAGCCCACGCACATACAGTGAACCACACAAGAAAGGAGGTGGATGTGGAAAGAAGGCCACTAGCAACTAATACAAAGGCAAGTAATCCTGGACTGTCATAATCATCACATGGTTGACAGGCTCATCTTAAAAGGCTTCCAGGAGCAGTGTTTTCACTTAAACCCTAAATGTGTCAGAAGCTCTGCTTGATGGAAAACACACATGGGTAATAAAAACCTCATGGACAATTTCCCATTTCATTCATAAAAGACTTCGGGAATAAAGGCTGGTGGTGTCATCTTCTCTCTGTCTGTGTGTGTGTGTGTGTGTGTGTCTGTGTGTGTGTGTGTGTGTGTGTGTGTGTGTGTGTGTGTGTGTGTGTGTGTGTGTGTGTGTGTGTGTGTGTGTGTGAGGCAGTGACACGTGTGTGTGAGGCAGTGAGACATGAATGTTTAAGGAGCGAAGACACTCCAAATGACCTGCTTTTATTTCAGCATGCCCGAGGACACGTCCTGCTGCTCTCAGAGACACGGCGACAATGGCAACACCTCCAGACTAACGCACACAGGAATCATAAGGTGGTTGTGTGCAGCAGGTTTGTGTGAGAGGGAGTTTGTAGGAGACAGAAACAAAGATAGAGAGCACGGAGAGCAAGGAGAAAGGGACAGAGTTTGTGTGTGTGTGTGTGTGTGTGTGTGTGTGTGTGTGTGTGTGTGTGTGGTGTGTGTGTGTGTGTGTGTGTGTGTGTGTGTGTGTGTGTGTGTGTGTGTGTGTGTGTATGGAGGTGCAGGAATTCCTCCTGAGCCACAATTAACCCAAACACATAGGAACGTAGCTGCACGGAAAAATATGCAGAGCTTGGCTTCAGCTTTGGCACAGCTTCACTGGTTTTTTCGCAAGTATCCCTGAGAAATATAGGCCACTGGCTCGCAGTCAGAGAGGAAACTGGAATTCTATTATTTCTGCGCAGAACAACACATCTGAGATACCTGTCAGTGCGCTGCGCTGTGGGCTGATGCAGCCTGTCCCTCAACTGGACGCCTTTTAATCTGACCACAATTGGACAATGGTTTTTCCTGGTCAACCCTCATCTTAGCAAAACAGATTTTGTGAGCTTTCTATATATGGAAAAAAAAGGGCTGAAATCACCAGTACACACTCATGGCCTGGGGCACACACACACCTAATCCCAATCTGAAACATGATTTATTTTATTTGTCTCTTTGAAAACTCTCTAAGCTTTTATATCTCCAGCGTCATACACGGTGAACACGAAAAGCAAACAAAAATAACAAATCCACCATAAATAAAATGTAAAACTGTGAGAGGACAGCGAGCCAGTGGAGACACCGGTGCATTTTCAGGTTTATAACGTAACATTTTGAGGAATTACGTCTCATTAAGACAGAGAAGGTTCAATAAACATTCCAGTCATGAACAGAGCCAGTTAAGTCAGGCTGTAATGCTGATGGAGCTGTTCCAGGCAACGTCTCCATGAGATTAATGACATAACTCCAGTTTCGCTTTTTTTTTTTAGAAGTTGTGGAACATTTTTCATTGGTTAAAAAAAAAATGAAGAATTGTGACATTTCTGTCTACAATCATGAGAATGCAATGGGATGTTTTCATGTCCCATTTCCACATCGTGGATGCATGGAGGGGGCTGTTTGGCTGGTTATCTAGTAATGATCAGGTCTTTGTGATTTAGCTGTCCTGCTCTGACAGGTTTTTGCTAGATGCACCTTGTTTCCACAGTCTCTATTCGTGTCCCCACTGATTTCAACACTTACGACAGTTTTCTTCATCACTGTTGTCTGAGCAGTCGTCGTCGTCGTCGCACCTCCAGATGGTTGGTATACACCTTTTGTTGTTGCACTGAAACTGTCCATCCTCACACTCATCCGTTGCTGGAGAAAGAGAGGAGGGGGGAAAACACACACACACATGAAGTAGGAGGTGGAGGAGTGGGGGCAGCGTCCAGATGGGTTTGTGGAGTAGTAACAGCAAGTAGTTCAACTGTCATTTGCAAATGAATGCCTAATTGATATTCAGCTTTCATTCAGGTCAATTGGCTGAGGCGAGGGGAGCGTCGGGCTCCGTGTTTTTCTTTCAGTTATTGATCTACTTTTTTTTTTTTTTTCCCTCAAGATGATTAAAAACAGTTCAAGTGAGAAATGAGGGGAAACAGCAGCAGAAGAGGCCCTGGGTCTGCCGGACACAAATCTCCGCAACATGAAGACAAAGATTCAGTGTGGGCCACTACATCCACTACCTCTGATGCAGTATGGATGCTTACAGCCGGGAAACACATGACAGACTCGCCGAGGCTTTTCCCACCATGAAAACACACTCATTCGTCCAGGGTTAACGGGTTTTAAATAAAGTAAAAGGTGAATTTAAATGATAATAGAACAGTATTTTTTTCTTTTTCTCTCTTGGTATCACACGCGCGCTCAGTACCGGGAGCGCTTCCAGTCTCTCACCTCTACAGCCCATCATCATCATCATCATCATCACACACACAATACACACACACCACCGTTTACAGGGTATATTTCATTTCATTCGTGTCACAATCGGGGGAAAACCACTACGGACCTTCTGATAAATGAAGCATCAGGACAAACAAATGGAAAAGTAGCAGTGTCCTTAAATCCGTCCACATTTCTGGAGGAGGTGATGGAGCTCATTCACATCCACTGAACAAAGCCCGTGAGCCGCTCGTTGTAGCTGCGACGCCGCTGCCACTGCTGCCTCCCGGCGGTGAGACGCCCCCTCCCTCCGCCTCACTGGCTGCCGGAGCTGACGACACCGCACGGGGCGGGGCGAAGAGTAGAGCAGAGGAATAGAATAGAATAGAATAGAATAGAATAGAATAGAATAGAATAGAATAGAATAGAATAGAATAACAACTGTCCCATAACTAACTAGTAGACAGAGCATGCATTGGACTGATGTGACCCACATATTAAATTAAAACAATGCAATAAGACACAGTCCAGTTGCAAATTCTTAAGTATTAGTTTAATAAATAAATCAATAAATTTCTGTGTTTAAAACTACCCAAAATCGTGATATTCTTTGTGTCTCATTTCACCAGTTAAATTGTTCACATTTTACAGATATAATTAAAAACTCAGCCTTAAATTGTAAGCTTTTGTTTTGGCCTCAGTGAAACCTACATCATACAGCAGAATGACCAGAGGTCAAAAGACAAGAGACCTGTTCAAAACTGTTCACACCCACACAGTCCTCAGATTTCTACTCAAGCAGCATAAACCAAAGCGCCTGTGTAGATTGACATGGGGGCTATAAGATACAAAAGAGCTGAAAACATACATTCATCTCATGTGTACAGATCTTTGCATTTGTTTTCATGCTAGTAACAGTCAGTGACATTTGAGCTTTAATTTACCTTAACACATACAAGTATTCATTGACCACATGGATGAACAAAATGCCCCACAATAATTCAAGCCTGTGTTCTCTCTGATGTGTTCATAAAGTGGTTGTGATATTGATTAAAAAGGCAAAATATAACCTGTGACAATAAAATACATATTATTTGTCTGTCTATATGCCACTGTATGTGGAGGAATATCGGCCAGGCTTCATTCAACACTTTGTTCATCAAAATTTTATATACAGATATGACTGATATTCTTTTTAATATTTTTCTTAGGCTTGTCTATTTTTCTCCTTGTGAATCCTAGTGATCCTGTAGTTGTACATAAAATACTTTAATATTGACTGTGTACCTCCAACTGGTAAATATGCCATACAAAGGTATCACTGTCAGTGCCCTTCTGACCCTTTTGATCAGCAAACCAACAAGTTGTGTCGGCTGCTCTCTTGCAGTAGACATACCAGTGGAAATGTAACAGGTAGTTCAGTTGGTTGAGTGAAATATGAGCAATCCAACACTGAACAAATGCATTTTGATGCAGGATTTATCCAGACAGGGCAGTTTTTGTTTGTTTCTTTTTTGTGCGTGTGTATGTCCACAACTAATACTAATCTAGTGAGAAACAGGGGTTCGTGGGTTGTCACACCCTCTGAGCCAGTGAAATCGATTCTAGAGCATGACAGGCAGGTAATACTAGAAGAAGCAGATATGAAGGATTCAGTTGGACAAGCAATTTTACGTCCCTGTGGTCTTTTTCTATTCAGGTTAGGAGGAGTAATTTAGAAACGCTTTGTAAAGTAGCTAGCTCGGAAAGATTTGGATTCATTTAAGAATTTGCTCACCCACACTAGTTTTAAGTGAGTGAGTCAGATTGCAGAGGAACTACATTATGTTACAATGGAGTTTGAACTTATGTGAGTGAGGCTCAGACTGTAGTGCCCTAAAAGAACTGCGAAGAGGCTGAGGGAGCACACTGTAGAGACCTGTGTTCACACCCACACAGTCCTAAGATTTCTACTCAAGCAGCATAAACAAAAGCGCTAGTGTAGATTGACATGGCAATGTCAATCAGGGATGTGGAACTGGATCTTAAATCCTTCAAAATATAAACAACAGAAACAAAGACATATAGTGTGGCTGCTGGAGAGAGGAGAAAGACGTGGAACAACGTGGCTTCAGTGACACAAAAACCAGCACTCTGGACCCCACCTGTTTCAGCATCTGCACTTTTGCACAGTACTGTATCCTGTTCAACTACCCCATTATTAATATAGCCCCTAAGCAATAATGTGATATGGTTCTCATCTATATGCAAATTATGCGAATGCTAAGGTGAACTGCAGGCTATACAGTTTCTCAGAAGCAGCAGCAACAGGAAAAGGCCCCCTGTACCTCTTTCATTAACCAAACCACAGTGTTATTGCTATTACTAAACACAATGAGGTAACACTTCTCTGCAGACAAAAGTGCATCTGTAGTATTTACAAGGTCTAGTGGCTCCAAGCCAGAGCCAACGAGGCTGTCTTTCAAATCTAGGCCACGACCTCTACTGACAGCATAATCAGTCATTTTAATGGAGATAAGCTGAACGATAACCTAATCCCCCTCCCAACCTCAACATATAGTAAACACACAAACAGACACTGACTCACACATGCACACATTTGCACAAACAATTGTATTCACAACTATTAAAGTCATGGCACTGAGAAGGAAATCATGTAGTTGAGGCCTGTTGTCATGGTTGCACAGCAACCAACCAGCATGTATAAGGCAGCAGGAGCAGACTGAAAGGAAAAAAACACAGTGGTTGGTGAACAGGTGTTTAAATCTGTTACAAGAATTACTGTCTGAAAATGAGTATGTCAGCAACATCAGCCAGTGTGATATTAGCTCGTTCCAGACCTGTCCGTAACAAATTCTGATTCTGAGCTGTGACGGGGGTGTTTAGTCATATAGGAAAACATCCCAACACAAACAGAGCTCTAATTATCTGAAAAACTCCATGTCTCTTCGTGATGAAACTCTCAGTACTGTAAGCTGGAGGACAAATGACTTGTGAATCTCAAAGTAATGAGTTTTTAGATTTAATTTCTATCTTCTCAGGGTTCATGGTCCCCATCATGCCAATTATGTAACAGGTAGCTCATAAAAATAGCTTACGTTCTGTGGGTTTTGCACTTCATAAGGCAATTATAATATGTAAAGTATAGTATTTGTTATCATCCATGCCCATCTGGCTTGCTCAAGTAAAAACTAAAGCAATGAATATTGATGTAGCACAAGAAATGTTTTTGGTTATCTGATTCTCATCCATCAGAGATAACGCCGACTAAATCGAGTTTACAGTCAATTTGCTGTGAGGAATGAGTCATGACTAAATGAAAATGCTTTTAGCACACTGAGGATTAAGCAGGAGGAAGGGTACATCTGAGAGAGAGAGAGAGAGAGGGAGAGAGAGAGAGAGAGAGAGAGAGAGAGGGAGAGAGAGAGAGAGAGAGAGAGAGATTGTCAGGCAACTGAAATACAGAAATAGTAGAGCATAGAGCCATGGCTGCTGAAGCCTCATGCCCTGTCCACCTCCACCTTTAACACTCCTGTGTCTGTGACCAATGTTTTTCCTCTAAAAAACAGTGAGCTGCTTTTTCCCTGCAGTGAAAAGAAGTAAATGTAAACTGCCGGTATAGGTTAACTCTTTAGAGTCACTGCAGAAACAGATCTCTACACTTGTTTCATTGTAAAAACAAGCTCTGGCTGTAGCAGCTTACAACTTAACATCAGAATGCTAACCAGCTCACAATGACAAATACAAACATGCTCTTTTGTAGGCAATGTTTGCGATGTTTGTCATCTTAGTTTTATTATCTTAGCATATTATCATGCTAATGCCACCTCATTAGCACAGTTGATGCTAATCGAAATATTAGTCTTACACCAAAGTTACAATTTTGACTTATTTGTGGTGATAAAGTTGGGGAATCATCAAATTTGTTGCTCTTCATCCCTGGACATAACTTTCTGTACCAATTTTCATGGCTCCTTTTAGTCCTTTTGGTTAGTCTAGATCAGCAAGAGAAAAGGTCAGGGGAGTCATGTTAATGATCTGTTGCCACCCCGTTGGCATAACTAAAACTCTGAGTTTTCACATCCAATACTACTCAATATCCAATACTTCCCACGTAGTGACTGTTGAAGAGCTGATTTGTATGGTTTTCATGTTTTGTAATAACTGCCCAATAATTTTCCCACACATGGCTAAATTGGAGGTGTGTGCTATAAAACACTTTTTATTATCCTACAGAGTACCGCTTATGCCACATAAAAGTCCCTCACTACTCAAGCCCTTTGACAGCCTGTCTACAGAAATATCACTGCTGTTACTGAGATAAAGACACTTCAAGACACATCTGTAGATTTCAGATTTCAGAGTGACATGTGGTTTAAACTACAACTGTGCGGGAGATCATAATTTTGCAGAGACCAGTAAAAAGTCAGGGCTTTGTCTGTGTTTGCACAGTGTGTCAAAAACTGGCAGCAGATCTCTCATTTTCTGCCACATTTCCTCAGCATTGTTGATTCAGGAGCAGCTTCCATCATCCTCCCATACAGTCACGGCAATCATGGAAATCTGCAGTTCCTCTTGCATGTGAACAGCATTTCTGTAAATAGTGTGACTTCTACTCTGGCTACATTTCTTATTTAACTGACCTTTAGGGCACATTTGCTGAACATGCATAGTTTATTTTTTTTCCCTCTGCTCCACATCCAAACAGCTGCAGTAGCTGGCGTCGTGGTTCGGTTACAGTTTTGCTGTCCACTGACGGCCTCAGAGCACTGAAGCAATTAGGTTTAAGTACCTGCTCAAGAACGCCTCAACAGCTGCTGTGGAGGGATGTGAAAGACAAATTTGCTCAGTGTTTCTTTCCACCTTTCGCCAGCTGGTCAGGGGAAACAGCTATGTTCTGGTCACGAGCCCTGTTTGTGTAACCCAGTGGTCTGCAGCCCTGAGATTAGCTCATATTCCCCGGCTGATGTTACACCTGTCAGTGAAATCAACTGCCAGATTGTCTGGCCAGAATGACAAACTGTTCACACAAATCTCTCTATTGCACATGCTTGAACACCGGTTCGTAACACTGTGAATCACATACTGCAGCAGGATTTTATCCCAACTCCACTCACAGAGCAGAGTTTCATATTTTAAAATTAAATTTGTAATAACTTGTAAATTTTTGCAGAACAGTGTTTTTATATGACACTGAAAGATGTATTTAAAATAATTTTTTACAATATAAATGTACAACACACATCATGCAGATATAGCAGCACTAAAATCGCATGAGATAATGATTAAATGATAAGAAAAATAAGCTTTGAGGGGCCTTGGTGACAACTGACTGCAACCATGTGAACACGAAGGGTAGTGAAAGTGGCAGGTCTCATGACATCAGTGAAAAACTGTGAAATGTAAAAGTACTAGTACAGTTGTGAAGTATTTGCTCTGTTTTGTTTCAGAGGGAAATTTCTTTCTTACTTTGCAGATAAATAGATGCCAATAATAGTAGATAATTTAAGACACAACTACAATGCATTGTTAAAAATGAAACTACTCAACAGTGTGTAAAGTCATCAAAGTTAGCTACACTTACACTAACAATAACAGCAAAACGACACATTAAAGCATCTGTACTCAATAGCCATAGATATAACAGACCAGGTTTCTGCATAATAATGAATAGTAAGACACTTTTCATACATTTAGATCAATGTCTATTCAAGTGAGACTTTTATTTAGGAGCGACTACGCCAGTAACCATAGCCAGTGCTGATTAAAATGTGGGCATCTTTGACACACAGCTCTCCAAATCTGGAGGCTGCTGCCCTCTACAGGCCTATTTTTGACAACAACTGTGCCGCCTCACATTTTGTACAAGAATAAAGCAGTTGCACATGGCTTTCATCTGTTTTATCTTTAAGGAGGTTTGAGAGTTTGCTGCAGGAATCATAATAGACCTGACTCTTGGACAGTGGCCAGCAGGACAGAGATAGTGAATGAGAAAAACTGTCCTGCACTCTATATATCATGCCAAACTTGAATCTGTCTTTAGTAAACTAATTAATAAGAAGCAGGATGATGTGCTCATGAATCTGAATTATGTCATTTACTCACACATCTGTTAATCCATGTGTTCATCAATTTTCTACATCCTGTTCTGTTTTTTCAGAGACTGTCATATTCTGGAGTCTCTCCCAGAGTACAACAGGCAAGTGACAGGCCTCTGTCACAGGGCCAATAAACACACACGTTGACCAGCTGTCAGGACCATACCAAATAAATAACAACAACCTGTCATCAACAACGTTGTTGCATTTTGCTTGTTTGCTGTGCTAATTGCTTTAGGGCAGGATTCATGACAAATGCACAGCATATTCTTCCATATGTCTTTCCTAATCAGGTTTAATGTTCTCATTATAATATATAGTGAGAATATAAGGAAAGTTTGATGCATTAAAGAAAAAAAAATGTTTCAATTGAGTTCATACATACACTATAGATTCAAAGGCTGAAATGTACACACTTGTACACTTAATATTTCCCAGCAGGGGGAGACAGTGAATTTTGTGTCCTTGTCTCATTAGTCCTCATCATCAACGGGTAGACTGGTCCATCTCAGGTGTGCAAGGATGCTCAGTATTAACTCACTGTGGTGTTTTCGATGTTATAGAAATGTGAATTGTTAAGTTTTATCTAAAATATGAAAACTGAAGTAGATGGCACCAGGACCAGCACTTTATATCTGTGCAAACGTGTTGTTGAGTTTCTTCATTGTTATTTTGTTGCAGGTTAGGCACCCAGAAACCAATAAAATTCTTTGCATTACCAGTGGCGTACCTTTGTAGTCCTTCGCCATTTACTCAAAATTTTACTCAAACGCCATGTTACTTACCCTCTGTGGAGGCATGTGGCATTATCGCCTTGCCATCTAGTTTGGTTTGGTTGGCGAAACAGGCACATAACATTTTCCTTTGCGTGCCTAATGGTCACATGAAGGACATAATAATTTCCTGTTTCGCGTTGGTAATATTGATTTGCTGCAAATAATTTGTTTTGCTGATAGGGAAAAGTTTATGAAAACATCTGGTTAAAAATTATTATCTGGTTAGAAAATCGGTAATAAACAATATATCTTTAATGTAAATATATAGAATAGTGGGGGGCTGCAGGTTAAGTGGCTGTTTTGGTCCTATGGTGGAAACAATCTTGATTTTGGTTACAGAGAAAATATCATCTATTGAATTCCCAGATGCCATATAAAAATTTGGGAATGGCAAGTTAATTGTGACATTCCCTACATTTCCATTTCCAAAGAGTAGACTATTTTGAAGTCTGACAAAAATCTGTAATGATCAGTAAAAACAGAGCCCTGTTGATTTATCCAGACCCTTAAGACTCAAGTTAGTACTCCATTAGGATCTGCATAGTTCATCCACCTCCCTTACTCTCACTTGCAATGTTCTTTCAAAGATTCAGTTTCGAGTCATGCGTAAAAACAGATCAGCTAAATATTTCGGGCAGGTAAAGTCATATTAAAGGCATAAGCGATTGTCAACCACATTACAAACCAGATATAATCTATTAATAAATTAATTTTGGTGGTACAAGTTTTCATTTTGTCACTTTCAGATGAAGGCAGGTTAGCTGTTTCCCCTGTTCCATGCCTCTATGCTAGGCTAAACTAACCAGCTTCTTATGTCATGGATAGGTGTGAGATTGGTATAGATCTTCTCAAGTAAGCAAGTAGGCGTATTTTCCAAAAGCTTAAAGTAATGGCAAAATTCACTATTAGAAAGTGTGTTACTTAAAGACCCAGATCAATAGGCTGGGGTCAGTGAGAGTCTCGCTTAGGATATGTAGCGTTGTGGCCAATCTAAGAGGCTCAGCGTAGTGTGTGAATGACGCTATCCTTTGGATCACAGACACACCATTATCACAACACACTGACATCACTCAGCCCTCCACATCAGCCTCACAACACCCCTCCACGTCCCCGCACTCACCACCTCCTGCCTTCTGCAGCACAGTCATTGTGTTCATCGGTCAGCCCATTGTCTGAGTGTGGGGCATGGTGGACAATGTCGCCAAGCTCTGTCCAAACCATGATCCAACTCTGCCATTGTGACCCGTCTTTTCTCCCCCACTTAACCAGACAAGATGGTGCTCCTGTGGGATGAGAGGAGGAGAGGGGGTGGGGTGGGGTGGGGTGGAGGTTGTTCTGCCTGGCACTGGGGTAGAGAATGTGTGGAGGGCACTGGTCATTGATCCGTGGTACCACTACAGTCACTGTTGTGATGAGGGCTTTGCTGAGCCGACAAGTCGACGCTACGTCGCTACGTACACACAATGACAGGATGTCACTTCTCTGCTGGGATTCCCTGCTCGTGTACTGTTAGCTCCTGAAGTCAAGATACTTCTACCATCTACACTGAGAGGAGGTTGATCCCCAGGAACAAAATGGCAATTTGAACTTTTTTAAAATGGATTAATTTTTACTTAATACTTATTTCTTCTACAGAATGAGACAACAATACCAACCAACTATGGGATCCTCCAGACTAAGTAAGGACTGTTTGACTGAGGTTGTCTGATGGGATGCAGATGGATGGACAACAACACTAATTTTACAAGAAGTGAGTAATTGTTTTGCCAGAAGTTGAGAGGACGCACAGGATGTTTCTGCTGGTAACAGTCAGCATAGCTGTAACTTTAGAGCTGATGGTCTTTTTGAAGGTTATTTTATTGAGCACCAAAGTTTGAATCCTGTTATAGTGTTGTCCTGTTCATCATCAACTCAAATTCTGCACAATCTCACAAGGTCAGTCTGGTTTTGGGTGAGCTGACCCACCATGCCTGAAATGCAGGCTTTCTACCAAGCCACACATCCTCCCCAAAACCTCTACCTGGAGCCCATCTTGATGCAGAGACATGTCCTGGAAGAGCAGGTGGAGCTGTGGTGGTTCAGAGAGCCACGCCACTCCTTGCTGTGCTACTGTGCCTCAGTGGCCCTCATACTGGGACTGGGCCTCGGCGGCGTGGGTCTCCTCTCCACCACGACAAGCCTGTCTGGGGAGTGGAGACTTGGGGTGGGCACTGCGCTCTGTCTCTTAGCCCTTGCTGTTCTACTCAAGCAGCTCCTCAGCTCTGCCATCCAGGATATGAACTGTGTGCACAGCCGGCGCCGGATTGACCAACTGAAGAGTGGTGGGAGGGCTGACCCGGCACTGATTCTTGCTGTAGGGGTGGCAGTGATGCTCTGTGGGACAGTGCTGCTCTGTGTGGCCACAATCGGCAGCCGGGGTCATGACAGTAGGGAAATGTTGGTGTCTGGGCTGGTGCTGATGGCTGCTGGGACCGGCATGGCTCTAGCTGTGGTGGGGTACGGTGGGCTGGTCTACCTGAGGAGGCGAAGGGAGCAGAGGAGGAGGATGATGATGAGAATGAGCAGAGCAAGGAGGATAGGGAGTCGAGCTGTCCGGGTGTTCAGTGTCACAGGAGGGCAGATGAGCCAAACCAGAAGAGAGACGTCCTCCAGCAGGAGCAGCCTGATCTGACTGAACTAACAACGGAAAAAAGACTCACAGAAAACCATTCAAGGAATGTGAAAGGAAGATTACGTGGTATTGATCAAGTAGGTAAATGTGTTAAAGGAAATAATAAATAGAACAATAGACATAACAAAATAGAGGAATTTAGGAGAGCATTTCAGGGTAGTCAGTACCAATTTCAAACATCAGAGCTCCTTCTTTCTAGTTGTTGTGTTGCTATTACCATAAAATTGAACATTATCACAGAAAAAGCTGCATTTAATTTGTACCAGAGTAACAATCTGTTGTCAACAATGGCTTGGTATGTGAGAAGAACCCATTCTCCCTGTTTTTAACACAACTGAGTAGTTAGGGCTGAAAATAAACTCAGTGAATGTTCACATCAAATCCAAACATTACTGTGCTGTGGTTTTTTTGTGTTGAGTTCTGTACCACGAAGTCAAAGAGCCAGGCTGCCAACAGAAATTTTAAAATTAATGATGATGGATTTTAAATTTAGTTTATTTATGAATTGCACAAATTTAAATTCAAATAAAACATGAGTATACTGACTTTCCTGCCTGTCACGCACGTTGGACACAGCATATGACCTAAATGTGAACATTTTGTGATTGACAGGTGAAGAAGAAATTCTCATTAGCAGAGCCACAGTGTGCAAATGTGTCAACCTAGAGATGGATACACACAATATATTAATTTGAAATTTTACAGCTTTAGCTTTAATGACAGGCAACATCTCGAATCACCACATCTTTGGAAAAGATAGACAAAAGATAACAACATCAAAGAGCAGCAGTGTATAATCTGCTATAATTTCGAATTTTGTCCTTCACAGATACTGTACTCAAATGAACTCAGTGACAAGCAGTAACATTTTTCACAAAAAAAACCCCAAAAAAACATTTACTTTTGTTTATACAATGTTTTTATTTACATTTTTGTTTGGGTTAAATTATTTAATGCTATTTGAATTTGCTGAATTGGACACAAGTTCAGTTGTTAATGTGAAGTTTGAAGTAACGGCAGTTTTCACGTTAATTATATATCAACACAAAATGTTTTTTTTCTTCTCTTATAATGTTGCTTATTCTGACTTCTATAGTCATTTAACTATGAAACAATATGAAACGTTATGAGGGGAACTCACTCTCTGATGGAACAACACTCATAGTTGAATAACATACACAAGCTGTGATTATAGGTTGCAAGTGGACATTGCTTAAATTCTCCAAAAAAGTTGGGTGCCATTGTTTTAAACTCATATTCAAGTCCTCTCTATTTCTTCTCAATTGTAAACCAGTTGTTTTTGATGAGTTTCCCCTTCACCTAATCACCCTATAGTGAAGTGAAGATCATCATCGCTGTCTTCTATCCCATCCTCATCCTCCTCTATTTCTTTCTCTGCCCTGTCTTTCTCACTGGTCTGGATATAGTTATCCTCAATGAAGCCATCATCATCATCATCCAGCCCGTTCCCCACAGTGCCTCCCCTGACTCCCAGTCTACCCGACACACTGCTGGGAAAAGACACATCCTCTTGACCATACTGGCTGATCCCATCGGTCTCCTGGAGCAGGGAGTGTCTGTAGCTGGCCAGGAAGCGATGGAAGAGGCGAAACCTGACTGTCATCACAATGACGAATGAGATGGTGAGGACAGTGCCTAGTGCTGCAGCAAGATAGGACCACTCCAGAGACTTGGTGCTCTCGTCTGGATCGACTGCCCCTGAGAAAAACAAAAAAACAATATATTGCATCCACATGTGACTATAAAGCCAGAGGTCAACACCAGTGCATTCAAAGTGTTTGCTGTAAGTGACACAGTGTATGACAGGGCTCAAAGTTCCTCAGGTACGCCTGGTTATAAATAGTTAGGTGATGGTAAAATACCCAGCAGAGCTCCTTTTGTGACTTACTGTCAAGTCCAGTACTGTTACTGCTGGTGTGATCTTCCTCTATTAATAGATGTCTCAGAGATCCTTTGTGTTCCCCATTGGCTATAAGACCAGGTTGTGCTTCTCTGATAAAAGCTCCACAAAGAAAAAACACCACACACATGCTGCAGCTCCACTGATTCATCTCCCTTTCTTGTAGAAAACCCTAAAGAAACAAAAATCAACTGTTTACATTTACTGGGGATTATGAAGAACAGATTTTGTGTGTGTGTGTGTGTTTGTGTGTCCCAGTGACCACAACTATAGTGACCCAGTGACCACAACTATAGATCATACCCACTTGATTTGAGCAAATTATGAATGCATTTTTATATGAAAGAAGGACTGTGAATTTGTTTCCTATTCTTTATTGGAATCAAATTATAGCAGGAGATGCACTCATAGCCAGTCTGGAGAGCAGAAACTCTTTCTATGTACATATGGGATTGTCAGTGTTGTTTTAAGACAAACTTTTAAAAACATGACATTGAACTTATTCTTTAATGTATGGCTGATAAAACCTTGTGACAGACTGATATACCATTAACCCATGTTTTATGGCTACTAATAAATGGGCACTGGAATATCAGAGGCTGTACATCAATTATTTTTAACCTAAAAGCATGTGGAGATTTAATTTAACTAATTACACCTATTACATTATTAAATAGAGATGTAAATTAATCTTCATTGTCCATTTCATTTTGTGCTATTTTTTCAAGAGACTTAATTGTATTTTCAACTGTTTTTATCATCATTAATTAATGATTATAACTGTGAAACATTAGATATAACTCTTCTACAGAGCAGAGCTTAAAGGTGTGGCAAGTAACTAAGTAGATTTGTTCAAATAGATCACTTGCGTACAATGCTGAGGGAACTTGTATCCTGAAGTTACTTCTTATTTTGTATACTGAGATTTGATGTGTTGATTGTTGATCATAAAAAAAAATCCACTTCCTGAATCATTTTAACTGGTTTATTAATGCTGCAACAAACACACTATTCTCCAGACTTTTAGTGAAGATTGTCCTCTTTCACACAGAGGCTGTCACATGATGTTGAGGAGTTGACCTGCCAGGTCTTGAACAATATTCATGACTGTAGATCTGAACTGCTAACTAATTAACTTTAATCACAACACACACATACAAGCAGACAGTAGATACATGTATATAGTATATCTTTATATCTGTCTTTTTTTAATTTTACACAGTTTCTACATGTATTATAAGAAAAAGTTGATCAGGCAAAGTAAGCCAGACAATAGCTGTGTCTGAAGATATTTGGCTTTATAGCCTTTGTTATGCACATTTCCCAGCCACTCACAGTAGCCCAGTAGTTAACTTCCACAACAAAGAATAAAACAAAATTTAATATGACTTACCTGTACAAAATAGGATCACTGATAGAACAGTTGTATCTGTCGTAGCCCTGTCGTTGACTGGTGTTTTTGTCTTTCTCTTCAGCTCTTCTGAAATAATAAAGAGGTTTGCTGGGCAAAGGTTGCAGCACATGCCATAATGTCACCCTCCCTGCACAATGCCCTTAAGACAGACACGTTAATGAGTAACTTTATTAGGTTTGTCTCACATTTGTAAAAACTCAGTCAGTTTCTTTTTTAACCTCCAATTTAAAATGAATATTTCTAATTCAGAATCAGAAACAATTACACAATTCAGATGATTAATGATTTATGAGTTGAAGTAATTGCTTGACAGGAAGGACAGATGCGATGAATGGATCATTTTGCTGTTGTATCTCTGCTCTGACACCAGATAGTGGCACTGTAATCACATACAAGTGATGAAGAGTCAACATGCTATATCTGCATCAGGGCATCTGCTGATTTTACAGGAGATCAGTAAAAACTCTGGCTTCAGTAGATTATTTCCTCATAAATTTATTTTCTTGAACCACTTCCCAGGAAATCATCAGATCTCTAATGGGAGATGCTGAGGGAAGGGCAGGTTGAAGATTACTGAAATAATTCCAGGTGGCCACAGTTATCGGCCTCATTTAATGTTAATACTCATTCAGCTGTGATCTCTGTCCATGTGGGAGGAAGAAATGTGTGTTCACTGCAGCTTGAAGCCTGTTTCAAATTCTGACACTTGACTCAGGCTCAGAAGATGGATCGTCATCTCTCTGGACCTCATTATGCACCAAGAGCAGCACCCCCACCAATGTGCACATCAGAAGTCCTTCAGCAAACTACCAAATTCAAGACTAAAGGCTGAACAGAGGCCAAGTTGATATGGAACATTTGATTTTTTAAAATTCATTTATTTTTTGTTATGATGCTGATTGCAAATTGTCTTGGTAGTGATAACATTTCTTTTAAAAGGAAAAATAAATCCCTGTAACAGAGATAGCCTTGGTGTACTATTTTCAGAGCTCTCATTTTTTCTTTGTACTTGTTCAAGAAGGTTTCGAAAAAGTTACAGCAGTACTCCAACCACAGAGGGTACACACAACCTGACGCCCTCTCCCTGCAGCTTTCGCAGATGGTTTTTGCTTAATGTTAATTGTACAACAGAGGGAACATGACCACCCCCACAACACATCTAGCAAATAGTTCCCCAATTTAACATTATCAGTAAAAAACACACACTATAAATGTCTGTTTGTCTAACTTTACGCGGTGTGCTTTTTTCACATTAGTCATCATTATTTCACATTTGTTTGTTAGATAATTATATATATATATGTATATGTATATATACACACACACACACACATATGTATATATACATACTCCTCCAAACCAAATTACCCTCTCCTCAGTGAAAACAAAAACTACACAGTCTTAGTAACTAAACAATTTCTGTATGGTCCTTTAACTTTCGCTTAAAGTAATCAGATGTAATTAAAGCTGAGAAGCCTTTAATGTCAACTTTTTTCAAAAATAGCTTATAATGCATGAATACTTTTGTGCCAATCCATCAAGAACCCAACAGTTACTTGTGAAAAGGATGTGAAATGGATTTGCCACAGCCCATTCATATTACAGCTACAGACTCTCAAGTCCGCTGGAACTCTGTTTATCTGCTTTGTAATCATTTCTTTTTTGAATGTCTTTTAACATGTTTCTGTGCTTTGATGACCTGTTTCGTTTTTAATGAATTCGATTTTATCATTAGATTCTCTTTTGAAAGCCAATCACGATATCAAGATATGAATTTGCAGTGGAAAACAGTAAAGGCATCACTTCATCTGGTTTAAATGAGAGCAAGTACTGAATTAAATGACTTCCTGAAATGCATTACGGATAAAAACACAATCTCCTCACTGTAGCCCACTCTCTGCTTCTGCCACCTACAATAGTCTAGTTTCTCATGAGGTTCATGTGTCCAATGTTTTCCCGCCATAATCTTCCATAATCTAGTCTTTACTCCTGACCTTTAATCCAGAGGAAGCAGTTGAATCAAATTTGTTGCATAATGTACCATTTTGACTAGCTCATATTGCACATACTGTTCAGTAACAAAGCAGGTAGCTTTTTCTGCTCACATCTCTGCTATCGTGTGTGTGTCTGTGTGTGTGTGTGTGAAACATTTCATACAGCCATATGGATACAATGTGCACCTGCTGCACATGGCTATTTCCATTTAACAGTTCTCCCATCTAACACATTAACAAGCGTATATGTCTCCCCTTATCTTGAAGTACAATAGATGCTAATGGAGGTTTTACATGTTCTCTATTCTAGGAATACAATTTTCACCCAGTGTCCAGATTAAAGTGGAGTTAGACTGGGTTAAAAAATACACCTTTAATTCTTAATAGCTTCCTTCATTTTGCTCATTGTCAGGGTTGGATCTGAGCAAAATGTCTTTGGCAAATATAATATACAAAAAGTTATCATGGACGGCTGGATTATTCGATTTATGCATCTACATTAACTTCTTTATCTTTGACTCAAGAAAATAAGGTGATGAAAACACTATCTGATGCTTATTACTGTACAATGATCAAAGCGGGTTTGTAGTCACTGTCATCCCTCTCACTGAAACCTCCTACATACGTTTTGAGAAACACTCCTGCGCTCCTGTCCATTATACCAAGACGCCGACTTGCTGCACAAAGGAAAAACTGGCTGACTTTAAGTCTCACTGAACCATTTTTCTTTTAACCAACACAGTGACTTTAAAGCAAAAGGGAAGCAGAGACAGGGAGAGCCTTAATGATCCATAGCTGCTCAACTAGTTGTGTTTAATAGTGTCTCTGAAAAAGAAGTGTGCTAAGAAACCTTAAGATAAACAAATAAAAATAGATATATAAGGAATAGACAAGGGAATAAGGAACTGTTGGATTGGGGGACAGGAAGAGTCAGGTACAATAATGAAAGAGTTAGTAACATGGACACCTTTAAATCTAAACCTTTAAAGTTATCTTTATGCTTTAAAATTACCTTAGTCACTTTTTCTTTTCATTCATTTTCTCCCATTGGCAGGTGTGTCTCATTATTATTTGACCTGTTTGATCATTTTCTTCATCTATTTTTGCAATCTCTCATTTGTCATCTCATTGTCCATACTGTGCTCAATTCTGTATACAGACTGTATATAGTACATGTCTGTCCATGGAGGAAGGGCTTTGGTTTCTGGTTTTATCCAATTCAACATCAAAATGCATCAAAATCTAGTTTGTATTTTATTGCGCTAAAGTGTCAACGACAGTCATAGCTTGTTTTTGACCATCATGACTTTGACCAATGTAGTCAATCACTGAAATGGAAGCATCACTGTATAATAATCAATTTGTGTCTTTTGATTCTGAATTAATTTATGCTCCTTCAAGGACCATGAATAAATCATAGTAGATAGAGTAAATCAATGGAATGCATACATATACCTACCATGAAACATATTGGTACGCTAAAGTGAAAATAACTGAACCCTCTGATTCTTTGAAATGTATATGTTTGGTACAGGAGGTTGCTCTGTATACCTTTGTGCTGACATTTACAAATGAGGAGTTAAATTTATCAGTGTACAAGAGTAGAAATTTCAGTCCTCCATAAATTAACATTTTATAATATCTTATAAGGGAACTTTTACACACATTTATGAACATGTCATGATTCTGTTTTAATTTCATCTTTAAGCACATTTTAACACAGATGACAATGAAAATGAAACATAGGTGTTGACACAATTTAAAAATCAGTTTCCATATAACAAATACACACATGAACATTCACCACAATCTGTAGACACAACTATGTGTGTGAATTTATAAATATTTAAGCTACAAAGAACAAGAGCACTTGAAATTTTTAAAATGTATTTGACTATTCAATATAGACACAGAGCATGACAGTCATGCTCTGTGTCTATATACACTATATGATGACACAGTAAAACAACTCTTCAAACAAAGACTAAAAGGCCAGTGTTACATGTAATGTCATTGTAAGTTTTGTAGTAACACACTGTATGTACAAAGAACAGATTTAGTGATTGATAAAAGTGGAATTCTCAGTGGCACAACGGTCAGAAAGCTTTGTATCTGTCATGAACTATTTTTGCCAGTAGCTGTACCAGTATACCAGTTTGTAATGTGGACTGGTACCATTCACTGTGTTGTTAAGACATCGCAGCTATGTGAGCTGTTCGTGAGCTTTTCAGAGGATGTACCTCAACATGGATAAAATCCGTTCTCACCTACACCTGGGCCATAGCACCACACTGAATGGCCTCAAAATGTAAGCATACAGTTGTTCTTACCTGCCTGCATAGGTTCCCTATGGCTAAGCTGCCTCCCACAGTCCAAAGACATTTGGTTAACTGACAATTCTTGCGAATGGTTGTTTGTGTCTATATGTCGGCCCTGTGATAAACTGGGGACATGTCCAGGATGTACCCCGCCCTCAACCAATGTCAGCTGGGACCAGTTCCAGCCAGCTCACAACCCTATAAGGATCAGCTGAATAGATAATGAATATTTGCTTTTCTGGAGTTTATTTCTGTGACCAATAAGTCTAACCTCAATGACAAAATACATACATTTTTCAGAGAGTCCCATCCAAACCAATTAGTATTCTCTAACCTTAATGGTTGATTTGATAACTCTTGAGAAAATAATAAGATGCATCATTAAGGAGCAGTCGCACCACAAAGCGATATTCGCTTGTCCACAAGAGATAGATAGTGTTGGAAGATTGGTGATATAGTGACTACCCACAAGTCTAGCTGGCATACTGCTATATCTAGCAAGCTAACCACTAACTCGCTACACAGTCAAAATAGTTCCCAGACCTTCTCACCCAAAATTTTCTCTGTACTGTTCTGTTTGTCATTCTGGCTTTTTGTTTAATATTACACACAACTTTTTTAGTAGTTAGTTAAAGAGGCAAAATTAAGTTCTTCTTGCCAACGGTCAGAGAGGAAACTTGTTAACTTAGCTCAATCACAATCAAAATAGTGGGGTAGTGTCACAGTTCATTTAAAAGATGTTTTTACTAAAACACAGGAGATTGATTAAAAGTGGCCAACTCATCTTCCTCTGTTTTGTACCCTGGTACTTGGTCGCCTCAAGGGTCGAACCGTCAAGGGTTGCTATCAGTCAATAGCTCAGCTTTGTTGGTCAAACTTCACTGAAATTGAACAATACACAAAACGTTCAAGTGGACTACTCTCACTTCCTCAAGTGGAGCCTCTAATTGCAGGACTCCGTCAGAGTTAGTTGGATTTATTGCCATGTTTTAAATCCTGGAGCATGCTTGAATTAGCTGACTGACATCAGCCGTTTCCTCCATGCTTCACTTTTACAGCTTCATTCTTTATGGCTGATCAGCTGACTTATAACGTCCATTCATAGTCATGTAGTCTTGTAGGTGTATACCAATACTTTTATATCTTGACTTTTCTCACAGTTACTCTGGTGATACTGTCGCACCAAAGGCACAGCCCCCTCCTGCACCACCTCCTCCACCATCCATCTTCCTATATATTTTGTTATTGTAGTTTTAAAAAAGATTTAGTGTTAATGGGATGGGTGTCTTCGTTGAATGGGATTCAGTGGTCTAGCTGAATCCTCATTGGTTACATTTAGAGATACATTTAGTTTAGGAAAACAATGTGGTTAAAAAAAAAAAAAACAAAGTTGACTGTTGCTAGAATCAGGATGCAAGTGTCAGTCTCTGATGTCGCCTCCTGTCATTACTTGGATGATTACAAGAGATTTGTCTAGAAAACATGGACATAACTAATTTATCGTTTGATTAAACAACTGATCCTGTCATTTTTTCTTCTCTCTCATCACCTGGAGATCCTCCCCACAGATCCCTGAGTAAGCTGTAGCCAACCTAACTACAAAAGGTGCTGTGACTATACAGCCTCATAATCCAGGCTCAGCTGTTGTCTTGGTGTAGCTATTTTTTCCTTTTGACATTTATTTTTTGACATCCTCATCATCTTCCCAAGATGCACAGGAAATTGTAGTGTACACATTAAGCTGAACCACGACACTCAACCTACATCCATTGTTGCCATTGCATTTGCCTTAATGATTGATCAATTCTTAACCATTCTTTGGCTTTAATGATGCCACTTATATGCACTCTCATGTCATAAGATTTCCACTCAGCGACCGCTTGCGTCTGTTCTTCTCAGTGTCACAGCTGTCCCCCGGCAGCACAGTCTGCCTCCAGATCCACTGGCTCTCCTTACCACTCAACTGCTGGTCCCACTTTTGAAAGGGAAATCTGTCAGCAGCCTATGAGGGACTCTCAACTTTCACGCTGGTGACTGTAGCTGTGAAACATCTCTGGAACAGGCGCTCTGGGTCTGGTGGCTGGTTATCACAGTCCAGTTTCCTGCTCTTGAAGTGTTTTCTGAATCCCTGTGGACCAGATGCTCTCGCATGGCCAGATCCATCACTGGGATCTCCTTCCGAAAGGCACAAAATTCAAAGTTCAGAATCATGTACAATAACCCCCGCCCCTCCAAAACAAAAACAAAAAAAGGGTAATTTAAAGCCTGTAAACGCTGCTAACTGCTGCGAATCTCTCAGATCTGACAGCTTTCAGGAGGATTTCCCATAATAACAGTCAACTCAAAGAGAAGATACACGCACCAACCTGGAACTCTGAGGGGCAGGCCATTGTCAAGACGACTGGGTTTAGTGGCGATGAAGAGGTAGCAGAGGACACATACGGTGATGAGGAAGGCAAGAAGGACCACCGCTGCAATGGAGAGACCAATCAGAGCACCGATACTGCCAGGAGGAGATAAGAGGAGAGGAGAGGAGAGGAGAGGAGACACGTGTTGACATGTGGATGTAAAAAAGAATAAAAAACCTGTGCACCCACCCATTCACCAACACACACAATTACTCACACCCACACAAGAAATGATGCGTGCATTGGTGTTGTCTCACAGGATTAAAGCAAGGATCCAGATCTGTGAGTGAAGAGATGGATTCAAAGGACTGCAGCAGATGAAGTAATTAGTTTTCAATTACAATTACAAAGAAAGACAAAAAGAAAACAGAAAGCTGCAATCTCAAGGAAATCTTCAATGCACATGGTGATTAGCCCATCAGATCATAAGAGAGTAGTTTAGCAGAACATCTTTATTAAGATTAGTGACACAATAAGTAAAGTTCCTTTAAAAATGACCAATAAGGAAGGGGGAAACACTAACCTCAGCCACCACATGTATCCGTACTCATACGGGAAAAAACTGTTGGGATCATCACAGCAATATTTCACATCATTAAATCCGCAGCAGTAAACAGCGGCAGCGACATTTCCCGGTTTGGGGCAGGAGAAACCGTCCACAAACACGCCGTCAGTGTTGTAGTAGCTGCTGCATTCAGCGCTCATGGTTCAGCGGCGGAGGAGATAAAGTTAAGACAGAAACCAAACCGCTACGGTCGGTGGATTACAGAGAGGGCGAGGGTCCCGGCGTCTCCGGCGCATCGTGCGCTCCGCTGTCAGAGCCGGAGGAGACTGGGTGGATGAGCGCAAAGGGACAGAAGCGCAAACTTTGAGCCTGCACAAACCTGGAGCTCTCTCTCTCTCTCTCTCTCACACACACACACACACGCACACACACTCGTTTACTACTTAAGCAGCAGTGTTACTTTAATGTACAACAGACAGATGCCCACCTCTTCTTACTTATTATACCCTGGAAGTCTGTCTCCATCTCAAACATTAGAATTGAAATCCTCTTTTCTGATATTATTGTATTTAATCGTTTTGATGAAGTGAAGTGGTTCATCCTCTACAGACTAAGCCAACATCCCTCCTGATATAGGGGCGTGTACATCAAGAGTGATGTCTCGCATTTTATTTTATATTTTATATGGTATGACATGTTGTGAGCATGTATGTTTCCAATATATTTTAAATGTATATATTTATAGCTGGCCAAATATGTGGTATGTCTATATGAAATTGTTCCAATTTCTATTAGATTTTATATATATCTTTTAATGATATGTTCTTGTTTATATGTAGCTTTCATATATTTCATATGTTGAAATACAGTGTATGTGCATTATTACATTTGTTTTAGGGGATTTTAATTACATTTTTAATCAATTAAAATGGAAGTCATGTCTCCATGCCTCTTACAGTAGCCCGTGCAGTACAACCAGTGGTCACAAATACAACCGTGACTTTTCCAAATGGGCCACTACACAAATCAGACAGTGATTTAATGTGTGTGACCTAATGAGAGAAATGTGGCTGAGTTGTGGTGATGGGCCCAGAGGAGCACTTACACTTACCTATTGTTTACGTGTTGGTGGAATTATCATGATTTAAACACTGAGGCAGCCAACAGTGGCCTGACACCTTCAAAAACATTTAAAAGTCAGTTAAAAGTTAAAAGTCCTTAAAATCCAGCAGCAGAAACTGTGCAGGGAGCAGACCACCACTCTCAAGAAGTCTAGTATTAACACCAGTCAGGCAGAAGACAACTGGAACCTTGCCTGGGTTTATTTAACAGGATAATGTCATTCAGTTTTTGTTTTTAAAGTTCTTCAATTAGAAATTTTAATACAATAATTTAAGGCCTCAAAGTCTACAAAGTCTGTATCAGCTCAGAGCTACAGAATTTTATTAAATAATCAGTGAAGGAAGAAAAATCAACTAAAATTCAAGTGCAGTCTGATCTCTCTCTCTCTCTGTGCTAACCTTGTTGAGTTATTTATCCAAGGTTTACATAATAGTAATTTTATTTTGGTCCATGCAGGAGTAATGTAGCAAAGGCCTGTGTGCACTACTCTTTAAAAATCTTATCATAGACGCAGAAAATGGATGCATAATGAGAACTTGACAAAAGTGACTTGATCCTTCTTTGTGCTGCAGTGCAGGTACATTCAGTTGTAGCCACCCCATTGTCAGTGAGAACAAAAATCATATTAACACCACTGCTACACTAATACGTTTCACCTCTAATTAAATGCCATTATTGGACTCATGTATGCCTGCATGCATTCGAGTCTGACTCATGGAAAACTAAAGCAGGATATATGATGCAGTGAATGATCACATCATTGCTAAATATTCATTTATCTTTGGATAATGTATGTCGACAAATAATACTATGAACACCATCAAATTTAATGTGATAAAATCCCCATACAGTTTCACACTTTTGGTGCACCCACACAGGTGCTGGCACCTTGGCTCATTAAATCTCCTCTCTAGATTGTGTGGGTCTTTGATTGACATCTCCCTCCCTTTGCAGCCACAAAAAGATCACTCCCATTGGTGCATTGGCCATGGCCGTCTCTCCATGTGTTGCCCACTGTATTACAGTCCATCATTTTAGAGCGTTAAGCTTTAAATGCCGTGCAGCTCTTTGCATGATGAATAAAAAGTTTAGTTCACCAAAATACTACAGTATAATACAGTATGTATTATACTCACCATTATACTGCAGTATATATTATACTGCAGTATAATGGTGAGAAAATACAAAGTAATGAGAAAAGAAAAGGTGACAAAAGAAAAGATAACAGAGGAAGACAGACTGGTTGGTCAGGCAAGATAATGACCTTATATATTTGATGAAAAGAAGCAGATGGTGGCTTTGCATGATGACAGAGCAGCATGGTATTCAGTCTCACAAACCTTGTACGGATCGACTGGGCACAGGGTGAAAATAAAGCAACTTGCAAGTGCAACCCAGTACTGTAATGTGTCCTGGCTGGCATGTGAGTCAAAGATTTTGATTAAATTTAGCTAAACACAAAGATTATGTGATTTCTGTGCTATGCTTTAATTAATCAGTAAAGAATACTGAAACATTAAACAGTATCAATTTTAATAACAACTGGAACAACTGTGTGAGGCGTTTTGATATAGAGCTATATCGCTATGGCTCTTGACTATAAACTGGAAAGCAGGATAGGGCTACACGTTATGAATGTTGCCAGCATCAATCTTACATGCCATAATACTGTAATACTGCACTTTTATCTACTTTATACATTTGGTATGCCAGTTCTTGTTGAGTTTATCCCGCATACAGTAGGTTATAGTCTAGGCATTCGTTGTTTTCTCAAGCTGTTTACAAAATCCCTTTTATTTAGTGCACTACATTTACTGTCATGTCATTCAAACTAATTCAATTCAGATTTGATGAGTAGTGTTATACTGTCAATTCACAGTATGTCCAGCCTTCATGCAACCATCTCTGCAATAATACAACCATCATTAGCTGTCAGATGATGTAAATGGTCCTAAACATCTCTTATCTGTACCATCCATCCCGTACAATATGAACATGACATCACACATCATCTTTACGCCCACAGGTAAAGCTATTTTTAAAGAATAAAATGTTGTTATTCTACATAATAAAATGTCTTCTCAGATTGACATCTCCTTGCCTCTCCAGTTACATGGCTATAAAGAAAAAACAAAATTTGTATTTACATCTAGATCTTCATCACTTCTCTTATGCCATTTTACCTTTAAAAGAGGTTTAACTCACCACAGTTACTTAAAACAGACAACTATCCAAACTCACTCTAAGGTGAGTTTGGATAGTTGCAACTACTCTTCGCTTAAAGCTGCACAAATTGAATAGTTTACCTGTTAATAGTTTTATCTTAACGATGACTAAAATAACTTTGACCCAACTCTGCAGGTTCCCTACGGCAACACAGAGGTTTTTAGCGCTCATTCTTTTGCTTTCCTTTTTTTGCCTCAACTTTACTGTTTGGGTTCACACTATCTGTTATCAGCAGATAGGCAGCTCTGATAAACCCATTGAACCCTTCCTTTTCCAGCATCAAACGACAGACAAAAATAAAAACTAACTGATTCATCATATGGACAGAAACATGACTCCAAATGAATGCTAATGCAACTGAATAGCAGCTTGATGGGTTACTAGCCAAATGGTTGGTAACTAATTGTGTCTACAGTTTACACTGTCCCAGTGGCCAAAAGCAGCTGAAACTGCTCAGTAGCATCTGGGTATTATTGATTTTATATTTCACGCAAAGACAAATGTAACTGCAAAACCCATGTATTGACCACAGCCAGAAGCTAATAGTGTCTGTTGACATAAATAGATACATAAATCTAATAAATAGGTGAATTCTAAATGAATGCTACTATGTTTGCATAGCTAGAAATAGAAAATAGAGCAATTTGGACAGTGTGGCAAAAAATAACTGCCATGCTCTTACTGACATCTGGCATGTAGTGGACAATGATGTAGTGGACAGTGTCCAACAACTCAATGACTTTGGACAGACATAAACACTCTTTTGTGTTGTAACATTGCACATACATTTCATTTGTTTTACACTGAAACAGTATTATTGCATATAAAATTTCTATGTCTGTTTACTTATTACAAATATTATTAGGTTATTTTTCTCAGTTAGAAAGACTGAAGTGGAGAGAAAGTGTTAAATTAGAAGATTACAGATTACAAAAACACTACACTGCATTGAGACCTTTGCACATCACAGGTATGTCCTGTCTTTGTTTAAAGAATGGAAAAACAATGGAATGGAAATCTAGGCAGGAATTCATAATATATTTTCTACAGACCCAGCACAGAATATATGCCAGTATTTTCCAACTGCCAGAAGTCAATACCTTTCAACCTGCTATTGATTGTACTCTAATAAGGTCAGCAGAGTCACTGCTTCTGCCTGAAAAGGCTTATTGATAGGCTAAGTTTTCTATACTCTTACTGTTAAATCTAATAATACAGCAATACAAGGTCACAGTACATTTGTTTGATTGAATAACAATAGCCTGTTGAAAAAGCATTTACTGTTACCAAGAACAAGAAAATGCCTTTAATGAATTTTGTGTTCAAAACAATTACTATGGGTGTGTTCCAAAAATATCAATTGTGTTAGCTAACAGTGAACTGTTTACACATTCAACAGGCACAGGCAACATCAGCGTTCATCTAAAGTTGTATAATGCCTGCCTATTGTAAATCCTCTCCTCTTTAACTCTGTTCTACAGACTCTTTAGACTGTAATTATTACAGTCAGTAGCTACTCGCTAACTTCGTTGCTGTGTCTGTCAGTGGTTTGATGCTGGGCAATGAGTGAACCTAAACAGTTGTGCAACGTAAAACCAAAACACTGAGCTGAAATAGGCTAAACTAAACTAAAGCTGAGGGGAATTGCAGAGATGGATGATAATCTTTAGGCCAGGAATACACTGCTTGCGTGGTGTGTGCCTAGTGACTGCAGAGTGTCTTGGTTTACATTTTGCCGCCCATGTTGGACCGGTTAGGGCAGATAAACTGCGTCGCATCATGTGATACATGAGGTTTCACAAACGGACAAACCGATACACATCGATTAATTAATTGTTTAATTATTGGTAATAAAAATAAAATCCCAGATTTCAGTAGCCTGCTTACGCCACTATCCAAGACAAACTCTAGAAAATAAAGCTGGCAGTGGCAGCAACACAACACATGCAACACAAGCAGTGTGTTCCCATCTTAAGGGGTTCATTGCTACAAGCAACCCATCACATTATGTGCAGTTATTTTATTGTTAATATAAAAATACTGATTGGAGCAGCTTTAAATTCAAATATTCACTGTAGGGGTAATGAAAAAGAAAGACCAGATGAAGATAAACAGCCCCAAAACACAACAAAACCCATAATTATTGTTCAGTTTGCTGCTACATTTAGTAAAAGACTTCTGGATTGTGTTTGGTGTAACTTCACCATCTGAATTGGTAAAGACATCTGATTATAAAATGATATAGTCTGGCTGTTGGTTATTGTGTTGGTCAAATGGGCTATTTTATCAATTTCTGATAAATGTTGAAAATTATGAAAATGATGCATCTTTCATCATGTGTAAGTTTTTCTATTTTGATATAGCATGTATGAACATTAACAGTCTAGAAGAAACACTATAAGTTCAATCTCCAGCAGTGGAAACCAATGCAAATATTAATTCTTCCCTTGAAGATGTAGTGCTGATCAGAGGTCACATAATAATCTCTTGTATTATAGAGAGAACAATGGCCAAACTCCTTTTAAAGCTACAATCGCTTCCACCTGCTTCTGACAAGAAACCACATTTGACGGCAGAGAAAACCTATATCGTCCATTTAATGTGTGGAGGTTCTGTACCTTCTTCCAATGTAATTACCAAACAGGCTTGTCCCTATCAGAAATGCAAATGTGGCCTATGTACAGAAGCAATTTAGACATGACTTTTACATACATAGATTTGCAAATGTGGCAATTCTTTTCTTTTGCTAGTTTGGATTTTTTTTTTTTTTTTTTTTTGAGATGATGCAAGTTGAAAGCAAACAACTGCACTGATGCACATGTCAATTTTGTAAGTTCTGACTATAATGACAAGCATGAAAATACAATTATAAGCAGCTGTAAGCAAGCTCATGTGATTATTTTTTATGATTCAGATCTGAGCTTGACTGAATGAGTACTTGCCTGTCTTTGCTAGTGTGTAGGCTGTTTTAATTAAAAATAATTCCACTCCTTTGGAGAATTTTTTTCTCATCTAAAGATGATGAGCACATTTTTGAAAAAACAGGATTCAAACAAAGGTGAAACTGATAGAAACAACATGAAGCATAAAAGTGAAAGATTGATATAGCTCTTCTAGTTCTATCTCCATCCATGGAGATGTAATTATCTCCACGATAGGTAGTGAAAGGCAAATGAAAGTACATGGAGATATTGTGACCCTGTAATGCAACTAAAAAACTCACCCTGCTTCTTAATCAGGGGCTTTAACTCCAGTAACAAGGCACAAGGGAACATCCTCTGATGTGGGGAGTCTGCACATGAAAGATGACATTTTCAGTCATCATCGTTAATAAGGAGTGGACCATTCGTTGTGATGAACATTAACACTGCTTCACACATCAGTGGTCAAAATCAGTGCAGAAATATTATCACAGGTGAGATACAGTATATTGTGTGATCCTTGTGTGCAGGAAGCTTTGGTGAGCAGTAAGTAAACAATGTCATCCTTTCAAATGAAGGGATATATAGGTATAAGGTACTGTGACAATGAAAAAATAGTCTACTAAATAAATAAGATTGTGGGTTGTGGGTGGTTATGCAAATAAATAGCTTCACCAGAGACTGTCACAAAGGTGCTGTTAGGAAAAAAAAACAAGCAATATCCAGCTTTTCTGAATTCATGAGAAAAAATAGCAAAGAGTCAAAAAGGGTAATAGCTGAAGCAAGACAGTGACATAGAGTTAGATCATGGGGCTCTCTTGTCTGTCAATCACAGGGGCCAATATCAGACAGACATGAATGAAATCAGATGCCCCACAGCCCAGCAGGCAGCAGCCACACTCGTTCTTGATCTTGGTTTAGCATGCAAGGAACCAAAATCTCCTAAATATTGCCCTAGAATGATGTGTAATGGAATATGTTGAGGCCCATAGCAGATGACCTGTGGATGTTGAACACGTCTGCTCCGTCAAAATGATGACTAGCACACCAGGCCTGACTGCTCGCTCTAATCCCAGATTATCTCTGCCAGTCCAATCGAGAAACAGGGGAAAAAATTGGCATAAGAAAGGGGATTATTTGACAGTGGTGGGGGATTGTAGAGCGATGTGGTGGTTAGAACACACACCTACTTGTTCATAAACACCACTCACAGACACCCTCACACACATGAACAAGTTCACATGATACAGTAAGAAGCATGAACATAGTATATATGCAGCTTCAGATGCACTTTACATGTTTCAGAACCACATCCACGATTTCATCACTTGTTCTCCCATGAACAAGAAAAAGCCTTGAAATGAACCCTGCCAACGACATCCCACCCCCTCCACACCTCTTCATCTCCCTCCTCCCTCAACTGCTCCCCCACTCATCCATCTCTCCTCCCCATCAGTAAAAGCCACCATCACTGCACATGATACATGGCAGATAATGCTGACCACCTCTGGGCATGTTGTGTGCTGCAGAGCAACCAACTGCAAATCCCTTCACCATCTGATACATATGCACATCTTCTCACACTATTATATAATTGGTATTTTATTTCTAGTCTAGTAGATAATATTGTTATAGATAGATAGATAGATAGATAGATAGATAGATAGATAGATAGATAGATGCGGGTGTGTGTGTGTGTGTGGTATTTTGTGTACATGTGTAAATTACATTAAAATGTGAATGAAAATTAGGGAGGTGTAATGTCAAATGCCTGCAGTGCAAGAGCATCATTGCTCAGCATCACAGGGGGAGACCACAAACACACAAAATGAATCAGTGTGAATTAATTAAAAGTTAAAATTTCGCACTTTGATTTGGACAAAGTTTTATCCAATTCTTAGACCTTTATATTTCTCACCCATTGGATCTTTGTTACTGAGGAAACAAATGTACCTTAAATACCTCTTCAAATACATCCTGCAAGTGAGACACAGCTATTGAAACGACAGCTGTAGCCTTATTTTCTTATAAGTTACTTGAAATACTTAATATTTACTTACTTACAAGTACTTAAGGGAAGAAATTAAGATATCTGTAGGTTTCACTGTAGCTACGTAGACAAAGTGGCTGCTAGCAGCTACAGAAATACTAAAACCAGCAAAGCGGAGTTATCCAGTCCAATATAGTTTTTGTTGTTGCCACTCCACCAGTCTGCAGCACCAGCACTTTTTTATTTTACTCTTTAGAGGACTGTTACTTTTTCTTGCATGAGAAATGCCACTATGCAAGAAAAAGTAATGGTTCTCTTTTCTGGTTTCTCTATTTCAGGTTCTAGGCAATTTGTATGTGCCATATACATGTGCACCTTTAGACAAAGCAAGTTAACCCACAAGCCAGAGCTTATTCAGAGTACATTAACCAAACCTAATGCAGTATATCTCTAGACTGAATATGTTACCTCCCGATAGCTAATCACTCTTTCTGGCTAACTCATTATTCTATATATCTGTGTCAGTTGTGTGTGTGTCCATAGAGGGAGCACAAGTTTAATAGCAAGAGTCGACCACATACCTCTTTAATGTTATTTAATTAATGTTATACCATATACACCAGCAATATTTTTTTCCCACTTCAAGCACTGGTTCTATTTAATATTAATCCGCCATAGACAAACCACCTCCCAGTTCAAAATAATCTTTAATAATAATTATTTATTTAATAATCTTAATAATAATCTTTTTGTTTGCAATTTTTGCAATTGCAATAATTCTGTTACCAAATCATGGTCAAAGTACAAACATGGTCACATATTTTATGGAAGGTAGATGACCTGAGCCAAGTGGAGGAACTATCTTGAGTAGTATGTCACTGGTTTGGTTCCCATTCAGACTATTTTCTGCCTTTTCTATTTCCCTGGTCTCTAGCCCATTACAACCTCTCGATCTTTGTTGTTGAAATGAACACATGAAAACACATCTAAAATAATATTAACAATAAAAGCACATGTGTCCTCATAAATAAAAACACTGGATATTTAATGACTTGACCACAGAACTGGGAATGTCCACGCTTTTCATTTTGGAAATCTGGTCACTTTACTTTAAGACCCTGGTTGAAAACAAAGTTTTGAATCTTAGATTATTGATGTAACATGAATCAACGTTTAAAAACAGAAATGACTGATGAAACTGATATTACATAATCTGCTAGAGAGAAGATATGTCACTGCAGGAGTTGTTGAAACTACAAAAACACTGGTGGTAAAGTTGTGTTACAGAGAGGATGTTCTTCATAAGTAAATTTAATTTCCACCTGCTACCAAGTTACTCACAGAATTAATGTAAATTAGCTACAGTTGATATGACCTGCTGCCATTGACGGTCACACTCAGCTAAAAGCAAGAAGTTGCTGCCTGGATGTTTCCAGTCTGCTGCATTGGTGAGTCCAACTCATCTTTCACAAAGTAAAGTGTTTTGACGTTCGTAATAACCACTACAATCTTGAGGTGAATATTCAGGGATAGGATTTCAGTCCTGGACGTGAATTTTAACACAAACCTGCTTTTTTTCTAAAACTACCACTTTGTCATGACAACCACCCTCTGACAGTCCTATGACTATTTCCAAGACTTAGCCCAGCAACTGGACTCCAATGTTTTTCATTATGATTCTGTTTTCTGGCATAGAGCTAATAGACACAACAATAACAATGCAACAATCCGTGAATATCCAGTCTTCTATCCTTTGTTGCTATGTGTGCCTTGTAAACTTTTTTACAGCCTTTTGACTTTGAGTTAGTTCCCTGTCTCACTTATGAAAAACCAAGGCTGCTCAAGGCAGGCACACTGAATAACCTTTTTTTCTGATCTTTAACTAAACTGGCCTGTGGATTTTTTGACAGTGCGGGTGACAGAAATTATATTAGCCATTATCATTTGAGACTACAGTGGATTCATGCAGGGCCACATCTGCATCCAGTGTCCACGTCTTCCACTGCAGTCAGTGAGGGATTACACAGCAGCCTCATAACAGATGTGGCATCTGGGATTACAATTAGAGTAATATCATCCATCATGTAAAAGCTTGTTATGTTAAGATAACAGGAGAGCCTCTGGATTTCCCCATGTGTCACACGAGGGGCATTGTTGTTAATGGAAATGAAATAAGCCTTTTGAATTGTGCAGGACTTAATCAGTGTGATGGCAGTCTGAAGTTGGGGTGCAGAGGCTTGTGGGTGAGATCTGGGGTTAAGATGGTAAAATCAGCCAGTTTGCAGCTGTTGCTTCTGTTAAATGCCCAAGAACACCTTTTTTTTTCTTATCCTTATAACTTAAGAAATCCTATCATTGGGCCATTTTTGATTCTTTACTTTCTTTTTCTTTTATACTTTTTATCCTCATCGCTCACATTTTTTATTTAGTTTTTAAGTTTTTCCAACCCTGCCTAACAAATTATACTTATTTACAACTAAAATGCAACAGAAAATGTATTTTGGGAAAGTAACAGCAATCAGATTACATTTTCTGGAAATAACTGTAGCACACCTGTCATAATAAAGGGTTGTCAACCCATACTTGTTTCCTGCTTTGCCTTTAATACAGAGACAAAGGGGTGGCAAGGACACAAATGATATATTTCTGTTTATATTTCTGTTTATTTTTTTTACAACTATGCTTCTTTTTATATTCTACTTTTATTATTTATACTGTAATGATGTAATAGTAGTAGTAGATTAGTTTGATAAGTCTGTTTGGCTAAGAACCTATACTCATTTATCTCATTTAAAAGACACCTGAATTATGTGTCATCTGCAGCTTAAATCAATGTCAATATCATGGAACTATATACACTATACATATATATAGTGTATATATATATACTTTTTCAGGAGCAGTTTATACATATCATGCTGTACATTTTAAGTAAGCAGAGTGAACAGAGGCTTTCAATAAGATATTAGCTTGCTGCAGGCTTTTTGCACTGAGGGCCATTTATTGATGTTTGTTTGCTAATTAGTTTGTACAATGGGGAGTCGCAGAATGACCAGAGGTCATTGACTATTTCAGCTTAGAACCGGTGGATATTTAATACTGTAATATTTATATATATCATTATATCATATACAACATCACATCCAATGTCGTTACATCACAACATCGCAATCCTGCAACACATTGTAGGTGACAGACAGTTCTGTGGCTCGTGATGTTCCATGAAAAAGTTCAGGGAAAGAGATATTATCAACCATTTTTAAAGTAAATTTCCTTTAGTTGTTTAGTTTGACTCATAAAGATCCATGCAAGATGCTGACTTGAAGAGGTTTATGTGGCCACTACATTCCAAGGGGCAAAAATCAATATTTCATATACAGGATAAGGAGTTTAGAGGGTGATTTTAGCCTTTTCAAAACCAAAGCTGCAAGAACAAGTGTAAGGATTGGATTGTGTGTATTTGTAGTTTACAGTTTGTCAGTTTGTGGTTAGTTAGCTACAAATGTTGTTAGCATGTTGGTATATCTACCTGCAGTAACTTCATTCTGTGTTACTTGTGAGGGCCAGTGGTCAACATATTATTAGCTAACTACAATATTTTGTAAGGTTACAGGTACCACATCTTTCAATACTAGCACCACTGTGTGGGAGCCGGTCCCTGAGGCTATATAGTGTCGACACATTAGCTTTTCTGTCCTGATCTTTGATTTAGGGAAGTTCAAGCTCAAGCAACTGCAGCCAAACCTGTTATCTGAGATATTAGCTGTAGGATACAGACAGATTTGCTAAACTACAATTTGGTGCCCCCTTTCTGCAACAGAGACATATAAAATAAAAAAAATATATCTCACAATTTTTTGTACTTAACGGCAGTTTGCAGTGGGTTTTTTACAGTTGACAAGAATACACATTCACAGTCATTATGTGTAATCACATTAACTTAATTGTTGTCTTCCAATGTGGCTTCCAATCTTAAATGCAAGGCAAGGACTTAAGGATCAGCTAAAACACAGCCATGTCTCTTGTGGTAGGCTTCATTGGACTGTGCTGACGTAGTGCATGCATGCAGCTTGTCGAACCTCCTTATCATGTTACAAGTTTCACTTTTGTAATAAAGGCACCCATGGCTCGACTTAAGTATTAAAATCTGGCTTTTGTTTATTGAACAAAGCAATTAAAAAGAATGAGTAAGAAATATCAAGTGAAACCATGCCACAATCACAGACAGAAAGAAAAGAATGTCCTTTCCTTACACTATCTTCTCTGGCAGTGACAGCCTGTGGCATATAGTAGTGACACTTTCTTTTTTTTCAATAGAACTCATCAGATTCAGATGGTGTGCCTGGGTTTCTCTTTTGTATTCACTCAAAACACTGCACGTTTCACTTCCACAGAATATGAGTACTCACAAATTCAATATTCAAAAATATCACTTAAGATTTGTGTACAAATTTCATCTCTCGATGGGAGAAATGTTTCTGAAATAACTGCAGTGTGCCTCATCTTTTACTGTGTGAAACCCCAGGGACTTACCCACACTGTACCTAAAGATTCATGTGCATGCTTTAATTTAATGTGGCAGTTTTCAGATGTCACTGCAATATTTAATTAGAGTACTTCATTGTTTATGTGTAAAATAAATAATATCATATATAAATAATATCAAATCAAATCAGAGCTTTTCACACCTCTCTATGTTCTTAATTGGTTTGTTTTTGAACCAATTAGATTCAGATTTATTCAAAAGAATAATTCCTGGATAACATGTCACAATAATGACAAGTTACTAAAGAATGTGCTGGGAGATACTACATTAATGAGTCATTAGGTAATAGTTCATCTACAGTATTCCTTTACTATAACTCCATTTTCACTTTCTACAGAATAAAAACATTTACAAAGAGCTAAAAAAAAAAACTATTTCTTTTGAGTTCTTGTGAGTTTTATGATACCTTGTTGAAGTGCAAAAATATACTTTTCTTGGCCTTTAAAAGTAATCTCTGTCTGTGATTCTATAGTAGTTTACAGTAATGTGGCACTAACTGGAAGCTGGGGGTGGATGGGTAGAGGGAGTTTCTACTCAAAAGGATGAGCTCAGAGCAACCCATTAACAAAATGGAAGAAATGAGTGTGAACTAAACTGTGCTGTATGAATTTATCTTTGAGCTTGTGAACTTGCACAACACTGCGTTTGTGTTTCTTCAGAGTAGTGACAGTATGTGAGGTCATTGTTACTGACATCTCTAATAGAAGCTGACAGCTCATCATTCCTGTATTTATTCCTTCTTATGGGCTAAATCCATTTTCTCTCATCTACTCTTTTGTTTGTGGCCTGTCTATTGTTCATTCTGTTGTTCAGCTAATGTTTAAGTTGGTCATCAGTAATGCACCACTCCATGGCCCCACTAGAAACTGGCATTAAAAACATCTAATTTCCAGGTAATATTCACACTATATGTGTATGTACTACATCAATGTGCTTAGCCAAGCATGCTTATGACGACACTTGGATGTACCAACAAGTACTTGTGTATTTCTGATATGACCCATAGGAGTGTCCCCTTAGTGCCCCATACAGCAGCATGTGTCATTGTCATGGTTTCATTAAAAAAACAAGTGGACTGTACCAAGGGAGGAGTACCTGCCTTCATCAACATCAATATCTACCCTCAGCCAATAAACCTACTTACTTAGGTTTAGAAAAGGTTTTGACAAACATTGATGGATAGTAGAGACACCATGAACTCCTACTTTCATACAGGAATCAAACACCACTCCTCTGTCATCATTACTATGGCCGCCCAACAACAAAATTAAACAATGGGTCGTAATAATCTGTTGAACAATAACGAGAAATGGTGACCTGAGTTCAGAGCAGGTCAGATCCACCCCACATGCCTCCTATTCAGTGGACATGTTAACTTAAGGCAATGGAGGTGCAGGTCTTTATCTTTGTAATATTATTTCCATGCACATGTCCTTCCATCATGATGAAGAGTTGATGTCTTTAGCATTTTTTAAACAGAGAATCAACTCGGGAAGGGTAGTGCTATAACAACAGTCCGTGGGCTGCCCTACTAGGATATTTTTTCAACACTCATCACATTTCTTGCCTGTGATTATATTATATATTATATATGTCATTTTACCCTCAGTTCTGCTTCATCATTATGTTCAATCATGTGTACTGTACCTCTGTGAAAAATAACAAGATACCAGGACTGTGAAGCCCTGTTTTTGTTGTTTGTGCTGTTATTTACCTCATGTCACTTGAGTAATTTTTTTTCTCTTTTTGTTGGTCTGGAACAATCCACTGTCCAATTGTTCAGAGAGCTCTCTAATCCAGCCTTAGATCTGAGTCGTGCAGTGCAGCCTAATAGGATCTTAGTATTAACCCTGATGACAATACTGCCAGCTGTCGCAGAGCCCCCTGTTGGCCACCAGAAGGAATGTAATGGGGGAGGGAGGGAAGGGGGTGACAGGGAGGGAGGTGACCGACAGAGGGACAGATAGAGAGTGTGCCTGAGTGATGCTTATAGTCTCGTGGAATAACCAAGGAAGCAGGTCAGAGGAAGAACGCAGAAACTCCTGAAGTGCTTATTTTTGGACGACTACCTCTTTAATTTTGCTTTTCACCTCCCTGCATTAACCAAATCCCAACTTTTTTTTAAATCTTTCTTTTCTGGGTTGTGTCTTTTCTCACAATCCCACTTCCTCCACCCTCTGCTCCATCTGTCCTGCTTCACCTGCTACGTGCACAGTCTGCTAATTCTTCCAGTGCGGTGGCAGCTGTTGGCTCTGTGCTGGTTCTATATGGCTGAATAGGTGGTAAAAGGGGTGGTTTTCTAAAGGGGGGGTTGCGAAGTTGCAGTCAGGACCAGGACAAGCAGGAGGAGGAGGTAGTGGAGGAGAATGGCGGTGGCTCTGGATGAAGTGTGGGGGCGGGTGAAGAATGTCTGCAAGCAGAACGGACTGCTCATCCTGTCTGTGCTGGCCGTGGTCATTGGCTGCCTGCTGGGCTTCTTTCTCAGAGGCAAGCAGCTCTCCGAGCAGGTCAGTGGGTTAAAATGCCCCCCACTCCAACCCCACCCACCTGCACCCCTGCTCCCTCACACACACACACTAACCACCTGCCCACCCACCTTCTTGACTTACCCCTCTGCCCCCCTCAAGTATCTCAGCATGACCCTGTTCCTTCTTAAGTGCCAAGATGGTTTCAGACAACAACTCGTAATACAAGAGATTATTCGATTCTCTGCTCTCTGCTTATTCCTCTTATTGCTATCCTCCTCCACTTCATCCACTTCACACTCACATTTTCTGTCAAACACACAAACATGAACTGCCATCTCTGTGAGAGCATTGTATTGACTCTCATTCAGTCCCTGGCTGAGCTATAAATGGTAAGATGCCTAAGCCCAACCCTAACCCTAACCTTAACCTCATCACCATTCTAATTTATCCTTCACCCCCAAATTAATCATTAAGCAGACTTGATTTTTTCAGTCGGCAGATAGCAGAAAAGCTCTCACAATGCAATAACTGCACAGTACACACACTTGACTTTACACAGGCTCACATCAAATAAAATACTTTCACATTACTTCTGCAAACCAGCCCATCAACCAAAATATGGGTTCCATCTCTACAATCAGCCACAGCAGGGCCATTAAAGTGAGCGACAGGGCGATGTAATGAACTGTGGATTGTGATTTGGACAGATGGGAATGAGGAGATGAGTTTCACCTAAATGACCAATGCTATGCTTTGTTTTGTTTTTTTATTCCTAGCAGTCAGAGTCTTAAAGACAAAAATAGGAAGGCCTCAAGAATCAACTGTTTTTGAAAAGAGAATAAGAAAAATGTGACATTGGAAGAGGTCAGCTAGTTCAAACTCCAATCCAAAAGTCAGGTTGTCTGCCACAGCACGCACGTGGTAATAGCAAAAGGCGCACACCCAGGAGTAAAGAAACAGGTTTCTTGCTGCTTTTTTAAAATGTGAAACAGCGTCTCATCAATCACTCAGATTGCCGATTGTAGCCTCTGAACTAGACTCTGTATCCATGGAAAAGGATTGCCATAAGGGAGATTAGTTGTCAATCACTGCATCGAAACATCAAGTCAACAATATACCATTCGTGTTCCCTTATATAATTCACACAAGACTGAATGGGAAGTGGAATTAAATAGTTGGAATTCAGGAAAATGCCACATGGCTGTTTCAATAACTGCACGATTATTCCTCCAACCATTTTGGTTTGAGTATGGCTTAAATCTTTGCACAAAAGAAATGGAAAGAAAAATTGTCCTATTGACTACTAGTAATAAGTTGAATTGGTTCAAAGAACGTGCCTCAAACAGAATTTGACTTTAAGGCTAAAAAGCAACCATAATTAGGCTGTCTGACATAGAACAGCAGAATGTAATGGATTTGAACTTGGAGGTGTGTTTAGTTATTGCCAAATAATATCTGAGCTTGAATGTGCTATCAAAAGAGACAAGAGAAGTTCAACAACAAGAAGATGTTGTTTTGATCCACATGTCGACAATAAGATAACAATATCGTTCTTCTCATTTATGGAGCACACGGCTCCTTTAAGAGGTCAATGTGCATGGGAGCAGGTTTGTTATAATATAGGTTGAAAATCCTAGTCCCTGACAGTTGCTGGTAGAGCTGTGGAAAAGGCTAAATCACTTCATCCTCCCACATGGTTTGGTTATTGAAATTGGATTCTCGTTCCCTATATTCTCTAAGAACGGCTGGGCTGAATTCATAATTGTGAACACTTTCATATATACCTGCCCTGCCACTATGTTGTGTAGACACTCACTTGCAGCAGAATACAAAAATGAGAAGGAAACTAATTATGACATATGCAAATATGTCTTCTTTATGAAATGTGACATTTTTGTGTTTAATGGTCTTGGCTTTTTGTCACCAAAAGCCGGTTTATCCTCCACAGAGATAGAATTTGCCACAATTTTTCTTGTGAGTCTTTTTTTCTCACTGTAATGAAAATATAGACCAAGAGTTTTTGTCATATGAGGAGCTAAATGCTAACATTTGCATGCTAACATATTCCCATTAATAGAGCTAATATGCTGGCGTTTTGATTCTTTACGGTATACAGCAGGTTAGTTTAGCATATTAGCATATTGTTAATATGCTAATAAAATTATACATATTTAGTCACACAAACCAAGGCCAAGAGGGAACTTTCAGATTATTGGACTTTTATAGTACTTCAAACATCAAGCAACCTATTTATACTATAATGTAAAACACAAGCTTCATAATTAGTTTCGGTTCCTTTATCTTTGCCAGTGAGTGACAGTTGAAGTATTGGAATAACACAAACTGGAAACTGGCCCAGTGGTCAACAGGCTAAACAATCTGCACATGCTGAGCCTGCCAAGATGGTTTTTATTCCCTCAGCAAGAAAAACAGAAGCACATCTGCCTAAGGACCACTTTTTACAAAAATCCCCACAACACTGAGTGGCTCCCAAAATATGGAGTGGATTTCAACCCCTTGAAGACAGCAGGATAATTCAATTATTGAAGCACTCTGTTGTCTGTGTCAGAGTGGAAAAAGCATGTAGTGTAGTGTAGAGGACAGTGGTGGATTTGACTGTGACTGTGTGACAGCTGGCAGGGCGAAGGTGAAGGCCATGGTGAGGACAGTTAAGCTCACACTGCATTCATGAATACAAGGTGAAAGCAAGAGTTTAGAGTCTCTGTATGTGTGTGTATGCGTGTGTGTATGTGTGTGTATTTTATAGTGTTATTGTGTTGTGCATGCTTACATTTTTACATAGCATGCATTCAAATACATGAGCAAAGAACTGAGAAGTGCACTGATTGAAGGTACAGATATTGTTTTACTCCAATCAACAAACTGATTGGACTGCATGGTTTGGTCCATATTTGTAATATATCACACTTGAAACTTCTTGCTTTCATTTCGAATCCTTTGCTTGCATTGGGACAATAACAGAATAAATGTGAGTTTTGAGTTAAATGGCAAAAAGTTATGAGAATTAAAGCGCTTAAGATATTTTAATTTAAGTTGTATTTTTATTAAAAGCAGCGGCTAATGGAGAGAAAAACTTTTCCAGAACATTGTAAAAAAAACTGGAAACACTAACTAGAATATCAAGCAGTGCAAAAGTATTCATGGGTGAATGAATTGTTTCTTAAATTCACAGTTTTTCTCAGAAAGATCTCAGAATTTGGTGGCCATAACACCATCAGTGTCTGAAAAATATATATATATGGTTATTTCCACACAAATGGCATATAGTGTCAAAATAACAGCATTGTGTGTGTGTGTGTGTGTGTGTGTGTGTGTGTGTGTGTGTGTGTGTGAGTGTTTGCACGCGCGCATGTGCAACAAATATCTTCAAGCAGAAAACAGCTTGTGTGTTTGTTCCACTGTTGGCCTGAACCCAGAGACAGCTGTGTTTGTCCTTTGTGCACACAGACAATACAAACCCACAAACACATGTACATGCACATACACAACTTTTGAATGTTATGTTTACAGAATGAAATACAACACAAAACATACTAAAGTACCCAGAATCCACACACACCCAAATACACACGCACACTCAGTCATTTAGCCTAAAAGCGTCCTCACTCAAAAACAGAGGCAAAAAGCTTTTATTGCTCCATCATCTCACTGCACAGATGTGCTGTACTTAATTTCAGTTTTTCATTTCCAACTCTTTGCCTTTGTTTTGTTCTCCACTGGTGTTTTCCCTTGTGACTTACTCTTATCATAATATAATAATGTGTTTTATTTATTTTATTTATCACATTTCATACTTTTCATTTCATTTAGTCAATAGTTTCTTATTAATGTTACAAAGAAATGGAAGGAAATCATTTGTTAAACCTTCATTAATTGATTTGCTGAGCTTTTCTTGGCAAAGATAAATCTAAATTAAACAAACCAGTCCAGAGAAAACATTGCAAGTGCTTGAGGATGTTATAATCTCTTCTCTTGCAAATAGCTCCTTCAACAAATGTCACCTACACATCCATATCAGATTGAGCAACTTTAGCAGAAATTTGGATTTATCATATTTTCTGACCACCTGACAAATGTAATACTCCCCTTTTAGCTCTGTTTCGTTCTCCTCCTCCTAACAAAAATATTTTGCTCTTTAGCTGCAAAATGCTATGTTCACCAGCTAGTTAAAAAACTGCCTGCAGCAGTTTTAAAAATATCATCAAAACAAGAGTCAGGTGGAGTTTCCTGTAAAGAACAACCCATATGTTGTCTGTGCTTGCAGCTTATTATGACTCATATAGGTGCATTTCATTAGGCAATCTCCAGTGGCCATAATTATGACCGGAGCAAAGGAGGAAGTGAGGTGGCACAGTGTATAGAGCAGCAAGGTGGTGGAGGTTGGATGGATCAACAAAATAAGATCCCAAACATCCCAACACAAGGTTTATTTCCCATGTGAAACAGCTTCAAAGTAATTTCCTTGATGCATGACATTATCACAAAAAGTCACTTTTTGTGTTCATTATTGTACATGAATATCAAAGATCCCAAATGGAAGTCCTCCTTTTACTCAAACCACCATTTTTTTCTAAACCTTTCCAGGTAGTTTTTTTAATACATCCGTCTTTAATGTATTTCCATTCCTCTGTAAAGCACTTTGAAATGCACTGGTGTTTTGACAAAGGTCTATTATACCTTCCACTGGTACTCACCCGCAGGATGTGGTACAGTTACCATGACATCAAAGATCTATGGCACCTTTCATTATGACCAACTCATGGAAGTAGATTTTCTAGCTTCCTCCCATTTGAAGATGACTGGAACTGGACACATGGAAAGAATCATTTCTGAAAGGTGAACCTGGACCCCTTACTGGTTCTGACTTGTTTTGACTGTACTTGACTCAAGTCACTTTTGGGAATACTTAGTGTCTTTACTATGGTGATGACACACTAAACCACTGTGACAGCATCTTTGAACATGAACATGAACAATGGAGGGTGTCAAAGGGAAACCAAACAGAGAGATGTGTGCACCTCCTCAGTTGACCACAGTGTTGTTTTGCAGGTTGCCATAGCTAAAAAAGAAAATAGTACAATAACAGGAATAATCTGCAGAGTGGGTGTACAGTCACTTGGCTGTTTAAAAATGTTGGGTTTGTCCAGGGTGTCCAATCTTCTACACTGCTGATACAACAGTGTTAATTCTGCTCCAACCAATCAGGAGTCTGAAGTATTTTCATGTCATGTTTTGGTATCACTTCAGCAAAGGTGATACCAAAATAGGCAACAGGTGCCAGATACTATTTATGCCCAACGGGGGAAAAAAGTAGAGTTGAGTTGAGCTGAGCTGGCACCGTGCAGTTGAAAAGGCCTAATTGATTGCTGTGACTGCAATGTGAAATCACTGCTAAATCAAGAGTTTTAGTTGTCTGGGACAGACACATCAGCCCACCTCTTAAAATACAGTAATCTCACACTCCACACTACCACCCTTTAGATATTTAAACTCATTCTGTTGTGATTTAAATATGTCCTGTTGTTCAACTCTTAATCACTGTTGAATAAGTTGTATAAAGCTGAGGACAAGTGAGAAAATCTTTTTAAAAAGTTTTAATGTGCAGTTTGAAAGATGTGACCTTACCAGACTTCTGTAGCCTGCCCCTGATCTCTGCTTCAAGCTATTAAGTTGACACACCTAAGTCTGTCAGCTGTCAAGTTGCATTGTTCGTGATTTAGTCACTACGTTCAGGCAAGGAGAAAAGATTATATGGAACAAAAAAGGCAATACCTCTGTTTCTGTTGTATCAATTTTAGTATGCCTCTTTTAACTGTCTATTATGAACCTCACAATGTTATACAATACAGTCAGTGGATTGCTCTTTTGAGCGCCAAACAGCTCATAACACACAAAATGTGAATGGTTTAGATCAACATCAATGGCTGGTCACTTGAAGAGTCTTAAAATATATATTGCTTTTCTTATTGTTGCATGACAATATAAGAAATTAAACCCAGAAAACAAAATAAAAAACATAAATATGGTCACTGTGTGTAATTTTTATTTATTTTTATTTTTACTTTACTGCCATGTTTGACAAAAAGTATCTTACTGTTCCCAGATGATGAATTTTCCACATAAGCACCTCAATGCACCAACTGTAACAGTTGTTGAAACATTTCTAAATCTGAGTCTCACCACCATACTACAATAACCTAATTATTACTAAAAAAAATTAACATAACACATAAAAATTTCTCTTCACTGTTTCTAATTACATACATAGGCATAGCTGTCAATATAATAGAATGGCTGCCTTTGTGAAGAATGAGATAAATACATTCAGCTCAATGATCTTATTTTTTACCTCAGTTAGATAATGTACTTAGATAAGTTATATGACAATTAACCATCCAAAGATGTCTTCAACATTCATGTTTTTAGTTCTAATTAACACATGTTAGCATGATAGCATAATAACATAGAGAACATGGTAAACAAGCACTGCAAAAAGCACCAATGTGCCATAAGTAGCCTACCTCACAGAGATTTTGGCATGGCTTAGTCTTGTTTTGTTTTGTTTGCACAAATGGATATTATTGACAGGAAACTAGAAGGGGAAACTGTGGTGTTTTTTTTTTTTTGAAGTGAAAATGACCTCTTCTCTACTCACCTAGGAACCTGTCAAAGCAACAAAGCAACATGTAAGCTAGCAGCAGGAGATAGGCAGTGCCAGATGACCTGAGGACTGGGTGTTTCATTCATTTTTAGAACCTAACATTTTTTCGTGTCACAAGAGCTTCATTGTCTCTTACAGAAGCAAACAGAGGGCTCTCAAGGTCTGGTTTGGAAAAGAAGCATCTCATTTGTGCAGTATTTGTTTGTGATTGGGATTAACAATTGATATCCGATGCTGTGCTGTTGAGCTACTTGTCATTAATACAAACAGGACTTCTGCAGGTCACCATACAATAGTAATATAATTTGCCTGTATTGTATGATTCTGTATAATAAGTGTTTTTTCTCTCTCCACTCCACCTGCAGGAGGTGAAGTACTTCCAGTTTCCTGGAGAGCTGCTAATGAGGATGTTGAAAATGTTAATTTTGCCACTTGTTGTATCCAGGTAAGAGCAACACACACAGCATACACACTAACCCAGACACACACACAAACAATTAGATGTCCTCTGTGCTGAATGCCTCCATGCATGGAGTACTGCACCACACCGTGCAATGCCCCACTAAATACCCCAACTGCCCGAACAAATTATTGATGGTCATCATAATTTAAAAAAAAGTGTATTTGTATCTGATTGGCTGGTCTGGTCATATGAAGATACCGTGGTTACCAGCCTACTTTGTTTACACTCAGTTTCAGTTCATTTGTGAGATTTAATTTCTAGATCTGCTGATTTATTTGGCTACTTGTAAATTGAGGGTTTTAGAATTATCTGTTTTCACTCATTTTCAATCACCTCCAAGATGTAGAAGTTAGATAGTTGCATTGCTGCATGCTGGTTTTTGTTAACTTCAGTTTAACACCTCGTAGAAGTGCAACATTTGTCTCTCAAAAAAGTTTCACTCACTCTCTCTCATTTCAAATAGAAAAAAACATTAGTACACTAAGAAATTGAAGGCATCTTTTTAATATACCATATACCTTGGTGGTGGGTTTACAATGGAATACACTATGGTCTTATGTACCATTAGATCCTATGTCTTTAGTCTTAGATAACACCAATCAGTGCATGTTACAGCTCACAGTCCTAAAGAACTGAAGAACATTCATAGAGTACTTCACCCTGTGACACATCTTGAAGTCCAACAGTGAGTGACCACTCAACATCTCTTTTGCATTTATGTCCTATAATTTTTGCTGTATTGTCTTGTTTATGCGGAAAGGAACCAAATTAAATGACACTGAACTGAGCTGTGAAGAGGAGATATACTGTCTTTTGAGTGACTAAGATAGCATCTTTGTCACTCTCCTCCACTGGCTTTCATTGTTACATGCTGCAGTATAATTTAGGTAGCACACTATTAATACTTTGAAAATGTACTATCTGAGGAATCCAGGCTGCTGACTCCACATGCCTCACCTATTCTTTTTGACTAAAGATTAAATTTGACCAATCTTGGAGCTATTTGAATGCTCTGCTGAGAACATAGGAGCTGTGTCACAATGAGTGACTATGAAAAGGTGCTGCATTATCATGTATTGCGGAGAGAGCAGCCAATTTTGACAGCGTGAAATATATAAAGTGAAAATAGCAATGTATCTCACGCCAACGGGTCCATTTTGCTGTTTGTCATGGCTACATCTGTGTCATGCATGTTTGTCCTACCTTCTTACCTTCTTTGATTTTTGTCTTTTAACTCCCAGCCAATCAGCAGCCCTCAGGGATCACCTATTTGTTGATCTACTGTCAGTAGCCCGAGTGATGGGCTTAGCTTTCTTCATTAACGCACCGAAGGATTCATGATTTAAAAATACTTTAGTTATTCAAATATAAATCCACCTTTGAGTTAGAGCTATGAGTTCAGGCTGGTCTTAATGGAGCAGACCACTCAGGAACAAGTGACATTATGGTCTAAATCCTTGGAGTACATAAAGAGGAATTGTAAGACAAGATATAAAAGAAACAAAGTAATGGATTTTAAATTATTTAAATAACGAAGAATATACAAATGTAAGATACATTTACATAAAACTAATTAAACAAGACAATAGGATTAACAATGGAGTTACACTGCCGTGAACAATATGAATGAAAATTCCCAAATTAAAGTCAAAGGAGAGCAAACTGAAATGCTTTAACCCTGATTTAAAAAGACCTGAGAGTTTGCTCCACGTCTGGTCATTACCCCTTTCATTGCTTCATTTCCAGTTTAATACGAAATCATGTGTTTCATTTATTCATATACTGCATATTTTGTCCTTGTGCATAGCCTAGAGATTTGTTAGTATGGCTGTACACATTTACCTTGAAAAAAAAATTATTAATCGAGGATTATAGAGTAATGTTTATATAGAAGTAAACCTGTTGCCCTTTTATATCTTTGGATTCATTCTCAGTAGTGCATACTATGCCAGATTCTCCAGTTTGACTATTTTAGGCCCAAAGCTCTTAGTTGCCTGCATGAGGTCAGTGATGTCCAACACACAAAAAAAATTCCCAAAACAAATCATGCAAACGCACCGGTTACATGCAGGGTGCTTTGTGCAATAAGCTACTTACAATCTATGCAACAGCAAAGACTGGATGAGAAGTTAATCCTCCCTTCCTCTCTCTGTCTCTCTCTCTGTATCTCTGTTTGTCTGTCTGTCACTCGCTCTCTCTTTCTCTCTCTCTCTCTGTCTATATTTCTACCTGTTCCTCTGGCTTCCTCTCGTATACTTCTCTTCCTGTCATTTTCTGTGCAGTTTAAGGCAAAGGGTAGTGTTCTTATACATGCTTGTGCTCCACTTCCCTAGTTTCACAGATTCAGAGCAAGAGATCACTTCAGTGCAGGTTCCCTGCCATATGTGAGGCACGTGAGGGCAAGAGACGTTAATTACATCTAATCTGAAACAGTGCATGCAGGCAGGAGGCCAAACATAGTTCAACAAACTGCTTCAGAACACGGGAATCTAAAAGCAATCATGGCAAACATTCAACACTCAGCATGAGCTCTGGCTGCTGGAGCGCCTGTTGAATCAGCAACACACTCAATGACCTTGGTGCCTGCCCGACACTTAATGAAGGCAATAATGGATATGAAGGGCACTGTTTTTTTACCTCACAACTGTTTGGACCGACAACTATGCACCTGCTCCCACCTTGTATGCAGAATAACTCCATCCTCTGCAGACATGAATGCCAATATCCAGCCAAAGGCACACACTGCTTTTGTCTCTTTTGGCCTCTGTCTCTGTCACTGATGTGGCAGAATGTATCTAGATTGGGATGCACAGGATGCTGGCTGGTTGACAAGGCCAATGGCATAGTAGGGCTTATCTAGGGGTGAATATCTGCCCCAGCCCTATAGCCTGCCTGTCCCCGTTTTTTTCCCCTTCCAGGGCCATCTGCGCACTAGCCAAAGCGGAAACCAGATTATCCCATGAACGCGTCATGCAGAATCAATGGCCAGTCCACTTACTGCCTCCGTATGTTCCAGGTTTCTTTTATTTTTTGGAATTGTAATTGAAATCAAGAATTAAATAGAACCATATTTTTTAAAAAAGCAGTGTGTCAGTTTCAGTTTCAGTTCAGTTCAGTTTTTTGCTGCCTCTAGTCAAAGGCAGCGTTGACATTTTGATAAACCCCTTGGAAGTTCTTATTCACAAGTGTTGAGATCTGAAGGTCAAAGGTGAAGAGTAGTTTTAATGATATGCAGTATCTGCACAGATATATGGTTGATGCAAAAGACATTCAGAATGTCAATAGTTTTCATTTGCGTTTGTAGGAAATCCCACGTTGAGGTGTAAATGAGTCTTTCTGGATTCGGATGACGGTGCTGTCATATCACTGCCATATGTTCTTTTGATATTCGTCAGTACTCTCAGTTCTCAAACAAGGGCAGGGTGACTTGGCTTGGTAGCTGAATAATTCTTTGATAAAGAAATTTTGTTTTTTAAATCGATAAAGTGAGCTACAGTGATTTTCCAGAGACAGTGTAAATCTTCAGTATAGGAGACAGCTTCTAATTTAAGCCCTTGTACTCTTTCCCAGGATGTCAGGGTGACTCATCAAGTGATTGGACTAAATTGTAATGACGTTGTATCGCAGATGTACTGATAATGTGTGTACCTCTCCAGCTTGATGCATCTAGTTGTCAGGACATGTGTATAAAGTGCTCACTGGAGAATATAAAAGATTGAAGACAAAAAAAAATTGACATGCAGATAGAGTCAGTGGGATTTCGCTTAGATGCCTGAAGTGAGGTGGTTATGGTTAACACAAGCTTTATTTTAACATTTTATTCTACGTTGTAAAATATGTAATTATACCCCACTTATAATTTGTTTCAGCTTTCACGTGCCTTAAAAAAGTTTGTGGTTTGTAAGTGGCTAAATGAGACTGAGGGGTCATAGTAAATGCCAAACGCTTACGCTGAATCTCTCTTTTTTCTCTAGTACTGACTATGAAAGCAAAAATGTTTTTGTAAAAGAAGAAAGCATTAACAAATCAAATCAAAGTTGTAACCTTAGTGGTGGTTAAGTCATGTTGTCAGTCATGCAAATCAGTGCTGTAGTGTTGCATATTTCCTAATAGCCTAAAAATATTGTTTCATTAGTGACAAAGCTAAGCTAATAATTTAGATTTTTGTTTTATTTTTCCTTTGAAAATAATTAATACCATGGAGATCTATTTTTTTTTACTTTTGTCTATTTGTGCATGCATTTATTTACTTATTAAAGTTAACATTGCGCTACATTTTAACTGGCGTAACTACACTTGCTTAACAGAAGTTTCTCCAGCAGAGAAAAACAGAAACACACTATATTAATACAGAACCATCAACCACATAACAATACAACAATTAAAAACTATAGGTTATATATAAAGATGCCTGAAAAGGTGACACCAAGCAGATGGTTAGGGGTTTGTGACTGCACCCACCTGATTTCATTCAGTGGTGGCAAGTGAATCTTTTCATCAGGTAGTGTTTAAGATAAGATGTACCTTTATTGATTACTATTGATTACTATATTATTATATATTTTTTTATATATATATATATTATCTCTATAACACTTATAGAGTATAGATGCGTTCCTGTCCAGTGTTGTGTTTTGGAAGTAAAGCAGTAAGTGTTGGGGTGTAGTCATCATCAGGGATCTGAAAGTAAAAGTAGATATATTAAATCATGTAGCTACATCATTTGTGTAGTTCTGAAAAGTGCAGTAAGGTGGTGTGTGTTTTGTTGATCTCTGCCATGATGACACAGCATATTGTTGAAAGGCTGATTGCATGAAGGTATGAGTCTGAGATACATTGTGATCTTGTTAAAAACATATCATTTACGGTTGAGCTTGAGTATAAAGTAGTTCTTTGTAGACTATGAAGCAGCTTGGAAAATTGCAGTAACTGCTAACCATTGTTAGCTGTTAGCTTCGTTGGCAGTTCACCACCTAACCATATGCCAAATATTTCACATAGACAGTCGGATTAATTTTAGTGGCACTCTCTGGTGCCTGTGTATCTACTTTTTCTGTGCAGAAACTGGAAAACCTCTACCTCTACACATACTGTATACATATACATGAGCAGTATGAAGAGGTGTTTAGCTTGTTTAATACCATGGTTTGAAACAGTCCTCTACAATCACAGCAGGGTTCATTTCACGGAAACACATATGTCTGCAGTAATGTAGACATAGATGTCACATATGCAGGGTGATGTGTCTTGCTGCTAGTTTGCAATTTCACAAAAACTGACTGCTGGATTTGTTTCTACCTCTTCCGGGATGCAGCAACATGGCATCTGATGTCACAGATGTCTGCTCAATGTCACTGGTCAGCTCAGCAGGTCAGGCAGTGGAGTTAGATGAACAAGAGGTTTATAGAGAATTGGTTTTCTTAATCTCAGCATACAGAGAGACAGATAAACACACAGCAGTGTACAGCAGGGCAGTGAGAACTTCCCTTCCTGACTGACTCTGATGGCCATAAAACCACAGTGATTTAATGCTAATATTTGTCTTCATGCACCTTCAGTTGATCTTAATATGTTTCCTGCTATACCACACCACATGCAAAATTTCACAGAACACAACCAATAATGCATGGACCAGCCCTGACCTTCACTTGAACTGGTATCACTATTTAGACACACGCAGACTTGTATTGACTTTCTCTCAGTGAGAGGTCCAGAGTTCAGCAGAATGACATGTGTGACATCGACTGTCTGTAAACAATGGGATCCAATTGAGTGGACTGAAGCAACATGACACAAAATGACAAGCACCTTATTTCTCCATACAAACAAATCCAGCATACACGTGCTACTGTTTTTTTCATCTTTTCAAGGTTTCTCTGATTCATGTACTGGCAGAGGATTGAGTTGCAGTTACATAGAGTGAGGAAATAACCATTTTTATCTAGTCAATATACTTGATGTATCATTCAATTCCATCTTATGGCAAGTAATTCTGATATATATGTATTTTTGGCCATTTCACCATTAATATTCACCATTAGATGGCAAATTCATGGTGAAGATTTTGGTTGAAACTGTTCTTCACATAGTTTGCTGAATTATAAATGAAGCTGTGGCCATTAATAATAATCTAAAATCAAATAGTGAAAATGTGTCAAGCAGATAATACATGCTGCCCTCACCGAAACAAAAGCCACAATGTCATTACTACATCTCACTCCACTCCAAGAAGCCTCAGCCTTCTCTTTTTCATCTGGACATGGGATTACTGTAATGCTCTTGTCCAGCGAAGGTGCAGCATGAGGAACTGTAAGCCCCATATGGTCCAAAAATCTTGTGGCAGATCTACTATACATGTTCCTGAAACCTCACGATGGAGGCTGCCACAAATGACAGACGACACACTGTAATCCCACCTTGACTTAGAAATCAGAGAGAAGGACAAGGATCTAGTGCAGACTCCCATGTTAAGTATCAAGAGGGGAGAAGCAATAGCTGAAGTGCACGAAAAGCGTTTAATTCTTTGGGTTCTACCGGTTCCCAACCTGGGAGTCAGTACCCAAAAAGGGGTCCTAAGAAAAATCTAAGGGGTCACAAAATAGTTTATGAGGCAGAAAAGGTTATTAAAAAGATTATATTATTTGTTATTTCACTTTAGTATTACTTTTTTTTTTCAAATGCCATAGCCTGTGATGAGAAATAACAAATGACATGGTTTTGTTTTAAAGCTGCTATAATCTATATTTTTTATCAATTAAAATTAATAATTTCATGAATTGATAACATAGGGCTTTATATGTGTTCCTGGATCAGCAGAACATCAATTCATGTGCAACAATGAAGTTAAGAGTGTCCAACCAACTGGGAGTCAAACCGGGGAAACGATATTGAGGGTATCTGCAGGGTATTTCTACCTGGTATGCAACCTAACCACTCGGCTATGGGGGAGGGGGCAGTCAATGAGCAAGTCAACAGTCAACAAGAAATTCTGCTCCTCTTTGTCACATGGAGAGCTGGTCTTTATAATAAACTCATTCATTTAGAAGTGGCTTTTTGTGTTCCTGGATTTATTTAGCATCTACATATTACACCAGTGCTTTTAGCACATATTATCTAATTACTAAAATTTTAATGAATTTACAATGATGTTTTGAAGGACACAACCCCCCCTACCAGGCATCTGTTTTTAGAGAAATGGCTGTGAAAACACATTGTACTCTACCTATCTCTATTGCTTAAAAGCAGATAGACAGTAACTACCTAGTGGAGCATTTAGCAGCTAAAGAGTCCGTCCAGGAGGAATTAGAGGACAGTTAGCCTGAGCAAGAAATATACTAAGTAAATGTAAATGTTTAAATGTTGTTCTATATCTGCAGGATGCAAAAAAAAATACAAAAAAAAAACTTTCTGCTAACAAGATTAATGTATCGACTTAAAATGTTTCCCTGTAGATGCCAAAAAAATTGTTAGTGTAGCTAGGAAAGCATCATCAACCCAAAAGGTTAAGTATCATTGAATACATAGTCCATTTGCAGCACTGTGTGTAGCACAGAGTATTTATGCACAAATCTATCCTTGATGCATTGTATTACACATTAGTGAAAGTATGTCTGGGAACATTTCTGTCAAATAAATGCAAAACTGTTGCACTTAACGTGCATGTTTTGGAGCAGCACTGTGTTTCTATGTGACAATATTTTATCTTTCCTGACTGCATGTTGAGATTTTTTCATCAGTCAGTGGGTGTGATTCCAAAAACAAAGCACTTTTATGAATATTCATCTCTTTCTCCACCTTCACCTTCATTTATCCCACACAGGGGAATAAAATATAAAACACAGCATTACCACTGCTTTTCTGCCTCGAGTAGAGGTAATAAATGAACTGCTCAAACTTTTGAATAATCTGACTTTGAAACAGCAACTGATGAGAGAGATGAGATAAAAGAAATGTTTTCTAGTTTTACAAAGTTGACGTTTAAATGAAATAAACCAAATTGTCCACATTGTTATCACTTCACTCTGAAGTTTTCATCAATTCCACATCTTCTGCCTCCTCACAATAGTGTATCACATCCATATGCAAACCCAAGATAAGACAGGACCTGTGGATAATTTCTATCAAAAATACAACATTTGATGACATTATTATTATCAGATTTAAATGCACAGAGAAGAGCAGGAGGAGGAGGAGGAGGAGGAGAAGGTCATGTGGCAAATCCCTGGAATAACAAATGTCATTTTATTTCCTCTTTGATCTCCTGGCTGCAGTTTCTAGTTTCCCAAAGAGCTGCAGTATTAAAAAAAAAAGCATTGATGTCAACTCTGCACTGAACATCTGCATATATAGTGCAGCACAATTCAGTTGAAACTGTTTGTTGCCACTACCCAGAAGGGTGACGTTTTGTTGTGCCATCAATCCACCTCAGCTTGACTTTCTACTTATGACACTGATTTTTCTTCTAATCCCTGGCCAATGCATCACTGCTGCAGCTGAATGTCAGAACCACCGGGTTCAAGGTTTATTCACACAGGCTGAGCATCTCTCTGTTAAAGTCGCATCACAATGCTCAGTTAAAGTTACAGGCAGTGGGGCACCTTTGGCACTTCATAGATAGAGAACAATATAGTGGTGAGTGGCAAACTCATGTTGACTCCATAATGGTGCCATTTATGCTCAGTAATACATCTTTATATGCTTTATAATACATCTATATATTAAAGGCAGCAGTTTAATACAAATTACCTTGAAATAACTACCACCGTGTCTTCATCCATATGATGATGTCATGATGATATTTGGCATCAAAAGGTCCACTGAAGAAAAATATCTTTCCTCCCCCTTCCCTTCCCCAAGAAAGTGTTTTCTGCCTAGACTCTAAAAAGGAAGAAGGAAAAGGGAACATATATAAATCATACTTCATGCAGGTTTTTTTCCTTTCTCTATATATTTCTTTCTATATTAAATGTATAACAATGACAAAGCTTTTTACCCACTGTAGTAGTGTATGTTGTCAGATCACATCACTTTTTCTTTTGTCTTTGAGTTGCTTGGATAATGAATTATAGCAACCTGTGAATGATTTCTTGGCTCCATTTAAATGTCCTTTAAGACATCTAAAATTACAGCCAGTATGAGCCAACTTACATGTCGAGGAAAGAAAGCAGAGTGATGAACTTCTTTATGTCCTTTTGTCCTGCTACAGGAAGTGCACGGTCAGCTGCAGATCACGGTCACTGCAGCAGCAGGAGATTTAGTTGGTTAGATACCTGCCAGCATAGGGCTTCACCTTATTTCCTGTCAGTGGGAGGACAAGAGGCAATTACTGTAATAGCTATAACATCTGTGATTGAGTGAGATCACCTCTTACTTGACAACATGTGAAGTTGTCACAGTTGCTCACAACATTAAACATTATCTCCATGGATATACAATGAAATTAATGCATAAGGGTAGTTCATTAAAGACATAACTCTTACCTGTCATTTTTTCAGGGAAGTTAGCATTTACATGTTGACCCACAGCCTGTTTGCATCAAGGATAAATGGTGAAATATTTGCCTACCTTCTGGTGGAGAATATTTGTTTAACAATCCTTTAAAGAAGAAATCAACATTGAATTCATAATCCACAAGCATTTCATTGCTCAGTTAAATCATTTTGATTTTGGCTACTGTAAAGTTGCATTTTAGGATTGACCATTATCCTATAACTGCCCCCTGTGGATTCATTTCGGTTACACAGCCTTGCTGTTAAATTAACATTTCAAGGGAATCTCAGCAAAATTTCTCTTTCCCTGTCCAGATTTGCTCAGAAGATCTGGGGACATGGATCTGTGACATTTGGACAGTAATTTATACGTCCATACTTCTCACTTGGAAAATGTCTGGACTTCATGTCAGCTCATTTTGTTATAATGACACCAGCTCCAGTTGCAGCAGCTGAGCTTGTGTCCTTCAGTTATGTGCATATTTCCGCCACACTCATGTTGTGATCACAGGTTATACCAAGTGTGTAAGTCAGCAGTAAGTCATTTTAGAAAAGATTAATCCTGTGATTAATTAGAATTTGTTTTAATGAAATTCTGCAGGTTCTGCTTTTTCGTTGCTGCTGATGCTTTCAACCAATTTCATACTTAGTGACACATTGGGAAAACCAAATGCTTTCAGATGATTTAGAATACACACTTAGACCCACACACACACACGCACATGCACACACACAGACAGACCTTTGTGAACTGGTGACCTCACTTTTCTACATCATTCAGTCTCAGAAAAAAAAGAAAATGGAAAACATGACAATGGGAAACTCACAACATGTAGACTTTCTGTCAAACATTTCATAGGATGATAAAGAGAGAAAAGGCAGGACACGCATAGGCAGTGGAAGACTCAGCAACTCCAACGCTCGCCAAATCAAACCAGATTACATTTTGGACACGGAGAAAATCTTGTCACCCCAGCTCAGGAGACAGAGTAAAGAGCTCTCCAACTCTATCTCTCCTCCTGCTTTCACTGGCTTCTCCCAGCTGCTGCGCCATCATTTTAACATCCTCCACACATTTCCCACAAATGACATCTGACTGCTTTTCTTATGTTTTCTTCTTTTTTTCCTTTTTTTCATTTACATTTTATGTCATCATGTCGATGCAGTGAAAGTGAATATTGCAACATGAGTGATATGCACAGCTACACATTTACATGCAAATTACCCTCCTCTGCTTATAATTTTTATGATTACAGTTGTTTATTTCCCTCACCCAGAAATCTCTGGTAGAAAAGCTCTCTGCCTTCACAAGTAAACGACAACAAGCAAGTGACAGAGAGATACAGACAGATTTATTTCATAGGAGCTTTGGGAATTAGTTTCACACATTTACAAAGCAAAATATATTCAAAGACAGAAGAGTTATGAAAGTGCATTTAACCTTGGGAACACATGACTAAAATAATCAATAACCTGCAGATCAAAGGCAGTTCTTCTGTAGCAGTGGTTTTTGACAAAGTCCTTCTCGATATCTAACATGAATATCGATCTCTGTCTTTCTGTTTGTCAGTTTGATGTCAGGTCTAGCTGCGCTGGACGCCAAGTGCTCCAGCCGGCTGGGCATCATGACAATCTCCTACTACCTCTGGACCACCTTTGTTGCCGTGGTAGTGGGCATCATCATGGTGTACATCATCCACCCAGGTGGAGCTGCTCAGAAGGAGGACTCTGAGGACAGCAAGAAGCCTATGACCAGCTCTGCTGACGCTCTGCTGGATCTCATTCGGTAAGAGACTGTCATGTTTCTGCTATGGCATACATCATCATCATCAGCATCCTAATCATCATCATCATTCTTGTAGAATATAGGTATATTTTTTACATAACTTTTACAAATATACCATAAAACAGCCAAAAGAAACTGCCATCACTCTTTTGATATGTTAATGATATGTTAAATGCACAGTGGTGCCAGAATATTTTGCTCACCATTGATGTTAGTTTACTGTATATATTTTGATAAAATACATTCTTTTAACAGATATCCATGGTGCATTTTATATAACACACCCTGTTGTATATGGGGGCTTTATCCCTGCTCCTGACTGTTGGACATTAAGAAAAAAAACACCAAAATGTTTTATGGTGTAGGTTTTGTTGTTTTCTAGAGGGTCCCAGCCTGATGGTCTGGACATCTACAAAACCGCAAGATAAATCTGACAGCTTTGATTTAAAAAAGCACAACTATTGGATATCAAATTAACCTCTGGTGAAACAATCAGAAGGAAACATTGCTGTATATTTGTATAACTGTATAACTCAGCTCACGGTGAATCACAACCCTGAAAGGTTTGAGCCAGAGCTCTCAGGAAATGTCCTTTTGTAAAGCCATGAGAGCAGCCTGCGTTGTGTGTTGTCTTATATACAAACACTTTTATATATAGGTCTATGAGGAAAAGAAAAATACATTAGAGAGATCAAAGATAATATTTACTTTGTGTTTGCTTTAAAGAGTCCTCTGAAATGCACATTTCTTGCTATGCTCCATGAGGACTTGAAGTCAAGGAAACATTTGAGGTCAGAGTGTAAAGCCTGGAGCCTCGTGTGCCAGTTGGTTATTGTGCTAAGCTAATTAGCACTGCTGAAGGATGAAGGTGGTGTGTTAGAGGTGAACCTGGGTCAGCCCCACACGACGAAGGCTCGAGAGACACTGTGTCAGTGTGACAGTCGGTCAGTGGGCTTGCATCAGCAGTCTGTAACACAGAGCTGCTGAGGCTCAGACTCTGCCCCCACAATATTTAAGTTCATGATGCTATTTTATTATAAATACACAGTGACCTATAGAAAGTGATGATTATGTGTTTATGATTTTAAAAACCAGTCACACTTCTCCATCCTTGAAAGGTAATGTTCATATTGTGTGGAATCTGATATCATTTTTTATATATTTTTAGAATTTCAATAACAATATGAAATCATATAAATTGTATTTGAGTCACTTTCAACCAAAACATAAAAAAAAAAAAAAAAAAAAAAAAAGTAGTAAAAAAACTGGCCAAGCCATGAAATCCAACTATGATCACTGATCATGTGGCAGTGGTGAACCTCCGTTGTTCACGGGATCTCAGCGCATGTATTTGTGTGCATGTGTACGTGTGTGTTTGACTGTTTTACAGAGCACAGCTGTGCTTTGGATTTATCTCGCAAAGCTTCTTTACAGCCTTCATCTATCATGCAGGGTTACTATATCGGTACACTGACAAATGGGCCCCACTGTCTGCAGTCATAGTGTGTGTGTAGGGGGGAGTGTGTGATAAGTATGTATAATGAGCACAGTATGTATGAATATGTGTATACTTGGATTTATTAGGGGATCTGGGGTCAGAGTGGGTCATTAGACTGCTTTGCTCTGTCTTAGATATAGAGCAGCCTGCTGAATGGCTGTGTGGTCAAATCCATGGAGAATACTCTACTATACCCGCAGAGTTGCACTATAATGTCAGTGTATATCTTTGCCATATGTTTCTTTAACATCACTCTGTTTAATACATGAGCTGTAAAATACAATGTGCCTTTAAATCACCCCCTTTAATCTAAACTGTGCTCTTTAAATTCCTATTGTGATTTGAGCTCTGGTGTGATGTGGGTTTACAGCCCCACGCTAATGCTTTGCCGACTCTGATGTGATTGACAGATATTTCTCTGTATGAAGAATCTGTACACAATGTATATTAGTCTACAGACTGTAGTTAAAAGACAACTATATACATATACTGCACATGTATGTATGGTCTCTAGAGCAGTGCACCTCCCATTTAATTATGTGAACTGGGCAATATATGTGAGAGTTAAATTACAGTACAATGATTTTCATTCATACATTCATACATAGTCACATTTGTAGAGTTGTAGAGAGCCTAGAAATCAATTAAGATTTCATATGCAACTTTACATGTCTTTTGAGTGAAAGCGAATCCACACAGACACGTGGAGATCATGTAACCTCCACAAAGGATAGTAATGTTATCACTGTATACTGTATGCAACCCAACCCGGGTTGTAGATCCCCAGTAACCAACTTATGCCATTTTGTCTTTGTTCCTTTGGATGAATCAAATCTGAGGAAAAAGCTTTCATCTTTCATCTGTTCCCCTTTTCTACTCTCTTTGTCCTTTTTCCTTATTCTACCTGCTCTTCCATCTTCAGGTTTCAACTCTGCCGGCTCCTTTTCCCCTGATCATGTGTCCCCTCTGCTGCAGTTACTCTTGGCAGACAGAGCACTCAATATGTTTTTGTTTGGCAGAGATTTGGTTGTTTTTGAAGTAAAATAATTTTCCTGCTGTGTGAGCAACAATTAGATGGAGATAATGAACACTTAGAGGATTTTCATCAATGCGGAAAACAATGACTTAGATAGATAAGTAGCAGATAAACAACGTATGTGATGAGAAGCAAAATGCATTTAAAAGGAAACTTGATTTTCAAAGCAAGAATGATAATGTTTTGCAAATACACTGTTGTAACACATGTCTGGTTGTGGTTCCATGGTCAATAATTTAAACCAATTTCAAACTAAGATAAATACAAGAAAGCATCTTTCATCACGGTAGATGAAAACATTCTGTGGCAGTTTTTATTCATTGTAACCATGCACTGTGACTGTGAAGGACATTTATAACTCCAGTGAAGGACCTCAACATTTTTCAAAATTCTCTTTCCCAGCAACATGTTTCCAGCCAACCTGGTCCAAGCCACATTTCAACAGGTGAGCCAAAGTGATGACAGCAAAGATGCACTAAAAGGAAAACTACAACAAGCGACACTAGTATCAACGTTGAAGCAGCAACATGTCTTTTACTATTCAATTCTTTGCTTTAGATGAACATTAAAATCATATGTTAGCCTCCCATACATAAGACGTGCATTTATTTGTACATATGCACATAAATAATACATATACATATGTTAAAAATATATATGAAACCTATTAGATGTGTATGTATGTATGTATGATTATATTATAGACATGTTAGTAAAATAACCTATATCCAACCCAAAGCCTTTCAAAATGTGTTCATATAGTATACAAAAGGGCTCATGAATCTTAAAACTAATGTGAAAGAACAACATACTTTATATAACCAAATAGTATTTTTTTTTAGGTATGTTGTTTTTGTAATCTTGTGTATATAAATTAGATCTATCATCTAAAAAAATTATACCATATAAAAATTTATATTTCTGATATGTACATATACATATTATACTACTATTATACTACCAGTATTTCATATTTGTTATTTACCAGAAGATGTATATGGTGTGATAATAATATAATGTGTTTTTCTATGTGAACATTAACACATCACGTGTGTCATTATCACAGGGGAATCTGCTGCTTTGCACTGTCTGTTGATAGTTTAGTGTTATGTTTACTGTGCTGATGCTCTGTTTTGTTTTTGATTCAAGTATCGAACCCAGAGAGTCCCAGAGCTCATCCCCAAACCAACAGTGGCTCAGCTCCTAGATGAGACCACCACACGCAGGGTCTACATCTACGGTATCCAGGATGACAACGGCACAGATGTCCAGAACTTTTCCCTCGATCTCACGCCGCCGCCTGACGTCATCATGAAAACATCACCTGGCACCAGCGAAGGCATGAATGTGCTTGGGATTGTTATTTTCTCTGCAACCATGGGTAAGAGGTTAACATACACTGCACACACATTTTCACAGAGTAACACACACAGCACACATACATTAACGTGTATAATTGTCTGATTTAAGTCTTGGTTCGTCCTCATCTCTGGATAATTTATTTTAAAATGTGTTGTGTTCCCATGAGGACGGCAGAGAACAAAGAAATTATGGTATTTACATCGTTTCACATTTGCTGAATACATTATTGTAGGTGTATGTGTAATTGATGCGAATTTCATCAAGCTTGAATAACACGTTGTACTGGTTGAGAGTTGTGCAGTGTTTTAATTCTGATCAGATCATTCAAACATTTGAAGTTGTTTTTAATTTTCATGTGTTTGTTTTCTTCAATCCAGGAATAATGTTGGGAAGAATGGGACCCAATGGAAGCGCTTTGGTCAACTTCTGCCAAAGTTTGAATGAGGCAGTTTTGAAGATTGTTGCCATAGTCATCTGGTAAGAGTTGTATCATGCACCAAAATAAAGTAACAAAATTCAAGTATTTTTGATGGTATTGCTAATATTGCTCAAGTTTTTTTAGCTCAGTAATAGCATTGCAAGGTCTCTCAGCCAAGCTAAAAGACATTCATGCCCCCCCGACAACAAACCCTTACAACTTTGGTGATTTTCAGAATTTCTTTCACCACTATGAGGTTATCATTTTTTAAATTGGATGAAAATGTGGTACATTCATGTTCCCTAGATGAAGAAGACTACTTCACTTTTCATCAAGAACCATCATAAGGCCAGAATTTGTATTTTTTCCAATACTTTGGTTTGTGATTAAATACCTGCAAAACTAATGGCATTTCTATCAGCTTCATGCTATCTTGAGCTAATGAACATGGTAACATTTTACCTACTAAACATCAACACTGCATGTCACTAGCATGGCTGTAAAAACTTTGTGTTGTTACTTAGTGCAGTAACAAAATTGATCTCCAATTTTGCTGCTATTAGTAATAAAGCTTTAGTTGGAACTACATTAATCATTTCAGATTTTTTTTTATCAACTTTTCTCCTTAGAAGATATTATCCTTTCTATTCATAGAGTTTCTTCCTGCTGACATAATGAGCTGTTTTTGAATGGCAGCATAATTATTTTTTAATTGACAAATAATAACATTTTGCTAAAAGTGTATCTAGTTGATATATTGAAGTACACAATCTTCCCTCAGGTATTTCCCCTTTGGTATTGTGTTCCTGGTCGCTGGTAAGATCCTGGAGATGGACGACCCTTCAGCCATGGGGAAGAAGCTGGGCTTTTACGCCATCACTGTGGTAATGGGTTTGGTGTTGCATGGTCTCTTCATTCTCCCGGCCATGTATTTCTTCATCACCAAGAAGAGCCCCATCGTTTACATCAGAGGCATTCTTCAAGCCCTGCTCATCTCCTTGGCCACCTCGTCCAGGTGAATTTCTTCTGAAGCCAATCAAATCAAGTTCCCTACATTTTCTCTCTTTTCTTTGTTTATTTTCCAGTGCATGAATGAAAACCCCACTGAAAATGTAATGGTTATGTTCCCATCATGACAATCACCAAAACAAACTATGAGTGCATATAAGCTTCAACTGATGCTTCACAAAAATAACAACCCATTGGCTGAGGTCAGAGCAGATGTGCTGTTGTGATGTGTTACTGGTGAAAATAGAGCAGATAATGGAATTCACCTTGAATGAAAGGGATGTTTGTGGGATTTAACCCTTTCAACCTGTTGTCCAATTCAAGGCTGCTTTTTATGTTTTGAGTGGACATATATGGGCCTGGTCAAATAACAGTAAATTTTAAGTTCTTTCAGTGGGTTGAACAGCATCACCTCCCCCTCAAATCTTTGACTGATGATAAATATTTTGAGACTTTGCTCATTGCAGCAGTGAAGGCCTCTATAAATCGTGGTGTTTTTTGGGTTACTACTGAGTTCAGGTTTAAACTAACTGGCTTTGCTCAGATACTGAAAAACACAAAGAAAACTGATTTCTAGCACAGCAACACTGAAAATATACATATACATGAATACATAGTGGCTCTTGAGCTTTTGTTTTTTATTGTTATGGAATTTATTTGGAAATGTTTAGCATCCTAATGTATGCCCTTCTGAATATACATCAACCCCAAGATTAGAAAGTAAGAAGTGAGAAACACTATGATCAGCTAGCTATCAGCTTTGACAGAAATTCTCACAATGTAAGCAATTTAGTAAATAGATACATGGACAAATGTGTAAACACCAAGTAGATAAACCATTTTTTTCATTTATCTTTGGCAAATTAAAGGGCACAAAGGCCTGATCACATCTATTGGACACATAATTGCAGCTTCTGTGAGAAGCATTTCATGGTATCATTAGCTGCTAGTCTGAGGACCTCTGTCATTTTTTCCTGCTGCAGCTCTGCCACTTTGCCTATAACCTTTAAGTGCCTCCTCGAAAACAACCACATCGACAGACGCATCATCCGCTTTGTGCTGCCTGTCGGGGCTACCATCAACATGGACGGCACCGCACTCTACGAGGCTGTGGCAGCCATCTTCATCGCCCAAGTCAATAATTACGAGCTTGACTTTGGCCAGATTATAACAATCAGGTAAGACGGGTAGACTGGAGCTAGCTCATAAAATGACATTTAAATTTACGTGAACCATTATAATGATGTCAACAGATGAGGCAGGTCAGAAAAATGCAGGACCTTTATAGTTAGAGATATAAAAAATAAATAAAGAGGCAGAAGTACCAAGTACTGCAGTTCCTTGAATGGCCTCTTGAGGCTGGCTTCAAAAGCGGTTCAGTCCTAATAATACTCCTATGTTAAAATGTCCAAATTCACAACAAGATAAATATATTTACAGCCTGGTACAAAATGTAGTCTTTTCAATGTCACATGTACACTGGGTAAAATTTTATTAAACTAAGCTGGTTAAATCTGATCAAGGCTTGATGTTCTGCCTTATTGAGAGTGTGGCCACTTTGAGTGACAGGTGTGTTATCTTATGCACAGAAGTCTCATCTCCACACATCCCTCCTCTTCTAAAGGACTAGTTTAACATTTTGGAAAATATGCAATTACTAGTGAAGGAGTAGAGGAGGATATGAGAATATAAAAAAGAAAAAGGGGGAAACAGCTGGCTTGGCTCTTGGTTTTTATGCCTTTTACATAATTTTGGCACAAATGAATTAAATAAGATCTAATGTCAATTTGTGAGATTTTTAGGTATAATTTGTTATCTTCAGTCAGAGCCATTTTAGTTTAGCAAAGAGAGGGGAAACGGGGAACACAGTCTGATAAAGATTTTTTTTTTTTTTTTAAACCATCTTCCAGCACAGGTAAATCTCACTTATTGATAAATCTTATTTAACCAATTTTATGAATTTTATTTTTATTTTGACATTCTGGGCTAACTTCCATTCGTTTTGTCATATTTGGTTGCCAGACGACCACAGGAAATATGAAAGGACATGAAAAATGACAAACTTGACAAATCGCAGATTTTATTACTTGGTAACAGATTCATTCAAATGTTCTTATCTAACTATTAGCAAGAAGGTAAATAGATTAATTTTCCCAAATGTCAAACCTCTCCACTGAAATTATTATCAGCTCTTTGGGCAAGTTTTTATCTGAATAGCCAAATTGTTGCAAATGAAGAAAAACTTTCAGATATTGTGATAATATAAGCAAATTTCATCTGGGTCAAAAAATATTGTGGACATACTGGTGCTGGTCTGAGTGCAATGTGTGAATTAATCGTCACACATTTGGTTTAATTCTGAATTAATAAAAAATATTATGGGATTTACTAGATACACATATATGTAAATGTCACACAGATTACGCCTCATATGAGCTTCTTAGTCTGATCTGATTTCTACTAAATCAGTCTAGAAGCCCCAGGGACACAGACAGACACACAGACAGACAGACAGACGGATCACACAGACAAAAACACCAACAACAGCCCACCAATACCACCAACATATAACTTTAAACCACAGGTAAACAAGCCCACCCAGGTCTAGAAGAAAGTCATTTCCCTGCTCTGATTTGAGGTATTTTCGTACTGTAATAATATTAAGCAGACCTCTCCTCGTGGCTGCAGTCTGTGCCCATTCCCTCATAATCCCTTGGTGGTAAAACCCATATGACCTGTATTACTCATCTCCCTTGTCACGAAGAATTATAATAATTTTTCCCTCTCTGCGTCCTGTTCCCGTGCCGTTTGGCTGCTTACCATGGAGCTGCTCCATCTGCATGCTAAGACCCTCACCATCACCACCACCTTTCACCAAGAACATTTGCCATAATGGAAGAATTAGTCTGATCCCTTACTTAATTAAATTCTGTTATACAATGAAAAAATTAAAAACAATGAAATTTTGAAGTAAAAGTGTAGCAGTGTTGTGTGTTGTGCAATATGCTAAAAAACTCTTTTCAGACTGTTAGGTTACTATACACTGTGCAATTTTCATTATTATTTTGTTGTAGTTGTTGGGCAGTCTCATTGGGGTTCCCAGCCACAGGATCATGGAAAAGACCCTTCAACACATATTATACCACAGGGCCCCATTTGCTAAGATTTTGTTCCAGTCCCCCCTTGCGAAGATTTTTTCTGTTAGCGGTTTTATTACAAAGAGCGTTTAAAACCCATGACTACCCATGTGTTTTGGATGGAAGTAAAAATAAATAATTTCCCCTTTTTCTGGAGACCTCCGGGAATTCTCCCAAGAACCCTTAGGGGGACTTTGGAGACCACTTTGAGGTGTTTGGTGTTTTTATCTGCTCTAACATAAGCTGCAGACGTACCAGACCCCTTTCAAAAGCAAGGGGTCTAAAAAGCAACAGGTTAAAAATCTGGTCAAAATCTGACAGCGACAGGATTTATTTCAGCAGGAAAAATTCATAGTCACTGGCTCTAAACGAGGAGTTTTTGTTTCTATCTGAAATCAAGGGCGCACAGAAAATTCAGTCCAGGTCTGGCCTATGTGTTTCCACATCTGGGCAGAGTTTGGAGTTATCTTCCAGTATTGCCTGTCAGCCAGAATACTTTCTGTATCACAATTGGGCCAGATGTGAAAATAGTGTCTTACAATCATGTTGTATATGGGCTAGATTTGGAGACAGGGATAAACTGGGCCAGAAGAAAATAAGCATGTGGCCTGACAGTTATTATCTGGGTGATCTAAATATTGACTATATGTGCTGCAACCATCTTACACCCCCCCCAACCAAAATATACAAATTTGACCTAAAGTACCAATATGAATCACCTTCCAGCATTCAGCAATACATTCAAACTGAACTGTGTAAGGAGACTAAATGAGCATCACAAAGTCTGAACATTGTGTGAGAAGGTATTGTGAACTTGTGTTGTGGGAAGATCATGTGAGATCTATAAAATTAAAAACTTCATATGCAACAAAGTAAAGTAAGTAATTATGGCTGTTTCCTAAATGTAGTTGAGTAAAAACTATAATATTACCTATTACCTTAAATTGAGTATTAATTACTGTAATGATTATTTTACCCCTTTCTTTTACACTTACTTTCCCCTTCACAGTAAAACAGTTCATACACACCTTTGATGAGGACTTGTTCCTTGGTATGAAATAAATACACTCAGCTCCTCTGTCTCTTCTCCTAGCATCACGGCCACCGCAGCCAGTATCGGAGCAGCAGGAATCCCGCAGGCCGGACTCGTAACCATGGTGATCGTTCTGACCTCAGTGGGTCTGCCCACCGATGACATCACTCTCATCATAGCTGTTGATTGGGCGTTGTAAGTAAAGGTTTATCTGAACACAATCAAAGCCACCAGCTCAGGAAATGTTTATGACATTTAGCTGTTTTCCAGTAAAGTTCAATCAATAGCTTATTTACAAGAATTTATTTATAGATGCAAACAGGAAACTGTACGCAAATGGCACTAGCGCCACACTTTATATATCTGGAACATTGTAGCGTAAAAATCTATATTACATAAAACTGAACAAAACCTGTGAATGAATTTTGGTTTTATCATCTAGGGATCGATTCAGGACCATGGTCAATGTGATGGGTGATGCCCTGGCCACGGGCATCATGGCTCATATCTGCAGAAAAGATTTTGTGAAAGAGGGAGAGCAGGTGAGAGCACAAAGAGCAAATCAATGGATTCTGAGGCTGCAAACCATTTATTTATTGATGATTAGTTTATTGATTATTCTCTATATAATCTTCATTAGACAGACTGATAGAGAAGTGGTATGTGATTGAAGATATATTCCCCTCTTGATTAAGCAAATGATTAATATGCTCTTCCTCTCCTTCTTCAATGTTGCATCCACCAGGTGCCTCTGATCTGCGAGACTAAACCTATGATAAGCATCCAACAGATGATGAACTACCAGAATCAGAAGAATGGCTGCTACCAGCCGCCTCCGCCAGGCAGCAAACAGGACCACCTCTCCCCTGACGTGGCTCGCCTGATCCAGCTTGAGGAGGGGATTCGGCCAATAGAGAAGAAGAAGCATGCTCACTCCTCTCATCACAAGAGAGAGCACAGGGACAAGGACCACTGTTCCATTGATATGAACGGGCTAGAGACTAATGTATAAAAGCAGCTGCCCTCCCAACAGCCACTGGCACATCCACAGCTTCAGGGCCAGCAGTCAGGAAGACAAAACAAAGAGTTGAGGTGACTATGGTCATGTGTTTTTCTCCTCCAAGAAGGAGAGTGGCCCAGAGTGGATGAATGCAGGAAAAAAAGACATTTTTTTTGCTACATAACCTAAATGATGACCCACAATTGATTGTGCATGTTTGTGAGTGTACATATTCATCGGATGTATTTTTTGGTACCAGCAGTGATGCCGTGCTGCCCTGGCTGCCAAACATTTTAACCAGAGAACTGATCCTGTTCCAGGTTTTACTGACATCCTCCCAGATCTGTGAGACAGCCCATCTCAAAGGAGCGGAAAGAGAGAACACAATAGCTAATATCAGATATAATTAAAGGACCTCATCCCTCTGTGGACTGAGGAAAAAAACATCCACTCATATCTGTTTTTTCACTGGAATTTGGTTTGGTATGTTTTTAGCAATTTAATGGTTTTTGTCATCATGTTCTCCAGAATCAATCTTTTGGAGTATTCTTCCAATATATTCACTAATTCAATGCACAACAAAGAGGCAAAATGGTACATAAAAGGATAATCTAGCAACAAGATTAACAAGAAACCTGTATTTTAACACACATATACAACAGTTTGGTTCACATTAAAGAAACACATGTTCATTTTTTTTAGGGGAAAAAATTCTCTGCAACACCTTTCCTCACACTTGTCTTCACTGCCTTGTTGTCCTGAGCCTAAGTGGGTATTCCGCCTGAGACATGCAGTATTGCATAGTCATTGCCAGAACCAAGGCAAACTGATGATGAAGATCTCACTGAAAATGAAGACAAGTGTTTGCCCTTGTGTTGAAGCCATGTCAAGTTGTCTTTGCACCCCATTTGCATTCCCTCTTTGCCTTAAATGACCAAAGGAGAAGCACACGGGACCAGAACGTGACTGACGTACACTGAAACATGACACAAAACAACCCAAGACGACAATAAAATGTCATACGCTGAACTCTGTCCAAATGTATGTGATATATGCTGTACATGTATTTCATAACTTTAAAAATTATAGATTGTACTATCATGTCAGTATGTTTCAAAAGCTGCCAATTTGTATTTGTATAAAGAAAAATTTCACTGTAGTCAAAAATTTATAAAAATGTACCAACTCTGTAAAAAAGAAAACACTGAGAAATGGAAAAATATATAAAAATACACAAACAGCATAATGTTTGAGTTATTTTTCTAAATGGATTTGGGATACAGGGTTTGAGTTACAAAAACTGCAGGAGTAATAAACATAAATGACATTTAAAGGACTGAAAACTGCAAGTAATCAACAGTTTTTGTTTTTGTTTTTTTTTTAATCTGACCAGCTTTTCTCTCTTAAAGGTATAAAGAAAATGTCAGCTCTTTACATATTCACCTGAACAAATGTCCTTTTCAAACATGGATAAAATACCCAACATGAACAAAAGCCACCTAAGGTGTGAAATGTGTGAAGTGATTAAGTGATTAGACATCAAAGATTAACACTAAGACACTACCTTGTGACTTAGTGTAAATTCAATCAGGAGGACTGCAGTCTTTAATCCACTTCCATTCACAATTCTCTTGTGAACCCTCGTTCAACACTCCTTTTAATCAGCTGACTTCAACAACCAAGTAGATTTTGCCACAGTGTCAATCACGTGGTTCCAGTCAAAGTTTAAAATCATTCCTCCTCTTTCCTGTTGTCAGCTGTCATTTCAGTGCATTATGCTGCAGCCCTCCCTCACACCCACACCACCCTCCACCATCTTCATATCCAGTGAGGGCTGAGCTCATTATCATTCCTCATCAGATCCAGATCTCCAGCTTCTCTTGCTCCCATCACCCAGATCTCTTGTTCTGCACATAGCAGTAAAATTTTTTGATGAAATGATGCCAAAACGTCTTGACCTCTTGCAAAATCAATCACCTCAAAATGAAATTTCAGATCGTACACAAAGCCAATCACAAAAAAACACAGTGTTCAGGGCATATAAGTTGAGAGATGTTTATTGCTTAAAAGAGAGAAAAGACAGTACTGTAAACTGCAAATACTGCAACCAATAAAGTATTGAATGTCTGGATTCAGCACAGTCAACGTGTCAAAAGGTAAAATGGACAAAGCCAAATGAAAAGTACATTACACTGTAAACATAACTGCAAAATCAACCACTATACAGGAGCGATTCATTCAGCCTTCACACGCACACACACAGTTATTCCCTGAACAAGGACAGGGTCTATTACAGTTGCTGATCTTGGTCTTGCGCTTCCTCCTCTGGTTTTCAGGTGGTATTCATCAGTTGTTTATTTCATCCTTTTACAACCTGTGCAGTCTGAATGGGCTTATACTGGCTTCAGTACATCATTAGCAAAAGGTCTGAAGAGTTGACTGGCTGTGTGTAAGCTGTGACACCTGTGCGGTAATCGTGTTCAACTTCTACCACCCATGGTTATCAGGAGTGCATCACAGTGCAAAGTGTGTTTTAGTGAGTGAAAATGTGTTCGGAGTTTTTGAAAAAGTAAATGAGATCGACTTGACTTCACTGTGTGAAAATTGTTTGCCCGCCTAAAGGCCACTGAGCATTTTGAGTATTGGGCTTAGTGTTGTAGCAATTCAGAAAAACTGTAATATGGAGAAGTAAAGAACCTGATGCATCTTGCAGTCATATAACTACAAGCTGTGAAAAATTGGCAACGAATGCTCTCACCAAGCTTCAACTTTAGTTAATTCCCTTCACCACTTCTACCAAAGAAGTAGGAATATTTTGGATGTTCAATGTTGAATCTTGAAATTTAAAGACACCCAACATAATTTCTGAAAGAAAAAAATAACACAAAAACAAACTTACTAACTTACAAATTAAAATCTGATGATCATGAGCAATAAAAAAAACTCTTGCTCAATTTAACATAGTTGGTGGGTTTTCTGCTACATCCTCACTGGCCTGGTATGACCAGCAGCTTAGCTGGAAGTTAGCTTTTAGCTAACATTAAACTATATAGCTAATGTTATCAAACTTTAGATATTCTTTGGTTGTGCTCCATTGTCTCTTTTATTTAAAGCAAGAAATTAAATCTACTCTGGCATGTTTGACAAAGTCAGGATTTTAAATTAACTGTATGTCTGCATGAACCATCCCTCTCCACATCTGAGAGTCACTTCAAGAGTCATATTTACAGGGGCTGGATGTATTTTCTCAGAAGTTATAGTCAGGTGGTGAACTTTGATGATTGGTTTTTACAGTGCATGGTAAAAATATACAGGTTTCTGATCCACAGAAACCAGTATATGAAGTGTCTCATTCAAATATATATATATATATATATATATATATATATATATATATATATATATATATATTGCAGACTGGCCTTGCAAAGTTTACTTGAGGCAAACGAAGCCTGAAAATCCTCAGCTAACACCACTCCACGTCACCTCACCCCACCATTTACAGTATATCTCCTAAAGACCCATTAGCTCACTGCTAATAGTCAGTGAGACAGGCAGGCAACCATGCAGCCTGTGCAGCCACTGAATGCTGCCACTTGGCCAGCTGGTCACCTGGCAGAGGGCAGGGTGGGGGATGGGCCGGCCGGATAGGAGCAATTAGGAACACAGGCTGGTTCTGGCAGCAGGTGAGAGGCCAACTGGGAGATGTCTGGATCAAATCAAAAACACAGTGCACTCAGCGAGTAGTCAGAGTCTTACCTATGTTTTCTATGTTGTTAAGTTGCAGCCCAAAATCATTAAGGATACGTTATTTTATTTTTTTCCCTCAATAGACACTCAGTACCCCATGATGATGAAGTGAAAACTTAATTTTATAAGTTTATTAAAAGGTAAGCGCTCAAATATCACATTGACATAAGTATTCAAACCCTTTACTTAGCACGTAGTTGAAGCACCTTTGGTAATATTATAGCCTCACAAGCTTTGCAGACCTAGGTTTGAAAATTCTTCAAACCTAGGTCATTCTTCTGTGCAAGCTCGGTCCGGTTGTACGGGGACGTCTGTTTTCAGTTCTGGTTGGTTGGTTCAAGTCAAGGCTCTGGCTCGGCCTCTCAGGTTCCTCTGCACTCTGGGTCTGTATTTTAATATCCAGCAGAAATGTCTTTGTAGAGTCCCCAGATCTGCCTCAACATATTCCCATCTCTGAGCTCTGCAGGAGGTTCCTTTGAAGCAGTCATAAAAAAAATTTTTTTTTGCTTTGTTATTATGGAGATTTGAGTGTAGATAGAGGAGGGAAAATGTATTGAAATTATTTTGGCATAAGGCTGCAAAGTACCTAAATATAAGCATTTGAAAGGGTCTGAACACTTTCTGAATTTACTGGAAATGGACAAATGGGTGGAAAATGAGGGAGGGGAGCGCAAAGGCTGACAAGTCAGTGGTTTTATTTGTGGCTGAATTGAAGAACCACCCCAACAGATCAGATTTTCGTTAAGCTGCTTCCACTTTATAGATTTATTATATTTACATTAAATGTGCCAACCAGTCTTCCAACCTAAACAATCATATAAGTCATTACTTTCAACCATCTGATATGGCACATAGGAGTGTCCCGAAATAGCACATCTACACCCACTGGACCTTGGGTGTCATGGTTACAATAATAAATGCGTGGATTGCACCATGAGCTGTGTACCTACCTCGTCGCCATGGTTACTAGTAATGGTCATGGCTTGCTTGGGGTTAAAAACTACATGGTTAGGTTTAGGAAAATGTGGGGGATTTGTTTGAATGGTCGAATGATCACATGTGGAATGGCTGCGAATAACAGAAACAATATAAACTGCGACTTTCACATGAGAACCGAACACAGCTTTCTTGTGTCTTATTCCTGGGTTTTGTTGACCCATCCATCCATCCCAACCTCCTTCTAATGCAGACTTTATCACTGTATTTACTATGTCTATGACAGACGATGTATGGGCTCGTTTTTTACAGATCAGTCTCAAAATGTCACATAGTAGAAAGTAAAATTATTGGTTCAAACATTTTCTTTCTAAAATAGTGTTTGAAAAAATAAAAAGTATTTAACACTCATGTGTAAATATACTTCACTATGTTGATAATGGAACAGTTTCACAGTGTGATGAAATACAAAGATGGTAAATATTGATATTGTTAATATTATTGAGCAAGCCTACTTCAATGGAGAAACACTCCAGAAGATGCATTGTCACTAAAGGATTTATTTAAAAAGATTATTTCATTCATTCATTTACAGAGGTACATTCTATACAAAATTATTTATCAAAATGGTTGAAGCCAAAAGAGGTTTTAAAACACAATGTTCATTTTATAGACAGAGGTCAGAGGCACGTTTAGACAATCAAACTGTGAAGCTACTCATACTTTCAGATTTCATGACTGGCCTAGAACAAACACTGTGTATATTAGCCACTTTGAGCACTATGATATCAAAGTAGCAGCAATTGAGACTTGACCATCGGTCAAAATCAAACACATTATTAAATGAGTTTGTTGATTAGCAAAATTACAGACCAAAAGCTAACTCCAGGTCTCACAGTTTAGCTTTGCCTGGTGTAACCTGGAGGTTCTGCAGCTTCATAGCTATGCCCATGTTGCCAGTGATCTTCAGCTTTCCTTTGAAGAATGCCTGAGGAGAGAGGAAAAAGATGTCAACTTTAAATTTCATCAAATTGCACTTAACATTTTTTCACTAAAAGATGCATATTGCTCTTACACTGAATAATTGAATGTGAATGTGAACTGTTTGCCACAATCTCTGATCACAATTGCCCCTTCCTTGCAGTGTTTAATAATAGCCCAAAGTGCAATAGCCCAACATGATGTCACAGTGAAGTTGACCTTTGACCATTTGGATATAAATGTCATCACTTCATTTGATCCTTTCAGACATTTGAGTTAAATAGTTTTATAATTAGCGTATAAATATGTCAGTTATGGCCAAAAACAGTGACCTTGACCTTTGACCACAAAATCAGTTCATGATTGAGTCCAAGTGAATGTTTGTGCCAAATGTGAAGAAATTCCCTTGAGGTGTTACTGAGATATCAGTAGAACAGGACAAATGGACATCCTAAAGACATAATCTCAGTGTACCATAGCCTCGTTTATTGCATTTTACTGGACCTCAGTCTGTGTAATATATGTAGAAGCTCTCCACATCAAGGCAAAGATGATTGGATACAGCCTCACGGCTCACAGCTTATAGTGAGGCCAGACAATTAACATCTCTGTATAGAGAGTGAGAGTTCACCGTTTTGAGCTTCCTGTTGCTTAAAGAATTGTAACCATGGTAACACGCATGTGCTTTAATGAGCGAGTGCAGTTAAAGAGCGCTGTGTATCCTACTCCATACATTTTAGGAGTTCCCCAACAAAGACAAAGTGAAACATAGCCACCATTTAGCAACTATCCTGTAATATGATGTGAAGATTCATCATATTCATTCTTTTTTTTTGCGTGTTCACCACTATTTACATGGTCCCATTGCATCATGTCATGAAGACAAAAGTACAACAAAATAAAATATAACAAAGGTCTGGTTAATACATAATTACTCATACCGTTTGTGGATTCAACTTTCCTGTCATCAAATCCAGAAGGTCCTTGTCACTCATTGACAAGGTGCAGTCTGTTTTTTTATCTGCAAAAAAAAAAAAAAAAAAAAAAAAAAAAAAAAATTAGAAACTCAATTATTGCAGCAAACTACCACAGAATGCCTCAGAAACGAAAAACACACAAAAATATAAAAAGGAAAAAAACGTCAACTTCCACTCTGTTCTACCTTAAATGTTATAGATACTTGAGAAAATGATGTGTAAAAGACAAATGTTGGTCACCATGATTGAAATGGTCTACACAGAAAGAGCTCTGGAATACACTTGGCATTTTAATAAATCTTCCCTTTGGTGTAAAAACATGTTGTATGCAGCAACACACCCACAATGCACAGTCTTTTACTGAGGCAATAATTCAAAAAGCTATATGACTAATGCTTCTTAGCTTCTTATATATATAAATATATATATAAAAAAAAAAATCTATCAATCCTGCTATGTTCTGTGTCTTTTCAACATCAGCCTGTTAAATCCTTTTCCATTTGCTTAAAAATGAGTCTGCCTCAGGCATAATGAGAATGTATCAATATGCTTCAGGCATGAAACACAAAGATTTGATGAAAACATTTTTTATTTTCTATTTCTACATATTCATTTTCTATTTATGTTTGAATGTGTGTGTTGTGAATTTATTTTTGACAAAAGCCATCTTCGCAGTCTTAAACAAATATATCAATGCCTCTTTGACACAATCACAACAAAGGTGTGAAGATTACTAGTGTACGAGTCACATATACTATTGTATTGTATACTTGTATACAGTACATGAACTATGTACATGTAGATCTTTCTATGTCATGCATCTGTAAATGGTGTTTATTAGCGTCAGAACAGCTGTGTCGGAATCCTCCAATTTGTGTGTGTTGTCGTCTTAGCAATATACAACAAATCATATCATAAAACATTATTTCAAGTCAATGGTTAAGGATTGAAATACATTCATTTGTATGAATGTAAACTGCTCCGGCAAAAGCCCAAAGACATGTAATTTAGAGTCAGGTTAATTGCTGACTCTAAATTGCCCATTAGTGTGAATAGCTGTTTGTCTTTGTTTGTCTCTATATGTTGATCCTGTGATAGACTGGTGACCTGTCAGGGTGTACCGCGCCTTCACCCAATATCAGCTTGGATTGGCTCCAATGATAATGATGCAATTAAACTCTATATAAATGTGTGTATCTTTGCAGCCCACACAGCTGAGGGTGACTAGGATAGACCATCAAGCAGGACATACTGTATATAACTGTGTATAAATCCATAGTATACAAGTTACATCATTTTCATACTCATTGGACCATTAAGTCTCCTGGACCAAGGCTTTGTCCTCCTGGAAGAGACTACTCGCATCAGGACAGAAATGTTACATCATACGATAAAGATGGTCATTCAGAATAAATTTGTATTGACTTGACACCTCGCACTGAGGGGACAAGTAGACCCAAACAATGTAAGCAAAAAGGCCCCCACAGCATAACACAGCCACCAGATCTTGTCACTATAAGGGTTAAGCTTTGACAATGAAACAATGAAACCTCTTTCAAAGTCAATTAGATCTTTTCCTCTTGTCATTTTGAGACAAAATCAGAATCACAAGGCCACCCCTGCATTTTTATACACGACACCACAGCTCACCGTACAGTGTACCTGTGTGGAAGCATCTGCATTAGCTTTGTTTCTCCACTCAAGGTTTTTCCTTTGGTTTTTCACTGTACATATAATATTTATAACATAAAATCACATTTAAGGGGAGCACAGAGAAACCTCCCCCCTTTAGCAGATGAATACGAAAACATCCCTCTAGTGTCAAACGCTGCACATGCTGCTATTTCATAGCTAAAAATTCAGCTATTTCATTATTTTATACAGTGAGCTTTACATCTGCAGCTGTCCAAAGTAAAACCAGCCAAAGCAACCTTCAACATCTGGGCCCAAATCTCATTCTTACAATTTACATACTGGTGCTGTATGGATATGAGAGACATAGAGAAGAGAGGTCTTGCTGTGTGAAAATTACATGCTAATAGCTCCAATCTCACTGACAAGGACTTCTTCGTGTGTATTGAAAGCAGTATTTCTGGTTGTACATCAGCTCTTACAGTGAACTCTGCACAACATACAGCATTTTTGAAGCAAGAACTAGGAGAATAATGCACAAGAAGAAAATAAGAAGAATAAGAATAGAATATTTAAAATTTTGTTTAGTTTTAATCCCACTGCTGCCACCAAAATACCCAATAAATATGATTTGACCTTGACAGTAGAGTTTAACACCCACCTGGGTCATTGGTGACAGAACCTTTGCCACTTTTCACATCCACAACCCAAGTCGCTTCCTTCCCATCCGGTCCATCCTTCACTTTAAATGCAAAGACTCCACCAATCTTCTTGACAAGCTGTTCTCCTTCCTGCAGGGAGTCAAGAAAGCTTTTGAGTTCCATAATATAATCCTCCTAATATAATGGCCACAAACAGCCAGTATTTCCCCCACATACTTCAACACCAGATATTCATTTTTATGTGAAGAGTCTTTAAGAGAAAATTAAATGGAAGGTACATGATACAGTATTTCAAATATCTAATATCTATCTAAGAGCTAATATAACTGTGGCCTGACTTTAAAAATCATTAAGTCGGTTTCAGGCAAACTCTCCATTGTTGAGAATGGGACTGACTCAGGGAAATATTTATTGTACATTGTGTAGCCTTAATTATAGCTCTGTCAGTTGCAGTTTAGGGATATAATATTTCTAACCCTATTGATATTATTTTTGCCACAGTGTGCTAGTAAATTCAGCCTCACCAGTGTTGATTGCGTCTCAGCATTCTGTACTGTGCACTAGTATTGGGGTACAGAGGGTGCTCAGGTCTGTGATTACCTGGCCATTATCCTTTGAAGAACAACACAAGTTTTAGCTCATTTCCATGATAAATATGTGAGAGGACAGTGATGGCTCTCCCAACAATTTAAACCATTCTGGGAGAAAACTAGGGGACACACACAGTTATGTCTGCTATGAGAAACATCTGGAAACACTAATCAAACTGAACCCTCCAACCACTTCTCAGAACAATCGAGTCTAACATCAGTAAGTAAGCAATTTCAGTGGCTCCACAGCACACTGACCACTCACTGTAGAGCAGCTCTCCTTTGCTCTGTCGGGGTTTAGGAATGGATGAGATACAAACACCTGAGGTGTCAAACCCAGTCACCAGCAGTTTTTAATTGATAGCTGAGTGAGAAAGCACAGGCTCTAATGTGGAATATAGCCACAGTGTCTTTTAGTAACATTACAACAGACATGAGCCTTTTCTACAGATACACCATCCAATTACATACAGCAACATTTGTTATGTTTGTTTTCAGATTTACAGCTGTAATTCATACATTTGTTGAAAAGTGCTTTACAATAAAAGATGTATGTGCCACTCCACTGTGAAACAGCAGTACTGAAAATTGTTTGCTTTTATGGTCTATCGCATGTACAGTTTAGCTCATACAGCAACATAAGTCTGTACATTTCCCATTGCCTTCAAAGCAAAGAAGATAGACTTATTGGTTTGACGGATCCATTTATGAACTAGTTATGAATACATGTAGTTACATTATAGAAAACATTGACTCAAAGAAAGAGAAGGGAAAAAGAAAATCTAACATAGGGAGCCATTTCATTAGATGCAAACATATTGATACACAGGATCAAACACAGAGTAGGAAGGTTAAAGTGTGAGGGGGATGTCAGTTAGCAACTGCATGCTGTTATACCTCTTTTAGATGCTTTTCGATCTCTTTGAAGACAGGGTAAGCTTTAAACTCCTCCAGGCCACTGCCTGAGCTGGTGAGAACTGCAGCTATGTGGGACCTATTAGAAAAAAACAAACACAAAGTACACAAGATGTGAGAAAAATGACTCAACCTAATAAGGTCTCATTATGGTTTATTTACATGTCAGGCTCTGAAGTATTTCAGTCCTGATGTATTGTTGTAGAATAGCAAACAATGTACTGAGAAGAAGAACTGAGTTGACTTAATGAAAGATACTTATCAATTCTTGATCAATCTAGGACACGTGATTAAATAAGCAGCAGAACAAATTGTTCTTCAAAAATGTAATGTTAAAAGGAAAGTTAAGTATCTAACTGAACTAATGCCAAACTTCATGTTCATGCACTTCATGTTCACCTGGCCTCCTGTGGAAATCCCATCCTGTAGAGAGCAACGACCACAGCTCCCCCTAACCCAATGTTGTGTTGCAAGGCCACTTTTGCCCCTGGAACCTGCCTCCTGCCCGCCTGCCCTCGGAGCTGCCAGCACAGCTCTGCACACTGGGCCAGACCTGAGGGCGAAAGAGGTGGGAGAAAGGGACAGAGGGTGAGTCACTAAGCCTGGGTAATTTGCTGATGAAGTTGCAAAATCTATAATCACTCACACCATATTTATGCAAGTGTAATAAAGTGGCAATTATTCTTGGTCTCTATTTTTTAACTATGGATTGATTCAGACTTTAAAAAACCAGTGTCATGGAGAAAAATCCACAAATAATCCACATATTATAAAAAGATGCACAAGTGGAGGTTATTATTTTAGGGATTACTCGTTGCACAAAAGAACAGGCTTCTCAGTTTTTCAATTTCATAAAAGACACAGTTATTCTAATAGTAGCCAAACCTACATAGATATTTTGGTGGGTTTTGTTTTTTGGTGTTTTGGGGGAAGCAGCAACAGGTCAGAAACACAGAAGAAAGGTATGTAGTAAATACACGCCTTGACAATGATGGATTTTTAACTTTTGCATCTTAACGAATTAATGTGCCATTACTTTGGGGGAATCCATCTCATTTCTTGAGAACACTGATTCCCTGTTTATGAATGCCTTCACAAAACAGTCACATCTTTGTGTCTGTAACTTCAAAATATGTACAAAGATGCTACAGAAGAGAAAGTTTAACCAGGGGAGAAGATTTAGTTTAGACAGTAGTCTGGCCTAGATTTCGACTCTTCTGTCTAATAAACCTCGGGATGGACCATTTTAAAAAATAAAAAAACACCAATGATGAGGATGGTTTCAGTCCCTTCTTGTGTCCAACTCACCACATGAAGACAAGACACTTTAGCATTCTGTGAGTGTAAAACACAATATCCTAACTGAGAAGGGTGACAAATTGACTCCTAATCTAACAACTCACTCCCTAATCCAACCAGGGTCAGATCCTGCGTTAGCGTTATAGCTAAGCATTTCATCCCATCTGCTTAATGAGCTTTTGCATTTCTTCATTATCCCAATCAGCTAAAGGACTTAACAGTAAAGACCTCTTCATGGTGCGTCTTTTACATTCTGCAACGCTCTCATAAACTCCTCCATGGAGACTTGTTATTGTGGGACTACAACACTCGTCTAAACAGCAACTGGTAAATTTACTGTAGAGTTCAACAGGCAATTTATCAAAATAAACAGTGACTACGGGTCACCTCAAACATACAATCTACACAATGAAAATGTTCAAGGGGACACATTCATCAGTAACAAGCCTCTAGTAAAGACTTCTGAAGAGAGCAGATCACAAGTGCTCTTTCATGGTGAAAAAGGATGATCACAAGAGTAAAGGCATGTTGTAATTCACAATATATGGCAAGCTGCACATTAGTGGCACCTCAAGGTTCCTTATGTGCTGTTTTTACATCAAGGTTGTGTCAAAAAAAAAAAAAAAATCACATCCCCCTGAGGGGTGTCACTCTGCCACCTGTGAGGGTGATCCTGTATGGGTCAATCAATTAGCTGTCAATATCTCTGATTGCAGTGTTCCCAAGGGAAGAGGTCAGAGCTTTACACACAAGATTTGGCACAACACCATGGATCAGACAGAGCTTAGTTGACTGGGACAGTAACCCAGGAGGCAGAGGGACTATTGATGACATGGATGGAGTGTCCTTCAAAAAATAATTAGGTGGAGGGAATGATAGTTAAGATTGTTGGGTTTGAAGGAGAATGTGTGCACACTAACCTAAGCAGCTGTGACAACAAATATGAAAAGCTGGTATGTATCTGAGAAAACAGTGGATCTGCAAGGGAGGTGATGACACCCACCGTTGCAGAGGCTGTGAGAGCCAGCTGCACTGTTTGCTCAGTCTCACCCCTCCATGGTTTAATATGTGGAGAGATTACTGGGGAGAGTTGCCAAAGTCACAGCCTACTGCCCTGTCACATGCATGCTTGGGATCACTATTACCCAGTTACACTCCAGATGGCCATCACTATGAGAAACATGCCACCCAGTGGTCACTGTGGAAATTGTTGCATACGTCAGAGCGCCTCTCACATTAAGCATCAAGCTTCTATATGATATAAAAAGCCTCATGCTTAAACAAGATCAAAACAAGCTAAAAAGTAAACATTAGCTGCCAATGCTCTTTGACGCTGATCTGTTTTTGTTTTTTTTTTCACTAAATCAGACTGAATTATGTATTGCTAACTCTGTCCTACACTATGGCAAGAGACATGACATGAGAATCAGATACTCGGTGTACCTGTGGCACCCAGAGGATGTCCTTTGGAGATGAGACCACCACTGGGGTTGACTACAAATTTTCCACCATAGGTATTGTCCCCTCTGTCGATCAGCTCTCCAGCTTTACCTGGAGCGAAATCAAAACACACATGAAGGTCACAAAACAGGACAGAGTCTGTGTAAAAATATAATAATATGTCATATCATAGCAACATCATCATTAGATACATGGGACACATTTGCTAAATGTACCTAAATCACTAAAAAATTGCATCAGATTTACAAGAATTTAGGTCATTCTAAGGTGGTTTCATCTAAAGTGGATGAAATGCTTCTGTTTAAGTTAAGTGTTGCACATGACTGTCTGAAAGAAAAGGTACTTTTGGAACTACTAGTATGAAATCAGCAAGAAGAACGCAGAATTTGTTAGTGTGAATAGTTTAATGTCACGTCAATATCAGTTATAGAATAAGCTATAAAACATAATGTTTTCTGGTAAAAAACACTTGTATCTGGTGAAATTATCTCTGGAATTAGATTAGAAATATATACAGCCCTACTTAGTAAGTTTTTAATTGACTGTTTCAATATCATGATACTCTTAATAAAGTAAAGAAAGCTTTAGGTGCTTTTTAAGTGGTCAGTAGTATTAAAATAAAAAATGTCACTCACAATCTTGACAATGACAAATTAAAATAGTCAGAGGATATATAGAAAAGAAACTATACTACATTATATACTGCATTTATAACGGCAAAATCAACACGATCCACACAATTTGGCATGAAGGTGGTTTGATGTTTGTCATTATGTAAATTCGGCACTGTTAAAAACACCTATCTACCATCTAAGAAGGAGAGTCTCACAGGGCTAATCCACAAATTATACTGATATCAACTAATGAATATTCACCTGCACATTTACTCACTCAGCCCCTTCATTACCCTGTTCTCTCATACACAAGAGTCAGACTGGTTAAAAACAACAACACATTTGTGTTTAATTACATATAGAGCAGAGAAGCGAGTTCCCATCACAAATGGTCAAGATGCATTTTAATGGACAGGACCGGTTCTTGTTGGACCATTAAATTCTATATCTAACTCAGACTCTCAGCTGAGGAACAGTATATATTGACATTGGAGCAAAAAACTTAAATCCAACTTCTCTCAAAAGTAGAAAGTTAAATTAAGGTGGAGGCAGGATGATGGAAACTATATCCATTCCTGTTAAAGTCAAACTTTGAAGGAAAACTGTTGGAAGGTATAGGAGGATTTTGCAGTGTTACCTTCTGGACACAGCCCCAGGGCCTCATATGTGATGAGCTCATTGGCTGAGAAGCAGTCGTGCAGCTCGACCACGTCAACATCACTGGGCTTCAGGCCTGCCGTCTCATAGCACTTCTTAGCCGCCAACCAAGACATGTCATATCCCACCTGCACAGAAAAAGGAACTCACTTAAGGAATGTTTGGGTTTAAAAATGGTACAGAGCTTTACTTGCCATGGAAGGAACTAGTCTCACCGATTTGTTTTTGGTTTTTTTTTTAAATCATGCAAAGAAAACACTTCAGGTTAAATACAGGTTGAGACCATGGCTATCAAACCATCCATTTGAATATTACAAAAGTGATAGACACACTGTGAATTCTGGGTAAAACTATTCAACATTTTTTACCATCTTAATGCAGCTGTTTTCTTCAAACGTGGAGGCGAGGTCAGTCACCATCTCTTGGGCCACAATCTCCACTGCCTGGTTCTCCAGATGGTGTTTCCTGACAAAAGCCTCGCTGGCTAAAACCGCTGCTCCAGCACCATCTGATGTGGGGCTGGCGAAGAAGAGACCGTTGTCATGAATTTTTAGATCAGAATCAGAACTATGATCAATAAGTCGTGTACTGGTGTACTTGATAACCAGTTTAGAGAGAGAGAGATTGGAGAGAGACAGACAGACATTGGAGAGAGAGAGAGAGAGAGAGAGAGAGAGAGAGAGAGAGAACACAAACTATAAATGTGTGAGGCTCTTACCAACATTGGAGCAGAGTAAGGAAGTCAAACACCTTTCTGGAGTTTATCACCTGCTCTAAACTGTACTCCTCTTGGAACTGGGAATAGCTGCATGAACACAGACACTTGAAGTAAAGGTACAAATTTAGAAGCAGTAATAGGGTTTTATAAAGTTGTAAACTGTGTCTTACGGGTTGTTGGTTGAATGTTTGTGGTTTTTCCAGGCAATTTTAGCGAAGTGCTCCGGTTTCGTGCCTTGAAGAGATTAAAACATTGGCATATTGGATATTGTGAAACTGCAAAACACAATACAAGATACAACCATATATTTCACATTGCAGCACAGATAGCGCATGTACCATATTTCTCCATGTGCTCCCTGCCAGCATTGCCAAACATCTGTGGTGCTGCTGGTGCTGCCACCATCCCATAACGGCTGATCATAACCTCCATGTGCTTGTCCATAGGATTGGTCCTATCCGTATACTAGAAACATGGATTTATTTTAATACAATAATGTTCTCATGATAACAGATTCAAATACATTTCTATATTTTCATGTATGTGTTTAGAAGAAAAAATTAGAGACACTTTGTTTGTGTTTGCTGTTTAAACAGTAGAAGTCTGTATTCTGCTCAACACTCCCCAGTAATAGAAATTCCCATAAGCAATAAGCAGTTAATGACATCTAATAAAAAAACAACGTGGTTCATTATGCCTTCATTTCTAATGTGCAGCCACTCTGTTGTGTCTGCTGTCATTTGTTTTAAATATCTCATCAGTGAGGTGGATGAGTGTGGACATCAGCTCATATTCTTTCTTTTCAGCCAGAATGACCATTGTTATTATTACCACAACCTTTAGTTTTGAGCAAAAACTGCAGGTAGTGGGCACAATAACAACAGCACCTGTATGGTAGATTGTGAAGCATCTGTGTTATTTTGTACACCTCCATACAGTTTTGTACCTTTGAGGACAAAGAGCCCCTCTCCATCTTCTCAAACCCAAGGGCCAGCACACAGTCAGCAAGGCCTGCAAAAGGAGATGAAAGTGTGGGTTTTACTGCTTCTGTTACATAACGGAAAATAGATTATGCTGCAATACTCATGCAGCAGTTTATCAGTTATTTGAGTGCTTTATCACATTCAAGTTTTCCTTTTTCTTGACTCACCACCCAGGACCAGCTGCCGTGCCATGAAGAGAGCAGTAGAGCCTGTGGAGCAATTGTTGTTGACATTGATGATGGGGATCCCAGTTAGGCCCAGGCTGTGATAAATGGCCCTCTGCCCACATGTTGAGTCCCCTGAGGGAATAAGGGAAGAGGTGAGTTCCTGTTTTCACACAGGTAGTAACAACATGAGAGGCAGATTATTTTTCCTTCATTGCCAAAAACATTTTACTTCATAAAATCTATAGTTTATAGAGTGCATTACACAGCAAAATGAGTTACAAGAGCGATCTAAGTATATTGCAGTCAACATGTAAAACATAAATAATACACAAAACAAGTGCATATCAAGAATAGCGTTGTACCATAAACGTATCCGACACAGGCTTGTTCAATGGCTGAGTATGGGATTCCAGCATCTGCTAAGGCCTTTTGACCTAAAACACATAGCAAACGTACAGTAATAAAAAACTGTAATTCCTGTTACAGAACAAGAGCAACTTCAGATGCTGATATATGGTAACTTTTGAAACGGTGAGCAATGTCCATATTCAGTGAAGAAAAGCACCTGCTTCCTTGGCCATGTCAGGGTAGTCACTGTTGTCTCGGGCTCCAGGTTTGTCAAACTGCAGCAACATAAAGAAAAGCCAAACAGATTAGAGTCATTTTATTCAGATATGTTTGCATGTTTCAGATGACATTAAATCAGATGCAACTTCATTTACAGATTCATTTATAAGATGCTGAAGGCCGTAACTTTTAAACATGCAAAGTATGTGTGAAGATGCTTAGATGAATTTCTTATACACCTTTTGCTGGTTTGAAATTTAAAGATCAATGAAAACAATGAAAACAGAAGAAAGAGGAGAAAGAGAGACAGGACACAAAACAAAAGGCATTAACACAAGGCATTTAGTATTTTTTAGTAAGATGGGGGCATCGTAAAAAATCTGAGAAACACTAATATAAACATATTCACAAAGATCTTCATTCAAATGCATTTAACAGATATAATGCCACTTTAAGCACAACGAAATAAACAAATACAAAGGGAAACTGTTGGATCTGTCATGAGTTTCTTCTCTTTCTTTTCAACTTGCTTATTAAAACATGAGGCCTGAGACTTGTGTTACAGCTGGAGGCGGCTGTGGAGCAACAGTTCATGTTAGCAGCCTGATAGAGACATGACCCTTAGCACAGTTTACAACTAGGACGACCGTGAACTATGGACTCAGGAGATACAGACACATGTATGTCGGGGATTCAGCCGAGAACAAAATCCAGCTACCTGACGAAAACAGACAGCTTTAACACCTATAGTAAAATATACAATATAAGTGTAGCACTGTTACCTTGTTCGGGCTAACTCTGCTAGCGTCTGAAAGAATAAACTACAAATAAGCAGCCTCAGACAACAAGGGGCCGTGGGGCGACTGTAACCTGAAAGAGTCAAAGCTGAAGTTTTGAGGAATAGTAAATTTAAGCCACTGCAGTCCGAAGTTAGCCAACTATGCTAACCTGCAGCCTCACATAAGGTCGTCCGTCTACACCGACAGATGGCACATTAACTTCACCTTTGTCATGCCCACACCGATGACAAACACCCTGTTGTTGCTCCCAGGAGCCATGGTGTCTTCTCTTCGGCAGCTGGTGTGAGCTGGTCCAGGCAGAGACGCGGGTCGGAGGGCGGCAGGTCCGAGGGCGGCGGGTCGACTGACAGCAGCCTACTGACGAACGAGCTACGGAGCAAAGATCGTCTACGTTTGAAGGGATGGGTCACCCGGTGGCGGAAACAGACATGCTGAGGACAGTTATAAAGACGTTTTCATTAAAAAAAAAAATAAAATAAATA
>CM076662.1:6506069-6636014 GCA_038496675.1 Rachycentron canadum
ATGTGTATAAGAGACAATATATATATATATACACGTGTGTGTGTGGACCAGGAGCTTATAGTTTAAAGATAACTTAGTTTAACGGTTTGTATTTTCTTAAGTTTAATAATTAAAGTTCATTCTTTGGAGTTAACCGTTTTTGTGTTTCACATGAGCTGGTAAGTTTCTTGACAGGTTTGTGTTAAATCTGCAGTCACTCAATTTTCACAAAACCACTCAAATGTCGAAAAATTCTTATTACATAAGCTTGTCTTAGTTTAATAAAAAGTTTATTTGGATTAAACCAATGACACACAAACACACTACAATTCAATTAGCCTTGATCCATTGCAAATGAAATTGACTTCAGTCGTCTTAGTTAATCTGTCCAGTGCTTCCGCAGGTTATTAGAATTTGTAGACGTTTGCAGTATCTTGAAATCTGGACAGAGTGAGACTTCTTCACTCTCTCGCTCTTTATTGGTTTACCTATCATTATTTCCAACTTGTAAATGTTGCTGCTCATTTAGTTTTTGTCATTTAGTATAATCGCTCTATTTCATAGACTGAACATATTTGCTCAGTCTTAACCAGGAGAAACGTCACTTTTTCCTGAGGCACAGCTGATTGTTCAGGATGCTTTTGCCATATTTGCTGCTTGGATTTGCTATAACAATGCTTATTATGGCTGAAGTTGCATTGACTGCTGTACTTTCTAGCAGTTAACTACTCTTTTAGAGTCTAGTTGCATTGATTGATGTTAATTGTTAAATGTGCGACAAAATATGCCATAAACTGCTTTATGGCATATTTAAAAAATAAATAAAAATTCAATCAAATTATTTCTTGAATTCAAAGCTCAATATATTTCAAATGCATAGATAATATACACTGCTTTCAACCACTGATCAAGGCTCCTTCCATAAGCACAACTGGACCATCCTGACTAATCCTCAAACATGAGCTCCTACAGGCTCCGATATACCTTCAAACACTAAGGTACTTAGTTCACACAAAATATCTTCCAATTGTCATTGAATGATACTGTCAGGGTGAATGAAAAATCAAAAGAATCAAAAATTTCACTCTTCAATTTTATTGAGTCAGTGAAAAAAAAAAAAAGCCTTGTCTGTTGAGCATGTTGATCAATCCATGTGTTTCGGAGAACCTGTGCTGTTAATCCACACCTCTTAATGTTTATCATCAGTCAAACCAAGCCACCTCAGCGTTTGAAACATCCTTGTTGCCAGGAACCAGGCCCAAAGCTGTTTGACCATAGTGTTCATTGGCCCAGTTCTGAGGCTCATCAAACAATGACATCAGCACTTGATGAACTGGTGTGTGACCTCATATATCCCCACCGACTCGCTGACTTTCTCATCATATTCTGTCCAGTCCTTAAATGTTCAAAACAGAGGTTGGTTACTGAATGTCATCTTCAGAACATGTAGGAAGTCAAGAGCACAAATTAAGGAAACAGCCTTTAACAAAATAACTACTCAAATTCACTTACTCATCAAGCAATGATATCCAACAGTATCAAAGGTTGTTTCAAGTCAAACATACCCTAAAAAGTTAAGACTTGTGCAATGAACAAATGCTAAACAAACCAATGTTTTCTGGGGGCCAAGTTGTTCCCACTGCACTTACTTTTTCTTGTAGGTTGATTTCGGGAAACGGTGTCCCTGACTCTGCTCCCTCTGCAGCAAAGCCAGCCTGCAGGTGGTAATTGGGAAGAGTTACATGGCATTATCACACTGTCCAAGTTTGTCTGGAAGAAGGAACACACTCCCTAACTTTGGATAACACATATAAAGCTTTAATCTGACCACTGTGTCTGCTATGTTTCACCTGAAGTGGGATGAGCAGGTGAAAAGTCATTTTATTTATTTGGATGTGATGTGGTGGATTCAACAGTGGAGGTCAACTGATTTCACCTGTGTTCACCAGATCTGACAATGCAATAGATTCTTATCCCTCAGAAAATACTTGGTCTCAAATATCCTGACTCAGTAGTTTCACCTAATGGCCTCTCCAGTGAACAAGAATTTGTAATACCAGCACAAAACAACAGGCACACCTAAATGTTATTAGTTTCACTTGTGTTCCGCTGGCCCAAATGTCAAATATTAAAAAGGCAGGTTAAATATTTACACACTGTGCATTTAATAAAACACACACACAGTAAAACTATTGATCAAACAAAGCTTCTTACTTGTGGTTGAAAGTCAACGGGCTCCAGACCTCGACACTCAAATTGCACCATTGTTTTGAAGCTCTCACTGTCATCGGCCTTCAACCCAGCAAACAAACAGCATTGGAAACAGATAGAATGCCTAAAACTACAAGTATAAGTATTTGCATGTTGTTCAATGTATTTACAGAATGCGTGTTTGACTAAAACTCATCTAAAAGTATGATTCATAGAAAATGGTGACATTTACTTTCTGCACCATCTGCCATGCTTTTGACTGACAAGTACAAAAAAAAAAAAAAAAACCTACTGTACATTGGGAGTAGCTACACACAATACAGAAGCATTGGGGATAAGACAAATGTGTATCCTGTGAAGACTGTAAGGCTGAAAGAAAACAAGCTGGTAACATGTGTGCTTAAAATTGGAAGGACAGGGTGTTTTGCTTACGTTATAAGCCGTGATTGTGTCTCCAAGGATGTCTGTAAGGAAACAATTGACATATTACACTTTCACTTGGGGTTTGGGGGTTTTTATTTCAGAAAATGCAGACTAAGTGAGTCAAAGCTCACCAATTGAATTTTCCCTAGAACAAAGTTTACACTTCTGCACCATGCTGGCACTGCCTCTTCCTCCTTTTAGCGGAACACTCTCCTATGGAAATATTAAGAAAAATTAAGCAGGAAGAAAAAAAAAAAAAAAGAGATTTTTTTTAATTAACATATAACATTTTTATTCTTACCATCAGGGTTACATACTGCCATTTATCTGGGATCTCACCACAGTTCCCACATCTCAGCTAAATTAAGAGAAAAAGAAAAAAATTGCTTGTGTGAGTGAGACAGGAAGAAAAGAGCTTGTACTGTTGTACTTCACCTGGAAAGACACAAGCAAAGGTGAAAGCTGGGATACACACTAAATTATAATTATTTTTATATAATTTATTAAAAACTAATTTACTAAAAACAATTCTGACAGATATTATAATATGAACATCAGTCAACGCAGTGGTGGAGAGTAAACAGTGTCAGCATATTCACTTTTACAGCGTGCACGTTTTTCCTTAAAGAGCCGGTAAAGTCAGTGATTTTTCCCAACGAACAAACGTAAGTAAATTATCACCATTTCTGAGCAATAAGAGAAAATACTCTGATGTCCCAGTGTGTGAAGAGGTGACCTAGCATGCTAGCTGGAGAGCCACCGCACCTTCAGGAACCAGCGGAAGTCGTCGCCCAGCGGCCTCACGTTGGTGACATTCTCCAGAGTGGCTTTAAACTGGAGCCCAAATTTCTGTCATACACATGTCAGAGGAGAAGTTATCACTGAGCCAAAACACTGGCCGCACAGCCTGCAACACACACACGAAGCAGCGATACGTACCCCCATCTTGAAGCCTTCCCACTGACAACTTCCCCTGCTGCGTTCAGGGACTCCTCGGATATTCTGCTCTTCTCTTCTGAGTCACGAAGGCCTAGTTTTCCGTTTCTTGGTGACGTCTGTGTCGTAGAGTAATGCTGTTTTTTTTCTGTTTGTTTGTACGTTTTGGGGTTTTTTTTAATAACTATCTTCCAAAGTCTTTCTGTATCCAAAAAATATAAATGTCAGTATTCAAGTCAGCTACATGCATCCAAATGTCACATGCGGCCTGTCGCGCCCCCTAGTGGACACACTGATTGACCTACTAATACCATTTCACAATAAGATATCGTCGTGACCATGTCTTTGTTTACACTGACACGTTTATCTAACAAACCCACTCAGACACTAATCAAACGCTGATGACAGACACGCTGGGGTTTTTTTTTTTAAATTCAGTTTATTGATCATTTAGCAAATTACGTTATATAAATCATCAAAAAACACCTTCAAGCCAATTCAACAACCATACGGTACAAATCATTCATTCAATTGCACTATACACAAGATGAGATACAAAATTGATTCAGCAGTTTTTATTTCAACCTTATGTTAAAATGGAAACTAATGCAGATACTTGGTGTACGTTAACCTGAGGCAACTTTGCAGAGGCATTGTGGTGGGTCTCTGTGGTCACTGGCCACACACCTGGATGAACTGATATTGCTGTGGCATTGAACACCTTTATCACAATTTTTCCTGGTATGTCAAAGCTAAAATGGTATGATCAACCTGAGAATATACATGCAATGATTTTAATCTTATGCAACAGGCCAGATTCTGTCATGTGAACACTGGCAAAACAAAATCAAGAAAGATTTGATGTCATTTAAATTTAAATACCTTTCATGTCTCAAAATTTGTCATCCTCAAAACAGGGGTAGCTCTATTAATTCATTTTGAAAGGGACAGGCAATACACCTCAGTGGGCCCTTAATTAAATGGGGACAAGCTACTGAAAAATGTAACAATACCCACAACACTGGACTCGGTTAATACACGAGTCAATTGAACCTTCCAGCCTTTGACTTCACTGCTGTGGTAGTTACATTATTATGCACATGACAGTCAGTGCTGAAAATGGTGGCATGTTTCTGCTGCTGCAAACATTATACACAACTGATGTGGTGGACACTTTGTGTAGTAAACAGACTTCTAGTGTAACCCATTACTCTAAACAATACAATGAGAGAGACAGTACAGAGAGAGAGAGAAAAAAAAAGGGGGGGGGTAGAAAACATCACCAAGATTGTCAGCACAAATACAGAGTGCAATCTGGTTTGTTCAACTTGTCTTCTAATTCACATCATTCTTGTTTGGAAACCACCAAAACATTTATCAGACTCCCAACAATCAGGGATTCAAGTTTTATCTGACATTTAAAAAAAAAAAAAAAAAAGGTTTCCCCTCTTTTATTCATTGTCAGCATGGATTTACATGGAGCAGCAAGGAAAACATTTATATATTCAAAAAAAAAGCAAAGTGGGAGGAAAATACATTAGGTAAATTTTAACCCATGTATCTTCACAAGAACATCAACTTCTTTTAGCTTCTTTACAAAAATCTGGATTCAAAGTTCAACAATGAAAGTAACTAATAACAAGCACAGTTGTCATAATAAAAAGGCAATTCATTTTTGCATCTCTTTTTTCTTCCTTCTCTTAAATACAGTGATTCCAACAGGCATTATTTACAGCACAATCACCACACCCTTCTCCGGCCTGTTAAGAGAGGGGTGACAAGGTCAATGGGGCCGACTGCTAGACTCTGAGGTCCGTCTCTGACGGTGAGTGCTGTGGCCATTCACGCAGCCATTGTGATGTTTGCTTAGCCCGCCGTTCAGAATGTCTTGGATGTGCTGAACTATCAAGTTGATGGCCACTGTGGGAAGAGAAGAGAGATGGTTACACAAAGGTCTTCAGATGACAACACTAATTAAGCATTTCTTTAAAGAATCTGACACCTACGTCACCCACAATACCACCCTGTTGGTGGTCTAAAGGAAATGTGGGCGTTCGGCCAGTGATTTACATGTGTTATGCTAGGAGCAGCTAACAAAGGGCCTACTTTGTTTTTCCATCTTTCCACACACCCTGTTTTACAACTTAAAACAGACATTGGGGGAAATCCACTATCAACACAGAATCTCACAAGGCCTCAACATGCATAAGTGTCGGTTCTATACAATCACTCAGGTCTTACCAAGATTATCTGCTCCTCGTGGAATAATAACATCTGCATACTTCTTCGTCTAGCAGAAATAGAGAGACGGTCAAACAATGCTCAATGACATTCTTCTCATGACTAGTAGGATACTAAGTTAGGAACATCACTTACAGGTAAACAGAACTCCTCAAAGGCCGGTTTCACAAAGGTAATGTACTGAGCCAACACTTGCTCCAGCTCTCTTCCACGCTCACTGATGTCTCTTAAAACTGAACGAGAAGAAGCACATAAAAAAAAAAAGGACATAAATAACAGCAATTTAAAACAAAATATATGGGAGATAAACACGTACTTAAAAAGCCCACACTAGTATTTGCTGCCTGTATTTGCTGGCATGTTGGGAGAACCTACCCTGCTGTAAAGATTTTCCTAATGCAAAAAGTCTAATTGTGTCTTTCATCAATACCACTTGGTTTATTTTGATTTAAAAAAAAAAAAAAAAAAAAAAAAAAAGAGTACACTTAGGTTAGGAGGAACACTGCTCTGTTGTTACAAGCACTTGCTACACACCTCGGCGTGAGAGCCGTGTGTCTGGATCTGTGTCAACAAAGAGCTTCATCTGGAACAGATCTCTGATTTCCTGTGAGTAGAACATGAGGATACCCTCAAACAGGACCACATCAGCCGGATACACCGTAACATACTCCTCTTTCCTGGAATGATACACAAATAAACTTTCTCCTTTCTGCCAGAAACTATATTCAGACATAATGTCATGCAAATTTAAACTGATATACAGTCAAGTTATAAGCCAAATGTTAGGATCAGGAACCTGTTTATCATGACTTTTAATTGCACTACAAGTGTCTATTCTGCAGGGAAAATATAATGAATGTAGCCTAACAATTCATGAAGAGGTACTTACCTGGAATGAGTAACAAAGTCATAAACTGGTATCTTGACAGTCTTCCCCTGCAGGATCTGTCTGAGTGTTTGCATGATCAATTCATTGTCAAATGCATCTGAGGGCAAGAAAAGACAAAGTTATGACTTAATGTAATGTCATATTGTTTAACCCCAGATACACCATGCTTAGTATATGCCAAAGGACACGTGTGACCCCACACACTGCACCTTTGGTAACCCAGGAATCCCTTTTGAGTAGCACGTGTTGGATTCACTCTGAGCCACAGAGCAGCTGCATCAGAGAGGCCTGCTGACTGTGGGATTTTAAAATCAGCCGAGAAAGGATGCAGGAGCAAGAGGGGGCAAAGCAGAGTCCCAAAATGGAGTCTATACTTCTTTCAAGAATGTTTTGGGAAAATTATTCACATAGCAGCAACGCATGCTGCAGAATACAAGTCTGTTTTAAACATTGTTTTTATATCTTGGCATTTTGGTTATTAGCATTAGCAAGTTACTGACACTTAAGCAGGCTCAGTTATTAATACCACAAGTTACTTGTTTGTATACCTCATTTAGTCTACAGTGCCAGGTATGTGGAGAATTGAAAACCACAGAACAAGTGAAACTGAATTTGAAGATTAAATATTACGTGAATAATACTTTAGACCACTATAATCTGTGGTATGGTTAGCACACATGTGCATGACATAAGATAGCTAAGGTGCTGTGCCACCAACTATCTAGTGATTTCATACCTGGATGATCAAAGTTGAATTGGCCCTTTCCTGCCTTGGCTTTCTGTTCTGGAGTCAGCACCCTGTAGAAGCTGTCCTGGCTGAGGATCGCCACCTGCCGCTGGTGGTGGTCGATCTTGTTCTGCCCAAGCAGCTCCATAATTTTCTCACATACAGACGACTGCAGACAGAGAAAAAGAAAAAAATAAGAAGCTGTTGGAGTTGGTCATCAGGTGGAAAAATTGGGTGATAGAGTAGTGCTGGCATAAATACACAGAAGTTGATACATGTTCAAGGGCACAAAGTTAAACACATGCACACACAGAGGCAACAGTACAAGTTGAGAATTTGCTTCAATTTAGTCTCAAGAAGAGAATTAGACCACACTAGAAAACCCTAAAGTGTGACTCTAGATTCTAGAAATTAGGGTGGATGAGAAATTTAATTTTATGAAGTCACTTAACACAAGTCCAGGTGAACTGCCTGTGGCCTGCCATGTTTGGCCTCACCAACCTCCCTACTAAACAACTAAACTAAACAAATCTCATGCCCAGTGCTGACTGGGCATTCCTCAGCTGCTCGTGGCTGTACTGCTTTTGTGTTCCTGAAATCATGCAACAATGAATTTGGACGCCCCCACCCGGCAGCTCGGTGGTTGTGTCAACCCTTACATCCAGCATTTTGAGCCAGTGGGCCTGACTTAAAACCACACCAGGGACTCCTGGTCAACCCAGGCGGTCAGCCAACAATCACAACTGTCTATCTGATGACTAATCTGTTGAAAAGATGAATCCATCCATCCAATCTATTGTTAATTCAGTGAGGAGTATATATTTGCTATTTCAACTGCCAACAGATGTCTTTTCTTTTATGTCACTGTAAATGAACTGTTTTGGATATTTGACTGTTGGCCAGACTGAGCAGTGAATTAATTAGCATTTAAATACAGTATCTGGTGCCATCTGACACTTGACTCATCTACTTATTTGTAGCAAGTGATTCATTTTGTCAGCAAACCCTCTTAAAACTGGAACCAAGAAGCTGACCTATTCCGCATCGGAAGTGAGACTGAAAATACAAAATCTGCTGCCTGGCTGGCGACCTCACAACTAGGAAGGCAGTCACCCACTTCTTAATTATAACTCTAATGGAAACAACACAGGCAACCCTTCCCATCTTGGCTGTGGTTCTCAGGACCAGGATTTACAGTTCAACGTAAAAGGTGCGATTCACAAGTCGCCAAAAAAAAAAAAAAAAAAAAACAGGGTTCACAACAAAGAAATCCAGTGACGTCTTCAGTAAACATCCCCGTCTTTTCTCCGGTAGAAGAGACCGGAGGCAGCGCGCCGCCGCCGCCAGTCAGTCAGTCAGTCAGTCCGTGCCCACACAGCCGCGTAACTTACGGCCAAAGGTAACACTTTTTTTTAATATATATATTTATATATATATATGCGCCTTATAAAGCAAAGGCCGGGTTGCTCTTAAATTAATTTCGGTTAATGTAACGACAAACTTGATTTATTTTACTTTATAACGGCCTGTCTATTTACATTGGAACAAAGGGGCGTGGGCTCCATGGCTGTTTTTCCCGCTGGCGCCTCTGACCGATCGAGGTTACCCCTATTTACCGTGAGCGGTTAGCCCCGGTCACTGGAGCCGAAACTGATTTCACATGTACAATTGGTATTTATCCTACCAACTAAAAACAGCGTTACCATGTCATCATTAAACCACCGACAGGAGACAAATGTGACTGACAATGTTTACATACACAGTGCAGCTACCCGCGGGGGAAGCTCGTGCTCGCTATTGTCTGGCGCGCTCTGTCCTGCTGGACGAGCTAGTGATGGAATTTAGCTGAGCGGCTAACTGAGCTAACTAAGCTAACTGAGCTAACTAAGCTAACTGAGCTAACTGAGCTAAAAGTCAGTGATCTCTGCGCAGTCTGAGAGGTAGTTGACTCTGCTCACGACTGCCAGAGAGGGGGGCAAAACGCTACTGCGCAAAATAACAAAAAGTCAGAAAGCAGTGAAACAGGCGGTGGACAAACACGCGGCGGGGGTGGTTAAACAGATGATAGGGCTGTCAATCAAACCTCGCCGTTGAGCCGCGGCAGCCACGCGGTCAACGCGGAGCTGCCCACCGGCAGCTGGCTCCGCTGTGGTTTCACTCCAAATTCAAACCTGACAGCTCGCGAGAAACGTCAAATTGGCCACGTGTGGTACAAACCTTGCCGCTGGCGGTGCCGCCGGAGACCCCGATGAGAAAGGGCTGACGAATAACGGTGGTTTTCTCGTCACGGTCCTTGGGATGTGTCTCACTGTCTCCGGCCATACTTGCAATGTGCCGGATGAGCTGCTGAGCTGGAATATGGCTGAGGCGGAGCTCCTCCCACAACACCACGGTTGGGGTCGCCCTCCAGACTAATCTCCGTTATTTAAAGTTATTTGTATTTATTTTTCTATGTGTCCGTTGCCACAAACACTGGGTTGATGTTCAATTTGGTTCTTAATTTGTAAATATTGCTTTGATTTCTCTTCTTGTGATTGACGGTGAAGACAACCAATCATCTGTTACGCTTTGGTGGCTGCCGGATTAGAGCCGACGTCTCTCTGTGTCTGTCCCGCCTCCTGGTTGAGCCGCTGCAGAAAAGCCCTAAAACTGCACCAAAAGCTGCTGTTCCTGAATAACCCGTAGGTATGTGTCTTACCAAGACCTAAATACAACAGTTTGACATCACAAACGACAAGTCGAAGACTACCGTTAAGTTTCGTACACTTGCTGTAGTTACCGTGTGCCCACGTTGTTTTGCTTTTATGAAGTGACTGTTGCAGGGCATTAAGCTGTGTTTGTATGTTTGACAGTTACCGGACAGTTTGAGCATGCTCCGGAGGCTCGCGGTGCTCCCGCGGCGGCCCCGTGTCGCTCCTCTCGCGGCGGCAAGATGCGTCTCCTCGGGCACAGTGGACGTCACCGTCCCCCTTAACTTCTGGGCTGGAAAGAGAAGGACGAGCCAAAAGAAAGGCAACAAGGAAAATGTTTATGAACCTGCAACAGGTAACAATGCAATCATTTGACAGTGCGCAATACATGTCTGTCTTCTGACTTTACTGACTCTGTCTCCGAACTGGACTTTGGACATTGCTGTATGGAGATGTCTGTCTGCTGATCTCCGGTCTAGTAAAACAATATCAGGTATTTTAACTGGTTATCTTGAGCTTTTGAAAGTATTCCAGTTATTCCAGTATTTCAGCATAATAGTTTCTACATTTAACATCTAACCACCTAAGCAGGCTGTGAAACTGTAGTTATGCTGTTTTTCAGCAACATACTCCTTATCCATAATGTCACACTATATGGTCACTGGCATATGCAACAGGTTTTATAGCTCCTGAACAACTTCAGAGGAAGAGAACCAAGACCTACTGTATGACTACACCCATAGCTTAACCATAACCCTAGGAATTGTCAGTTTCATCCATTTTAAGACTCGTAATTAATTAAGTAATGGAATGAATAAAGGCCTCCTAACCCTATTGCACACCAGCCTATTGTGTCCACTGTTCAGGCACAATGATGTTGCTTATCTAATGAAACATTTAGCTCCACAATGTGAACATCACGCTAAATTCAGTGCACCACAGCCTGCAGCCGACAGAGCTAGACATGATTTCCTTCTTTATTGAAGGATGGCTCACACTGAATAAGTACTAAGTGAACGAAAAAGTGAGATGGACCTGCCAAATCATGCCAACCACGTAACCGATGTGTGAAAAATATTGGACCTGTGTAATTTGCTATTGTCACCCTTGTATGCTTCACATTGAAGGACGAGTCTTGTGCCATTTGGAGCCATGTGGTGCTGTGGATGTCGATCAAGCCGTGAAGGCAGCCAAGTCGGCATTTGACCATTGGAGCAAAATGTCTGGGATGGAGAGGGCAAGGATCATGATAGAAGCTGCCCATATCATTGAGGTGTTTTTTCTGTGTGTTTATTTGTGTTTTTCGCAGTTGCAGAATAAATAAGTAACTGTTGTTGTTGTGATTAGTATAAATTCTATAATTAAAGTCAGTGGGGGATAGTAGTTTCTACCAAATTCATGAAGAGTTACTTAAATGTTCCATATGTCCAGTGTCATTTCTACAATGACACAATTTATAATTTAATTTATTACATGTATTTATTTATTTAATATGCCCTGCCTTCTGTACACAGAGCAAGAGAGAGGAGATAGCTGAAATGGAGGTGGTCAACAATGGGAAGTCCATCACAGAGGCCCGTCTGGATGTGGACTCTGGCCGACTGTGTATAGAGTACTATGCTGGGCTGGCCAGCACTCTGGCAGGTTGGTACAATCAATACTTGATAGTTAAACTGTGGTATAATTTTTTGCTGGAGACTTGTGATGTGCTGAAGAAGACAAAAATGCAATGCCTAATGATGATTATGATGTGTAAAAGGTATTAAGCAGAAATATGTTAAACTACTGTTTTAAAGCATCATTCCAATCATGTTTTATGTAGACCTCACAATATTATATATGATTTGATGCATATATTCTGTTAAAACTAATCACACTCATTGCACTCTATTGATTTGATGGAAAGTGTGCTTGTATTGTATAAACCTTATTATTAAAAAAAAAAAACACAAGAGAAAGCTAAGAAATAAGGGTGTAAAAAGGCAAGAATAACTAAACAAGAATAACTATAACTAAATAAGGATGAAGGGCATTATGAAAATAATGGTGTAAAGTGAATAACAAATGGCATTTTAAAAATAAGACATGACTAAGCATGTATGTAAGTTCTTTGTTGCCCTGTACTCTGACTCCTGATAATTTTTGGACACCAATGAGAAGTTTTTTCCTGAAATGAACTTTGCTAAAACCTCTTAATATTGTTGTCCAGTGGTCTGGGACTTCAGTGCCAGAACACAACAGATTTTTCCCACAACAAAGCATTGTGCCAAACACTGAACTAAGATGTGGCAAATTAAGTATCAGGAAAGGTGATGGCAGCAATTTAACTTAACATTACAAACAATTTGATTAATTATTTCTAGTGGGGGAGCCAATCATATGATGACAGTGTGTGAGAATCAAATTGGACAGATTTTAGATGTGCAGATCAAATTAATTACAATTTATATTCTTAAACAGTGACAGATATTGCTATCATATGTACTGGTAGAGGAAAAGCTGGTAGAGATTTCCAGTGTCAGCACTTTTTAGTATAAAAATAATTTTGTTTACAGGGTTGCATTTTTAACCCTTTATTTTGTTATGTTTATGCTTTTGTTTTCCCTCATCAAGGCCAGCATGTACAGTTGCCCGGAGGATCCTTTGCCTACACCCGCAGGGAGCCTTTGGGAATCTGTGTTGGAATTGGTGCTTGGAATTATCCCTTTCAGATAGCTTCCTGGAAATCAGCTCCAGCCCTGGCCTGTGGTATGGGATTCTTCTAAAGCTATCAAGACCAACTATGTTATTACACCTAAATTAAGACAATGTTACCGCTTAGCTAAGTTTGTTTATTTCTCATTTAACACAATATCTCAAAGAACTAAATGAAAAATGTTTGGGCCATGGGTTAACTATGATCCAAGGAAAACTTAGATCTTGGGTTTGGACAACCCCACAATGCAGAAATATACATATTACTTGACATATTGTATCATAACTCCTGAACAGTGAATCTGAATAGAGATAGGTGAAAAGCTCTTCAGAAGAAACAAAGCCTACTTCATATCGTTGTACATGTGATGTGAGAAAAAGTTTCTTTTTTTATATGATTTTGTAAATTGTTATTCACTTCTTGGTTTGGTCTATTTGACATAAACATGTAGAACTTAAAAAACATATTGTGTAATTGCAGCCAAATTAGAATGAAGGTTTACACATTTACCCTGAGCATCCCTCAAAGAGTTCCTGCCTCTTTGCCAATAGATGGCACTATAGCGGCATGATGACTGCAAATCGCTCTGCTCCAGTAGTCATGAGTCTGTCTCTTCACACAATTGTTGACATTTTTTTCATTCAACAGGCCTCAACATTCACATTTTTTAAGTATTGACCCAAATTCACCACAACTGTCTACTGGTATGTGTATTTAATGGAATGTTGTGTCCTATGTATAAAACAGGCAACTCCATGGTGTTCAAGCCATCACCAGTGACACCTGTGACAGCAGTCATGCTGGCAGAGATCTATGCTCAGGCTGGAGCTCCAGAGGGGCTGTTCAATGTGGTCCAGGGCAGCCAGGAGACAGGGAGCCTTCTCTGCCACCACCCTGATGTTGCTAAGGTGTCCTTCACCGGGAGTGTGCCCACAGGCAAGAAGGTCAGTGTTATTTATATAGTAGAAGTAAGAATTCTACAAACCCTGTTTTCTTCTCTATTTTATACAATAAAAAAAGAAACACAAGCGTTAAATATAGTACATTCGTCTCACAATTCCTAAGTGTACATGTGAAATTTTAGGGTTTATCACTGTGGTGTTAGAGATGTTGAGGGCTGTCTTTTCTGTCCTAATATATATATGTACATGTAATGATATTAGTATAAATGATTGATATTCTTCCATGTGATATTGATACTCAGATTATGGAGATGGCATCCAGAGGGGTGAAACCAGTGACTCTGGAGCTTGGGGGGAAATCTCCTCTGCTCATCTTCCAGGACAGTGACCTGGAGAACGCTGTGAGGGGAGCTCTCATGGCCAATTTCCTGTCTCAAGGCCAGGTGACTTTGATATTGTATTTCCGTATGCTGTCACATTTTAGCATCTTTATGTGCTGATGCATTATGAATTTGTCCAATCCACAAATGAAAGTGATTGGTTTGATTTAATCCAATGTATCACAGGTCTGCAGCAATGGTACAAGGGTCTTTGTTCAAAAGGATATTCTCCCTGAGTTTGTGGAGGAGGTGGTGAAGAGGACCCAGGCGATTGAGATAGGAGACCCACTGTTGGAGAGCACCCGAATGGGAGCACTGGTCAGCAAGCCACATTTAGAAAAAGTCCTGTCCTTTGTGGATCAAGCAAAGAAAGAGGTGAGACCTGTCACATTGTGTTTTATCCCTTTTTTTTACTTAGAAGAACATCTTAAATCTAGACTTTAGTTTAAACTGTACTGTTTCTAGGGAGCCACAGTCTTGTGTGGAGGTGAACCTTTTGTCCCATCAGACCCCAAACTCAAAGGTGGATACTACATGACTCCATGTGTGCTGGGTAAGAGTTTAATACATTATTGTACAGATGCAGCACATTCAGATAATATACAGTCCTGTTTTTAACTCTTTGTTGTGGCAAACTTTTAAATCTGTTTGCAATTCTGGCTGTAACAGCACAATGTTAAAAGTTGGTGGGAATCACCACAGTCTAGTGTCAGTGTTTCCACACACTTGTCCTGTGTTTTTTTTCTGACATATAGGTGACTGCACAGATGAGATGACCTGTGTGAAGGAGGAAATCTTTGGTCCCGTCATGTCTGTGTTGTCCTTTGAAACAGAAGAGGAAGTGCTGCATAGAGCCAACAACACCACCATGGGTCTTGCTGCAGGAGTTTTCACCAGGTGGGTTTATACTGAGATGTTGAGGGCACACTCACATTTTTTTAAACAAGAATGTATTTCTGAAGAATCTGGATTCAGTTTTACTTTGGCAAACCAACTACCTTTGATATCTCTGACAGACTTCACCTCCATATAAGTAGCAACTCACAGCTCTCAGCAAGCTCTGAGCCATGTGAGCTCTATTACGTATGAACTAAAATGGCAAAAAGCCACAGTGTTCTTAAAATGAGCTCTCATCTAAATGAAAGATTTTTTAAAAAACATTTCTTTCGCATCTGTAGGGATGTGAGGCGAGCTCATCGTGTGGTTGAACACCTCAAGGCCGGTTCCTGTTTCATCAACAACTACAACATCACTCCTGTCGAGGTGCCATTCGGAGGCTTCAAAATGTCAGGTACATCCTATTTGTTTGCATGTAGACCAGGAGCCAAGTGTCTGTGGCAGATTATTTTATTAACATCATTTCAGTCCTGCTTGTAGCACTATAGGGTTATACTTGAGACTTGCATCACCAGGACAGAGATTGCACCTATTAAGTTTCCCTGGCAACAAACCTCACCAATTTTGTTTTCAGATGAATAGATGTTATTGTAAATGGTAAATTTGAGTGATACAAGTCTAATTATAGGGTATGTGCAGATGACATTGTGCTATCTTGCACACTTTCAGTAGCTAATCAGATCTCTGTGGAAAGTACTTCCTTATTGAAACACAGTTTCACCACTACACAGGCACAGTAAGTGGAAGTAAATTTAGAATCCTTACATCCTCCAGGTATAGGGCGGGAGAATGGCCAGGTGACCATCGAACACTACTCCCAGCTGAAGACTGTGTTTGTGGAGATGGGTGATGTGGACAGTCTCTTCTAAGAAACATACACAGAGGGTAATACTGAGCCAGGTGCTCCAGGACATCTCTTCTATCACTCAGGGTAAAACCCATCAAACTTTAGAGCTCAAAGGTAATGAAAAACTAACCCTTGATCAATAGGGCTCAAGTTGTCCATCCTTAATTTGAGCCAGTATTTTGTGAATTAAAGGATAATGTAACACAATATGAGGGAATGTGAGACAAACATCCATGGTGAATATACAGAATCTGGCCATCGTAGATTGGCAAACCCATTAGAATTTAAAAAATTATAGTAATGTTTTACTATAATTTTTGTTTAATATTTACTGACTATTGATTGTTTTCAGCTACATCAGCGTAGATGTGTTGTATTTTGTGCTTCATGAGTTGCAATGCAGCAGTTTTGCCTTGATCAATATTTTGTCATGTAACATACAGTGGAGTCCAAACTTCTGTGTTAAAAATGGTCTCAAACTTTTGGACCACACTGTTTGTGACAAAATATTTATCCATTGAATGTGGAGAATGAAATGCGTGTGCGTGTTACATTTTTGTTTCACAAAACAGAGTTTACAATCAAGTTTTATGTCTTTAATATAACACGTTGATATATTTTTATACACATACAATACTAAAAATGCAGCACTTTTGAACTCTGTTGATTTAAGCCATTTAGATTGTCCTCTTCACAAACCTTTGTACAGTGTTGTTTAAATAAGAACTGACAGCAACATTTGCCCTTGTGGATAGAAGAAATCATGGGACAAATTTGTCTAACTCATTTGGTAATCATGTAAATTGTGACAGAAACACTGTAAATACTACAATATAAAATGAAGAAATTTTTCATGTGTGTTTGCATCGCTGTCAGAGCACTTGTCTCGTTGGCTAAATTCTTCTTCTCCTCTTCCTCGCCAGACTTTTGGCAGCTGCATATCTCTAAAAAGACAAAACATAACCATCTGTATAGTTTTCATGATTGAAAAAAATTCCATAAACTGCATACTGTACTATGAAAATGCCTCTGTACATCTTTACCTTTGCAACAGGTTTGGTGGGTTTCTTGAACTGTGCAGACTCTGTTTAAAGGAAAGTCAACAGCAAATCACCAGATCAGATAAATGGCACAGTTTTGTTACAGAACCAGCTCATTTACTTACCATCTTCAGAGGGCAGATCCTCTTCATCATGCATTTTCTTATGTGACACCTGCAATAAAGTGTTTATAATAATAACAATGACAAGGAGGAAAACAAAAGCATTGTGCAACAAACTTAAACTCTTAATTGTGAGACCACTATGAAACTGAAATTTAGCCCTTGAGCTCATCTCTTTTTTATACCCACCTGAATTTTTTCCCTCTCTGGAGGATTTTCCTGAGAAACCTGTTTGGTCTCCCTCAAGTGGTTCTCTTCCTGAAGTTTCTTGAGCCAGCTTTTTTCAGCCGACACACGAACTCTCAAACTGTGGAAAGCCGTCTGCACCTCACCCACCTTGAAGTGTACAGCCATGCCTTCAAACCACAGATGGTCACATTCACCCTCCTTGAAGCCTGGTGGTTGGTAGTCAGCAGGAGTGACTTTGAAAGGAGGGCAGGATGAGATCATTTAATAATACAACTCAAAAATTAAACTGGATTGTTAATTGATTCTCTGAAACATTACTAGTATGGCAGCTTACTGTCATCATAATAGAAAAGCTTCATGGTAAGGTAGACATTACTGGGAAGGGCATCCAAGTTCTGCATGAGTAGGAAGAGCTTCCTGATGAGCAGCACTGAGGCTCTCTTGGTGTCTTCCAATGTCACCTGCATCTCCACGTCATTGTTCCTGCAGTTTCATGAAGATTATATTACTATCAGCTCAGATCTGGAGGCTGCACTTATACAAATGAAAACACCAAACAACCAAACCTGAGTATGTCCATCCCTGGTCCTTTCTCAGTGTATCTGAATTTGAACTGATAGGACTCAATAATGCACTGAACAAAAAGAAAAGGAAATCTACATGATTCTTAATGTTGGTCAATTCTTCATGTTGGTCATTTCATAGTATCATTAGAGAGAACTTACATTAGGTTTATCTGGATTGGTGTACACCTAGATTGTAATAAAGTGCACAATTATTGGCAACTTTTTGGCACTAATGTGTGAACTCTAAATGCTGCTGACTTACATACCCCAATGAACACAATCTGGAGCTGGTAAGAGAACAACAATAAGTAATAGTAAATTTATATTGTATTGATTATATATGTATCAAAATGGCAGACAAGATAAAATATTACATATTATAAACATATTCATTCACTCTTATCTATTAGTGTTCATCTGTGCATTAACTTACATACTGCTTCTCTATCGCATCAAAGCAGCCCATCATCCTGAAACAAACAAAATTCAACAAGATAAATATATCAATTCAATACCTTCAAGTGCCGGTTACTAGTGCAGATTTTCCATTTTTAAATGGGTCTGGTCTGGATCATTACCATTTCACAATTTTGCTGGCACCAGGTGTGTTGCAGTCTTCACGTAAAACTTTAATGCACAAATCTGTTGGAATGGCAAACAACAAATGAAAATGACATTTACAGATAGCAAAATGTCTCTTTACTCATTAATAATCTTAAAATATTGATCCTGTAGTAAAATAATATGCATCTCCAGTTTTCTGGACCAATTTACTGTGTCTTTAAGGTCTAAAAATGTGATAAAATAATTGACTGTATGAGGGACCTGTGCATTAAATGTGTTCTGGTATAGATCTTGAAATAGCCCACACACGGGTTATCCTTAACTCTCCCTGTCTGTAACACACTGTTCATAGAAATCCATGATACTGTGTGTGACTTTTTAAGGTCAGTGGTGTTCACCCTCCAGATATCTGGATCTGTAGGCATCCTCCGGGAAAATCCCTCTGAGATAGGTGATGGAGGAGACTGCCACAGCCATCATCCTCTTGATGAAGACGAGGGACTCTTGCTTGGTTTTTAGCTCGCTCAGGAATAATCCTGTCCACTTAAAAATGGGAAAAAATCGCTGTTTGCAAAACCATTTTAGCTAATATAACAGCCCTGTTACCTTTATTAGCTTGGTGATTAGCTTAATGGCCACGCGATAGCGCAATTCATTGTCTTACTGAACAATCAAATTAATTAATTGGATAAACTGCTTGAGTACATTAGTATTTCGTCTTTATTAAATGTACGGTGTGTTCAAACCTCGGCAGTTTCCTCCTTGTTCTTCCTGAGGCACAGCTTCCCCGCCGCCATTGTCCTGGTGCTGAAGGTTAAGATAACTAGTTGCTAATGCTAACGAAGCTAGCGCCAATATTTAATCTCAGCAATAATATTAACTACACTTTGTTCTTCAAACTGTGGCCTTGTTCAATGCGGTCTGAGAAGACTATTTCAATCCTGAACAGCTTAGGATAAAGTTACCTGAACATAGAAGTCATTAAAACATTAACCAGAACCAGACATATGATATTAGTATATTTCCAGTGCTTCCCGCCAAAAATATGACTAATGACAGTAGAGTACATTGTTTACTGTAACTGAAGCTATTGGAAGAGTATTTATCACATATCAGTAATTAATAATATATTTAAAAAAAGGTGCACTCACATTTCGGTAATAACACGCCTCCATATTAAGTAAGAGGTGAACAATATTTTTAATTTTCATAAACATAACCAATTAACACATATTTATTAAAGTAAAGTATATTAACAGGAATCTTGAGTCTGCAGCACCGTCCAACATGAGCCATTTGTCATCTGCTGTTAATTGTGGTATCATTTATTACACAAATGTCATTAATGTTTGATGTAATTGTTAATGTAATCCAGGTTAGTGATCCATGCACAATATTGGATTCTAATACTAAAATATCTAAAGGGAACACACCCACAATTTATGATTAATTATTCACCCTGTGACAAAGCAAAATGTCAGCTATGAGGTATTAGGTCTATAGAAAGGCCCTGCCAACTCAAACTGGTGTCTTCAGTTACTTTGATAGGAATATTACTTCTCAGTGAAATATTGGTTGGAGGAACCCTGAAGTGAACAAATATATTCAAAAGAATCAAATTTATAGCTATAAAAAACTAGTAAAAAAATAAATAAATGACAGGAGAGGGTCTGAGATGTCTATCAAAATTGAGGATACTGGATACTGTGTCACTTTATAAGTAGTTAGGTCATTGCACGTCATTTAAAATATCGAACAGATAACTATTTGATAACAATAAACAACAAGAGCCCAACATCTCACCTGTTGGGAAATTGTTCAATCACATCTTAACAGATGAGATGGAGTGTAAATAAATTACAGCCCAACTCACCTGTTGGGTTTTGAAGTAAACATGTACCTTGAAGAGAATATTTTACACTGAATACTTTATTTAAATTTGTTGTTCGCAGTAAAAAAAAAAAACAACATGATGGAGAGGTGTTTCTGGCTTATTTCTAGTAAAAAAAAAATGTATTTGTAATATTTGGTCCTTTTTATCTAATAATAGTAATGAATGACATGAAAGAACAAACATTTAGCTCATTTAGACAAGGAAAATAGCCGACATTAACACAACATAATTACAGTTCTACCAAAGTAGGTCATGAGTGGACTGTTTGCTCTAAAGACAAGAGAACACACATCATGTAAACTACAAAAACTATCCTAACCACTCTGCCACAGGCACAACTGTTCTCTGTAAATGTAATCTCTAAATGAAATCTCCTACAGCAGAGAGCAGATGCTGGCCTTGGCCTTATTACTGCTTGGAGAAGAAGTCTTTGCTCTTCTGGACGTCAGGTTTGATAGTGTCACTTCCTGGTTTCCAGCCAGCTGGGCAGACTGAAAAGATAAAACAGTGATGAGTCCTGGGCTAGCAGATAAATAGGTTGATTCGCTCATTATATTGAATTTTTTATATCTATAAAAACCTGTATCATCCCTCAATTCATTGATATCTACAAACATGTCTGACTTATATTGTACAATTTGTTTACAAACATCTAACATTCATTTTGGATTCAAATAATATAATGTGTTTTAGAGTACAAGGGTTAAATTGTTAATATGAGCATATTTGGATCATGGGGTAGACTATTAAAGATTTAATTATATAATTTGAATTTCATCTTTTTTTTAATCTTTTTGAAACAGATTGGTATGATTGTTTAATAAATAGGGCTTTTATCCAACAAGACACATAATGGGCTACATTACATTACAGTGCCACAGCAATAAAATACCTTCTCCGTGCTTGTCAGTGAATTGAAAGGCTTGAACCAAACGCAAGGTCTCATCAACAGATCGTCCAACTGGGAGGTCATTGATAGTGATCTGTCTTAAGATGCCCTTGTCGTCAATGATGAACAAACCTCTGTAACATAGAGAAAGAGCAGTTCATTAATCTCCAAAAGACCTGAATATACACCAGACTGCATGTCAGAGGGTTGGATAGTGTCAAAAATCCTGTCCCAGACACTATTCAATGTGCAATAGTAGGTGTCTGTGTCACTCATATCTGTAATTTTCCAAAACAGACATTCATACCCACTTCACCCTGGGGAGGCTGTCTAATATATGCATTATTATATTTTAACAATGTTGCATGTCCCCCTTGTGGAACAATTACAAACATATTAAATGAAAGATCATAAAGCAGTCGCAAGCCTATATTCAGACACATTTGCACTTTGTTAAAACAACACAAGGAGTTGCATTGGTGGTAGGGTGATGTTTCATGTACCTGTGAGACAGTGGCATAAACATACCTAGCAAACATATGTGTGAATGCAGCCTGTATGCCTAAGATTAACCCCAGAAAAGAGACTGCCTGAAATATGTCAATGTGGTACATTTATAAAAAATGTCCAGCATCTAAAACGGCTCTAACTTTCATAGACAGCACAACTCCATGTTGTTAAACTCACCTGTAGGCAATCCCTTCATCGTCTTTCAAGACACCATAATCTGTGGAGATTGTGCGCCGTGTGTCAGATACCAGGGGAATCTTCATTGTACCCAGTCCGCCCTGCTTACGTGGTGTGTTGGTCCTTTGAGAACATAAACCAAAAAGAAAAAGTGAGGCATTTGAGTGAATACACACCATTATGCTGTGGGTGTTTAGGATGCAAAGCCTTTTAGCTACCATGCGAAATGGGAGAAGTGAGAGTCAACAGAGGCAGCAATGACCTCACAGCCAATTTTCCTGAATTCTTCGGCGGCATCACTGAAAGCGATGATCTCAGTTGGACAAACAAAGGTGAAGTCCAGTGGATAAAAAAAAAAGACAACATATTTCCCTGCACCAAAGGAAAAAAACAAATTAACCATTGAGATTGTCATGTGACAATACACCTATGGTAATTACAATCTAATTAATTCCTGTCTTTAGTAGTGTAAATAAATGTCTATTCAGGACATTGTTGAGATCAGAAAACAGCAAATCACAGTCCAGAAGAGAGTAACATCAAAGCAAGTCCTCCAACCAACAGAAGATGAGACACAGGTTTAGGTTTACCTCTGTAGTCTGACAGCTTAAGATCCTTGAACTGTCCATCTGGCATCACTGCTTTGGCCATGAAGTCTGGGGCCAGCTGTCCAATACGTGCGTTGCCTGCTGCCATCTTGAGTCTGACTAGATTACACAAGAAAGAAAGTGTATTACATAATTGCTTCACAAAATCACCAGCCAATCATTTCAGCTACAATGCATTTATCACTGAAGATAAATGTCTTGTGGTACAATAAGGATTTATGATAGACTTTGAATGCTTGTTAAAAGGCCCCGGTACTGTAAAAAAAGACTTTTTGAATATGATGCAATTGTATTGATTATTCAAGGAAGTAGTATATTCTGGATTGCAAGCATTTGTTGATCAAAATAAACTGATATAATTCAGTTTCTGAGTGTTTGTCAGCAAAAGGTGAAGAAAATGAAGTTTGACATTTAGCATGTGTTCAGAGTGTCATAGCATTATACAAATGTAATACGAGAGTGGGTAAATGTGTAATACTGCATGAAATACACTGCATAATAATAGTCATTATATAAGCAAAAGAAAAAAAACAACTATCTTTATAAAAAACGAAGTTGAATACCAAAGATTAATATGATGTAGGCCATGAAAATGTTTCATGAAGGCTCATTCTGTTCCCAAATCTCAGCCCCACAGTACTTCCCAGCACTTTCACTGGTGCTTGAACTGGCAACAGCTGAAACCCATGAACCATTATTTCAATTTTTCTCACTTTAAAGTCACAGGTGTTTCCACATCTGGATATCTGGTATCTGATATCTGGATATCTGGATTTCCAATTTTTCTGTTTTGGCTTCCTCCAGACATGTTTTCAGGACCTGTCATCTGAGGTCAAAGGTCAAGGTGAAATTATTATCTGACTAACGCTGTCACCAACCGAAGAACCAAGAAAGACAATATTTTCTCCTGTGAATTGGTTTAAGAGCAACTTTAAAGTTTATGTCGTTTCTGTCTGTGCGAACTTTTTTTTTAGCAAAAGCAAACAATCACTAAATTATCACGTCCCTTTCCTCTCGACACCGATAAATCAGGTTGTTGTTTTGTTTCTTTTTTGTTTTGTTTTTTGAGAATGAACGAGGTTGTGATTTTGTGAAAAACCACTTGTTGAGCTGTGAACTCAACCAAACACGACGCAACTGAAAAACTTAAACTGAACAGCTTGACACTTAAAAAAAAAACACGAAAACTATCTTAAAGTGTAAAGAAACATGCTGCCACGACTTTAGTGAACATACCTCGGTTCCGGTCACACAAACGGTCGCTGGAGAGCGGAGTGCAGGAGCCGACAGGCGCGGTGGGGGATTTATACCTCTGCTCACTTCTCGCGAGAGAACGGCTCTGAACGTGACCAGGGCCCACTTCAGCCCAGTACTCAGCCCTGCTCCCTCACTAACCCACTACACAGCATGACTTTGCAGTTTTCAGTGGCGCCTTTCTGGGAAGTTTCATGCTCTTGTGAAACCGTTTCAGACAAAGGGATAAGGAAGCAAGATGAAGAAGATGATCATTTATGATACAGACTTCACTTTCATAATCTCACTGCTATGTAATCATCTTTTAGAGAAATCTGTGACCACTACAGTTTATCCATGCTCACTAGTAAGAAGCATAGAGCAACCTTCAGTTTCCAGGTTAGTTTCTCTGCTCGTTTTGATGAATAACAATGAATAATTCATCTGAACCCTGAAAAAAGAGCAGGTTTTTCTTTTAATCAAGATCACTGCTATGCAGGAGTGACAGAGTCATGGGGTTGTATCATGTGACTCAACTTATTTCAGAGTGTGTGGAGAAAATCCTGTTCTTGTCATCATGACCAGACATTAAAACAACACCTCTACATTGCTGCTGGAGCCTCTGTCTTCTGTTGGCGCCTCTTAGTGTCTTATCAATGAGTGATTTATTTAATTAACTTCATTAATTGTCCTGCTCAGGGCACTGGCAGCACGCAACCTACATTTTTCATTCTTGACTTTCACCAAGTTTTCTTGTTGTAATGACCATGTTTCAGTCCAGGTCTGAGACCCCCAGACATAGCTTTGAGGAAGAAAAAACGTCAGGATGAATTCAGTATCCTTTATTTACATAGAGAGCATTTTAAATATTCTTTGTTTTCTTCAGCTCCTTAAGAAAGTTCCACTCGCCTGATAACTAAACTATTTTGTGTTTACAATGGGATGTACTTCTCAGAACGGTTGCAACCTCTTGCCTATCTTGTTAGCACAAGAAGGCATTTTTCATTCTCATTTCCTTCTCACCACTGCTATATTTACATTATGACTAGGCTGAAGAAAGGCAACCTTTGTTTGTTCATAGTCACACTTGGCAGTAGTTTCTACAGGCTAATGAAGATAAAATGTAATTTGACATTTTACTGCCTGTTAAGACATAAATTCTCAGTTACATTTCTAAGATGCAACAAACCACTTGTTTAGTGTGATTTCTTATGTGTGTGTGCATTTAATTAAAATATAACAACTCCTCAGTGCTTTGGGTCTTGGAGGTAGCAGCCTGTTGACAGCCTTGTTGGCTTTGTCTTTTAAGATACTACTTTAAATGACTGACTTCGTGAACCTGGTGTTATCACATCTGTTGACTCCACAGGACCCACAGGCCAGTTATTAAAACTCAGCAGAGTCACTTGAGACCCTGTTTTATTTTAATCATGTGCCCTGATTCCCAAGTGACATGCTGAATCAGGACAATCTTATCGGCAAATCTTACTTTTCTCTAACAATATCAAATATCTGACGTCCAGGAAATTAAGTTCTCATTTGTTTTCAAACCATCATTTGTAGAGGAAACCTTTTTTGGACAAGAGTAATTCACATGAGTCTGGGTAACCTGGACAGATAGAAACTGTTATCAGCTCATACAGCCCCTTCGCCATGCCTCTTTTCTCTGCTGCCACCGACCGATGTTTCTGCATACGGTTGCCATGGGCACCACATTAAGGGCCAGATAAGAGGGGGATACACAATAACCTCCTATTAGAAGGATTTCGGAGGCCTAGTGATCAAACGCCGCCCTGTGTTCACCTCCTGTCTCACAATATGCCCATAATTACTGCATCTGCTCCACTGCTTACTCCAAAGCAACTGGATGTTTAAAGGGCACTTATGTGTCCATCATCCTGCTCATGTTTAACCCTGTAAAATGTCAAAACCGCTTATTTAATGCATTTGATGGTGGATTGAAAGATTATTCCAAATTGACAGCACTTTTGATCTGATATTGGTAAATGAACACAGTTCTGTGTTCTTTGAATAATTTCCCAAGAGCATTGACATGAAGGTTCACAACATGTTGGCTTTACAATTTGTATTCAATGATGGATGGATGACTTTATTGTACATTACTGCTCTGTGGAGTTTTCATCCTTAGAGTAAAATTTATCAGCCCTTATACACCCACCAAATGGAAGCAGCAGCAACAAAAAGGGAAAATCAAATAAGTTGAAAATGTTTTCTCACTGAATGTACTTTCTTTGTCTCACAATCACAGGGTGACATTAAACTGATGAGTTCAATAGTTTGTCAAGCGGCTCATTTGATTTCTTGCTAAAAGTTAGATGACACTGTTGAGTTACACAGCAAAAATACACACAGTGTGTATTTTTATGACTGTGAAAAACATTATGTAAAGCCTTTAACCCACTTCAGCTAAGATAAATTTAACCAAACCATTTCCACACACACTGGTGCGGCTCAGTAAAATGATAATGAAGTGTGTGACTGAATAAGTTGTGGTGTGGTGGTAGATTTAACTGAGAAATTATAGCTGTGTGTCTAATGATGACAGTGTGAGAAGGGTTGAGTAGGGCTGTCTCAGTGTGAGGCTGATTGGGTGCCAGGTCCAGACTTGTCTTGACGAGGCAGAAACACAGTGGAGTCAGCAGGAGGAGCTCAGAGGGGAGCTGGACAATCCCTGTCCCTCACAGCAGGACATGACACACACACACAGACACACACACAAACACACACAAACACCTGTCACCACCTCCTAATTTATACTATGCATCTTTCTCATTTATTTCTATGCTGAACAGCTTTAATAAAACACAGACATGCAGTAGCAGTAGTAGTAGTATGACAAACCTAAGTTTCATCATGTGTTAATTTGCTAGTTATTTAGACCAAATCAACCACCACACATCAATGGCTCCGATCTGTCTGTAAGAAACAATGTTATTGTGAGTAAAAAAACATGAAATATGAAATAGCCAAGAACATATTATATCTTAAATTATTGATTCATTTCACAATTTTATGTTGAAATAATATATTTTGTCTGGACGTTTTCACAAGTATTTATTTGATAATGATATTTATTCAGTATTGAACACCAAGTAGAAAAGAAGGTGGCGGTAATAGAAGCATTAATGGTATAAGTATTAATGGTGAAGTAGGAGTAGTAGTAGTAGTCGTATGTAAAATAGTAACCACAATAATAACAGAAGGGCTAGTAATTGTAATATCAGAAGTAGTAATGTAGGTCTTGCAGCAGTTTTTATTGTACTGATAGTAGTAAGTAGTAGTATTTAGAGTACCAGTTGTAGTAAAAGGAGCAGTAGTAGTATTATTTACCATGACTAATATAACTAGTTCTACTACTTTGACCTTAGGTTGACCTTTTTATAGGCTAATAACAGCATTAGTGGTATTTACAGTAGTGTTTTAACAGTGGTAAGAATATTTGCCGTAGTAGTATGTAAAGTAGTGGTAATAGCAGAGCAGCAGACTTCTGTGTCCCCCCAGCAGTAGTAAGAGCTGTTGTTGCTGAAGTAGTTAGTGCTAGAAATAATGGTGGTGATAGTTGTGATGGTAACAATAACAGCAGCAGAAGCAGAAGCATTACTACATCAAATAGCAGTAGCAGTAATCAATACTGTACTTATGGTTGTAGTAGTGGTAGTAGCAGTCTTATTAGTTGTGGTCTCATGATACTCTGTGCCTTTAAGAAATCTCCCGCGCCCGTTTACGGACCCGGAAGTCGACAGGAAAGGGCAGGGATATTTCGCGCCAAATTGAAACAACAGCTCAGGCAGTGTGAAGAGACGAGCTGAGAGACGGACCAGCGGACGCTACTTTTAGTTTTTCAGTCGTAATTTCCTTCAGTCAAGGTTTGTAGTTACTCAACGTGCACTTTTGTGTGTTGTAGCGCGAAACGCAGAGTTTGAGTCTGAACTCGGTCACTTTCTCTCCGTCCAGTGTAGAAAACATGGAAGAGGCCAAGAAGCTAATCGGCGAGGGCAAGAAGCAGCTGGTGATGGGGAAGGCGGTGGAGGCGGTGAGCGCCCTGCAGGAGGCCTGCGGCATGTTGTGAGTCCATCACCAGACAAAGGACACGGTCTGAGCCGTGATTATATTAACTCTGTCCATGAGCATTTCTCAAGGACCTTCTAAAGCCTGTATGAAACTGAAAATGATCTATGGGAGAGAAATATCCAGTAAGATGCTGGAAGGCGTGTTGTCCTATAGGTCATTAGGTACAAAGATATTCAGTTTGTTTGATTTTCCACATGTGCAGGATAATGTAACATGGACTTTCATAGAGAGCATGAACCACATTGTGTGTGCCTACTGTAATTTTATAACCTTTTAAAGTAACTTTTCTGAGCTGAAAGTTAAACAAAGTTAAGCAACCAAAATACCAGAACCTTGAAATGTTTGTTTATTTTGCACTATATTGTGAATATGTTTATCAAAACAGATTAATTTTGTCAGGAAACCAATAAATTCATCAACTGCAGCTCTAATCGTGACTGAAAAATGTTATTTAATTTTAGAGCTAAAAAGTACGGAGACACCGCAGATGAATGTGGAGAGGCTTTCTTCTGGTGTGGTAAAGCGCTGCTGGACTTGGCACGGTAAGCTCATATCAACGTGAATTTTTGTCCATCTTTTTTCTTCCAACATTTCCATAAAAATGGGAATCTTCAGTTTAATCCATTCCTCTGTAGGTGTGTGTTTCAACACTTCTGGGTGTGAGCAGATCAAACTGATTGTGTTGTTGTAGGATGGAAAACTCAGTCTTGGGTAATGCTCTGGAAGGAGTGCCAGAAGAGGAGGAAGATGAGGCAAAACCCAACTCCAAAGACTCCAACGTTGAGAGCACAGAAAACATTGATGGTGAGGAAGAGGAGTGGTGTAGTGTCTGAAAACAGAAAATTCCATCTTGTGTTTAAAGCATCTGCGCCCCTTTCTATGCTGATCTCAACTTTTCTCTGATCCCAACAGAGAAGACCAGAGATGAGCTGAGGGTTCAGGTCTACGATGCTATGGCAGAGAATAAAAATGAGGATGCTGAGAAGGTTGAGGGAAAACAGAGCGAAGATACAGAGAAGAGCAGTGACGCAGAAAAGGCTGAAGTTGGTGACGAACAACAGGAAGCAGCAAAGGACAAGGGAGATGAGGAGAAAAAGAGTGAGGCTGACAGCAAATCTGCTGAAATTGAGGACGAGAAGGAAAATGAGGAGGCTGAGAAGGAAAGCAAGGAAGAGGAATCAGCAGATAAGACAGAGGAAGCAGGAGGTGCCCCCCCTTTAAATATAGACCCTGATTGTAAATTGCACTATGATGATTGTAATGTCATGTTGCCTGACCAGCCTAATCACTTGGCTTTTATCTTTCCAGATGGTAAAGGAGAGGGAGAGGAAGAGGAAGAGGGAGAGGAAGAGGACGGTGATGATGCAGAAATGGAGGGTGACGCAGAGGAGCAGGGTGAAGGAGAGGGAACAGCCGAGAAGGTACTTGACCAATCGGCTCAAGCACCTCAAAGTGACTCAGTTGAGCATGTGAGAATTTCAGATTGGTGAATTTGTTTTTTCAGGACAGTGACGATGAGGAGGTGGGGAACCTGCAGCTGGCCTGGGAGATGCTGGAAGTGGCCAAAGTCATCTACAAAAGGTAATGGAAAGCCCACATGTTCTTAGCCAAGACTGTTGGGGTCACAGTGCTTTGTGGTAACTTTTTTTTTTTTTTTTTTTTTTTTTTTTAAATAAGGAAAGAGACTAAGGATGATCAGCTGATGGCAGCTCAGGCCCACCTGAAACTGGGTGAAGTTTCTGCTGAATCGGGTAAGTCACTCAACAAGTCTTCTGTCTTGAGCACAAACTAAAAGCACACGTCTCAGGGGGTTGGGGGTTGGATTCTGTTAGATCTCGAAGGGCTGAAATGACGAGTAAATTATAATGTTGAACATACAGTGGTCCGTGCTTCTCAGACACGAGCACTTATGTTCATATCACTTAAATTCTGGTGTTTTTTGTGTCTGGGTCAAACTGAACAGACGTTATCACTCAAGCTTCAGGAAATTATCAGTATTTTTTACTTTCTGTAGTTAATTATTAACTATATTTCTTTTGCAAATGATCAGCGGGTTAATTGTTAATGAAAGAATGGAATATGAAAGCTGCCTGAAATGTTGTCAACTCACTGAGACAATTGTGTAATTTGATTGAATGAACTGAGGCACAGAAGAAAACAGCTGTACGCCCGAAATTGTCCTTCACGTCTGTTTTATGCTGCCTTTTTCTTCTCAGGAAATTACACACAGGCATTGGAGGATTTCCAGGAGTGTCTGAAACTGCAGGTGAAGCACCTGGACTCAGACAGCCGCCTGCTGGCTGAGACCCACTACCAGCTCGGCCTCACCTACAGCCTGAACCAGCAGTACAGCCAGGCCATCGAGGAGCTCAACAGCTCCATCTCAGTCATAAAGACCAGGCTGGGTAAGCAGGCTGGACTCCTGCAGCAAAGTTTTCACCTGGACAGAAAACATGTCCACCTGTTACCACTGAGCTGTGCACTAACGTGTCCATCGCGTCCTTCAGACAAACTGCAAGAGCTGCTTGACAAGGCTGAGGGGCCGGAGGCTCTGCTGGAAGAGAGGAAGGAGATGGAGGAGCTGAAGGCCCTGCTTCCAGAGATCCAGGAGAAGGTGGAGGACGCCACAGAGGGACTGAAGACGGCGAGCGCTGCATCTGAGGCTGTGAAGGGTGCACTGGTGAGTCAGGGACACAGCGTGTTGTGATGTTACTGTTTCTGACATAACAGATGAATAGTTGCACTGAATTCTCATTATTGAAATACAAATATCAAATGTCTGAACAGAATCTGCACAGGCCTAAAATCCTGAAACAGGGTTCAATGTCTTTATTTTATTTTTTTTTTTTTTTCAGCCTCTGACTGTAGCATTGTTTGTAAAGGTCAAGGGTCTATTTTTTTTTTTTATTATTTTTTTTTTAATGTTAGGATGGTGGCTCCGCTTCATTTCCTGTGTCTTCACAGAATGGTGATGCTTCCTCCAGTTTGAAAGTAAGTGGTTACTCCATCTTTATGGACTACATCCAAATGTACATGGTCCCCTGAGTACTGAAGTGACATTTTTATTTTCCAGATTAACGGCACATCAACCAACGGAGTCAGTTCCTCCAACGGACACAGCTCCACAGCTCCTGTCTCTGACATCTCCCACCTGGTCAGAAAGAAGGTTAGGAAACTAGATGTTTTGTTTTTTAATTGTGCCATAAATTAATTGCACAGATCAGAATTAGATTTTAAATGAACATGTGATGTATTGCAGAGGAAACCAGAGGAGAGCCCAGTGAAGGAAAATGTGCTGAAGAAGGTGAAGCAGGGCGACGGTCACACTAACGGGGTGGAGGAGCCTCACGCTGATGGTGTTCACAAAGCCAATGGAGACACTAATGGACATGCTAACAGTATGGAAGTCGAGAGGTATGATGTTAGTGTCACCACTTGGCCACAATTACTATCTAATACACCTTGAATGCATCATAACTCAATATAAGTAGAGCACCAAGATGTCAATGGAGGTGGTGTAATGTCAGGTGTTCGTTGCTGGTCTGGGTCCAACTCAAGTCTCCTCTCCATCTCTTTTAGTCAGTGAAGCTGGATTCGCTCTACAGTTTTGTCTCCGTCCAAGAAGAGATTGACCATCACACCAAGCCCTTACTGTTGCTACACTTGTTTGCTGTTGTAAATATGTGCAACTATTTTTCTATACGTGTTGAATTGTTAGTTTGTTCACAAATGTAACGTATAAAGATGAATAAAGAATATGATTTGATAAAAGTTTGGTGTTGGCAAAGCTGATTTCAGTCATATGGCTTTGGGTTATGCATCTGTGAGCATGTGTTCAGTCACACCAGCTCTGGGAACTGACAGCTGATTGGCTGTTACCAGACACTGTTGGTCATTTTCTTTACTCAGCTCTGTGATAAACATTAACAGGCTTCATACAGAGGTTCAGGGGCCTGTGTCCTGTTGGCCCCTTCAGTAATCATCCATGTTTGGAGTCAGTTCACTTCCACCAAAAGAAACATGGTTACAATTAATGAGGAATCGTATTTTCTGTGTTGAATTCTGCCATCAATGGTAAATTTCTCTTCAGTATCCATTGAAATGCCATTGACTCTAATAATAGAGTAATAAGAGCACTAATCAAGCAGGATATGTTTTCAATGTAACAATTTGCCTCCTTTGCTGGTTATTTGTGCAGACTCACTTTGTCATGCAGATTTTTTTTTTTCAATGACTTGGTGTATTTAATTTTGTCTACTTGAATCTTATGTGTAGTTGAATGACACATCAGGATGATTATCTTAAACCTGTCTGGGACATCTGGGCAAGAGGATTGTGTGGTGGTTTCACTGGTAACGTTTCAAGGCTGGTTGAAAAGTTAAGGATCTGTTTTAAGGTCTGGGACATTCCTGCACTCAGGTGTTTCCACTCTCTGTGGCTGTGCTCAGACCAGGCTCCACCATCATTTACCTGAATCCTTTGTTTCTTTGCTCATTTAAACTGAACAATGTCCAACTTCATCAGACCTAACAGGAGGAAAAGCACAGGTGTAAAAACAGTAATGATGGCTGAACCCCAGCTCATTCAGCTTCAGGGAACTGGCTCACTATCACTATAACAGAACCTTTATTAGTAACACCTGTGCTTCTACTGTGACGTCTTGGCTTCTGAACAAAAATATAACATTTCTTATGTCAGTCTTTTGAACAAATCCTTTCATGTTATATATTTGCAGTTGAAATTTTTTTTTTCTTGACAGCTTTGTCAGCTGCCATGTTTATATATCTAAAGCAAATATGAACAATAGAGTTTGAAAAATGTCCTGGTATCTTAAAGTATGGGCTCTTTTTGAGGTTGTTCATGCACAACACTGGAAACCTAACAATAATTTTGATAAAATATTTGAACAAAGCAGGTAGAGATACTCTACATTTATTCTAATTGGGCTGGATTGTAGTTAAATAGGTTAAAAACAGCACAGATGAAAAATATCTAATAAAAGCTGCTGCAGTTACTCTTGGGATGATTACGCAATAAACTGCATGTAAACTCAAACACCACAGTAGCCAGATTCATATTGAAACATATCAGCTTGTCAGGAACCAATTTTTATTAATATCATTAATAATGTGTCATCAGCATCATCAATGAAATGAGTTAGTCTGTTTGAAGCAGAATCAAGTGTGCATTCATTGCCCTTCTTTTCTTGATGAACACTTCAGTTCCACAAAGCGAGGAAGAAAAAGGAAGAAGGGGAGGAGGGGGGTCAAAGAGGGCAGGGACTGCAGTGAAGGAGGAAACGCAGGGAAAACGACGTCTGGCGGAGCAGGAATCTCCCCCTTCACTGGGATATGATTGGTTTTTCCCTTGTGCAAGAACAACAACAAAAAAAAAAAAAAAAAAAAAAAAAAAAAAAAAAAAAATCAAAACAAAAGAAATTCAAAATGGTGCTCTAAAAACAAAGATGAGAGGAAGAGGGGGATTGCTTGCTGGGATGTGGTGTTGGCTGTTGTGTTGTTTTTTTTCTTCTTTTTGTTCCATAAAGCCACGTTAGGATTTGATGCAGTCGTCGTCATCAGAGGTCTGGCTGCTGCTACTGGTTTCGGACTCGGAGCCCTCCTCGACGTGCGCCTCCGCCACACTCCTCCAGGGGGTGAAGTGGAGGGTGACACCCCGCGCCCTCGGGAGAACCCCATTCCTTTGCATGCCGTTTCTCTTCAGCTGGTCAATGGACACAGACAGTTAGTGTTTGAATGAGATGCCACTTCATTATTTCCTCAAGTTTTATTTAGAAATGGAAAAATATTAAATTTAAGCACCAGAACTGATTGAATTATGAAATGTCACAGCATCCAGTTTTAAAAGGGGTCGGTTTATTCATGCCTTTCTTCTGTGGTCTCACCTGTTCAGTTTTAGTCTGGAACTCTCTCAGTTCATCCTCCGTCAGAGGCAGGAAGTTGTCATCATTTTCTGGATACTCCTGCCAGCCCATGGCCTTCAGCAACCTGCATAAACAGTCATTTATTACTTAGTTTACTCTGTGTGTGTGTGTGAGATAGTGTGTATATGTACATATATGCAGGAGTGCTCTACCTGTGCTCTGCCTCCAGGGAGCTGGACAGGTGTTCGGTGTCTGAGTCGCTGAGGGAGTAGGACAGACCATTTTCATGGCAGACTTCCTCGCTGTAAGCTTTAGGCTCTGGTGTGTTGCTTTCACCCTGAGGAAGTTCACACAGGGAAAGAACACACTTGAAAAATCTTCTCTTCTTTTGGGTGATGTCCTAGTGTCCTAACCCTGGTCAGGAATCTTTGTTGCATATCCTATTTATTTCTCCCCTATGGTTAGTGCCCGTTTTTAAATTTTCTCCATTTAATTCAGGGGAAAATATGTCAAACTTTGGTCTTATTGCAAACACAGTCTGTTACATTAGGTTAAAGAGACCTAGGTGAAATCATTGTGTAATTTTTATAATATTAAAAAGACTCATCCTTGAAGATAACGACTTTTGGTGGCATTAAAGTACTTTCATCGAGAACTAAAACTTGCAGAGAATTAACGTGATAATTTGACACCGCTCTCACTATCAACGTGCAATCTTACCTCTGTCATTATCTGTAACAAGTGAGCCGTCCTGTTTGACAGTTTATGAAAATAAGCCAACTGCTGCCTACCTCCCCTGATGTTCCCGGGCTGCTGCTTGTTGTAAGCTCTCCAGTGCCCTCGTCCTTCAGAGCTCGCAGGAATTCGCTTTTACGGTCTGGACCGCGGCGCATCAGCTTCAGCCTCGACGGGACGATGTCTATGGGAGGAGTCGTGCTGGAAGGGTGCTGTAGGTGAGGGCATGAGGAGCCAGGACAAGAGAGGAAAGGGGAAAAGCAAGTTCATTTAATTCTTTTTACAACTGAGACACCAATCTATCAAACATTAAGCCCATTAGGGGAGTAAAATGCCAAAGTAGGTCGACAAAGATCAGACACTTTAACTGCCTGAAGATTGGGGGCAAATGTATGTTGAAAAAGTTGCACCTTGGTATTTGCAGCAGTTTCACACATGCTTTGTCACATTTATGACCACAGATAGCCTATTTTAATACACAGGAGAGAAGAGACAGCATATACATTGTTGCATAGGAAAACTTGATGTGTGCAAGGGAGTAAGCTTCGCAGTCAGCAACCACATGAACACATAATTACTATGTTTAAATAAAACCTGCCATTTATTTGACACAGAGGGAGGCCAGCCACATGTCATGCATGGAGTTACAGTATGAGAACAGAGTTTAACACACAGTGCTACATGGGAATTTCCCCCTGTGCTCGCTGTGCAGTTTAGTATGTTAGAAATCATTTCAAAAACTCACCTCTTTTGGGGTGTTGTGCTGTGGTGCACTGACTGGGGTGCTGGGTTTGGCTGCAGAGACGGGGCTGGTGAAGACTGAATCTCGGCCTGGCATGTGGAGGCCAGACTTTGTGATCTCTCTACCACCGGATTTCCACTGGGTGCTCTGGCAGAGAAGACATATAATGACAGATAACTGCTTACAGCCTGCAATGCTTGACTGCTATTAAATCCAAATATGTGTGATTATTTTATCTTGTTTCTCTGCTAAATAAAATAAAGACAGAGACACAAATAATTTAACACATTGCAGGGGGTCCTACTTTGGTGGGGGCCACAGCAGGTTTTGGGACCAGGTTCTTGTAGACACTGGAGCCTGCAATGGGAGCTTTGTTGCCGTTGGTGGGCAGGGCGCCAGCAGTGGCAAACCCTGCAGAGAAGGCCGTGCTGGGGTCCTCCTTGGAAACCTTCTTGATGACCAGCATTTTGGACACCATCTGTTTGCCACTAGGGGGGTTTTCTGAAATACAGTCAGTAATGACGTGTAATAGAGGTAAGAAAGGTAAACTGTGGAACAGAGAAATAACATTTTTCTCTGTCCAAGAATTTAAATTCAAGCAGGCACTGGGTGCTCTTACCCCATACTCCAGCATGGGGAGCCACTGCTCGCATCTGATTCCCAGGCTTTCCAGTTGTTTCAGGGTTGAGGGAAGGCTAAAAGACAAACATTGAGTGCCTGCATTACAAACCTAGGCATTCAACATTTGTATTTTCAAGCTATGGTAACTTCCTAAAATCTAAGCACGTTGTTACAGTACAGGGAAACTCTTGTGAGTCCAGACTCACAACTCAACTCTAAATCTTTGTCCAGAAAAAGAAAAGGGAAACTATTTTTTGACAGTTTAGCTTATCTTGTGATTTGGTGCAGTGGATCTCTCCTGCTACGGTCACTACTATTTTCCTGAAAATCAAGACTATATTTATAACTTCTTTATTTAACATTTCAAATAGCTTTGTCATATCTTATCTATCTCTATCTCTGTCATTGGGAAACTATGTCAATGTCAGTGGCATGCTTTATGAAAAAAGAAAAAAGAAACTCACAAAGTCCTCCTCCACAAACTTCAGCTTGTCGTCCTTGCTGTCTTTGCGTTCCTCGTTGGGAAACTTGTCCTGGTACGAGGTGCCTTTGCGGGGATGAAAGTTACCATTGCGCTGCCGGTGCCCCCCCTGCCTGTCCCTGTCCCCTCCTCCCCGTTTGGGGTGGCGCCCCTGGTGGTGGTGGCTGTCCTGGGCACCCCGCGGAGCTCCATGCCAGCTGGGTGTTTCCTTCCAACACGAGCCCCCTGCCAGCCCACCATGTCCTCCTTTAGCCACCCCTGAGTCGACCGAATCATGCCTCAGAAGCAGGGACGGCTGCTGCCACCCATCACCTCCAAAGAGAACAAATACACAGCATTTATAAGAAATGTGTAATGATCTAACTGTGAACTCTGGCTTTGATGGTTCTGTAAAGTCTCTTCTCACTTTCTGATACAACATCTGAACACCTTCAGTCTTTTTCAGTCCTGAGCAGCATGTTAACTTATTATTTTCTATGTGAAAACACAAAGAAGACTAGAACAAAAGCAAATAAATAAAAATTAACTGTGCACATGAATACATTTTAATTGGCACTCTGAATCTACTCACAGGAAAACCTATTCTTCACATATAATGTCACTGAAGACAGGTAAGCAGAAAAACTGGAAAATACATTCTAATAAATTCAAATCCAATGACTCCACTAAGATCTATTATTATGTTTGATTTACTCATATTTCCAGAAAATGTGTCAAAACATTTAGCAACAAATAATAAAAAAAAACAGGGTTGAACAGCAGAAGGCATAAAACATGGATTAAATATTTCTCGCTGACATCAGCCCCTATGACTCATGTTTTTGTTTCAACAAATTTAAGTTCTTCACTTTGAAGAACTGGTTTTAAAGTGTATGGATGTTTTGAGGCTATACAGTAATTCAATCCAATAATTGAGTTCCTTCAGAAAATGTCTTAAACATTACTTTTTACTTCGACTACTGAGTGGATGGATGAATTATACAGAAGGACTGATGTACAGTTTAGCAAAGTGAACCTTAAGCTACCGTAGTAATATAAGGAGACAGAGGGGAAGCTGGTGGGCTGCAGGAATCATAACCACATAACCAGGTTACCTAACTCCCTAGGCTCCCTAAGACCTACAGGGTACAACGACTACTCCCGAGTGAACAGATCAGGCAAATGTTTCATTGACAAATTGCTACAGTTACACTACACCAGCGGTCACTGGGAGATGAAAGCATTTCAGAAGAAGAGTTGAAGATTTCACGTCTGACTGGCACAGCACACTGCGAGTATGAGGAGACAAATAAAGCTTCATCTCTATTTTGCCAAGGTGAGAGCAGCACAAGGCCTGAGCAACGCTTCAGTGAATGGAGGGACGATGATGGAGACAGCTCTGAGACTACAGTAGAAATGGTTGAAGAGCCTGTCAAACAGTGCACTAAACTGACCAAAGACTACTGCCTGGAGCTGGGAATGAACTATACTACTACACCTAAACTGCACCAACACCATCAACTTTCATCCAATGCTGCAGATACACAGATGAAACAACTGAATAGAAATGTGAGATTTCACAAAACACTGAAGGAAGTTAAACAACAGGAGGAAAGGGATGAGCAACAATGAAGACATTTAAAACTGGCACCACACTACAGATCATCTTAGTTCAGACAAAGAGCCGTATACCTCAACATGGAAAGTACAACGGAAAGTAGGTGAAATAATAACAGCAATGAACAGATTCTGGAGAAAGCAATTAGTTTAAAATAGGTGTCTAAGAGGACATACATGATATGGATTAAAGTTGTGCCAATGGACAATGATCTTGGTGATTAACAATCATCAGTGCGATCAGCTAATAGCTTCTGCCTTTGCCAATGTCAAGACAATATTTGTCTTGTTTCCATAATTATGTAGCAAATTATCAATATTTATAGTGTTGAATTAATATAACATTTAAGTGCCACAGTTTTATGCATATAACCGCATATAAACAATGCTTGCAACACTGATGTGCACACACACTCACACTCTGACAGCTGACTGTCAGTGAAGTACTGCTTGTTGTCTGAGGGTGTTGCATTGTGATTAAGATAGACAACACTTAAGTTACTTAGCTGCTGCTTTTCAAGGTTGTAAAGAAAACTCTAAGAGTCGAGTGAGAAAGAAACAGCCATTCCTGTGTAAAGCTGCTACATCAAGACAATTTCCATCACTGTGGTCTGTGCGGGTGGCCTAAATTATTTTCCACTAAAATGTCTGAACTACAACAAACATTATTCCCACCCTGACAGGTTCATAAAAGGACTATCTAATATGGAAAAGAAGAGACTATTATTAAATAAATTACTTACTTACACTGTGTGGCTAAACCAGCACTACAATGTGAGAAGGTAGAATCGCATCAATTCTGTGCACGTTATCACTTAAACTCTATAGCATCAATGACCTGGTTAACGCGAGTTAAGGTTAAGAGGGTAGCTGGTCCTCACTGTTACCTGCTGGGGCGCGCAGGGAGCCATTGTTGAAGAAACCATCAGAGGAGTTGTGGCGGCGGCGGCTCACAGCAGCTCTGCCGTCTCTGTGGTGGTGGGGCTCACCTTGTTTGTCAAGGTTGGCAGCAGGGGACTGCAGGAGGACAGAAGGGGGGACTATGTTAGAGGAGAGGGACTCTCCACAAAGATGGTGCACAATTTCAAACAAGTATCTTACCACAGAAAACAACAATTACCCTCAGACCATTCCTTCCACCTTCTTAATCTTAATGCTTGAATAAAAACTTGAGCCAACACACTGCTCTGCCCAACAAGATCTGAATCGTGTAAATAATCCTGATAAATGCTGAAGTGACAGCACTGACACAGCTGTGTGCCTGACAACATTGACTCCAAAATCAGTTCTGTCTGAATCATTTCCTCGTCATCATCTGAGAAAAACGTGCAACTTCCACAGAGAATACACAGAAATATAACAGGAAAGACTGTACAGCTCTACATTAGTCTGGCAGAATATGCATATTAATCCCTAATGACAAATGACATTGAGGTGAAGTCATGTGTCAGAAAGACAGTGACAGTTTCTCTGTCCTGACTCTTGATTTCACAGACAGACCAATAGGCTGGGCAACCTCCTGACACACATATTACACTGATCTCTGGGCACAAACACACTCAAAATCTCAGACGGTCAGTCAGACAGCTTAACACATTTTTAAATGAAGAAGGAAAATCAATCTATTTGATTTGCAACCCCCTCTACACATAAGAGGTAATACTCTGGTTGATCATTTTTGGATGTATTCATACAAAATTCAATTGAAACTTGGTTGGAGACATTACTGAGCTGGGAGGTCAGACAGTGTCAAACACACATCAACAGTTTATTCAAACCTTCAATGTTCAAACTGTATTTAATTTTAGTATCTCAACAAATTAAACATGTTCATGATCACAATTATTTCTAAGTGATGACAACTTATCACACAGCTTTAGCAGACAAATCCTAACCATGACATCCTGGCTGTGCAGCTACATTAGTAAACACTTTTGCTGCTGTTACAATCGTTGTACTGCCAAAAACCATCGATATTCATTATGATAATGCCCAGAGTGCCTGCACATGTCATCCAACCAGCTTCTTCACCACTGTCTGCTGAAAAAAGCTAAGTTTATCTTAATTACCTCAAATATTTGTCTTGAGTTATTTTTTACTTTATCAGGACACCTCATCCATACAATGTAATGCAGGAATTCTTAAGGATTACTGCTTTTCGTGGACTTACTTATTCTATAATAACTGTTGAACAACAAACACAGCTTGAATGTTAACTTGAAGAACTGAAGCCAGAGAAGCTTGCAACTAGTTATTAGTCAGGGTAAAAACCAAAACCTCAGTGAAGAGAAAATGACTCAATAATAAACTGAATAATCATATGGTGAGAAATTAATGCCCTCTGGTCTAAATATTAGAAGGATATGAATACAAGTAATTGAATGTGGACAAGAGGATGGAGCAGGATGGGTATTTATTGTCCAATTCACTCGGCTATGGCATTAAGTAAGGTTTAGGCTTGGGATTTCCAGAAATCACAAGCACAGCTTGTGGTGAGGCAACAGTCGTATTAGGATGATCAAAATTCCTCCTGATACATGATGGTACAGATCTTACATAGATCTTTCTCTAATGCAATGCCCTAAAAATCTGTGGTTCAGGGACAAAATTCCTGATGCAAATTCAGCAAATCACCTGTTTCTCTGTCAAACAGACTTCAATTCTGACCAATCTCCAAACAATGTCAACTTTTTTCCCTTCATGGCCTCTTGGAAAAGCCCATGCAAATTCAGTCATGCCTAGATGCAAAATATCCATGAAAACTTCCATTAAATCCTCCACCAGGACAAGGAGCTGTCATTTAGTGTTATTTAAAACTGTTTCTCTTCCTCTGCTATCAGTCTTTTTCATAACGGTGCACAATGTCTAAGTGACCCTCTACTGAACCATGTGCTGACTGCACTGTCAGTCCCTGAGGCTGACTTGTCGCTGATCACACACATTCGCTCTCAGGTGTACAGACACACATTCACTAAAAGGTGTGACTCCGACAGCTATCCTTTCAAGCTTTGTCTACCTCCTCCTGTCTCCTGTGATCACCTAGCATGCACTCAAATACATAAGGCACACATGCACGTGCACAAATAAACACACACACCTTGGCAGGCTGGGGTGTGGAGAAGTTAAGCCAGGCAGGGACAAAGTCATGCTGCGCCATTTAGGTCCAGTGTTTCCGGTCAGTGGATCGAGGCATCAAACCTCATGGCCAGGATCTAACAAAATAAACAAATAACAGTAAAAACATTTGTAATATTGAGCTGCAGAAATTTCAAGTGCAGTAACATGAATCTCTGACACTTAATCAAATTCCCTTTCATGCCCATCCATCTTTGATTTTATGACATCTCTTTCAAGTGCTGTGTCAGTTCAGTTATTTAGAAATTCACCGTGTAAAGGTCTCCCACAAGACAAGTCAAAAAGAGTCCTATTCTTAGCAGAAAACAACGAAGCTTGACTTGCTGCAGCTGTGCCTGTGAAGCTGATAACTGGTTGACAGCCAGGATGGAAAATGTCTTATGCAGCAGAACACAAGTGTTACTTGGCAATGTATTTATGTGACGTATATAGCTCATCATTCTGATAGACAGACATTAGATAAATTCTCCATTTTGATGCATATTAGGCAGAAAATTAACATGTGCCATGCGCAAAGTGTTGACACATTACTTGTAATGGACCACACCACTGCAATTAATTTCCTGGCTTTCATGTATATTCATGCATGTTTGGCCTCGTCATGTCAGTGAGGTGAAGCTTCATCATTACCCCAGAGTTTGTGGCTCTGAAGTCCTCTGCCTCCTCTCTCGGTCCAGCTGGGCTTGGTTCCTCAGGCCTGTTGGCACTGATCACAGTGTGCGTGCACTGACAGACGGGGAGCAGCACACCAAAAACCCCCTCTCCACCTCCGCCAGGACAGCACAGCCCTTTTCCCCAGAGGCAGATCCCTTCGTCCAGGGTGAAACACTGGGAGATGAGTCAAAAGGTTGCAGGAATGATCTGGAATGGCAATCCAGAGAACTGGCCAAGCAGGAAGTAGATTTTAAAGCTGAAGTGCAGAGGTCTACAAAGGGACCGATTTTCCTTCTTGAACCAGATTCCTCGGCCGCTCCAGTGCCGGTCACGTCTTTGATGAATTCTGAGTGTTACTGTTTCCAGTCCAGGTTTTTTCCCCAGGCAGACTGAATTCTTCACCACTTCATCTGAGCCTCAAAACCTAATTGGACTTTATGCTGATTGGCAAAATAAATGGATTTGACCAGTGATTTGTCCCAGCGGTGAGAAGGCTGTCTTGTTAGAAGGAAGCAGTCTGTGAAAGTTGCCTGCCCTGAAACATGGACAGCAGTTTGTGTAGCACTTCCACTTTGACACCAGATGCGGGAACGAGACAGTCGTTGTCCTGCCACACTGTGTGCCAGTATGTTTTTGTTTCGACTCACCTTTTACCGAATCATTTTAAGATCTACTTAAATGCATGCAGAAAAGAAAAATGTGTTCAGAGACAGTCTTTTACTGGCAACGGAGGTCACTGAGAACCACTGCTCACCTCATTAAAATGGTGAAAAGACTGTCTGAGTTTGAAGAAAATAATGTTCAAAGGTTCAAAGTCACATGACAATATAGGAAGCAAAACCCTATGTTACATTGCCGTCATTTTCAGTTTGGTTAGTGAGATAGAGGTGCTGCTGAGTAATGCATTATAATGCCGTTTTGATCCTTATCCGTTTTAATATCACATTTGTAAGATGCCCATTGAATTATCTGCAATTTTTGGATTGTAGAAGATAAAAGGTATAATTCTGATTTCATAGATATGCAAAGTCAAAAATTAAACAAAAAGTACCCACGAGCCAAAAGGTTGTGATATGTGATGCACAAGAGTCCATAAACAACAAATTAAACCTGTCCCAAAAAAAAAAAAAAAAAAGTCCTCAATCAACTCCTTTTTCTCTGGAAAAAAAGTCAGGTTAAAAGATGATGGGTTTCTTCAACTTGATCTTTTTTTTTCCTCAAAAAGGGAAGTTTCAGTGCAGTTTTCTCTTTTCTTGTTGACGTTTCACAGGTATCTGCGCAGGAACAGACTGGGCCTGCATTAAAAATAGACAGTATTAACCTTAATATATAAAAAAAGAAATCATCAGATTTATAGGTTCAAAAATACACACAAACCTACACACTGTTTCTTGCAGACAAGGATTAACTGATACAGATTAACACGACCATCCTGCAATAAACCTTTTTGAAAGTTACAATTTCAAGTGATGATTCAAATATATGTAATTTGTGGTGCTGCTAAAATGTTTGTTAGATGTTTGCTATATTATTTAGTTTACCCTCAGTAATATTAACAGGTTGAACAAATATTGCTCAAAATATAAGAAAACATTCTCATTCTGAGCCAATATAATACAACACTGCAAAACTAAAGCTTCCAAATAATAATAATCATATAGCTGAATCAGCACTTCATTAAAACAATGATAGGGCTGCTGTATTAGACTCTACAGTATTAGCTAAGCATCCTAAGCATCCTTAGCTAAGCAAATACACCAAAAACTGAGTATAAGAGATTCCAAAACAGAGAAATTAAGCATGAACCAAGATTTCTCTTCATATCTCTCTACCTGTGTTACTGCAAATAACTGCACGGGATATCAGACATTGTGAAAGATACCTCTCTTTTGCTGAACATCTTTGTCAAACCCCAAAATAGCTTCCAACTCAAGACACAACCACTGCCTTAAACGATGTTTTGACACTTCAAGTACATTTCCAGAGGAAGAAAATCATGACTCGGTGATCTCAGCACCATTTCTGGCTCTTTTATAAAATTGTGTCGGCTTTGGTAAATGAAATATTTATGCCCGAGTAAAAATAACTTGAACACTTTCTTCCTCGCTGCCTCTTCTCAGACTGCTGCGCATCTAAACAGGCCTGGCACGGAGTCTTTGTAATGTTGGATGAAACAGAGGTTTTCAGTTTCTTAAGTCTACTGTCATACACCTTACTCCAACACGCATTATAATACGGCATGAAATCAAAACAAAAATGAAGCCTTAAGGGTTAGAGTCAGAGCTACCACGGACTCCTTGGCGTATTCCCACTGAACTATTACATAACAGCTCAACATCAACGACTTTACCTCAGACGCGGGTTACAATGTGCAGCGCAGTCATTTACCTCACTGTAAAACAATACTCGTGTGCATGACAGCAATACATGCACCGCTGCGATGGCCAAGCACCTCGTTTCACGTTTCTTACGGAGCGTGGGAAACCCATATGTCCACAAACACTGGAGCAGACCGATTCAACACACAGTAACGTTTCACGCACGTTTCGCCAAGCTAACTAGCTGGCTATTCTGATGGGTCTAAGAGCATCGAAATCATTTAAGACGAAAAGCGCCAACTAGTTAACGTCACTCACTAACTAATAGCGTTATTAGATCTGCCCTAACTCTGCTGCTGGCTGAGTCTGCTTAGTTAACTGAGATGAGCGTTAGCGTAGCAACTGTTAGCTAAAGCTGGCGTTACCTAGCCCGTTAAGTAGCCTGTGAAACCTGCTAGATAGTTGAAATGAATTGGAACAGATAGGGGGCTTAGCGAAATAAAAATGCACTTAATGAGCCCGTTGTGGTTAAAACTGTCTATTTAAGCAGCTGTCACGAGCTTACAATAGAGGTAAACAGACCTGGCTTCGTTGGAACAACACAGTTTCAAAATGGCTACCTTAACAGCGGCAGCACACATTCATCAGCTTGCTAAGTGCTAGCGAGCTAACTTGCTGTGTTTCATGGCGATACCGTGTACCTTCTCCTGGGTGAGATAGCCTCTGGCGGACAGTGGTTCAAATATGAACATTGAATCTGAAAACACTAGCTAGGCCAAACTTTTTGGCAACTATAAACCTCCCAATAATACGACCATTGATGTTTGTTTGGGTTTTCGGAGCGCTTACCACTGGCGCTGGCACTGAGGGTTTCGAACAGCCTCGACGGTGCTACGTTCAAGAACTGTCGTGATTATGCAACTCGGTGAGGTTCCATAGTGTTGTTAGAGATAAACTGGATAAATGGCGCCCACTCTGTGAAATACTTTTCTCTTTAAATAAAACGACATTTTAATACTTGAAAGCACAACGTCATATTTTAATAAGTATATCTTCCGTGCACGATGTTAGTAGCACATATGGCGGAGTTTTAACATCTTGAATGTAACTTAATGCCTCCCCCGCCGCCGTCAGCCAAACTAATCGATATCACATCTCTCTCATTCAGTTTGAGAATACAGCATTTGGAGGCACAGGAATTTTATCGAGCACCGATCGTTGGCAGCCAGCAAACGACCTCTAGTTTAGCCAGTTAACGTGAACTTTACAACTATAAACTGTATGTTATTGTGACTGGTGTATCCTTGGCAAGCCACCGAGTGAAAGAGACCAAAGGTTAACCTGTAGGTAACTATAATATCTGTAGTTTATGGTTTGTTACAGTAGGATAGCTCTGTATTGCATCAGGTTGAGCAAGTAGCTGTAAGAGGTTTTATGTTAGCTGGTAATAGCACAATCACATAGGGCAGATGTATTAGAGCTTAAAATTACACCGTGAGAGTTGTGTTACTTATTGAAAACGTGTCTTTTTCCAGATTTAAAATGTTCCGTTTTGGACCTGGAAGACGCATCGTTTCTGGGGTACGACTAAAAGAAAACTTGACTTGATCAGCGCAGCTTGCTTATAGACACATACATCGCTGTATAAGTGCGGATGTTCATGCATTTGAATGCTTATTGTACTTCTCAGGTTTCAACATGGCGGTGTCTTCAGCAGAAAACCAGAGCAGCAAACCCCTCGAGAGAAGCTCGGTGTCTGTTTCACTCTCAAGCCTCCTCCGTGTTGCTTTCATTCAGAGGAGGCTCCACTGACAGACTGTTGAGCATCAGGCCCGTGAGCTGGCACGTCTCCCGCCTCTGCCACAGTGATTCACAAGGCGCCCCAAACAGAGAGGACCCCAATAAGGGCTTCAGTTTAAGGGCCCTCACTCAGGCTCCCAAGCCAGCGCTATACCTCGGTTTCTCTGGACTCATCCCCTTCTTTTCGGCCCCTCTCTTGATGGCTGCTGCACAGTCCTTTTACCCTGAAGTGGCATATGCTCAGGTTGTCTATGGAGCCTCTATAGTCTCGTTCCTCGGAGGTGCCCGTTGGGGGTTTGCCATCCCTGCTGGTAGTCCTGCACAACCCGACTGGATGAACTTGGGCAACAGCGTGGTGCCTTCACTTGTGGCCTGGCTGGCACTGCTCTGCAGGGACAATATTACAGAGGGAGCCCTGGTAGTTATCATGGGACTGGGTCTATCATTGCATTACGACCTGACCCTGCTGCCTGGCTACCCCGCCTGGTTCAAAGCCATGCGAACTGTCCTGACTCTGGTCGCCACCTTCTCACTGGTGGCTACAATGACTATTAAAAAATTCTGCACTGAGAAGAAGATCAAAGAGATTGAGAACTGATTGAAGAAGACAGTTTGTACTTTGATCCATATGAACTCAATAAAATGTAAAAGTTAGTGAAGATGTGATGGCAGTCTGTTTTGTTCTTGGTGTACAACAACTAATTTTGTGTGATTTTGTATGATACTTGTGATGTTGAAATATCCAAATGTGAAAATACCAGACTTAAAGGTGAAGTAAACATTTATCAGAAAACTTTTGTGTGCTGTGGAAAGTACAAATAAAATGTGCCCCACTAAAATAAAAGATAATTTCAAATTTAAATATGGAAATTTGAGACATTTAATTAACTTCAGAATTATTTGCATACTTTTCCTTTCCACTGTTTTCCATCTCAAGACTGATAGAAATCAAACCACAGCTTCAGAAAAGCATGATGGCTGCTGCACACTCCTTTCACCCTGAAGTGGCATATGCTCAGGTTGTCTATGGAGCCTCCATAGTCTCCTTCCTTGAAAGTGCCCGCTGTGCATTAGCCATCCCTGCTGATAGTTCACTCAGTCAGACTGGATGAACCTGAGCAACAGCATGGGGCCTTTTCTCGAAAAAGATTATTCAAATATGGAAATTTTACATGAGCAAATAGTAAATTAACATAAAGTTTATTTGCATACTTTTCCTTTCCATCCAACTCAACACTTAATTCAAGTCAAAGCACAGCTACAGGAACACACAAGTATTGTCCCATAGTTTGTAAGATGCTGTCTTTGTTAAAAAAATATTGATAATATTGTTGCATTTGTTGTATTGCGCTTGTGCTAACCAGTTGTTCTCTTTGCCCTTTCAGTCTGAGACAACTGTTGTCATAAATGACAACAGATCATGAATGCCAAAATGACATTGAATGCCACAGAAAGGTTTTTCTTATCTAAAAGTGACACCTCAGAAATCCAGGTATACATTAAGATCCAAACAGCGAAAAGCCAAATTAGGTTTAACAGGAGACTGACATTCACTGTTAATGGTGAGTTTAAATCCATGGGTACTGAGTTTGAGAATTGTTGACTGTTGAGAAAACACTTCCATTAAATGATGAGCCATAAATCCAGTGAGATGTCAGAGCAATTGTTGCTACTGCGTTGTGGTCTGTTTGCACTGTAGTTCAGTGTAATCTGTTCAGTGTACAGTTAACTTGTGTTTGTCCTATACTTTATGTGCAAACTTGAAAGATTGCAATCATGAGTCCCTATTTGTCATAACAGACATAATACACCTCCATAGCATTACTCAGTACAACAGGGAGGAGAAAATAAACTAGTGAAGGTAATTTTGAGAATGAAAATCTCATCCTACATATATTAATGTTTGCACAAGACTTTGGGAGGATAAATCCTCTTTCAAGTTATTCAATTTTAATTATCTTTAATAAAAAAAGAGGTAATGTGGGTTAATTCCTAGCAGCACACACACATACACCACCTTTTTATTAAGTTTGTTAAATATGAAATGCAAACAATAAAAGATGCAATTTCTTTTCTGTAATATTAAGTTTCTTGCAAAGGGATAACAGTACATGATTGGCAATACTGTCATTGTGCAATACCTCAAAGTGATATGCACTAATATGACAAAATCCAAAGAGGAAACTAACAGTACATAATGTAAACACATTTCTAAACATTGGCATTGTCAATCATTGTCATGTGTCTCAACATTAGAAGATAAAATGTAAATTCTAGTTATTTCAGGTGCAATCAGTGAGTGAAATTAACAGTATTCACTCACTTGGATTGTGGTGTAAATAGTGACTAAGAGGCACAAATATTTACAGTATATATTATATATACAAAAATAGTCCAGTGGAAACTGAGTGATTGCTGCACTGGAGTAGTAACAGTGGTGTGCTGTTCAAGTTCATAATTATTTACAAAAATCACTAACTGTTAACTTAGTTTCATTTGGTTCCATTATCAAATAGGCTCAAAGTGGTTTGATACATTTTCAAAGTAGCAGTGCACACACCTCAAACATTCCTTTGAGGAAAGATAAAAATAAAACTAACTAAAGAACAGTGCTTTCACATCTTCAACTGGAGCAGTCTCAGTCCCCACAGGACTGATAGATATGAAGAAAAACTTTCTGGTCAATCAATCAAAAATAGATTCAGGATTGCTTTGTCTTCCAATACACAGGAGGAAAAAAGTGTGTTGCCAGTCTAAAATTCTTGTAAAATAGAGAAACAGATGTCCTATGTAACAGTGTCAATGGAAGCAGTATTGGCAGTTTTTCAGTTGCAGATCTACTGTCATACTCATATTTTCAACAAATCTCAAATGTTAGACAAGTAAAAAAGGAAAACCACATCTACTCCATGTACAAATAACACAAATGATGATGTGAAAGCCTACATGAGACAAAAACACAGTTCTGTGTTTTTTAAGGTGCAGCTTCTCTTTAGTTAATGCAGTTTTGGGATGATTCAGGGGCTGATGTGAATGGTCACAGTTTGAATGTGAACATTCCTGCATATCAGAGCACAGCCAGCCCTCCATCACAGCGGCTGGTGATCATGTTGCCAACCTCAGTCCAGGTATCCAGATGAGGATCATAGATTTCCACAGAGTCCACTGTCACTGGGGCAGAGAAGTCTCTGCTGGCTGCCCTGCCCCCGACGGCGTAGAGCAGCCCGTTCACCGCTGACACAGACACACCTGCACGTGCCGTAGACATCGGAGCCACCTCCATCCATTTTTCCTAAAAGATAAGCAAAGAAAGGAAGGAAAGTTAGAATCAAAGAAAAATACATTTCTCAGACACTGAGAAATAGAGTGTCTTTAGTGACAGTTTACCTCTTCAGGACAGTACTTCTCCACCGTCTCCAGTGCACCCAGTGCCTCATTCCAACCACCCACCGCATAAATGCAGTTATTGAGGCAGGCGACGCCCACATAGGCTCTACGTGTGACCATGACAGGCAGGGCGCTCCATCGATGGGAGATGGGGTCATACACCTCGGCCGAACGAAGCTCCATCCCTTCATCGCTGATCCCTCCAATCACATAAATGAATCCTGGAAAGAGACAACTGCATTTAGTTGAGAGCTTCTCACTTGAGTGTGCAAGTGTTGATGTGATAAGAGAAATATAGAAATTAAAGGGTGTTCAGAGGAATTGACACTTCCATTTTTAACACTGGTAATTGTTACTGTATAATATCTCTGCTACATGAAGAATGCGTTGAACCTGATTAAAGTGAAGAACACACCTTGTAGCTCACAGCATCCAAAATAGTAACGAGGAACTGCCATGCTGCCGATGACCTCCCACTTGTTCTCCTCTGGATCATATCGTTCCATTGTCTTCCCGATCTCTGAGCCAATCCAACCACCTGAAGAAGCACAGGACAGGATAATGATCAGGTGACACATGCTGGATATTATTTAATGATTAACTTGCACATTGTGGGTTACTGATACTATAAAATGATTTTGTTGAACTTCTCAAACTTGTCCATTTTGATCTTTCATTGATAAGATCCAGTCACATCATTAATGTTTATTAAACCGATGGGTTTGTTTTAAACATCAAGTATCTGTTTCAATTTTCAACAGAATTTCATATAATATCTCTGTTGTGCTTAAGTTAGTAATGAAAAGCTTAAAGGGGCACTTTGTACTGCACTGCCAAAACAGTTGTGGGACTTGCAATAGGCACATAAAAGTCAAATTATTGAAGCAAAGGCCAAACATCCTGACCATTATTCCCTTGTATGGGTCAAACTTCAAAAGCACTGGATCCTACATGTCCCAAACTCTAACATCTTTCAATGAGCTTTCCCTGACTGGTATACACCCAAATCATTCAGACCTCAATTTGCTATCTATCATAAATGTGTAGGCTCCAAGCCTTAAAGACTTGACAAAGCTCCTCCAGAGCCACAGAAGATGTTATACAAGTGTTTACACAGGCTGAGCAGTACTAAGCATTACCAGTAAATTAATCGTAATGTGCAAAATTTATTTGAAAGTCCAATAAGATCTTAGTTTGTGTCTTGTGCTGTTTGTATCTAACATGGCATTAGTATGACTGTACCGAGTGCATACAGCGCTCCATGGCAGGGGCAGACGCCAACACCACAGCGAGGAAAGTTCAGAGATGCCACAGCAGCCCACTGCTTGGTCACTGGGTCATATCTCTCTGTGCAGTCAAAAATCATTGAATCTTTCTCCCCTAGTACAAAAAAAAATCTGTCAGACTTATAATCATGCAGGTTATTTATTTTTTGTTAATACTTTTGTTACACACAGCTCTCTCACCTCCCACCACGTAGATCATACCCTCCAGGACTGCAACCCCAAGGCCACTGCGGGCCTGGTGCAGGGATGATACAGTGGTCCAGTATTGGTTGAAGGTGTCAAAGCGTTCAACACAGCTCAACGCACGGCTGTCACTCCAACGGCCACCTTGCAACCGAGTGTAGCCTCCTAAGAGATTGAGGTCAGAGATTAAGTTGCATTTCAAACATTTCTTTTTGGAAAATCTCAGGTAATGTTTTCATGCACCAAAATTCATCACAAACCATATTTATGTGCTGAAACAAAAGCTTTGATACAAAACCTATGGCATAGAGGTATTTCCTGGCTTTTCGTCTGGGTCTCATCTTGGCTGGTTGCAGTTGACTGTACATCTTATTTTCTTTGGGAGACTTTGTGACTTCAGTGTATTCCCTCAGGAGAGTCTGCAGTGCCACCCTCAGGCTGAAGTCAGTAATACCTATGAGGAGACAAAGCTAAACAGGTTATTTTCAATCTTAATGAAACATATGTATATATTGTTTGATCAAACAATATATTCAATTTAAATACTTAAGAGTGTCAAATACAAAAGCAGAATGTAAATTTTCACTCATTTCTTACCCTCAATGTACTTGAACAGTCTCTGTGGGGAAAGCAGAGGAAAGCGTACTGGTTCCAGTACCTCCACTACATTTTTTTTCCTCTTTGCCACATCTTGGAGAACCCAGTCCATAGCTGCAGTGAACACTTGGTACTCATCCTCTATCCTAAGCTCCTCACTTCGCAGTAGCCTCACCAACTGATCCTTTGACAGGTCCCTAAACTCATCAGTAACACACACCTAGAGGGAGGCAGTTGAACGAGACAATTGGTAAGTATTAATCTTGAAAATTACAATGTGAGCTCAAGTACTTTTATATCAGGACACAAAAAGAAGAGATTTTATGTGCATCTCACTTTAATATACTGGAGTAAGTTGAGAAAGTTGAAAATTGTGCCTCTTTTGCATTCATACCTCCAGAAAATGAACATGGATGTAGTTCTCAGTGAATTCCAGCATGTCCATGCAGGCAATCTGTTCCAAGAACTGAAAGATGCCCACGCAGTTGGATGGGTCCATGTGGCCCTTAAGAAATTCTCCACAGACAGACACCACCTCATTCAGTTGGAGCATGTCTGCTGCAACCATCAGCTCCTGAACGTTCTCCACAGTCACACTGATCATGCCTGAAAGAAAAGAGCAAACATTTCCACTGTGAACATGGCACAAAACTATACAGATTGGAACACGATGGTGGAAATGTAAGGATCTAACCTGTGTATATGAAGTCAAGCAAAACCTCAAAGACTTCAGTCTCCACACCAAGGATCTGCACCTCCTCTTTATCCACCTCGCTCATGCCCCCAGAGAACAAGGCAGAGAAGTATGGGCTGCTGGCAGCGAGCACCAGCCGGTGGACCCTGAAGACCCGGCTGCCAACCTTCAGGCCCACGTCACAGAAGTCAGTGCGGAGCCGCATTTTGTTCATCTGGGCCAGGATGAGTCTGGCGTATCGGTCTGAGGCCAGCAGAGCCTGCTCAGATCCCTGGGTTGTCAAGGCAGCTGCAGCATCATTCCCACAACCCGGGGATGTTGATAAAGAGATGGAGGACATGGCAGCTGGGGCAGGACTCTGTTACCATGGAGACCAGTTTTCCCAAACCCTGCTCTCTAGATGGTCTCAGCACAAAACAGGCCTGAAAGACACATGAGCACCATAACACGGAGTCATTTGACTGTTGTGTAAGACCGAAAAACTCTGGCTTAATCAGCAGCTATTGAAAGGTAAACATATAAAAGTGTGTGTGTCTCCACTGCCCAACGGTAAAGCACACGGAAGCATTCAAAGGTAGGGTGTTGTCCACCTCACTGCCATTGTATTATCTATAAAAACACACCTCCCGTCGCCGTTAGCCACACATGCTAACCAACAGACAGCTCGCCGGTTGGCTTCAGTTATCACATCTAACAGCAAAACGGCCAACTGACACCAGACAACTCGACTGCCCAGCCAGCCCCAACCCAGACCCTCAACTCACTCGGAGTCACGGACACGCACCCAGAAAATGAGCCAAATTTCAGCTTGTTTTACCTGAGACTTACCCATAAGTTTACAGATGAGGATGCAGGGACTGTTAATCCTTTACTCTGGATCGACTGCTCTGGTCTGGCAGTTGAAGCTCCAGTCATAACTAATCAACTCCCGTGAATTTTGCATTTTGAGTGAGTTTATTTAACAGGTCAGAGAGGTCGCTTTTATCTCCTGCCCTGATTTATCTATTTTCAATTCAATTATTTTATGCAATTCTTATTGTAAGTGGCACTTACATTGGAGATACACGCCTAGCCTGTTAAAAATATTCAACGCCAGATGGCAGTGTTGACTTTTAACAAGCAGCTAAACAAAAAGAAGTCCTTGACAACAAACCACAAAAACCTACCATGTAAATTATCATAGTATTCTTACCAAGTCAGCCCCCAGCAGAATGGTAATTTTAGATGAAGCTATGCTCCAATGTGTTGGCTGGAAACTCTCCCACTGGAGACTTGACCCAGCCAACAACCTACTCTTAGACAGTGGCAATGGGTAGTCCGGTTTGTTTTAATCAGTAGCTTTGTATCAAATTGGTTTAAATATTATGTTGGAAGCCTGTTATTACATTCAGAACTATAGCACTGCTTGAGCTCATTAGGCCAGTCTAAAACGCCTATGATCTGCACTCTGAAATATCTGGGTTAATAACTGTGATATCCAGTAAGTTTGTTTGTCACACACTTGAAATACAAGTCCTGTAACATATGTCACTTGCCTCGTATTACCAGCTACTTCAGTGTGTCTCTCAGAATCAAATGGCCAGAGGTGTACTTGAGAATATGTGGTGGCACCAGCATTGGCCAATTAAAATTCAAATTCATGTGCCAACCTAGCCACCATTTTAGCTACACCCTTGGCTGGGTTTCCCTCTTGTTTCCCTGTATTGTTGAGTTTCCAGTGTGTCCTGTTTCTCTAAAGTGCATCAACCAAGACCATTATCTCAGCTGAACAATTACCTTATTGGATAAAACTTAAACAGACTCTCAGTAAGCCAATATGAGGCAAAGCTCACTCTCTGAACTGAGCTTTGAAAAAAAGGCCTGCTCCTAGGCTTCACATGTTACTTACTGAGAGATGCAAAGAGTTTGTGAACATCTAAAACCTATTTGTTGAGCCTCCAAAAAAGAGTTATGGCATCCTTGCAATCTCTAAATATCCAATATCAAATGTAAAATGGATAGCAATACTATCACGTTGTGCCATGTTCAGGGCTTAATTTGTTTTAGTTTCAGTGCAATGTTTTTCTTGAGTAAGCTTTTTAAATCTTTTTAACCTGTAATTTCTGCCATTTAACGTGGTATGTTTTTTAATTCATCCCATTTAAATGCTCATCAAAAAGCCTCAACTTTCCTAAATGTTTATCAGAAAACCCTAAAATAATAAATGTATTCAAATGTATTCTTCATCCTCAAATAAACTCTTTTTTTTCAGTTGTGGCACAATGACTCTCAACACAAGGCTGAGATATTTCATACATGTATCATGTTACATATTTTTAGCAGTCGTGAGGTGATCAGTGCTGTTTTGCAATTCAAGGGCTATGCTATGCTATGCATTTCATTGAAGTGTAAGAACAACCTCCACTCAGTCAATGGAGAATACATGCTGTTGAGGGATGTACACATTGTCTTTGAGATCAGCATGATAATACTGTATGTCTGTTGGAAGTTAGTTCAAATAACCAATAGAGACTTTTCAACTAGAAGTTCAGATGCTTAATTTTTGTCACTGTCTCCATTACTAGAGGCCTCTGGTAAAACATTAAATTAACGTTAATGACAATTAACTGATGAAAATGACCATTTTAATACATTATTTCTACAGTTTATGCCTAATGTGCATGATTTGTCAGGTCAAAGTTTTTCTTTTCTTTGCCTTTTGTTCTTTATGATGCTGTCTGGGCAGGTACCTCTTGTTAAACAGGTTTTAATAAGTAGATGAGGTGTTAAAAATGAATTTGAAAATAAATTTTGCAGGTAGTGACTGTCTTGATGAAAGTGGTTCTGTTACAGTCTGATTATGTTTTATTAATTTTTTCTAGGCATGGCTGTGGTCTCTCATTTTTGTTGGTCAGCAATGGCAAATGTCTGTGACTGACTAACTGATACAATGATGAGTCAGTTAAAGCCACATGACTGAGTTAATATTGGCTGTTGCTCTTTCAAAATGAATTGGCGTTTACAGGCTGCAGTGTTCCCAACTTTGCGCATTCATCTATAGATGGATATGTTTTTTATGATGATTTTATAAGAATTTTCAAATACATCCTCAATTTAGCACATTGACCACACACTGTCCAGCCGTATACTGGGTTTTGACCTAGTCTAGTTTCTCCTATAGACGATGTTTTTTCTCGTCAAGAGCATGATAATTATTTTCACCAATCATCATGTCTCTCCATTGTGGTAACGGGAAGCAATCTTTGCCTTGCTCCCTGAATCTCCCATGTTAGTGGGAGAAAAAAGTAAATAATGCGAGGGTCATCCTATGGAAAGTGGTCACTATAATTACCATTCTGGTTTAAGTGCAGGGTATGTCTGACTTTTTCATCAAGGCTCTTTCCTCTGGCTAGACATTGCATTCACCAGGAAAAAAAAACATAGATGAAACTCACATCTCCAGGGTTCATATGGGAGTAGGTAAGGTTCAGAGTTTACTGAGTGTTTTGATTGGCTTTAAATGCTAATGCTATAATAATGCGAAACATGTAATATGAGTACTCTGTGGTAGGAGATCAATCATTATTTCCACAATATTTCTCATGACTTACTCTAAAAATCCCTTTTGTATGATGAGGGTATTTTATTTTCTGTCAATAATACACTTTCCATCTTATTACAAATACATTGAGGCTGTAAATGTTATCTTGTCTGCATGTTCTCTCTGACACGAAGCTCTTGTCCTCACCCGACAGGAACTGTGAACTATGTAACTCTTCCTTATCTTGGCTGAGTTCACAGCCTGCAGTGTACATATAGTATTGTACTTGCAGACTGAACTGGTTTCTGAATTGAACTCTGAAGCCTCCTTACTATCTAAACTAGAGGCAGTGTCTGACACTCCTGTGCCACATTGGTTTGCTGGCCATGTGCCTGCTGCTTCTTTTTTAATCTATTTGAGAGCTGAACTCTTGCAATGAGATTGTCCTGAAAGCTTGAGGGACGCTGAGGTCCTTCATTTATTACAGCTGAAATCATTAGTGAGGATTTTTTTTCCTTGAGAAATGGAAGCAGAACTTAATATGGTATGTCTCAGGTTGAATTAGGAGAAAATCATGCATACTGCTGGGCATTTATCCAAAAGGCAAGTTATTACTTTAGAGTGGTGTCCCTGTCTTGATCTACCAGTTTCAAGGAGGTGAAATCCTTTTCCATTCCTGCCCAAGCTGGTGTCTGCAAATCTGATCTGGCTGTGGATCTAGATCTGGCATTTATCCTGAATGGTCTGTCGGCAAGCAGTAGTATGTTATCCCTTTGTAAGAGCTGGCTCAGTGTCACCTCTCATCTCAGTGTGATCTGACCCCCTTACTGCAATCGCTTTCTCCAGAAGTCAATGAAATAGCCAATAAATTGTCATTTTAGGTTTGAAAGCATCAGTTGCAATAGTATGAAATGATGCCATACTATATTATTGACAAAAGAGCAGGGATTAGTTGAACAATTTCATATCGTGCAACTTTTATTTTAATCAAAATAAAAAGTTACATGTGCACACAACACAAATGCACACTATTCTACACAGGAATAATCATCTAATATATATATTTTTTGTATTTTGTTTGATAGCACAATATTAAAAGACAAGAGACCTCAGGCAGGATTGAATCAGGACACGACATATGGGATAACAATCTCTAGGCATGTAATTATTATCCAAAATATTTTGTTCTTTATGTAGGTCTACAGTATTGACTGTAGCTTTCAAAGTCTTGTTTAGTCTCTATTGTACATTTTGTGTTTTTGGACAAAAAAAGGTATGAGAGAAAAAAAAAATTCTGTAAAACCTTTCATTTCCAGTTTGAAATTTGTTTGATGTGCTTTTACCACAATTGCTCCAGGCTTGGAAACAACTTCCACCTTAATTTCCTAGGTATTTCATGACACAACTCAGTGGGTGATCAGTCTTAAACAGACACATCCATACACTTGTGCATCTACAAATATGCAATACATAGGCAAATTGTTTAGCTTTTATTAGTGGTGGTAATAGAGAGGCTTGAAAGAAAATGTGGGAAATGTGGAGCTCGTACTTTTAGTGGTTGTCTTTGCATAGCCTACATGCTGTTTGGCAGGCAACAGGGTCTTTCCTCCAGCCTATAAGCCAGCTATAATGTGAGCTAGTAAAAAAAAATAGGGGGGGGGGGGGGGGGGATCCCTCTCTTATCGATTCTGCCTCAAACATAGCAACTGGTCGCTGATTGGCTGACATGCGGCACTTTCCCGGCCGCCCATTGGCTGATCGGGTAGCGTGGAGACGGAGGAATCGGACGGAGACAGAGGGGAGGAGAGAGGCGATTGGCTGCGGCCAAACTGAAAGCGAAAACCTCTTTTCCTGAAAGCCTGCGAGACAGTTGATGGTGTGTGTATTTTAGGCGTGACTCCAAAGGTAACGTCCTGCTCCCCCCCACCCCCAGCCAAGACTTATTTAAATTGAGAACTATAAAGCGAAATTACCAGGAATTTGAACGAGCAAGGCCTGCTGACAAGGAAGGAAAGAGGGAGGGAGGAAAGGCAGAGAAAGACTGAGTATGTATGAGTCAGAAAAAAGAAAAGAAAATACGTGGGGGCTGGGTTTTTACATAGGTAAAACTCAGACACAGGCAGCTGAGGAAAAATAAGACTGAGCAGTGTAAGCTAAACTGCTGTGAACAGCAAACAGCTCTGGGTATATCCAAGTGGGAGTGTGTTTTGGGTTGAGGGAAATGTAGGAAAGGCACAGCTTGACCTTTTCAGCCTTCATTTTAACACCATCCTGTACAGGAGTGTGAGTACTCTTTCCTGTCCCTCCTCTCTTCCTGCCTGTCTTCCCCACACACTTTCTCTACCCACTCTCTCCCTGTCTTTTGGACACTTGCACAGGCTGAGGGTGACTCAGCGCTGGTACAGTCTGTCCTATCTAACTCTCCTGCGTCTGGTCCAGCAGAGCAGAGCATGCATGCTGCCTGTACGCTGGCTCTCTGTGCTGACACAGGTAAGAGGGAGTAATCCGTGGCCTGGAACTGAGGCTCTCCTGCAGTACATCCCTGCCCTCTGCACCTCATTAATCCCTACCTAACACAGACCTTATGTGATGGTTGAAAGAGGCCACCTGTTGCTCTGGTCATGGAGGGCCAATGGTGGTGTCACCCAGGGTCATCACCCTCATCATCATTATCATCAAACACAAGTGTTTGTGTATCTGGAGCTCGAGTTTGTTTGGGAACTCTGTAACATGTTCACTTTTGTAAAATCATCAGACAACAATGGTGTGAGGTGAAGAAGACAAAACTCAATCTGCTTTCATGCTGGCCTGTACCAAATGTTTACAGTCAAGCCACATTCCTTCGACGGGAGCATCAAAAATGTTGTGTTTCTAAATGATGCATGTTCCCAACAAAGTGGGTTTAACACATAATTTTTCTCTAGTGACTCAATGTCGGCTAGACTGAGTAGGGAAAGGGCCTGCACATATCCTGCTATTGTCTTTATCGCTTCCTTTCTCTTCCATCTGTCCACAGTGTGTCCTCCAGTCCCCTTGCTGCCTCCTGGCTGTACTTACCCAAGGATAAGCTCATCAGACTACAATGGCTCCGCGGAGACACAGGGTAAATTTTTTATGACTAGTGAACTCACTAAAAGTCAGTCTCTGCTTTGCATTTGTTCATTTTTCTTCCCATGTCATTAAAACTCCATAAATAGTACCTAAAATCTCCTATACCTCTATGTAAGGCTACTTTAAATGATAATTAAAAAACACTGGGACAGCATCAGTGATGAGCTGTGAAAAAAAAGCACTGGATTACATAAATTGACAAAACCCTCATCAGTTTATTGTCTCTCGGCAGGAAAAAAGGTCAGGATCTCACATTGCGTAGCTTCACCCGAGGAGTTTCTTCAATCCCCCAGTGGAGTTATATTTTTATAAGAGGCTTTATCACCCTTCTTCCATAGACCAACCTCAGAAATACATTTTACAGTTTCTCTGTACAGAGTATCTATTGTCCTCAAACTTGAAAAATGTGCCAAGTTCAACATGGATTCCTTTCCTCTTAAGCTATGTAGGCTGCATGTTATGAAAAACATTCATAGCTTGAGCAATGCCACAGTTCAAGTAATGGAGGCAGGATACATCCGGACCCCTGGCAATTCACACAAACATCGGAGGCCACATCACACTGACACCACCAAAGAGAGTGTATTTTTGTGGCAAATGTCAACCTCTCATAACAGCATTACCTTCACCACCATCATCATACATTGCAACAATAGAAATACTGTTGGATTGCACGTTCTTCAAGCTTTCATCTTGTGACATGTTTATAGAAAAAATATATATAGAATACAAAAAGCTTATACTTCTTTGAGTAACAGAATATAACATACAGTACTTCAGATTATGTTTTGATCAGCACATCAGCAGGTGTAGATAAATTGCCCTTGCCCATATGCAATTACCGGACTAAACAGGGATGTAGATTTGCTCACTATTAAGTGCTTTGGTCAATGGGTATAACATTGAGTATGCTCTTACAATGGTATTCTACAAGATGTTAATGCTACATAATTATCCACTGTATATGAATGTCAGTTAAGAAAGGGGCAAACTGTCAAGATGCACCACGACTTTTCACATATTCACACCTGGCATTTACCCAAAAATTGTTTGCACTTAACTTATATGACGCAGTCAGTCTGTTTACAGTGCCATTTCTACCAATATATATATATAACCCAATATATATCCAACGTATCGGTCATATTTTCTGAACTGAATAAATTTTAACGGAAATCTCCAGCAACATTAGCTCTAGTTGTAAAAGTTGAAGTCAAAAGAAGGTGCAGCACCTGACATCAGTGAGCAATTTTCTGGTTGTCAATATCCCTACCGAAAGTGTCCATTAAACAAACAGCAATAAATGAAGTACAAAATTTTTTTGAAAGCTTAAACAGTCTCTTTTAAACCAAAATTAAAAACAAAAACAAAGTTCAAGCTGACATTCAAGTTCCGGTCCCACTTCAATCTGTGAAATCCCATTCACAAAAACCGATGGAATCACTGTAGTGCAAAATTTTACACAATGCACCTCGATGCAGTCGTTCTCGCAGGATACAGTAAACATGTCCTTTTGTCTTTCTCTCTGTCGGATTACATTTCTGGAGCTGCAGGCGGGAGTCCTGCTGTGTGTTTTGGAGTCTGTAAGAGTTTGTGCTCCTCTATATGTTGAGAAGGCGTGGCTGCAGCTTTAGTGTGTACTGGATGTGTCAGCCGAACGTCCAGGGCATCATTGTGTTGCGCTAAAGAGTGCAGGCGATAGTGCAGGACAAGGTCTTTCAGTGAGCAGTGGACGTCGTAGGGCTCAGCAAAGCCGTATCCATGTGGTGTGCTGTAGATCATGCAATGCTTCACTTCCTCATTCACACTGAAACAAATCAAAAAGGCAAAAAAAAAAAAAAAAAAAACATCAGTCAGTGTCAAACAATTGCACCATGTTTAATATTCATCTTTATCCATTCTTATGACGTAACTTTCTAAAGTAATACTCACACAACAGAGCAGGCATAACACCCCTGTTTGCTGCTCTCACGGATCAGGAAGGTTCCAGGAGCTTTGCCTTGAAGCATCTCCTCAGCCTGCGTCCGACTCATTTCACCAACAAACCAACTCGTCTCATCCTGATGTGGCAAATTCTTCTCGTCTCCCTTCAACACATATGTGCTGGAAAAACAAAAAGTCGAACCATCACGCCTCCATTACAATTCTGTATATTGTGAACAAGTTATAGCAGCAATATTCACTATTTCTTCCAGAGAGAATTTGCTGGTACTTACTCATCGACGCTGTCACTCTGTATCCCCAGCCAGTCGTTTATGCGTTTCTGCCGTACGCCTTTGTGATTAAGCCAGCTGCAAGGAGAAGTGCAAAGGAATTAACTTAATTTTAACATAAAAATGATAATAACATGTTGCAGATCAGCCACAATTATTATTATTATTATTTTTTTTTTTTTTTGCTGAAACAATATTCTGACACTACTTACTTGAGGTACTGGTCTCTGATGTTGCGTAGCTGGATAAGGTCTGGTCGCAAGCTGTTCATCTTCCTGTCTGTCTCTCTGTAGTCCTCCACCTGTGTTCTCAAGTCTTCCTCCAGATGGATTTTGCTGTCATAGATCTCCCCTAGTCGACACTTCAGCTTCTCGTAATTTATCAGAAAGCTAGAGAGAGAAAGAAAAGATCACGGGTCTGGACACAGTTCGAGGAAAATGGTCTACATGCTTCTAAATTAAACTACGTTTAAACTACATTTTTTGGACCCCAGTGAAAATGAAGTACCTCTCCAGGTCTGTGTCGGCTCCCTCTGAATGATTGTTCCTTTCAAACTCTTCTCCATAACGCTCCTGTTCGCGACACTGCTCCTCGAAGATCAGCATTGTCTCGTTAAAAGCCTCAATTGCCGTTCGCTTCATCTGGATTTCCTGCATCACAAGAAACATGTCCAGTGAGAGGAGACTCGAGAGACTGATCAATGTAAATTTTACTGTTTAGAAATGAACTGACACACACAGAAATCAGAGACCATGAAAGTTCATTTCAAAATTAGTTTTCACCTGTGAGGTCTTTGTGAAGGCTTCATAAAGGCAATCAAACTCCTTTGACTTCTCTTGATACTGACTGTGAACCTCCTTCAGCTTTCTTCCAGCGACATCGACACTGTCTTCTTTCACCTAATGTGAAACATTACACTTCATTAAATATGTACAACTCATACTCCTCTGTGTTTAACAGAAATCTCTATCATCAATAATCAAACATTTTTTCAGACTGACTAATGTTCCTGCTGGAAAATACTAAATACAGGTACAAACAAACCTGCTGGAAGCGGGACACAGGATGGGTGAGCATCAGATCCAGCGTGGCGTTATATTCCACCAATGGATGGTGCTGATAGTGCCAAATGAGCTCCACTACTGAAGTGAATGTGAGGGGGTCCGAGAAACCATACTTTCCGTCGCGGTGGTAAATCTTGATGAGCTTGTTGTGCCCGTCTTTCCTAGGAAACAACAATGGCTAAAATTAGATTATAAGTGTAAAATGAAATGTAAACTTGTAAACATGACTTTTTTCGTGATAGCGATGTGATGGGAATGACTCTCTCTTTTCATTCTGCTCACCTTAGCGTCAGCGTAAAGTCTCCTTGCATTTTTGTGGATGCGTCACGCACCAAAAAGGAACCATCAGGTGTGTCGCGGAGCTTCTCATTTACCTCATCCCTGAGGGAAAATCAGTTAACAGTTGACTGATGTAACACACCAGTTCACTAAACAATCAAACAACACATAATCAGTATGATTTCATGTTTGTAAGAATGGTGGCGTGTTACTACAATTATGTTAATAGTTATACCTGGTTATGTCTCCCCAATACCATTCAGCATCCTGTAGCGAATACGCAGGTGGTGAAAGGCAGTTGTTGTTCATGGTGGAAGATGCTGGTTTTGTTGACCTGGGAGGGAGAGCTGAAAGCAGAGAAGAAATAAAGGTAAGAAAATGAAATACAACCAATCAGGATGAGTTCCTCTAGACAGAGATGTATCAGAGTTTGTAAGACACTGATCTGCTGTGACATTGAGTGTAAACACCACTTCAATATTATAACTGGCACAATGTGTGTTAAGGAAATACAGTGTTCTCAATGTACACCCCACCCCCCATCACAACAAACACTCTCTCTGTCACAACCTGTCAGGGTCTGAGGACAAGCCCAGGCATGTTTCTAAGAGATATCACTTGCTAAATCATTCAAAAAAGAAGGAAATGTGGCAGTTAGTCCTTAACTTAAGCTTGGCTTAGTCCATTTCTGGGCATTATCAGTCAACAACCAAGAAACATGTTTTCTTTTATTATTCTAAATATGCTCATGATTAGGTCTCCAGTTCCCTGCAACTCTTGTAAAGTAGATTTAAGTGTGATTTATTAACTTTGGCACTGTCCCGACCAGCATGAGAGGCATTAAAATAGAGCATAAATTGTATTTTGAGCCTCCTGGAGGACCCCTCCCATTTTGTAATCATTGCACGCTTACAGATCCTCAGAAGTTTTCCATCAACCTTAAAGGAAAAAAAACTGAGAGCCTGGCCGAAAGACTAAGCGTTTTCCTAAAAATGAAAAAGGAGGGCAAACCGCATCAAGAGGAGGCGAAGGGCGATATATTTCACTGCAGGACAAAAGTGCCTTTCATGAGGCAGTTGGGGAGAATACAAGAGCACCCTCAGAGAGGAGTAAATGTGGGTTTCTCCCACCATCCGCTCTCCTCTTTTTCTGACCTTAAAATAAACAAAAGGCAGGTGCAGCAGCACAGTGGCAGGCATGAAAACGAAAAGCTGCAGCTCCTGAACTCAGCAAAATTAAATCTGCACACCTTCCCCTTTCTGCCTGCTGCCAAGAAACTCTACTGACTTCCAAAATCCACATGCACACACCAGTCCGGACAAGAGCCACTCAATTTAAGTATGAAATGATAAAAACATATTGAATCAGTTGTGCTGTAGTTTGCAACACCAGAAAACACATTAAAGGGCAGGGTAATGGACTTGATAACCAAACACAGGAATTGTCTCTAAAACATTGTGAAAGCATAGACCTTGTAGGAGCAATACAGGACATCTGCATTGTTCTTATGGTGTGCAGGTAGTGTTCATTTAAAGTCCATATTCTTTTATATTATATCAACTGCAGTCATAGGTTATAGTCTTGAAATAATTGATGCATGGGAGCTAAAACTGTGGCGCAATTAGAGCCAGAGCCAAATGAATTCAGCTGGGTAGCCTGGTTATTCAGAGCAGGACAGAGATACAAGTGTTATTGACTGTTAGGACAATGTAATAACGACTCGGTCAAATGACACATGTGAACAAAAAAAAGAACTGTTCCTGAGTTGGCGGAGTTAAGTCATGAGACGAGCTGTCTAGTCTGCTTGCCTCTAGCCTACTTTCAGAGCTAGCGCACAAATTAACCACGGCTGGCTGCAGAGGAGAACAAAGCGGTCGTTTCATGCGGCGCTCATTAACGCACCCTCAGATATAACCCCTTCAAACTGCGCCCTCCACACTGTCACACTCCTCCAGCAAACCCTCCTTGGGTTTACGAGGAGATGCTGGACCGCTGCGCGTTTCTGTCCAAGTTTGCCATATGCGCTGGGACAAAAGAAAAGAGGCAAGCCACTGCGTCTGGTCCACCGAAAGGTATTACGTAATTGGCAAGTGAATTGCGCTATGCATGCCTGGGCAATGCCAGTGGGGGAGCGCAGCGCCGAGGACCTCGCCATTATAACGTTTCCCCGACACCTGCACGGCATTTGTCGTATGTCAACTTTGTCACTTGCATTAAATAGGATGGTGCAAGAAAAAGAAAAAAAGAAAGAAAAAAAAAGGCAAAAGAATGAATAAAGCTTTTCCCGACCCCCCGCAGATCAGACAATGGCTGCTTTTAACCCTAACTTACCTGGTGGTGCTTGATCCATTTCGATGTAGAATAAACCTTCGGGAGGATAAACCATTCCTGTTTCACAAGAGTAGTCCAGGTTGCTGTCGTTGTCTTTTGCGCGCAATGTGAAAACGGTGCACGTATGGGTTTTTTTTTTGCCGCAAATAGACCTAATTTAGGCTACTTTCAGTGCGGTCATAAGACGCCACTACATAGATTTGGACAAAAAGGCAAACTCCTTCGATTCCGAGTCCATGGAAAAGTCCTGATGTCCAGACGTATTGTCTTAACATAGCCTGTCTAACCGTGGTCTTCTTGTCAGAGGTGCAGATTGTCAGTCCGTGCCCTCTCCCGCGCGGCCCAGCTCTACTTTACTTCGTCTCGGAAGTGGAGCGACTTTAAAGGGCTGTTCGTAACATCATCTTGGCGAGGTCCAACCCGCTGCTACGGTGAGGGGGAGGTTTCTTTTCCTCGCAGAACTTCTCCCCATGTAAAACACATTAAGTCAGGTTTATACCATATAGATTTAAAAAAGACAAAAACGAGCATGTGAGCATTATCTGCAAAAGGAAATGTGATGTGGTGAATTCCAATTGCAGATCAGTGTGAGACACTGGTAACCCCTATATTTTAATGGTACATCCCAGACCGTTTCATTCAACTCTCCTCTGGCTGCACTGTAACAGCTGAAAAATTCCTTGCAGGGCATGAATGGAAAAGAAAAACCTGTTAACTTGAATCACAAAAAAATGAAAATTATCTAACCTACACCTTATATGTTTCTATATTAAAACAAATAGAAGTTATTTGTGCCATTTTCTGTCTGTAGTTGTGGTGAGAGAATACGTTGTTATAAAATGACATCATGCTTTAGGCTTTATGATAATTAAACTGTGGTCAGCTTTTTGGCATCCAGAGAGCACCAGGCTGAGATCCTTTTGTCTGAGAGGTGACGGAGTAGCCTACCTAGTTGGCAAGTGTGTATTATATTCTTGTTGAGCTTGTCAAACACGTTCAGCAACAAAAATGGCATCTTGACTGTCACCACTCCTAATTATTGCTGCTCTGAGATCATCCCGCTGAAGACACAATAGGTAATAGCAAGTGTGTTAACACCTGTGGACTTTAAAATGCACGAAGGGCAGAAATAATTGATTAATTAATAATAAGATAATTTGGTATGTCTGTCTTAATGTCCTGAAAATGGTGAGAGAATCAGCTTTACTTATGGCCTTATGTTAGATGAATACATGCATTGTTGTTCATTCATGACACAGAATGACATTGTGCTGTAAATTTAAACAACCAGAGGCTCTTCCAACAGCTGACATTACGGGCTTCAGGGAGAGTGAAAAAAGGCCAGCATGGTCAGAGGTCTGTCTCTGTTGGTGTCCAGGCGTTTATGGCCGGTCCCCTTTTGACCCAAGAAGAGAGAGTCAGGGGAGGTAATTGCCTCCAGCATTCCTTTTTCCCATCAGTAAGACGATTCTTTCCTGTGTCCACTCAGTACCCATGAAACCTCCTAAACTAACTGCCATGATGGAGCATATTATGGCAAGTAAGCAGAAACATACCACGCAGACACACACAAATGTGCACTTGTGTGTGTTTGGCTAATTCCAGGAAACATGCAATGAGTTTATTAACATTTGTAGACAAAAGAAATCTGTGTTGGCAAGTCTCTTTTAGGCATTAGATCCACCATTTGACAGGTATGTAATTGTGTGGGTGTGCGCGCACAAGAGTGAATGTGCTCACGTGTGTCTGTGTGTGTTTGTGGGTTCAGTGTATGAGTGTTTGCTCGTGTGCTTTCCATGCATTCCTACTTTAAGAAGCCTCGAAGCCTGTCACGGCATGTCACTTGGCTGCTACCCAACCCCCTGCCCCCCCCGCCGCTGCCCCCCCCCCGGTGTCAGAAGAGCGCAGAATTTGCCCCCTTAACTTGTGGGTCTGACCTCTGTGGCACATTTCACTACCACCACCCTCTTGAAACACACCAGCCTTGTATCTGGGCTCCAGACATGTTAGTGGGGGGGACTGTAGTGTAGGTAGGGTTATGATGAGCTCCAGCCTCTGGGCTTTGTGTTGGGGATATGTTGACTCTATGATCAGTGTTAGGAAAAGCTGAAAAATTTTGGGGATGGTGCAGGTGTGTATTTGTGTGTGTGTCCCATTTGTGTGCGTGTCTTGGTCAGGGTAAGGGAGGGCCGACTTTCCAGATAAAACCTTTAGGCTCTGCACCCCAGATCCAGGCAGTCCTGATGGGATCAGTGAGGGCTAATCGTACGATTAACAGGATAGGCTGATACTGCAAGCCTGCCAGCTGCCTGCTAGCTGATGTGACTCATCTTGATATCCACCACCGCAATATGCCACTGGACTGTGGGAGTGCTGGGAAACTCGGCACAAGTTTTAAATTAATAAACAGATGTTCCTCTGTGCTAAATGGAGATAACAGTTAAATACTAATTCTATTAGATTTAAATTTTTGACATTGATCTGTCAAGCAACTTAGACCAACTATAGAGGGACTCTTATTGCCAACAAACATTAAAGAGAGTAGGTGTTAGAGACTTTACAGTTTGATCATTTCTCTGGCCAGGAAAGCAGAGCCAGAAGAAAAGGAGGGACACAAATGTATAAGAGCTCAGCAAAGTGGCAAACAGATGGTTTTTGTGTGCTAGAGATTATTAGGTCACTGTGGTTCAGTGTGTTGTACACAATCTCAGTTGTAAAATTATGGAAAGAGCATTAATCCCCATATTTATGAGTGTTAAATGTGTACATGATAGGCCTCCCACTGTCATTCACTCAGCCCCACCAAGTCACAACCACCATTTGTAGAATCAGTGGAATAATCTCTTGTCTTTCTAGAGTAATGTTTGCTTGGATTAAGATCAATAATTGTGTCAAGGAATATTATTCATTAGCTGTTTTCATATTTCCTGTGCAGTGCAATATAGGGCACATTTTATCAGGATTTGTTTTGTTTGTTGTCCATCAGAAAAGACCCAAAGACACAACACAGAGAAACCATGTCAGTGATTAGAGCAGTTCACTGATGTGGGTATCTGTGTCATGGTCTCACATTGTAGCCCTGGGTGAATTGCACATCTCTCAAATCTTCTGTACTGTAGTGTGCTGCTATTCACGGCCATTGAAGGGATGCATAATGGTCTTGGCAGGGCGGTCGACATTCACCATGGAGAGACTGTGGGGTTTCCCTGATCAGTGTCCAGAACTAGCACACAAAGCACGCAGTAGTCCTGCCAGAGGCAACTCAACTGTGGGCAGAGTGTAGGGCGGCTATGGTCTGGCCCCCAGGACCCTGCCATTGTGGAAATGTAAGTGGGGACAGTGTCTGAACGGCTAGAGTTGGAACAGAAAACTTTGGATGACCAAAACTATGAGCTTCAAATAGCTGGGCCCTGGGAAACATAGCTTGTTCTTTTAAGGAGGTCAAAGAAAAGCCAAAAAGAAGGAAAAAAAACAGAAAACCAATGTTTGGTGGAGGGAATGTCAAATTGGAGGCTACTGTTACTATAGACATCAGCAAAACTGACATATTCTTTTTCCATACACTTCAGTATCTGTCTGTCTGACTCTGTCTGTCAAGTCTAGACCTCTCCCTCTCTCTATGTGTCCTCTGCATTAGCACCCGGTGGTCATACCTACCACTCATCATCTGTCACTCCATTCTGCCAGAGCCTAATCTTACTAACAGAGGTGACAACTGAGGTACTTGTGGCATGCCACCACATAACGTCTACCAGCTGAGTGTCTGAGTTATGCCGGGGATGATGATCCTGTGGTATCAGCGGCCTGTGTCTCTCCAGAGGCCTTCCCCACCTCTCTGTTTAAGTGGAGCACCAAATAAAGGCCTGACCATGAGGAATGCAAGTGCAATACACAAGATGCTTGTATTGTTTTAAATATGAGTAATAATGCCAGTGCAAAACTTAATTCTATTCATTTATACAATATAAAACACAACAAAAAGTAACTGACAGTTTTATTTTTGCTTAATAAACAATTAGCAGATTATAAAAATTCTACTCATCGTTCACCACTAGTCAAAAATTCTCAATTGTTCCAAAATCAATAACTGTGTTGTTGCTGAGACAGTGTGACTCAATAGGTTCACAAATAGAAAAGTCATTGCACCCACACATCTTGTGAACTCTGACTCCTTACAGAGAGGAGTCATGTGTGTCAGTGAGCAAAGGATTCATGGCTGGAAGCTCAGTGAAGTTAAGCTTGTAACCTCTCTCTCTCCTCTCTCGCTCTCTCTCTTTTACACACACACAAACACACACACACACACAGACACACACACACACATACACACACACACACACACACAGACAGACACAAACTGATGCACACAACCCCAGGCTTCATGCAAAGCAAAACTAAGAAGCCAAGACCTCTTTCAAGCTCCCCTGCAGTTGCCCCCCTTTATAGAGAAGGACACTACTCCCCTCAGCTACACAGCCATCACATCAGCACTATAACTCTATTAGGCACAGCTCCAGGACACACTAAGCAACCCAAAGCCCACAATGGCATCATTGTCAGTGGGGATTGCAGCCATTGTCGTCCATGCTACAGGATTTATTCCCTCCTCCCATATTGTGACCTTCACCTCTGACCCCTGTTGCCATCTCACATGCTCCAGGACTGAGAGCTTGTGAGGCTTTATGTCTTCCAGGTCTTAAATGCTCCCTTACAATGACCCAAGCCTGCTAAGTGGCTTCTCTCCACAGCGCCAGTGTTGGGACGATTCAGGTTAGTGTCAGCAAGGAGAGAGCAGAGGGGGGGTAGAGTATGGAGTTGTGGTTGGACTGATTGACCCTTGGAAAAGGTCAGTTGGAAGGCATGAGAGGAGAGGAGCTGCCTAAATGGCTCTTTTCTCTCCCTTTTCTCCCCCTGGCCAGGGCAGAGACTCTGTATGGTTATTTATGAGCGTGTGGGAGAGCAAGTGAGGCTGCAGTGAAACCCACCAGCTCTCTTTGTTGCGAGGGCTGGGTTGGGCTGAAGTGTCTGTCATTGGTGCGGTTCTGTCATATATACATGCACACACGTGCAAGCGCTCACAAACTATTAAGAACCCCTCCCCAGAGCTACAAGGACAGAGGAGAGGACTCTGTTGCGAGGCAGATTTGGAAAATGAGGTGTGCTTCACACAATAGTTGTCAGCAGTTTGATAGATGCCTCTCAGGCATCCAAACCCCATGAAACTTAAGGAAACTGGAGGCCATTGACAAAGTTGGTGACATGTTTGTATAATATTACAATTGTGTATGTAAATGTAAGTCAAGAAGTCATCTGGCATTTTAATGTATTTTGCTATGTTATAGTTAAATTTAAGTTGCTCTTTATGAATCCCCCATGACTGAAGATTGGTTATATTAAATATTGTACAAAAGCATCAATATTCAGACACAGAATATTCTATCATCTGTACTGAGTCAAAATTTGACAGTACATGAGTTTGTCTGTATTGTTATCCAGCTCTATTCTGAACATGAACAAGCCCACTTCAACCACTTCTCATAGTAAATACATGATGTGAGAGACTCTCATGAGTCACATATTCCTTTGATATTGTAGAGAATAAATTAGCTTTTCCTTCCCAGAATTGTATGCAGTTACTGTTCACACCACTGCAGTGCTCTGCCAGTGTAACACACACCAGTTTTTTTTCCTGACAAAGTTAAATTAAGCTTGAATTTCACGCTAAAGTCAAATGGTCATGATGTCATGGTTTGAGGACAGAATGACTCGGTTTGTCTGTTGACTGAGAAGGCCTATTCTTGCATGTTTGGGTGGGAGCGTAGCATATAATTGCAGAGCGGGATAGCATGAGGGGATGGGGGAGGGAGAGAGTTAGCACGCAACATGAGTTTTGGCCCGCAGTTGCTGGTGTGGGTGCCAAACTTGTCCAGAGGGCTGCTGTGTATATCTGTGCACGAGGCTAGTTCTGCTCTGCCTAGAGGCTTGCACAGTTCCAAGACACATCTTTCATTTGTACACGCTGAATAGCTTAGGGGAGCCCAAGGCAGTTTGGATTGGGGACAGATCTGGCTTTTTGGACTTTTGGATGTTGGGTGGTTGCCTGGCTGTGTGAATATGTGTGTGTGTGTATGTTTCTGTGTGTGCACGTAGAAGAGTCCGGATCTTTTCTGGACGTGCAAAATTCTTCTGAGTGTCCCTTTTCAGTAAGAACCATTGCATTGTTTAGTTGTCAAGTTAGTTGTTAGGGAGCAACCAAACCGCTGTACACGTGTTGCAGCCATTTGAGGATTACACTGATCCAAAAATCTGACAGTAAAAGAAGAGAATGGAAAGCTTTGTCGGTCTTTTCATATCCTCTCAGTGGGAGGTAGAAAGGCAAGACCTCCAGACCTGGGCTAGCGGTGGTGGGTGCTAATGGGGGGGGCTCTCAACTGCCAACCAGATGGACAACCAAGCCCTGTGTATTTAGGGAGATCATATGGGATAACCTTGCAAAGACAGATTGTCATTTTGCTGACAAAACAAACCACCTCTGTCCTGCACGCAAGAAGCCCTCTTCCCTTTTCTCCCACACACACACTTGATGCACGCTCTCATGTATGGGCCTAGAAATACTTTAAGTGGTATTTGCTTACATAGGTCTTAAGGAAGTTATTTCAGCATGTGTTAAGCACTCCACGAGGAGCCATAACAATAAGAGGATAGGACAAAAGAATCTAGGATTACACAATTCCTGCACAAACAATAGCAGCATCAGTGACCTGTGTAAATGAGACAACCTTGAGCCATGAGGGGAGCAAGTAAACTAATTTTCTGCGTCATGCATTGGGATTTACCTTGGTGCATTAAGGCCATAGGTTGGGATGTATGTCCCAGAAGGTTAAGAACGTCATCATCTGATTGACTTTGTGCCCTAATTATCTCAGGTAATGGAATTAAAGTTCTGAATATTATATATCAGCAACACACTAAAGTATGCCCTTATAACCTTTTAATTTGTATGGATCTGTCAGGTTGAATTTATTAAACAGTGTAGATGAAACATATGTTATTATAATTTCCGCATGTGATCCTTTTTTTCTCCTTCAGTCTAATCAAAATATTTCACTCAGCTGTGGGAAAAGTGTCACAAGAACAAAGTGTTCTCTGACATGAACGAACAGTATAAATGAAATGATCAGGAATCGCTCTGTTCTCCGGAATCTCTAATCCCCTCTACAACAGTCTGAATACACTCATGTTGATTTATGGCACATAAACTCCCTCCCACATAATTTACATTATTAATACAGCTTGTACCAATGCTGTGTGTTCCAAAATACTGATTGCATTTGTTGTCATAACATTTAATGCAAATTACTGTCAACCTTCCATTTCACACCTGCGCTCTGTGGCCCCTTCAGCACACAGCACAACCTTGGTGCAAGAAATCCTGCGCGAGAGACGACTGAACTGTGAAACTGCTGACTGCACAGGCTGAAATTGTCATGGTGACCTGAGAAAATGATGCCAGAGGCTGCTTATCTTAACTGATTCTTGTGACCCAGGAAAAGTTTTTTTTAGATGTTTGATGGATTTTGTCTTTTTCTTTTCTTTCTTTTTTTGTTTTGATTTTCTTTTTTTATTGTAGATTAAAGTTGACTTTAAATTAGCTCTGTTTGCATGACAAACACAGTATTATAAAAAATGGTTGCTCAACGTTTATGATATAATTATTTTAAATGTTGGTAAAAAAGAAAAGGTATGTAAAACGTCATATTTAGCTACATTCACTTGCGAGTGTGCTATAATGAAATAACAACAACTTGCATCATATAAATAATTTATGAAGAGTATATTAATAAAAGTATAACAATATGTAGATTGCAATGTACTTTAAAAGTTAGATTTAATAGGTTAGGAAGAGGAAAACTGAGAGTAAAAAGTAAAAAAAAGAGGAATCGCTCTTTTATTGGAGCCTGGTGCAATTTAATGAAGAAAGTAATTAGAGGAAGTCGGTTAAAAAAGTCCAATTTTCTCACCCCTTTTTAACAGCCTGCTTTGTGTTTTTATGTCCTACCACAGTGGTACGTAGTACATGTGTGAGGCCCCAGAGTGTTGTGGAGACATCTGTATTTGTGCCTATGAAGACTCAATGTTGTAAACACATTTTCTGTCTCTGTCGAGGGGATGATTTGAATAGATTTTGGCTATAGTTATGAAAGAGGTGCGATTTACACCTATAAAGTTTGAGGAGCAACAAGGCACAGATTAAACATCACAAGAGTGAGCTTTTAGTTAACTACTAAACTTGCATTCACTAATTAGCACTGAAGTGGAGCTGAGGCTGATGGGGATGTTTTGCCGATATTTCCTCATTAACTATGAAAAATATCTGCGCCAAATGTCATGGTACTCCATCCAACAGTTATCAGGACATTTCAAAAAATGTCAACCCCATAATGGCAGCAGAGGAAAAGTTGGTGACTCAGCAAAGTCACTGGGATTCAAGCTCTGGGGACCAAGAATGTCTGTATAACAACGGCTCAGTGCAAATTGAAGATTTGTTGAAATATCCCAAAAATTAAAAACTGAATTGTAATAACTTTGATGGACCCTTGACCTTTCATTTCAAGTTTTTAATTTCTCTAATCCTTTGGTTTCTGACTAAATACCTGCAAAATTACATTCCTAGCATACTCAGTTGTACTTTGTGTTAAGTGTTACAAATGTTACCCTTTGCAAATGTGAAGGTACTGAACTAAAATGGTGAACATGCCAAACATCATACCTGTTAAACGTTGGCGCTGTCATTGTGCGCATGTTAGTACTCCAACATTAGCATTTAGCTTAATACACTGCTATGTCACAGAGCTAGAAACATGGCTGTAGAGTCTTGTTTCAACTTTGGAAAAAAAGAGTGACTCTGTAACTGTTCACAGACTGAGAAATACTTCTTTTGATGTCTGAACTGAACTTTCTGTGTGAAATCAGTGGAAATAGCCTCTAGCAAAAGCAAAAGTAGATATTTGAAAATACTTGTACACAACATTTATGTCAACACCTAGCGTAAGATGTTGGTTGACATAAATAGCTGATCATGGATGTGTTTATGACCTTGATTAATTAAATTGTTAGCATAAGTGGTAAAGTAAAAATGTATAATGAAATTTGGTGGGATATTAGGGCCATGCGTTCTTGTTGCTCCTCTCCTCCTGTAAACCTCCTTGGAGTCAAGATGAAGACGAGCTTAGTGAATGGATTCAATCCTGTTTGGTCATCTAACGAGGATAGAGCACACTGCTTGAAGGTCAAAGGCCTCTTAAGCTTGTATGACCACCTTTGTTTGACAATTACACCTGTCACAGGGGGTTAGCTGTTATCAGCCCTGGAAAATGTCAAAAGGTAAACAGGTCACTAACAGCCTGTGCCTGGGCTTTAACTGCAGAGACGTAGTAGTGTAATAGGATGTTCTGGGGGGGACAGAGAGACAGATAAACAAACAGACTGGCAGGCAGGCAAACACACAGTTGTGACAAAGGAATCCTCAACATCACATGGTCATGAAGATAGTTTATGTCGTTTGTCTAACCCTTCTCAGTTTGATTACATTCATCATGCTGAAATTTATGTTGCCCACAGAGATTCTTGCTTGTGCTATTTTGGTAAAGGCCGTTGCTTGGGCTTGTCTCTGACAATCCAGCTCTCTCCAGCTCTGTCTTGCACTTTCTCCATCTCACAGACACAAACCAAATGTGCACACATACACACACACACACACACACACACACACACACACACACACACACACACACACACACACACACACACACACACACACACACACAGAAACACACACACACAGAAACACACACACATACACACACACACTTCTCTCCATTTCTCTGTCTTTCTCTCCCCACCACTCTGGCCACATTGCCACACTCAGTTTTCCATGGCCTCTCATTCCCGAGTGCTCTGCGCACTAAGTAAATGAACGACACAATCCGGAAATAGTGTTCCAGCCGGAGATGGTGGGAAGGAAAATCCCTTGACTAGTGCTGGCAGGAGGGTGGGAGAGAGAGAGGGAAATAGTATTGCAACCATTCACACTTCAGACAAAGCTTGTTCCTTTCATAAGACTCTCTCTTAAACTACAAGTCCTGGCTGTTTTACTGTTCAACTAAAAATGTCCAGCAGGGACAAAAACATTCAGGCTCAGATACCTCACATGTGCACTAACAAAACAGTGTTACAAGAGAACATGTTGGCAACTTCACGACACGGTAGTAGAGGTTAACTTATCTTTAGACCAAGAGGTCAAAGCTCAGTATTAAAAAAGGGCAGATGTCCCTGAGGAGTCTAACGCAGAGGAGTGGTGCACAAGGTGCTGGGTAAATGTTGTCAGGATTGGCCTGGAGTTTGGCAGAGTGGGTAGGGGAGTGGAGTGAAGAGAGGAGCTGTGCCATCAGGTTAAAAGCAGGGTCAACTCTATAACCAGGGTGTTATCTGGATACCTCTCCACAGCTGCCAATCACTACTGCGCGGCAGCGAGACTGCTGAACTGTCACCAGCAGCTTTAAACAGGGATTCAGACAGAGGTTCAGTTGCTGCAGTCATACATGCTCAGGAAATGTTCCGGCTCTGTTGAAAACCTTGTGCAGTGGCCTCTTGGTCAGGGTGGTAAAATGTTCCCCCTGCATTTGTCGGAGGATGTGGTTAAATCTCAACCCGAGAAGCCTGGGGCTGCGTTTTGCGAAGTAACAGTGAAACACCACTGGGCAGTTTCGATTGGTGTAATCAAACACCAATATTATTTTAAATACACAAATGTGCTTTTGTAGAATAAAGCAAATAACGTCTTGTCACGGATCTTTAATTGCGCTTTACTTGGTGCCTGCTTGGTGCCTGTTAAATGGCCAACAAATGCTTTGCTCACTTTTTACAAGGGGAGGATGGCCTGCGTGAGTGTGTCTCACTATAACAGTCAGTAACATGAGATGGGGAACCACACAACCGCTAAATCAGTAAAATGGGAACCCAGAGTCACTGTAATTTGGGAGAGAGCTGGTTAACCACTCCTCATAATGGATGGTGTTTCTGTTTAGCCTAAGGCGTTGTAGCTGAGGTCATATGCAAACAAGACTGATCCTGGGCCTTGGATATTTTATGGTGCAAAATGTTTCGCCCTATGCATTTAATCAGGTTCATGAAATTATTGAGACTTAAATGATGGTCATTTATCTTACACATATTAAATAAGAACCTTATAAAATGTGTTTTTAATTGGCTACATGAGGTTCTGTAATAGAAGTCTATTTAAATATGTGATATTCTACCCATTGTAAAGGCCAAAACAGTTGCACCACACCCTTAATTTACTTAATGTGAAGACCACCACAGGCTCCCTGCATATTTATTAATTTGATTATGCACACACTATACTGTCATGTAATATCATATAGTTTTCCCTAAACACTTCTGTTTCTCAAGCTATTTGTACCAAGAGTGACTTTTTATTAACTATTGCTCAGGTTCTGTTACAAAACTCACACGTGACTTATAAAATGTTCGAAATGCATGCCAACTGAAAGAGGTGACCTTTTACAAGAGTCATCTATTTTTCTATTTCTATTAAATTTCAGACATTTTCTACAAGGATCATTATGATAAACTAGCTCGTATGCCATGTGATGTTACTATAATGTTAATACATATATAAAACCCTTCAGATGAGGCCATAGCTCCCCCAGTTAACAGATTTGGCAAAACTATTCCCTGACAATATCCAAACATAAAAGCTAAATACTTTGCAAGTCTGTCAAGTTAAACCTTCTTCCTGTTTACATCCAATGTTTTCTTTCTTCCTGATTTATTTTGTGAGTGGTTCAGTACATTGGATTACTGTTGACTATGTAACCTACGTAACTCTAAAAGGTGTGAGAGCTGATCGTAAAATCTTTATTAATTATGCTATTTATTTGCTGATATGCCCACCACATTTCTATATGCATCTACATTTTTACTTTATTACTATCATAAACACATCCATGGGGCAGTAAATGCTCACAACCACAGATCATAGAGCTGAAACAACCACCTGACTTATTGATAGAAAATAATCAACAACTATTAGATTTAGATTAGCCATTTATTAGCCAAAATGGCAAATATTATATTATACTTATACTTAATGTCTATAATATTCACAAGCATCAACAGCAAATGTACTTTTACATAACGGGAAAGTGGTCTAAGACTTTTGGATCCCACTGTGTGTCACTGTAAATTGAATGTCCTTGTGTTTTGAACTGCAAGACAAACACTCAATATGAAGGAGTTACCATGAGCTCTGGGAAATAGGAATGGACACTTTTAACCTTTGACATTACAATCAACAAAATAATTGCCAGTGACAGCCCTACACTGTCATCAACATTAGTATATTTGTATGGTCATCCCAGCTCTACTAGAGCTTTGTGTCTATTGTTACCACATATTATTTTTTGTGAATGTCCCTTTAAAGGATTACATCATCCTCTTTGCTCCTTTTTTTCCCGTCACCACATTTCAGTGTTCAGCCTTTTCTGCCCAGAGACAATTGGTTAATTCACCAGTGTATAAAACACTGCCACCTCCTGATCCACAATATCACCACCACCATCTGTGTCACTGGCACACCTTTCAGAGGCATGTGTAGTTTATCACGATATTTGACATCTTCCATCACACGTCTTTGATCAGACACAGACAAACTGTGTCTCTGCACTGATTGCAGGTTTCATTATCACAGTTTTTTACCAGTGGTAAGGAAATTTGGAAACATATTCAAGTGCTTTATGTTCATCATTAACCCACTCTCAATTGACTGGAGGATACTGTTAACTTGCACTGCGTGTGTTGATAGTGTTGTTGCGCCATCTAGTGGCAGAAAACAGGAAGGAAGGTCGTGTTACCAGCATTCACCCTATCTGTGTCCAAAATGTCCACGTGTGCTGAAGAGCAGTATAAAACCTCAGCTTGTCCTTGCCCGTTGATGACTGGTTTATCCTGTGGATCATTTTCACCATGTAAGTCACAGGAATAGCGTGGCTTTTCAATAGTCCTTTGTGTTGCTGGCTCAGCTGACATCCACGAGTGTGTGACTTTAAGAGACGGTCATGACACCACAGCTTCTGTGAAGGCTTAATGTCTTCCTTTGTTAACAGCTCCATAAAAACAGGTGCTGGAGGCGAGGAATGTTTAGCACAGAGATATTTTGTTTTGGAAAAACTGCCTGTTCCCCTTTATAAGGAAAACTCTCTTTATCTGTGCTATTTTTCTTCACTTCTTCGTCTTTTTAGACATTTGTTTGGAGGTTGTTACTTATCATCAGTCCATTGATGTGTAGTGTCTCCATGCTGAGTTCATGCAGTTGGAGAGCCAATGTAGTAATATTCACTTGTCTTGAAAAAATAGGGGGAGAATGAAACAAGTGTTCTTCATGGGAGGAAGCAGACGTAGATCCTCTGCATTGACCCTCCGGGGGGAAATGTTCTGGGGTTTTATAAACAATATCCTGTAACAATAACTCTTTTCTGCTCAATGTTTAATCTGTGTCACAACACATAAGAGAATATTTGAAAGTCTGTTTCATTTGTCTTACATCATTGAGAAAGTGGTCAAACAAAAGGAAGCTTGCAGTAACCCTGACTGTTGAATTATTTAGTCAGATGGCATCTCTTCAGTTTGTGTTTTGTAAAGCTGAATGTTATTCTGTGCCTGATGTTGTATCCTAGTGTGAAAAAACATTTATAGTGTTGGCTGTCATTGCAGCAACCAGGTTACAAGGTGGTTAAGGAGTTTGAAGACTTTAAGGAAAGAGAAAAGATTAATTTCATTACCGATTAGTCTGACAAGTGTTATTGCATTTAATCATTTTGTCTCAAAAATGTGAGAAAATACCAAAAAATGCCATGTTATAATTTACTGCAGACCAAGATGTATTGAAATTGCATGTTTTATTTGACCATCAGTCATAAACACACATAATTTATTATCATGACAAAGGTCTGTGTTTATTCATTCAGTCATTGGAGCTTTTTGGGGCATTTTTAATAGTAAAATGACTCATCTATCATCATCTAATCATCTATTTGTTGGTGCTCTAATCCCAGTGTCACATGGCAAAGGTGAGATAAGGAGCCTTCTTTTTCCAGTCATATTAATGAATTACTTCATAGTGGTCATTTAGGACAGTTATTGTGCAATCAGTGTTTATGCTTGTTCCGCTGTCAGTTTATAATTAGACACACATATAACCCCATATGTTGAAAAAATAATAATAAGGGGCTCTATGCCACAAAATAAAATGCAAAGTCAAAAAGTTTCATTTTAGATTAGATGATTAGATATGACAACATCAGACTTCCCACCTCCTGCTTGGAGGTAAATTGAGAGATCACGTAGGCTGTAGCTGTGTTTATCTTTGCGGTAACACAATAATGCCAATGAAATGACAATTCTGTGGCTTTGAATCTAACTCTCAGCTCTGACACATGATATCTCTGCTGCTTGATCCCCTAAAAACTGTCATGTTATTCCTGGTGGTTATGTAAAGTTGTCACAATTTTGTTTTGTCTGATTTTATGATAATGTCAGCTAAGTGAGGTGCTATGCTCATCAATGTTAAAAAATGTCACATGTCAGAGTAGTTTACCTGAATTAGGTTCAGTGTCCTGAAGAGTATGTTGCTTGTGTTTCTGCTGGGCTAGGTGCCTCTTCACCTCTCCTTCCTCCTGCTACTGACGTAGTCCTCAACTCTCACAGTGTTACATGTAAATACACAGCTTCATTACCCATTTTGAAAAAGCTGGGAAAGTGAGGCAATATCACAAACACTCTCTTCCTCTTTGTGTCACACTGCTCTTAGCCATTAATGTGACTCTGGTTGGGTGCACCAACTGGCACGGCAGCAGGGAGCCATGTCTCATGTCAGCCACCAGCAGGCAGTGAATATCTGCTACATCTGCCAAGTTAGAACAGAAACAAATGAATCCATACTTTGTACATGTCCAGGATATTGTGCTGCCTGATAATACTCACAGAGGGTCAGAGAAACTCAAGCAGGCCAGAATTCCTGTAAAGTTTCCTTAAACCTTTAAGATTTAAATCAATGTTTAAATAACTGAGTAAGTAGTTTTGAAAGCTAATATTTGTAGATATATTTCTATATTTGTATTAGATGTATAAGAGTAATATCCTACTCTGTGGCCCTTTTTGATACTTAATAAATTGAGGGTCGGAAATCATCAAAGATTGTGTCCTGCCTTTGTTACATGCAAGTGGATTTAAAGTTGGTGAGTAATTACCTATCATCTGTCAAGGCTGACCAAGCCTCCTGTCCTCTGATGGCAAAGCTCCAGGCAGGAGATAGAGCCAAAACTTGCCACACCAGCACACCCTGGTGGACAGCACCGACATGACCCGCACCGGTGCCGTCACTCCTCCCAACCCCAGATGATTCATTCTGCTTTGACGCCCGGATGATGGACGATAGTGATTGCACATGGACACATACAAACAGTATGTCTGCTGCATAGATAACAAAGAGGCAATGATCTGTCATGTTGCTGATGGCAGGACTGATCTGACACCTGCATCCTTCACTGTGAGGACCTTTGTTCATTTTCTACGACCAGCTGTGACAAACAAGCTGGGAGATACAATGTGATATTATAGTATTGATGTCTTCCACAGTTACATTAAAGCCACACGGTAGAGTATACAATATCATATCAAGTGTGTTTGCAAAAAGGCAAAAACTATAGTGGGGAAAAAAATTCCATACCTTGAATAGATTTTGCCTTAAATTGCTGGAGTTGTGTTGACATGTTCAACANTGTGCAAATGCATTCAGCCCCCCTGAGTCAATACTTTGTGGAACTGCCTTTTGCTGAAATTACAGAAATTACAAATCAGAATTGGCTCCATCCATCTTCCCATTAACTCTGACCATCTTCCCTGTCCCTGCTGAAGAGAAGCCCCCCCAGAGCATGATGCTGCCACCACCATGTTTGACAGTGGGGATGGTGTGTTCAGAGTGATGTGCAGTGTTAGTTTTTTTTGCCACACATAGCGTTTTGCATTCAGGCCAAAAAGTTCAATTTTGGTCTCATCTGACCAGAGCACCTTCTTCCACATGTTAGCTGTGTCCCCACATGGCCTCTGGCAAACTCCAAACAGGACTTCTTGTGGTTTTCTTTTAATAATGGCTTCTTCTTGCCACTCTTCATTAAAGGCCAGATTTGTGCAGTGTACAACCAATAGTTGTCCTGTGGTCAGATTCCCCCACCTGAGCTGTGGCTCTCTGTAGTTCGTCCAGAGTCACCATGGGCCTCTTGGCTGCATCTCTGATCAGTGCACTCCTTGTTTGGCCAGTAAGTTTAGGTGGATGGCCGTGTCTTGGTAGGTTTGCAGTTGTGCCATACTCCTTCCATTTCTGGATGATGGATTGAACAGTGCTCCGTGAGATGTTCAGAGCTTGGGAAATCTTTTTTTAGCCTAACCCTGCTTTAAACATCCCTACAGCTTTATCCCTGACCTGTCTGGTGTGTTGGACTTCATGATGCTGTTTTGGTCCCCAATCTCTACTCAAGAACAATAGGCATTTAAAGTTCAATAATGCAAATAGTTGATTAGATTGCAGTAGCTGCCTGAAAGACATAAAGGTTTGGGCGGCTCTGGGCTTTCTTCAGCTGAATAAATAATCAATGATAATAATCAAAAGTTATTTCATTCTACGAAACTTAGCCTTGGTTACAACTTAAAGGTGCCCTGTAGAGTTCTATTAACAATCAAAGTTTCTGTTTACATTAAGGCAACATCCTCACAACAGCTTTCGAAAAAACTCTGTCTGAGCTCCATATTTGAAATGATCTTTGTCTATTCTAACACACCTGAAAATGTATATCACATGACCATGTACACTGGGCATTTAAGTGTACATGGTCATGACACCCATGCAGATTATTTACTGTGCAGTTCATTCGTTGCAGAAAATACTACGAATTAAGAACAGCTGTAGCTTTAAATGCAGAATTGAACTGCACAACAGCTGCTTGTGAAGAAAGCAAGGTCAGTAACTCATGTCATTCATTATCTGTTTTCTTTTCACTGGTAGTCATGAGTGATGAGACCCAATCAGGAGGCAAAACAGTGTCTAGGTCATTGTTTCCAAAAGTTTCTGGCCATCCAGACTAAAATGCAATCTAAACCAAACTATGGAGTAGTGTGGAGGCACGGTGTAAACATAACAAAAGTTACGTTTTAAAACTAAAATGTCATTGTCTCTCATTTTTTTGGGATTTTTTTGGCATTGTGTACATCCATGGTTACTTGCTAGCAGTCTCCTTCTTTCCTGCCTTTGCATTACTGCATTTCTTGACCACCTGTAGATCAGCGGCATAGTGTGAAACCATTGGCAGGAATGTGTATAACATCACCCGTATGTTCGTGCAAATGCACATGAGCACACAGGTCGGGCACCCACTCATAAAACCTGGTTTCATAGCTCTGCTAGTAACACATTGTCGGAACCACATATTCCTACAAAATAAGTAATACTGTTAATTTGTTACTATCAAGTTTTTGTTTTATAAGTCTCTGACTTTTTTCTGACTCAGATAAAGTTGTCCATATCCACGTTATCATATTCAAACGAGTCAATGACTTTGTATATCTCTACCACTTAAGCTTTTATGGTTAACATCCGCAACCGTCCAAACCACCAGAGCAAGATCTCTAACAAGAGCAGAAAAAAGAAGTTGTTACTTCCTCCAGTCAGCCCTTTTATTTGTGAAAAAAAAAAGCTCTGCATAATCTATATGTTTGTGAAGCCCTTTCCCCAAGAAACCTGAGGCCCTTTTATCAGGGCCTTTATCTGTCACACACTCAAGGACAAAATCACACGCTTCAGTAGCTGCTTGAAAATCATGGAATCCTTTCTCCCCTTCTGTTACATTTTTTTCAGCCTATTCAAGTTTTCAACAAAGGACTTAAAATGCTCTTGTCCTTATTGACTTTTAAGCTGTGCCCGACCGTTTATTTTTGTCCCGTGTTTGTCTGTAAATCTGTGTTTGAATGAAGTCTTTTTGTCTTCACGATTTATCTTTTCTCCTGTAAAGTTCAAACGCCCTAAAAATATAAATAAAACTTGAATCAGATTTCGGTGATTATACAAAAATGTCCAAATATAACAAATATATATGATATAAACAGATATATGGATTTGTGCAACTGATTTTTTTAAATGCAGATCAAAATGAACATTTAAATGCACACTGGTTAAAATTTAAGAGGCTATTTTTTAAATAGTGCATTATATATTGTGAGACCTTGTATAATAAGTATGCAGTTGACTGGAGTGTCTGCTTGAGGCAAGCCGAGAGGTGCTAAGGCATCAGGGGACAGCAGCCATGTGACCATGATTGCAGGGATTGGTTTAGTGCAGATGTGACATCAGCGAGCCTCCCACTCCCTCCCTCCTCCCCTCTCTCGCCCAGTCTTTCTCTCCCTCTCTTCCTCTCTCTCTCTCTCTCTCTCTCTCTCTCTCTCTCAATACTGCTCTGTTTTTTTTTTTCCTTTGCCTTTCCTCAGCATCCCCCCTCTCAGAGATGGCGTGTGTCGGTGCTGCTTGGGTGTCCGGGGCCTAACTGAGAGGAGCCCCCTTCCCCCGATCTGCTGGATATTCCTCCAGTGTCACCTCTCACTGTGTCCTCTACTACTGCTGCTGCCTTTCAGCTCTGCCCCCACCCCACATCCCTGTGCGGGTGTCTGGGACCTGGGCCCTTGGGGGTGGAGGGAATCAACATCGTGCTTCGCTGGGGAGCTGTGCAGAATTAGCCATGCCCTGCCCAGGCATCCTTTGACCGACTGGATTTCTCCATTTCTGTTTGCCTGCACAGCGGAGGGCATCGTAGGATGAAAATCTGCAATCATGATGCAAGGTGAATTATCTACTCCTCCTTTATTTTCCATGTTTTTTACCCTTACGTCCTCCTCCTCTGTCCTGCTGGGCCATTAAAGCTAATGAGCAGTGATATGATCTGTCGTGTTATGTGGACCTCTTGAACAGATAAGATATATAGATGACCAATGTGACAATGTGACCATTGTGTGTGTATATGTATTTGTGTGCGTGTGTATGTGACGTTTGTGACAGATTGAGGGAAAATGTATGTGAGATGAAAGCGAAGATGTGTGGGGTGGGAAGAACTGGCATTCGCAGCAGTATAGCTCTGCACTTGCTGCTGTCCTGCTGTGTTTGTGTGAGTTCACACATGTGACTGTGCATGTCTCTGTTTGCATGTGCAGATTATACTTCTGCGACTAGCTACACACTCAGTCTGTGTCGTACAAATGCTTATTTGAGGAGAGATTGGAGCAGTTCAGGAAGCGGCTGCTGTTGTTAGCAATGCATAATATTATATTATGCTAATAGGACGAGTAACATTTAAACCATACCTTATATGACACATATGTTAAATAAAGGAAGCTGCACCAAAGTTCACAGTAGAGGAATGCAGTACAGTGCATTATAAACTATGATAGAGGAACTAAATCATAGATCTAACCCTGCATGACAGATGCTGGGCCTTTACCATCCATTAATGCCAACGTGGTAATGGAAGGTGGCTATTATTAGCAAAAGGCCTCCAGTCAGCCTGCCATGATATTGTACTCTGCTTGAAGAAATCCACACTCAACACAGATGTCACATGCTTATCATAGCCTTTGTTATTTCCATGTGTATTGCTAATTAGCAAGTAAAGGCTGTCAGGTGTAGTGAGTGACATTCAGTTGTTGTTATTTAGATTCAAACATGGCTGCAGCACATGCGCAGCAATAATCACCTTTGTACTTTAAGTGTAATATTGTTGATTTTATGTTTCAGCCACTGACATACAAGTGTCACATGTGTTATATTACTGCTGATCACTTCCCAGAGCTTGCAACAAGGTGTGAGATTGATTTCCTTCCTTCCAGGCAGCCTCAGGGTGCAGTTAATGCCAGGACTGTATGAAAATTGAAACATTTGAGACCATCTTGACATAGGTGACCATTCGTAGTGAACATTTAGAAAGAGGAAACGCAATGGATAACCTGACCACGTTTGAGAGATTAGTGGAGTGGAGTGGGTGGAGAAGTTGGACATCCTAGAAAAGGGAAGAATTGTGGTATAAGCCAACAGTGTTTACTGGTACAAGAGATCAGTGGGTGGAGGTAATGTGCCATTTGTATGTTTGCCACCTCCCAAAGAAAAGGTTCAGTTGATAGATGTTAGGTGTTAAAGCAAAATACTTTTACAGTTGTCAAATTAAGAATATGATAAAGTTCAGAGCAACTATACAGAGAATTAAATGCTGTACTTACAGGTGCCACAAAGGAACTTGTTGTTTAGTGGTCCTTTAAAAAATCAATTGAAGCCCTGCACTGGAGTGCACACAAAGAGTCAGTGCTATGACATGCTAGTTCAAGACTAGTTGGGCCTGACCTTGGTTCTACTGCTCCTGTTGTTACTCTTCATTTCAGACTACCTCTCTAGCACTAGCATCTGACATGCTGGTGTTAAAAAGGCAACATTGCTGTCGTTGTGTTGTTGCTTCTTCTGAAGCCACCAGATGCAGCCAACAGCTCGGTTACTAGACTTCAGCTGCATCATCTGTTAATAAAAGCCCCAAGTTGTGTAAAGTTATACATGCAGTCTAGGTTAATGCAAGTGGTTAATGGCAAATGGTCAGTGTGCAGGTATAGCATATTTTCTAAAGTTGTTAAACTACTGTTTAATGACTGAATCTTGAGCCTTTGATTTTCTTAGTGACATCTGAACATTTGTTTCCTAGACAATTGGAAAGTCGGTCTCAGCTTGAACAAATATTACCTACATTAATCTAAAAGCATGATAATATGCCTTTGAAACTTAAGCTGTTGAAAAATACCAGTATTGATGATAAATACCCTGACATTTAAAAAATGAAATATTGATATTATTAATACACATATAATCTATTGGCAGGTGTTAGGCCTTGTGGATCTTTTGTTTATCAGGTCATCAGTTCAGTGTAATTATTCTTTTTGTAACCTTTTGTAACAATAATGATAACTTTATATATACCACCTTTAGCAACAGAAACTAACAACAAAGCAGAGGCAACAACAACAACACCAATACAGCCAAGAAAAAGCAGGATGGAAATTAGAAGAAATGTAATACAGTATACTTAAATATACAAAAAAAAACAATTGAGAAGAATAGAAGCTTTGTGACTTTGTGACTGTCCCATCCGAAACAAAATTTAAAAAGTTGCACTACAGTAAAGAAAGGTCTTGTTATGTCATACTGGGAAATGGGCAGTGATTTTAAACATGTGCCCTTTGAATATGAAATAACTACTGTGGTCCTGGTAAAAATGTTGACAGAAATGACAGAAATTTGTCTAGAAATCTTGTCTCTGCGAATTAGACAAACTCAACTATATTTACAGCTAATGCTAATTACATAATTACTATGATCCATCTATTTAATGAGTGTTTTAGAGCTCTCCTCAGGGAGACTTTGGAAATGGGTTACGACAACAAAAGTAGTCCTCTGATGCCCAACATGCCCAACATCGCCATGCTGTCAATGACCAACAAAAAAAGCCACAGGTTTGTTGCGTATCAATGTCAGAATTGATTCTCTATTTTTATTCTCCATCACACAGAACACATGCAGGTTGGATGTGGACACAGGGGTCACTGGGCAGACCTGTCTCCAATGATGAAGAGCCATGATTCAGGAACAATCTGTTATCTGCCATTGAGCAGCTCAGCTAGCTACTAATACATCACAGGCCCTGACATGTCCTTCGGTACCCACGAGAGCTTCCTCCCAAGTGAAAGAGGCATAGTGCACTGCCTTCACATTTATAGTACTAGTCTTGCTATAAGATATACAATGCAAGTGTATTGATTCACCAAATCAGTGACTCAGAGATCAAGGTCAGATTGATCTTAAAATAAGCGTTAAAACTCCACAAGATTTAAGACAGGATTGTATATAGAAAAAAATAATAGTTACATATTAAATGAGCAATCAACAATCCAACGTGTGTGTTAAGGGCATAAAACATGTTCCAGTTGCAAACACAGCCCACAGATTGTAAAAAGAGATGATGAACAAAGAAATAGAGCTGCCTCTGAAAAGCACAAAATGTTCATCCACCCAAATGTCCATCACGTGTCCCTGTTGCTCTAGTATGGATGTGAGAATCTACTGTGCACACTGGTCGTCTAAAACGCTGTTATGTAAACCTGTCAGTTGTCTGTTTGGGGGAAAAGATGCAGCACAGCCAATATATCAAAAAGAATAACGGGATAAATGTTGCCTCAGTGATTCTTTTTACCATTATAGTTACATTTTATTCTTTTTTTTTGTCTTCCATTTTATCTTACATGGAAAATATCTCAGTCTTACATGGACCTTAAAGAGTGCTCTCATTTATCAGAGATATGTCAATAAGTGTAAGTGTATGAGTGATTGTCACTGAGGATTCACAATTTTTCCAAAACACTTTAGTTTGAGACAGAATTATCTTAACAGTTATTGGAAGAGTAACCATGAAACTTAGTACAAATAACTACCTACATGGTGTTGCCTTGACTTGTTGGTCAAAGTGTCATCCAGTGAAAGTGTCTCTTAGCTGGGATCCATGTTTTATGCTAATCAGCAAACGTAGGATGATAAAACACTGAGCTAATACGTGATAAATGTCAGTATGTTAGCATTGTCATTGTGAGCATGTTAGCATGCTGATTAGCGTTTAGAATTCATGGTGTGATTCAGTATTTATGGTCAGGGCTAAAAGATTATCATTATGAAAAGAGACATTTGTTGATTTTCTGTAAATCCAGTAACAGATAACCGACCAGTGCTTTCAGAACTTTTCACAGGTGATTTGATTTGATTTGTCTTACAAGCTGGAAAACAGGAATAAAAAACACAGATGTCTAGTTTTACATTCAAATTTCACCTAATGTTTTTTACATTTACAAGAAATGCTTAGGCTTTACGTGCATTGAATTGTGTTTAGTTGTTGATTTTCCCAGTTGTCTTGATTTCAGTGCTGTGAGGTGCCCGCCGTCAGGGCTGCAGCGGTGTTGGCATCCAAGTTTGGCTGATGGGCAGCTGTAGTAGATCTCGCCTCACTCTCTGTCGAATCTCACTAAGGAAGTGGACAGATTGATCAGCCTTTGCTGATGTTTCCCTCCTATTTTATATTGTCTGGGAGGGGACACTTAAGGGGAATGCATCATCTGCATTTGTTCATTGTATGTGGAGGCTCTTGACACGATGTCTGTGCCTCAAAATTGTGTGTGTGTGCGCTGAGGCTGCTGTGAACACTGAAGGGTACATTCATCCTTGTGTTACTGTGCATCTGCCTGTTACCTGTGTTATTTGCTTTTAAGTGCATTTTAATGAAAAGACAGTTAAGTTTGAATGAGGCTTTAAAAGTTATAAAAGTAAAGTAATTCTTCACGATGTTGTTGTTCTCCCTCTTGCCCACTTTTGTAGGACTGAAAAATCGAACCAGGAAAGCCCTGGGTTTACGAAAGAAAGACAAGGATACAGACACAACGTGAGTTCGCTCAGACACAAACTTTAAAAGCTACTTGAAAATTCATCAGTTTAAGAATGTGAAAGAAAAGGACTGTATATCAAACCTAAATACTGTCTGTACTGTAAATACTGAGTATTGAAAGTTGTCAAGTACTGAATTATGAGTGAATGTATGATCTATTTTTTTACCCGTTCTCTGATGACATAGTTTCTGATTTCAGTCATAATTTTCCTTAGTTAGTTACCTAGATTTTATTCATGCAAAGTTCTTATTCTTTTTCTTGTGTTTAAATATTGAACATTTTAGATCTTTGTCCATTTTTGTGATATGTCATAGCTCATATAGGATTATACCTCAAATTGAAAAAGAAAATTATATGTTATGAAAACATTTCCTTCTCTCTTCTTGTCACCTCAAACAGGAGCTCACCTGACAAAGAAGGAACTGGAAGTGGAAAGAAAGGAAGTGTATGTACATTAAAAACATTTATAAATGCGTTTCCTTTCTGTTGCCTCTTTTTTCAGAAATTTTTCAGAAAAAAGAAAAAGATTTGGCCCTTTTTAACAGAGGAAATCAAACATACAACAGTGATCAAATATTAATTGATATTTTACATACTTTTATATGCTTCTGTTTCTGGTTGACATTGTGTTACAACATGGTTTAATTCCTGTTTTTTAAAATGTGGGTCTTATTTATTTTATTACTATTTTTGTTCTAACTGTGTATCTTGTGAGATGCTGAAACACAGGTGTAACCAAACATAAGCTCAGTAAAAATGTCTGCTATAATGCCTAAATGCACAGGAAAACAATGTGCACACAGGTACAGAAAGTACTGTAGCTCACAGTGGACAAAGTCAGTCTGTCAATAGTGGTGGATAAAGTTTGGGTAATCATTTTACCATTTTCTTTTGTTTCCTCTTCCAAATAACTTTGGCTAACCTGGATGTTTGTTTAAAAACCTGAGTGATCACCTGACTGCTTCTGTTTTAGTAGTTTATAGCTATTTTCCTGCTTCATTTGTGTAGATCAATTACCAACAGTAATGATAGTCAAAACCCAGACTCTCTCCCTTTAATGATTCAGATTTTATTTAAAATTTTACAAGAATGTGCGCTCGCACATTTAAAACTAATATTACTTGATAAGGTAACGTAGCATAACTTCTTGTCTTTTCTCCATTTGTTAATAGAAAAAGGCCAATGGGGCTCCCAATGGTTTCTATGGGGAGATTGACTGGGACAGATATGTAAGTTTGCACAGCCTACTCCGTTTTTTGCTCGCTCCCCTTATTTTAATGTTTTGACCAAGCAGAAACTCTGCAGCTTTGTGCATGAAATATATGAGTGCTGTTGCAATCAGTGTCATGTAACGCTAGGTTTAAAATTACAGAGTAAACAGTGCGAATAAAGCAGTAGCTGCATATTCTGTGAGTCAGCAGGAGCTTCAGCCAGGAAACTGACTGTCTCAGTCAAGACATCTGTGAAATCTGATCCACATTTATATGCAGAGCTGGACAGAGGGAGGATTTTAGCAGTGCCTCTGTTACAGTGTGTGATGGAGTAGAAATGACTGTGACCCTTCTCCTCTCTCTCCTGCAGGCCTCTCCTGATGTGGACGAGGAGGGGTTCAGCCTCCGGCCCGGTGACGAGGGCGATGATATCCTTTTAGTGAAGAGTAGAAGCAATGGCAGGAGACGCCTTGGGACTCCTCTTCTGCACAAACTATTGATCTGTTTGGCTGAATGACTTATTGGATGAGTGATTCTTAGCATTAAATAGGCCAAATCAATAGTCCCTCCCTCTCTCGCCACATCACATGCATGTCCCTGCAGTTGCAAAAGAAGAAGAGAAAGTAGCAGTAGGGCAGCTGGTGAGAGCCACATTACACTTGGATTGGCTTTTCAGTTGACACTGAGCAACAGTTCTCATTAACAAATGACCTGCAGTTCACTGGTATTTTAAGTTTTTGCTCCCACAGGTGTCAGCGGCTATATTTTTGAATTGGATTCATAGAGAGCTGGCACTATGGAGACTTCCCCTGAGCAGGATGATTTAGCTGAGACAGGGGGTCAGTTAACAGTAGATGTCTCACTTCTATGCTGCAGTGTTGCTCTGCACGTGTACACTGTGTTTGAGACAGATTTATACATTGTAAAAGAATATATTAGCTCTAAATGAAGCAGAGCATTGAATTAGTCTCCATCTCTTGTCTAACACGTTGAACCTATTCTACTTTGTCCTTGACAAGTATTCACCAGCTTCCAGAGGAAAGCACTTTTTCTCCTCCAGCGACTCAGAAGATGACGAGGACAGCAAGAAAAAGTTCAAAATCAAGATCAAGCCGCTGGTGTCAGACAGTGCCAAGTGTGTTCCTCCATCTATGGATGAGCTAAAAGCCTCAGTGGGAGGCCTGGCACTCTCTCCATCTCTGGTGAGCACTGCTGATCAGCACTCTTGTTCTACTATACAGTATGAAAAGGCACAAAACACACACTTCAGTTTTATATCTTTTATTAGCTGTTGATTTACAGTATGCCTCCCATTTGTTTAACTCCCTGTGTTTATCTGTTTTATTCCCTCACTTATCTGCTGTCATCCTGTAGAGGAGAAGTCCGGTAAGCCTGTCAAACATTTTCATCTTTGTATCACCATCAAGAGACTGCATGGCATGAGCATACTTAATGGAAATGCTTGATAAAGTGTTCCCACCTTTGCGAATTCACATAAAAAAATTGTCCTTATGGCTTCACCTTCCTCTGCATGTTGTATCACCCTCACTTTTGGGGGCGTTTTTAAGCCTTGGAAGAAAAAAAATCAATTCTTTTTGTTACTTTAGTTATTTTCTGTTTAGCTACAACTTTACTTGAACCTGTCTAGCAAAGCATCTGTGTTACATAATGCACAGTAATCATAACATATACACACACGCACACTAAGCTCCAGGCCTACCGATTTGGTTTCAGGTGAGCTTACATGCTGAGCTAAGTGTGCAGCTCAATGTGTGTGTCGGTTGTAGGTGATGTCGGTATTGTCCTCCTAATCTCCGGGGTGTTATGGCTCATGTTGCATTATTAAGGCTTTGCGGTGAAAGTAAAGAGGTGCGGTGTGTGCAGTTTTAAGTTGGTGTCCATTTGACTGATTTGTCACTCACTCTCTGACCCAGGTCTGTTCTCTCTTCCTTTTTGCTGGTCTCAGAGACGCAGCCCGGTGAGTTGATCACTCCATCTGCTGGCTGTTTGGAAGCAGACAGCCTGAAACACAGCTTTCTAATCTCTGCTGCTTGAACCTGTTTTCAATTATGCAGTGCAGGATACACTGCAAACTAAAGGAAAAAACATCTTAGACAATGTATGGCAGAGTCTGAAAGATATGTCTCAGAAAGTGAAAACTTTATATACTTTATATATTGTTATATACAGTATTTCCAATGCAAATAAAATAGTAAGTTCTGATAGAAGTAAAATGTCTGCAACTTGGTCCCAGTGTTTTGTCACTAGATTTAATAAAAAAAACATTAAGTAGAAGAATGACATGACTCAGGATGGATGTGTATTCACAACATCTTAAAGATCACACAAACTTTCGCTCTTTATTATCTGTATCCTTAATTTGTTCTTTGTTTTGGATGATTTATTTTCCAGGGACAGATGAAGAGAAATTTGTCCTGTAAGTACATCCATTTCAACACTGTCTTTTCATCCTTAATTTTTTACTTGTAGTGGTGTATTTTTCTCGCAGACATTATGGTCAAATACAAGAAGAGCAAAAATGTTTTTTGTTTCTCTTATAGGTGAGGAGATTGCCAGACCCAGACGCTCCACCCCTGCTCCAAGTCCTGCTCCTGAGATGACAAGGTCTGTGACGATCTAAATGTCCCTTCCTCTCAGTCTGTATGTTATTGCTCTCAGTGAATGTGTGATACATATTGAATGGTAGGAACCAAAACTCAACCCTTATAGGAAACTGTTATATAGTCTTAAGACAAAGCTAAAGAACACGAGGAAACAAGTGGGGACTGTCCTAGAACAAACTGAGACTTAAATACACAAGGAGATATGGGTAACTGAAACACTAGTGACAATCACTAAGGTGGGAAACAGGACAAAGACAGAAAGTAAATGAAACACATGACACACAAGGGAAGTGATTTCAGTATAAAACAGGAAATAAACCAAAAGTGCTAATCAAGTGTCCAAACCATGCATATATACAAAAGAAAGTCCCTTCAGGGCAAACCATGACAGAGGTTTATAGTCTTAATAATCTTATTAGGAAAACAACTGACCAATCTTGCAAATGCATTTACTCCATTATAACCCATTTAATCTCAAGCAGTCAAATTTCAGTGTTGTCTTTCTCCTTTTGCAGTGACAGGCTCTCACAGAACGTCCCTGCCTTCTTTGGGCTGCCCTCAGAGACCAAATATGCCAGATATGATGGTCCGTCTTCATCAGTAGTTAATAATTCAGTATAGATTAGAGCATTTACAGACATGACATTGATTCTTTATTTATGATTACCTGTTCACAGTGGTACCTACTGATGTTTGGGGAGAATCAAGACCACGGTCAGAATCGCCGCTGAGCAGAAGTTTCCCTACAGGAGGTGAGCTGAATTGTTCCAGGAGTTACATCAGTGTATATTTGAAAATAACCCGTAAAGCTGAACTAGCCTGAACTGTCGTCCTTGTTGCAGCTCCTCCTCCACTTCCTCCAAAAAACATTCCATCGAGAAGTCATTATGGCTATCCCTCAGAGTCCACCGGAGTCAGTGCAGCTGATCTACCCAATGGACGAGCAGCACGCAGCTCGGCCCCCATCTACCTGAACGTCCTGTCTCCAGCCTCTTATCGAGGCTCCCCAGGCCCTGACTTGGACGACGTGTTTGGCCCTGTTGACAGCCCCCGCACCAGTGAGGACACAGTGTCACCTAGATGGGTTACTTTCACTGATGACAGGCCCCCGCCACCAGATGAACCTGCTCCCCCTCCACCACCAGAATCTCCTCCCCCAGACACTCCCTCGTCCACCCCCTCCACCCCTTGCCTCTCTCCTGGACCACCGCCAAACGAACCCCCGCCTTCACCCCCACCCTTTTCTCCTGGGTCTCCTCCTCCTTTCACGCCACCAGACTCACCCCCCTCCATTGTGCTCGGACCCCCTCCTCCCGATGAGCCGGCCCCTCCACTGCCTCCTGAATTCTCTCCCTCTAATTCGCCCCCAGTCTGCCTTGATGATGAAGCGATTGATGAAGAGGTGCTGCAGTTTGCAGAATACTGTTCCTCTCCTGCCCCCATCAGCCCTGTGCCCCCTCTGCCAGCAGAGCGTAGGTCCCCTCGGCCAGGTGTCATTTCTCCCCTGGTCCTGGGGGGCGCAGGAGGAAAGAGGACTCCAGATAGTGCATACCTGAGAGATGATATCCCAGACTTTGTGGGCTCACCCAGAGAGTTGACGCCAAGCATCAGGGGAACGCCACCTCCTCTCCCCCCAACAACCTACAGGTCTATTATGTCTTCCCCGGGGCCCTATTCAGGCAGCAGTGAGTACTCTGGTTTCTTTGTAAATGTTTATAATTGCCAGTTATGCTGCTGTCATATTGAGTATAAACTGTTCTGCAGCTGCTTTGATTTAAAGAGTAAGAATGATGCTACAATGATGAGTGTCACCAAAAAACACAGAGATGCCTGAAATGCAGGTCCTCCTTGTGATCTGTTTAAATTTTCTTAGGTGACAAAATGCAATCTGTTTTAGCTATTTATATTTTTGTAATTTTTATAGACACATCACTGAAATGAAATACTCTATCGAAAGCAGTTTTACAAGCTTGTAGCAACTGATATAGATATAACTATGACAAAAGGGCAAAACAAGAGTGAAAATTGCAGTTGCTTGAATGAAGTTTGATCCTGAAATCGCCGCTTAAACTTAATTTCTCATTTGATATGCTGGTCTCTAGAGCTACAATATCTTTTTTTTGCCATTGTCTTTGTGATTATGTGATTGTGGGTCATAAAGCCCTTTATATTTCTCAACCTCACCAAGTTGTCTCTTCTCAACCACTGTGCAAGAGACACAAGAGAGAGGAAGAGGTGAGGACAAAGAAGTGAAGCTGCTGTGGGAGCCAGAAGTACAAAACAGCCTTGTCTCTAAAAAACAAAAACTGAAAAAGAAGTGGTATGGGAGTTGTACATAGAAAATCATTGGGGCAGCTGTTTCAACACATGTTGTTTGGTGGTGTGTTTTGGCCTTTAGTTGGCAAAATATTTGAAAACAAATTGAACTGGTTGTTTTCACAGACAACCTGAGCATTGTCAGTCTGTGAAAGTAGCAAGTAGAAGTGTTGGAGCTGACATTGAATAAAAACCTCTTGCCATGATCTGAAGGCAGTACTAACTACAAACCCCGATATGTGCTGCAGGCCCCTCGTCTCCAGCTCGTCCTGCCACGCCTCAGTCTCGAGGCAGCCCAGTCCCTCCACCTCCTCCTCCTCGACCGTCCTCACGACCAAAGCTGCCTCCGGGGAAACCAATCACAGACCTGGTACATGTGCAGTGTCCTCTCATTTCTCTCTTTGCCTTTCTCAATTTTGATGTGACAGGTTATTCTGATGTTTAAATTAATTCTGTATGAGTCTTCCTTTTCCTCGCTCTCATAGACAGCAGATTTACAGTATGTGTATTGTGTCCAGACTCGGCCATTCAGTCCACCAGTTTCAGGCAGCCCCCCGCCTTTTGCCCCCCTGGCCCGGGCAGAGAGCTCTTCCTCCATCTCCTCCATTACCTCACAGAGTGCAGCGTCCACTCCAACTCTAGGGAGGGACCTTAACATGTCCACCACAGGTACACTACCAGCAAGTCAACCTGTCGTTTCATTATTCTTTAGTGTCATATCTCCGTCCACATTGTCTGTTGCTCATCATTGTGTCCTTACCTCCTGGTCCTGTCCCTCTCCATTATTCTTTCCTCATGTCTCTGCTCCCTCAGAGGCCTCACAGCCTCTGGTATGGTTTGACCACGGCAGGTTTTATTTAGCTTTTGAAGGTGAGTCGAGCCACAACGCTAATGTAGTCCCACCAGTGCATGTACCGAAAGCACCTGCCCTGTTCCTACCTGCAGTACTGTCCATGCTCATGCTCACTGAGCCAAAATATTGCTGCACACCTCATCCCCTGTCCTGCTCACTCACCTAGAATCCACATTCAAAATAGAGGGTTCAGTTTTGCTATTGTTTGTTTAATTTCCCCCTTTGTGTGTGGCTGAACATTTGGGCAAACAGGAAGCAACTGAGGAGACTAGATGTGGTTTAATGTTTAGATGTGTTTTCTTGTGTTTTCCTCAGGCTGCTCCAGAGGACCCAGTCCACTCACCATGGGTCCCCAGGACACTCTGCCAGTGGCAGCTGCCTTCACAGAAACCATCAATGCCTACTTTAAAGGCGCTGATCCCAGCAAGTACGCCTGCATTGTCTCTTTTGGACAGTGTGACATGACAGATGCACTAGCCAGTTAATCAAGATAATAATCTTGTCATGAGCAATTGTCATTTTTATCATAATCTATTAATAATGTTAAAGCAAAGCTAAAATTTGAAAAAGTTTCGGAGAGATCCAGGAAAAACTTTTATAGTCTCTTTTTAAACTGTTTAATATAGCATTTCTGGATGTTACTCATAGTATTTGCACTCTTACATTTGATACTAAAGAGATTGTTGGAGTGAATATTTTTGTTCAGCATGATGTCTGAGTTCTGCCTCTTCTGTCCCTCTGTCTCAGATGTGTTGTGAGGATCACAGGGGAGATGGTGCTGTCCTTCCCTGCGGGCATAACCAGGCATTTTGCAAGCCACCCGACTCAACCTATCCTTACCTTTAGCATCAGCAACTACAGCCGACTGGAGCAGGTCCTCCCCAATCCACAGCTGCTGTGCTGGTAGGAAAACGCATAATAAATCCTTACTTTTACTGAAACCTACATGAACATGGGTGATGATTTATCTACAGAAATTTCAGTCTCAATTATGAAAATCAGTTGGCAAAGAATTGGAAAAAGAAAGAACTATTTGTCATTGTTTTAGAATGAATAATGCACTATATACAGTCATTATCTAACTAGAAATTTCCTGAATAAAATGTGTACCTCTCATCCTTAGTGATTCCACAACAGACAGTGTAGACACCAAGGAGTTCTGGGTAAATATGCCAAACTTGATGAGCCATCTGAAGAAAGTGGCCGAACAGAAGCCTCAGGCAACATACTACAATGTGGACATGATCAAATATCAGGTACCTATCTATCTACTGTGTCTGTCTATTATATCTATCTGTCCATCTATCTCACCCTCATGTGTTTCTGTGTGTCTCAGGTGTCAGCAGACGGGATCCAGTCCACTCCTCTGAACCTGGCAGTGAGCTGGCGAGGCGATGCCACCAACACAGACCTTAGAATAGACTACAAATACAACACCGAGGCCATGGCTGCACCTGTGCCACTACACAACATCAACTTCTTGGTACCTGTGGATGGAGGCATAGCCAAACTCCAGGCCATGATCCCACCTGCCACCTGGTGAGAATTGTTTCTATTTGAGCCTGGTACAACATGGCCCTGTAATAAGGTTTAGGCCTACCCAGCACTATGTGGACATGGTCTTCATTTATATGGTTAAAAAATACATATATATAGCTGCTGACTCAATGGCCAGTGCATGCCCAGTAATAGAGATATGAGTATTCCTATATAGTTTATGAGCTCCAGCGTGCATTTAGAGAACAATCAAAAAACACTATCTTTTCCTTTATTGGCATGACCATGGACCTAGGCTGGATTTATATGCTATAGCTTAATGCAGACATCAGACATCATGTCTTCTGTAACATAATTATTTTCCCATAAAGGAATCCAGAGCAGCAGACAATACAGTGGAAGATTCCCAGCCTCTCTCATAGATCTGAAAATGGAGGTGGGTGTTTGTTTTTCTCACAGTCTTCTAAGATCTTGTTAAACAATCAGCATCATCATATTCTCCCTATATGTCATTGCATTTTAAAATTAAAACTGTGTTACAGTTTGGATCTCTTTGCTGTTAGTTTGTGACAATTTTCATTCACGCACTTGGTTAAGTTCCTGTCCCAGCACTGGTCATTCATCATGACACGTTATCAACTCTGAAACAGCATTGTGGAAAATCCATGATCAACACACTACAGTGATGGTTTTATTGATTAGTGGATAGGATTGATTTATTCTATTTATTCTACAAAATGCACATATATGAGCTTGTTACACCAAGTAGAATACTCTGCTTATAGCTGTCTGTGCCCTGCAGGAGTAGGGGCTCTCCTGGGCCGGTTCCAGATGACAGAAGGTCCCTGTAAACCTTCCCAGCTGGCAGTCCAGTTTACTAGTGAGGGAAGCACACTGTCAGGGTGCGACATCCAGCTGGTTGGCACTGGCTATCGGCTGTCACTGGTCAAGAAGAGATTTGCTGCAGGTCAGTTTGAGTATCTGTGTGACCTTTATGAGGCTGACTTTCTTTAGTTTGAAACAAATGTCGCGTTCTTCACTCCCTGACATGTTTTGTTTTGCTTCACAGGGAAATATCTAGCGGATAATTAGTGAGGCTCTTTGTGAAGGGAACCAAGAGAATCAGTGGCTTTTGACTGTGAAGACAATGGATCCATCCCATGCTTCGTGCATTTGAAACTTTATCTTTAGCATCCCTTAGAATTAATGGTTGAGACTAAACAGAATAAGAGACCATAACACACACATGATATTTGAATTTATAACATCATATTCAGTAGTCTGACTGCTGCTGAGTTTATGCAAGTAAATACAAATCATTAGTTTTGTGCACTTGGAAAACTTATGGGCTTACATGGAGTAAATATAGGGAAACCGTGTTTCTTCGTTCTTGTTAACATAATTGTGGATTCATGCAGTGATCCAGCCTTATTCATTTCAGTTGTCTAACTGGTTGTCATTGCAAATGCACTGTAAAAGATAATGTGAATAAGTTATATACTAGTAAAACAATCTCAAACAAGGTGGAAAAGAATGGAATAAATGTTAAGAAAAAAAAAAAGAAAAAGAAAAAGTGCAGTATAGGATTGCTTTGCAGCTGTATTTCTATAAGTTATATATAAGTAATATCTGATTTACACTGCCATCTCTAATCAGATTTTGTCCATGTGTGGACAATCTTTATCGTTTTATGAGCAGAGTTTTTATTTCTGTTGAGACAAGCTTTGGACATGTCACAGCCCATTTTATCAGTCATGTAATTAAAGGTGATTGGTCAGTTCACAGTTCAAAATGACCTGCAGTGCTGGACTAACATCAGCACACTTAATGTGATGGTGCTTTTTAATGGAATTATATCTGTGCCTCAGTCCTGACTGCATGATGGGGCATTTTGAGCAGATGAAAATATTGTTTACAAGCACATAAATGGCATATAATAATTAGAATATTGATAATAAACTAATTTATATAGCACTTTTGTTAAAGAGCAGCTCAAAGTGCTTTGACAAATATAAAACAGAAAGGACGTTAAAACAAGGAAATCAATAAAACAAACAAAATATAATAAGTTTATAATGAGATTTTATTTCCAAACAAACAAATAAAAATAAAAAAATCCCCCAAAAAACAGGGAAAACATTTAGTAACATCATTAAATAAAATTTTGTAATAAAATCAGGGAAATGATGCTTAATTTGAGCAACAAAAACTATTCTGTGCTCATGCTCAGTTAAGCTGCTTGTTAGCTTATTATCTCCACAGACAACAACCACCGCAATAGCAATGTTTTGCCAAGATTTTTTGTCCCATTTCAGACAGCTGTTTACAGCCAACAGATGTGATAAACAAGCTGTACGCTGCCTGCCATCACTAATCAGCAAAGTTAGGTGAACACTGTGGGGCATTTGCCTTCTAAAGAGATGCATATTATCCTCAGGAGTTAGAGGAGACAGAAACATATTTCTATTCAGCTCTATTGCTCACATTGCTGCATATCTGCTAGATGTGTCAATAGGCAAACTTAGCTAACAAGTTCACCCTAGCAAACCCATTTTTAGTAGACTTTTTTAAATGAACCACACTGTGGCTAAGTAGCTGGGCATTAACACAGTATATTAGTTAGATTAGTTAGCTACTGCTTATTTGGCAGAGGTTGGCTAGCAACCTGATGAGATAGCTAGTCTGCAAGCTAACAAGGTATAAATTAACTTTCAAATTTAATTTAAGAGATATTAATGAAACTGAAATTGTACATTGTGTAACCAAAATTGTAAAAAATTTAGTATGGCTGTGGTGTGTTCACCATTCTCAAACAAAATCATATTACTGTAGTTAATAGCAAATTAATACAATACTAATTTAATTTATTAGGCACAAAATATACTTTTATTTGCTCAAATCTAAGTATTATTCCTTGTGATAATTTTCCACAAAATATGATTTATGTGCCGGAAAACATATTTCTCTGTGCTCAGGACTGAAGTACATTTACAATGCCATGCTTCTTCACATGCAGCCTTTAACACCACCTCTGATAGCATTTTTCCATTACTGGGCCATGTGAACAGAGTCAATATGGGCAGTGAATCAGTCATAGCATTTTGCTTAAAAAGCTGCTGAGATACATCAGCTTTCTCCCATCACAGGACTTTAGTGATATTTGTGTGATTTAGCAACAACAGGCCGAGAGTTGTTGTGGATTACAGAAGCTGCTACTTTCACTGGAACAGTTTGGGGAATTATTCTATGCTACAGAATGAGTGTTTGAAAGGGCCTTAAGATGTTACATGCAGACAGAGCCAGATGTGAGTGCCATACCATGGTGAAAAGGAGCTTTAAGTTTTAGGAGAAAGGCAGAGGGACCTGGGCTGATGATTGTAGGAGTTGCCTTTGATGCTGCTTAAAAACTTGGCCAGTTCCTATGACTGTGATCTTTGACAAAGGTCTTGACGAGGATTATTGGGGACATCTCAGTGTAATGAAAAGAAATGTCTGTTGAGAAAAAACAGTTCTATCCATGTCCCTGTTTTATTTTCCTCCTTTTCCACAGTGTTGAATAAATGTTTTATCATTTTCTAATAGCAATATTTAAAAATTTAAGTGTAAAAAGTGTACATAAAAACCTATGTTTTAAATATTTCTCTGGGCATATGGATGTGTCTGTGATTGTCTCTTGGTTAATTGATGTCAGCACTCATAATGCATTAGGTTCTATGTAACACCACCACCACCACTCTTCATCTATGGTTTTACATGTTGGGTTATTTGTCCCCCAAAAAATATTACTGTTGACAAATAACTCCAACTGGTGCCGCATGAAATCTGCATTTGTCCATCACCAGTCTTATCAATGCAATACCAATTTATCCATTTCAGTAAGGTCATGATATGTGTTATTGTGTAATTGTGCATTGGGAGGAGACTTTTTTGCCTTCACTTGAACCTCTACTCTCTGTTTTGCTGTTGATGCACCTTCAAAAGCTCATTGTCAAGAAATCTGGCATGTGTTCATTGATATTCCCATTCCATGCATCTAATATAGATGTTTGACATTCTCTTGTGTTTGACTTGCACAGAAATCACACCTTAAATTTAAGTCATAAAACAATTCATGGCTTTATGTCATATGTACACATGTTGATATGTGTTTGATCATCACATTTTATAGAATGTTTTGATGTGTTGACTCACAGTTTGGGCCTGGGTGAAATATTACATTTAGTTATTAGAAAAACAAAACAAAAAAACGACATGGTTCCTCAGTTAATTGAGAGCAACAGTTCACAGTGTTTCTGGTACCAACGCTTAAGTTTTTCTTTGCCTTATTTTTGAGCATACACTAAGTCCTCCAATGTCAGAGGATTTCTGTAAGTTTATTTTTTCTACAACTTTTTGGCTGTATTCCTTTCACTGTGTTAGACACAGAATATGCAAACATTTCATGTAAATTTCCCATCCAAAGATTTTGAAAGTAAATATATGAAAAAAATCAATATAATGTAATACCTGTTTTACTTGGTAATAAAGAAGAGGAAATATGAGACATTTATCTCCCTCTCATTTGTTCAAAGATACAAAAGTATATTTATTAAATATGCACATGTGAAACTTACACAAAGTAAGAGTATGTAGTTGGAGATGAACTTAAGGAAGATTCAGATTGTATAGTAACAACTCATATAAAGGTAAATCACCTAATCAACAACCTTGTGTTTTACCAAGCCTCAATTGGTTCGACTGCCAATGAAAAGGTATTCTGACAAAATAAAAGTTAGTAGGGAAAACCATCTCACTGCAAGGTACATGTAGTCTGTTTTTATTCATTGATTTGTTTTGATTTGCAGGTTTTACATGTCCATTTTGGCTTGAAAGATTGACCTTGGAAACACTTGAGCCATATGAGGAGGTGCCTTCAAAGTGCTCAGAGAAAAACGTTTTAACAAATCTAATCCCTTGGTGACCCTTGTATAATTGAAAGCTACATCTATAACAGCTACTAAATGGACCTTGTGGTAAGATTTCTTAGCTGCTGTTATCACGGTCAAGAATGATGGTTTTCTCTGGGGGTTTGAGCCTGATTAGATGGTCTTCATCAGCAGATGGGGTGGTAAATAATATATTAGTAAATCAACATGACAAATGACAGCTGAGCATCTGCTGATCAGTTTAGTAAAACTAGATGACTTCTATTGTTGAATAAATCGTTTAGGCTACAGCATGTATAACACACACAGACACAACTTAGACGTGTAGACATTAAAATGATGGTCTTTACAATGGAGCCTCCTGAGCTTTGGACCTGACCCTGAGTTCACAGACGTCACGAGGCTTCAGCAGAAAGCGCTCGCGCATGACTGACGATGACGACGATGTGTGGTTGCTATGACAACACCAAGCTCCGGGCGGCTGACTGCCTGGCTCTGCTCGGTTCAAGATAAACAGAGAAGGGTAAAAACATGTTAAATCTCCCTCAGTAATGTGTCCGTTTGGGGCGTCAACGCCCAGAATTGTTTTTAGGATCAACTTACAAACCAACGTTACTTGTTAGTGATTTTAACTTTCGTCTAACATTGACCTCAAGCTCATTCCGAGTTTGACGAAAGGTGTTTAGTAGCTAAAGCTAATCGCCTTAAAAAGTGATAATAGCTCCGACTAACACTGATATTCTTGAGCTAATGTTCATATATTTAAGCAGTGAAGACACACTGAAGGAAGGGGAGCCGCCATGTCTGATACACTTAAAGACAAAACCCAAAGGAGAGAGAAGAAGACAGGAAAGGTGTCCTCAGAGGGAAGCCATGGAGTCAGAGGGAAGGACACCACTGGCAAGACTAAGGAGTGAGTAGACTGGAAATAAGTATCACTCTTGTATTTATTAGTCATCTGCATTAACCTACTTTACTGGCATATGTGGTGACTGATGCCCAGACAGCTCACTCAACCACAGTATGTACATAACACAGCCCTTCTGTCACTTTCTTCAATCTGATCTTGCCTGTCAGCTCCATAAGTACTGTGTCCTTCATGGATGAACTAGGACACCATGATGACGGTGCGCGGATACCTGTGACAATGGAGAACACCTACCAGATGGGTGAGACATTCATCTTAATGATAAACCATTATCCCCAGCTACAGATGTAATAGTCTTACAACGTTGAGTTTGACGTAATACGTCAAAATGTCATATTTCATCTTAAGTCTCAAACTGTCAAAGCTTAGTATGTGTTGAACAAAACCAGAAACATGTCAAAGCAGCAGACATTTTTATGGAGTATTTAGCTATTTCAGTCTATCCCAGCTTGTTTGACTGATTCACTTTTTGGACAGGTTCACATCAATATATCCATATTTCCATATTTTACTAACCAAAGGAATTATACAAGAAGTAAAACTCATTTGTAAAGCTACTGTTGTTGTTTTTTCATCACAGGACCTTACAAACGCTTCCCTGTCCCTGCTGTCACAGACATACTGAAGGATGTACTTACCAGTTACCTCCAAGAAGAGAAATATGAAGTAGAGTGGTCTCAGAAAATGACAAAAACAATATGTGAGGTGAATAAAGATGAAAGGCTCCTTCATGCAGCACTTTTCGAATAGCTTTGCACTTCTGCTTTATTAAGTCTGATTCTTTTGATGGGTCCACCAGGTGATAAGAGCGCGTGTGAAGGACCTCATGATCCCCAGATATAAGATAGTCGTCCTGGTCCACATCAGTCAGCTCTCAGGGCAGAGCATGCAGATCAGCAGCCGATGTCTGTGGGATGCATCCAACGACACCTTTGCCTCTTACTCGTTCAAGAACAGCTCTCTGTTTGGTGTGGCAACTGTGTATGCTGTTTACTTTGAGTGACTCATAGACATTACATGCACACTGATAATTACACAGGAATAATTTTTTGTACAATTGAAAATGGTTGGTGTTCTTTATCTTTGATGTTTATTTTGCCGTGTATAAAATAATAAACCAAGTATTTTTAACCAAAATTCATGGTGTTTTTTTATTTTTGCTATCATGGAAATGGAAATCACATGATCCTGACAATATTTTGAAGATTATATTTCCAACTAATGAATGACTGCAGCAGACTGACAATGGTCTCATTGGGAGGTAAACTTTTAGCAGAGCATGGAGAGGTCACTCCTTCGACATCCCAGTTGACAGCACACTGATATAATTGCTTGGTTTTGGTCACGCCAATGACGGTCAATCGCTGGAATATCTGTCATCTTGAGGAGGCTTTGCTTCCTGTTGCCTGCCAAGACATGATATGGTTTATTTAACAGAGGTGATGGCACACATTTTACACATTGTAATATTAACACCAAATTTCTGAAGGCAAATTCAGTTGACTATGTACTGACCGTCTGGCAAAGTGCTCTCTTCTCCCGTCAGTCTTCTCCACCTCGATCCTCCGCAGGTGTACACCACCGCTCGCAGAAATGCCCGTCCACACAGCTTCAGTGTGTTTGCATCATCCTGTGTCTGAACCTGTGCTACACAGAATGTGCACAGCAGCATTGCAAGTAGGATTAAGGATCTCATGGAGCTAAAAGAGATACTGAACTGAGATACTGTACCAAGACACCTTTCACGCACACAACCTCTTGTTGATTCTCAGAAAACATCTGCCCCCATCAATCCTTTTATGTCAAATCTCTGGTGATGTCACACAGTCTCTGGAAAATTTGGAAGAATCGGTGTGTAGGTCATGAGCTTTTAAGAACGGATGTCACTAATGCCATACGAGATATGTGTGGGAATCTAGGCAATCGTGAGGATTACTGATTGACCACAATTTTCGTCAATGTTTAGGAGAAAGAATTGCACTTTTATGTCTGAACTGCAGAGTTTTTATTGCCATGGATTTAGTTAAGTGTTTCCTAATGGATCACTTCAGATATTCCTCCTACAACAAACTGAGGTGATGGCTCTCTACATAGCAACATAGTGGAGTGTGTGGCCACTATCATGAACATAAATCAATGAGTCAGAGAAAAGACATTTCCATTTACTTGTGCGTTTGTCAAAATGTACTCTGTCATGTAATAAAGCTGGCCTCAAAATAGTCATTACCGGCCTGTGGTTAAATATAAAAAGATAGGGCTGGTAACCAAAATCAAAAACATAGTTTTTATTATGGTTATATCTTCAATTAATATTACATACTTGGGTCTTTTGTGCTTAATCACTTAATATACAAAATATTCCATACCTGCTTACTAGTTCTCCAGGAGATAGCCATTGGATCAATATTTTGAATCCCAATGATGAACATAAATACGTAATTAAAATATTATGCCTGAAACAACATATACTGTACAGCACTGTCCTTTTTCTGGTGTAACTTAATTATTGTATGTTGTTGATCCGGGTATTTCTTCTGTCATAGGTATCTATCAATGAGTGATCAGCACAAATGTATTTCCATTTAAACAGCATTTAGCAGGTTAAAACAAAAACAATGCATTGGGTTTCTTTTGATTTAGATGTAATCATAATTCTAAAATATTCTAAATAAATCTAACACCCCGCCATCTTCAAATACTGTCTTCATACTTTAGACTTATATGTGTATGTAAAGTCTGATGAATGCTTTAATGACTATTATTGTACACTGGTAGTGGACACGACACATGTCGGCGCAGCCCTCCAGCTTAGGACGCTTCATGTTCTTGATACTGCAGGTGGGCAGGGCTCTACATCCGGGAACTACGGCTGACCCCTGACGTGACCCTGCAGGATTGCAAACATGGCGGAGGTAAGCCAGTGAAATAAATATTCGAAAAAGATAAATTTACACCGGTGGATAGTTAGTTCAGTCAAATGTGTACACTGTTTGATTGTTGTAGCAGTAATACACGAAATGGAGAATCGGCTGTTTGCGTTGTTGGATAACAGCCATTTCTTGACACAAACATGTTTAGTAAACTTCGGGTTTAGCTAACGTTAGCTGCGCTAGCCCTGGCGGACGGGAGCTGCGGCGTTAGCGATGCTACTTCGCGGTTTTGTTTAAGAATACTTCTCTATCCGCATTAACGTTTTTAATTACACACATGGTGATGGTTTCACGGCCGGGGGCATTTTATGTGTTGTTTTTTCGGGTATTATTCGCAGGAGGTTAATACCAAGTGTAACTTGAAGGCGTTAGCTACATGTATAAAGGAGAATTAGCTTGTAACTTGTAATACAAGTTAGCCCGTAGAGTAAATTAACCTAGTAACCACTCGCCTGTTGTGGTAAGCTGAGTGTGGTTGAACGCAGGCGGTAAACGCCACAGTATCTGTCGTTTTCAAATCAGTGAGATGCTGCCTATATTTTCCCGCAGGAAGTAGCGACAGTCTTCTTTGTTTCTTTTCTTGTTGAACTGCAGTCAGCGTCTAGGGAACAAGGTCGGGCGCGCTTTTTCCGGAGCCCCCATTTATGCACCCCTGCCTGAAGTAACTTGAATCTGTCATGTCTAATGCAGCGACGAACCGCTTCTAATTGTACATTCACTGAGATATTTGCCTCCGAAGCTGCGGTTTAACAGGCTTCATGTTTTTTTTTTCCTTTTCCAGCCCTCCCTCGGGAATTCGAGCCCAGGTACTTAAAGTTTGAGCCTTTCTGTTGTTGCTTGTGTACATGCCTCAGGTTTGAAATCTGTTGTATCGGTTTGTATCTAAAAAGTAATCAATTTAACGCTTACCTGAAATGTTATGGTCTACATTTTTGTCTAATTATTTTCATTGTAAATAATTGTAAAACTTTTTTTTATATTTATAATCTCGATTACTTTACAAATGCTCTATATATATATATATATATATATATATATATAATGTGTATGTATGTATATGTGTCTTCATACCATGGTCTCTTTAATATTTCTAGCTTTATTAAATTATTGTAAAAAAATCCTGTTAATCACTGAATATGATTGTATTATGATAGTTCTTGATTTAAATAATTTTTTTCTTGGATTTGCTTAAACAGACATTTTCATTTTTATTTGAATTTTGATTAATTGATTACTGCATATATAAAATTAAATACACTTGTTCATACCGCCCACCCACAAATCTGAATATTATCTTAAATCCGCTTATGCAAAACAACAACAAAAAAAGATTTTTCTTTATGGCACCTATAGCTTTTTAATTATATTTTCCCTAAGTAAATGTTGAATTTGAATATAACTTTGGTGGTTACTTTTCCAGGAGGTTCAGCAGGTTCCGATGATCATGATTTTGACCCATCAGCAGACATGCTTGTTCATGACTTTGACGATGAACGCACCCTGGAGGAAGAGGAACTGTTGGAGGCAGCAGATGAGACCAATGCCAATGAGATTGAAGATCTTGCTAGGGTGAGTTTCAGCCTTTAAGCACATACTTTTTGTAGGATAAAAAAAAAAAAAAAAGTAAGTGTATTCCCCTCTTCAGCTTTCCTTTTACAGTAGAGAAAGCAGTGTCATTTTTCTGTTATAATAGGAGGGAGAAATGCCCATTCATGAGCTGCTGAGTCTGTATGGTTATGGGGGCGGATCAACAGCAGATGAGGATGAAGAGGAGGAGGAAGAACCTGAGGAAGAAGAGGATGATGAGGAAGAGGATGAGGAAGAGGACCTTGACAATGACGAAAGCAGCAGAAGCACTGGCGAGTTGAAAAGAAATGAGGTATGTTGGTGTTTCCTGAGTTTCCAGTGTTCAGTGAATTTCAGCAGCATTTGTGACTTTTTGTGTACATATTTAGGGTGACGGTGTGAAGAACTCATCAGGACAGGGAGATGAGGCACAGGCAACCTCTGAGGGCCGCACACGCTCTGTCAGGTCCCTGGGCACAGCTGAACTTATTCGTCCTCAGAAATTGATGTATTTTGAAAGTATGTGTCACCTTATCTTCTTCCCTTTTGCTGCAGCCACCTTGTGTGTGTGTGTGTTGATGCCTGTTTTAGAAAACACTGCAGATTTCTTTGTGACATTTAGCTGGTTTAATGGATGTCAACTTTTGTCTTAGGCAATAATGATGCAGAGGAAGAGTCCGATGAAGATGAGGACTATGTTCCATCTGAAGACTGGAAGAAGGTTTGTAAGATCTTCATTTATCACTGATACAGCTGGATTTATACTAAGTATATTTTTTTGTCCAACTATTTTGACTTGTAGAAATAGTCTTTTATTGTGTGTTTATTCCCAACAGGAGATTATGGTGGGTTCCATGTATCAGGCAGAAACCCCTGCTGGCCTGTGTAAATATAAAGATAATGAAAAAGGTGAGTGCTGGTTTGTTGTGTCCCTGTCAACATCTGCATGTCTAAGTCATAAAACTAAACTTTGTATAATGGATGGAAGTTTGAGGTCTCATCACCTGCTCTCTGTGAATTGGTCCTGTAGTTTATGAAAATGACGACCAGTTATTGTGGAACCCAGAGTGTCTTCCTGAAGGCAAAGTAGTTGAATTCTTGACAGAGGCTTCGAGGCGAACGGGTGATGAGAAAGGAGTAGATGCAATCCCAGAGGGATCTCATATCAAAGACAATGAACAGGTGAGACCAACACGCCTGTATACGTCTATAATGAGACTATGGCCCATATATAAGAAAAATTGTATCAAAAGACTAAAGCAATGAATTGATATTTTTAAGTTTTGTCCACCAAAGGGTTTAGCTTATTCCTCTGTACAATAGAGGCCCATTGTTGTCGAAAAACTTTTGAACTCAGTGCGGCACAGCCAGGCACTTTGTGATGAAATTCAGAATAATACTGACCATATGCTTTAAATCAAGTTAGTCTTGACAATGTATTGTTCATAGTTATTCATATGCTTAATGTAAACGTGTTTGTTTCGTTTGTTTCCTTGTAGGCATTGTATGAACTGGTGAAATGTGACTTTGACACAGAGGAAGCTTTAAGAAGACTTAGGTTTAATGTAAAAGCAGCCAGAGGTAAATGATGTTAACATTTTGATCCTAATTTGCACCTCAGTTTTCCCAGATGTAACATTACTGATCTTCTGTTCTGCACTTTGGTTATGAGTTTTATTTTCTAAAATGACTGAATACAGAGTCAAAATTAATACTCATCTTCTTTGAAACAGAGGAACTGTCTGTCTGGACTGAAGAGGAATGTAGAAACTTTGAACAAGGACTAAAAGCTTATGGGAAAGACTTTCATTTAATACAGGCCAATAAGGTAAGAGAAGTGTTGATTAGCCACAATAATCAGCCAATGCAGATTAATATGTCATGACCCCATATTGATAATAATTTTGCCAATTGTTTTGGACTTGATTTAATGAAGAATTTATGTTGATGTGTTTATGTGGCTGTTGGATGCTCAGGGTTGGAATCTGCTCCATTTCAACCTTGCTGCATTTTGAGACAAATCAAATTTCTTAGTTTTTACAGTGTAAATATCTGTATGTCAAATGGCTTTTGTAAGAGTCCCAAACAGTAATTTGATTTGTCTCTTATTTGAAATTGTGCTGAATCTATCTTTTCAGACGATGGTAATAATGGTCATTTCATGTCTGCTGAATTAAATTTTTCAGGTGAGAACTAGGTCTGTAGGAGAATGTGTGGCCTTTTATTACATGTGGAAGAAGTCTGAGCGTTATGATTTCTTTGCACAGCAAACCAGACTTGGGAAAAGGAAATACAACCTTCACCCTGGTGTCACGTGAGTTTCATTTTTTGTATACAGTTGTGAAAGACATTGCTAATATAGACATTGTAAATTGATGCAAGAGATTGTATTCCTGTTTTAGGTTATGTTATTTGTAATTTTCTAATAGAAGTTAATCCAAAATCACAATACAAAGATAGTAATGTAAACAGATTGTTTGTTTTGTGTTTAAAAAAAAGTCAACCATGGGTGGGTCCTTCTTGTAAACACACAATAAGCTACTTTGAGCCATCTAGAATGGCACTCAGTAGAGCGTGTACCTCCACCAAGCTAAACATTTTTCTTCCACCAGATCTGTATTAATATCTTTATGCAGAAAATTGTACACCTTGGCCCACGGCTCGTCCTTCCAACAAGCTTGGTGCAAATCACTTCAGTACTTTTTGCATAATCTTGCTGACACTTGCTGAGTGAAAATATAACTTCCTTAGAGTGAGTTTAAGGTCGCGTGGGAATTTACATTCAGAAAACATGATCATTTTGTGGAACTTCTAGTTCGGTTTATTGCTGAAGCCTGTCCTATGCAGAATCTGAGATGATGCACTACTGTGAGGGGATCCCACATGAATTTAAGTCTCAAATCACAAAAGTACAAATGTTTCCCCTGAGATGTTTTGCCTTGTTTGTTGCCTTTGGTACAGTGATGCAGTTTTCTAGCATTAGTCAGCCAATAACATGTTTCTTGTCTCTCACTATAATTTGTGTATATCTTAACATTGATATACTGCCTGATTTAAACTGCAAAGAAACAACCTTTTGTTCTTTCAGTCAAAGGAATTGAAGCTAGAATTAAATCTTGTATCAAGCCCAATGGTGGATCTAACGTGGTCTATAAGGATGGACTTGGTACAACCACAGTGCTGCAGAGAAAATTGTTGGGACTGACTACATATATGGAAAAACAAGAGGCTTGTACAGAATAGTACAATCACCATATCAGGATGAGGTTATGTGTAACAGGCTGTGTACTTCTGTATGTCATCAGAGACTACATGGACAGATTACTGGATGAGACGGAGAGCGCAACTTCCAGCAGGGCAGCATCACCTCCTCCCACCACCTCCAGCAGCAGTGCCAGCCACTCTGAGAAGGAGGACAGCAGCAGTCAGAACGGTGAGCTCAGGAGTTTAAAGTGCTTGAGTGCATACACAGTTTTTAGTTTTAAAATCTAAACCAACACCTCAACTGAAATGTATCCATATTACTTGAAATGCACAAGACTGTGATTTAATTTGTGGAGTTCAAGAACGTTGAAGTTGAATTGAAAAATTTTGTGTCATAAATACAGGAACATCTCTTTCGATAAACAGGACACCTGTGACCATGAATATCCCATTTTTAAAAAAAGTTTCAAGATGGTTTATCAAAAGTTTTAATGGGATACTACTACATTGTTTGTTATTAGGATAATCGGTACATGTCCTAATCATTTCAACTCTCATTTTTGTTTGACAGGCATTGCCAGCCACAATTCAAGCCACCCAGTGGATGGTGCCCAGTTGCCCCAAACAAATCAAGTCAAACCTGAGTCAGCTCAGTCCAACGGTCCCTCACTTCCAGCAGTGGAGTCTCCTCCAGTTCCAGACAACAACTCCAATGGCTGCAGTCAACCCAGTGCGCCCAGCCATGACAGAAATGGTTCCCTGGAGCCTCCACTGGACCACAGAGACACAGCAACGGTGGTACACGACAGGCCAGCCAAGAGATGTAGAACGGAGGCAGAACCTTTAGGCCAAAGTGAGGTGGAACCATCTAGAACACAGGAGAACTGAAGGATCCAGTGCTTGGTGGTGTTGACTAATAGACACTGATTTGAGGTGGAAAAAATGGTCCCTATTTAAGGCTGAAGAGCCACTCTTGGCCTGCAAGCACAGCATCTCCTGAGAGCAGAGACTTACTTAGTCGACCAAACTGCAGCTAGTCCTCCAGGAGGGGCAGTAGCTGCCCTGTCCCCCTGTCCCTCAAACCCATCCATAAAAAGACTGCCTGCAAAGCTCATCCCAAAGTACCACAGCTCCATCACGTCCTGCAAAGTATCTTCTTCTACCCAATCTTCTTTATTCCCTTTTTGGAGACTTGACTAATTTTGCCAAGAAATTCCTTTTTCTATTTGTACTCGAAGAAAATGAAACACCTGTGATATTTTTTTACACAAAGAGATATTTATATTTTTTAACAAAAAAAATATATAATGGGTAATTACTGTTCAAGCCATTTGAACATTTGATGAAACGGGACAAGTTTTAAATGAGTATGTGCTGAAGTTGTCTTAAAAGGCAAAGTAGGCAAGAACAAGATGAGTATGCTGGTGCTGTCGCTGGCTCACTTTAGTTGCACTTTGATTGTATGTTTCTCATCATTAATAAGGAAGGAGTGGTGACAAAACCCAGCAGAATTACAGTTTCACTCCTTCACCTCTGAACTGGCTCTGGTCTCTAACACAGCTGTTTGTTTGATTACGGTAAATAAACCAATGGGCTAGTACCCCCGCAGGTTTGTTTGTGTAAAGCAGTTGACATCAGTGATGTCCTGTATTATAACTCATCATGTAGAAGATTGCTGTATTTTTGGATTTTCATAGTCAGTGCTTTGCTCAACGCTTTGTTTTTACTAGACAGAATGTCCATGATTTTTAATGTAAAGTTTGTATAGATTTCTTACCTTGAGCAGTTGGTACATTTTTATAACTGTCTGTTCATCTCTGTATTTTCTGGTCTTCCTCGTAGGCTTTGTTTTTGTTGAGAAAATTCTCTCCTGTTTCTCTGAGATGATTAATTAAAAAAAAAAAAAGTAGCCATTCCTCTTTCCCTCTCTGTTTGGCTGCACTTCCCATTCCTGTATGACCACACTCAGGCTGAAATGTTTGTTGCATAGGCTCATCTTTTGTGCATAAAAAAACTCATTGTGGTTGAGTGTGCTGCTTGCCTTTGGTTTAAAAACCTCTTACTGCCTAATTTCAACCAGTAGTTACTATCTCTCCACTGTGAGTGGCTTGGGAACAGTGACAGAACAGGTTGACGGTGGTGTGACCTGGAAGATCTTAATTTGTTTCGGTACAGTAGCTATTCACCTTAATGCTTCAGTGTTTTACTTTAAACTTACATTCACACATTAAGATAAGTTTGTCTCAAATAACATTGATCCATGTAGTCTTTTTCTTTCTCTTTTTTTGACAGTGATGTCTTGTTTTTTTTTTCTGTAAATGACATGAATAAAAATGAAGTGTATTCCAAGACTGGCTATGAATGGAATAACTTTGGTTATATTTAATAAATGTAATAATGATCTTAAGTTGTTGTTTTGTGATTTTCCATAGTGCAAACCTGATTTTCTCATTTGTTCTGATACAATATTCACATGTTGTGGTGCACAATTGAAAAAAAAAATACAAATCTATGCTTTTGTTTTGATTTATCAAATATAAAAATGCTTCAGTCTTTGTTTTTAATCAGTAAAATATAATTACAATAAAGCTAAAGCAATTTCTCATAATTATAAACAAATAAGCTGACAATAGTGGCTCAGATAATAACTACCAAAAAAGTGTGTGGTGACAGGATGCAGAAATGACATAAGTGTAAAACATGGTTTAAAAATGGTTGAATCCACACACAGCACACAAATATAAAATATGTTCTGGACGTACTCAGGTTGTCAGTGTCGAGTCGGGACTCCATGGTTTTACGCCTTTTCTGTTAAATTTGATGGAAAACATTTCAGGAAACTAGTGTGTTCAATTTGTACTGGAAACCTCAGTGACAAAACTTGATTATGAAGGTTGTTAATGTCATTATTTTAAGTGCTCTTACTTGTTTGCGCTTGTGTGAAGGTGATGTAGGAGTACACCAGGCTCCCGGCGATGCTGTGGGAAACAAAGACCATAATATGTTTCCCAGACAGAAAACATCTCAACAGAATCATTCAAACGGTGTGTCTGCCTCACCTGATGTTTAGACCTATAAAGTTGGTCCAGGTAAATATATAATCTCCACCAAACACCATCCCAATGTAGGTAACAAGAATATTCTGCAGGGACCAAAGAGAGTCACTACACACTGCGCTCATGAATCTTATGATAAGATTAATAGAGAGGAGCATCACTTACCTTTATACAGCCTATAATGGAGGTGGTGAGTGCTGAGTTGTACTGAGTACACAGCATGATGGAGTACATTAAAATAAAGCTGTATGACAGAATGGAGAAGAATTAGATGGCAGCAGTGATGTGGGATGTATCTATGGATAAATGATGGGAGCAGGAGCAGTTTACCCCATGACACAGGAGAGCACAAACTGCCCAACAAACAGCTGGTCAGACCATCCATTATACTCCAACCCCTGTACTCACACAGACAATGGAGATTCTCAGCACCATCTCAAGTCACCAGACACTAAATTATACAAAGCACATTGTGTTGGAAAACTAAATCTTACCATTTGCAAGTCTCCAGAGTAGCAAGCGTATGCCACAGTAGGGAAAATCATGATCAAAGCATTGTAGTATAGGAGTCCGTATTTTCCCAGCTCCTATGGAAATGGCAGCACATAGTTCTTCTAGAGTTAATGTAATGCGAGAAGCATCAACACTATGACATTAGCAGCTCTGCTCACCTTGGAGTCAAGTTTTTGCTTCACATAAGCACCACTGGCTGCTGTCAGAACATTGTTCAGCGTTATGAATACGTATCCTTCGAGGTCAAACGTTAAATCTGTGCTACAAAACACAGAACATGCTCAAAAATGAGATACAAGCATGTACCTGGTGCCTGGGAAGTAGATAACATCAGTGTGTGGTGTCATTACAGTATATCTGCCTTTGCCTGTCTTACCTGGCAGCAATAAAAGCACCAAAGATCATGGTAAACACTGTCATTTTAACTGACGTCGAGAAAGTCTTCCTGTGAGGAAAGGAAATGGGTTGGAGTTATAGAAATAATTTATTTTCATGTGTGAGAAGATTTTGGTTAAATAGTGTAGAGATAACAGGAAGTTTAACCTACTTCAACAGGAGACCCTCAAACACCATGGTGAGAAAAATACTAAACCTCCTCAGAACGGTAAACATAGGTAAACTAGGAGATGAAAGAAAGTGTTATATTTTGTTTTAAAGAATATTTAAAAATAATAAGGGAAATAATGGACAACAAGCTCTCACTTGAGTCGCTGTGTCCCAAACAGTCCTGATATTTGATTCCCGACATACAGTAGAGGCAGTGGGAACATCTGGAGATTAAGTATAGTATAGTTTTGACCTCAGAACGACTTTGCAAACTCTGTGATTTCAACCTGAACAATTCACTCCTCACCTTGCCAGGGATACTCAAATCCATATCTGGAAATGAGATGATGCCCAACATTTTCCCAGTTCTCAGAACTACAATTGTAGCCAGCATCTGCAGAGATGGTGAAGCAGGGAGACAAAATATATCAGAGCTTATTTAGATGAACTGGAAATGTACATTGACTCTAATCAAGAGCCACTTACTTGGCCTATTCCGACACATGTTGACGATGGAAATCTGCAAAATATGTAGAAAATATACTTAATTCTGATATTACATTACACATAACACACATTGGGCCTTTTAAAACTAATTCTCATACCTCATACCCAAATCTCATTAAAAAACAAACAAACCAAAACAAAAATAAATTTGATAATAAAGGTCTCATGTTCCCCACAAGAACTATTGCACCAGAACACAAGGCAGGAAATTTAAATTACTGTCCATGAGTAAAACTTCTTGTACATTGACTTGAATAATCTCATACAAGCTACTTTATGCTTCAACTCACTAATTTGACTGTTAAAGATGAGGAGATGAGAAGAGTCACTTCTCTAAAATAAATTAAATACACAATAAATGAAGCTACACTAAAATACAGAATAATAGTTGTACTTATCTCCCTTTCAACATAAATGATGGATGCACATTGTTGCACTATTGATAATAACACAACGTTACAAGGCACACTGCTGCGTAAGACTTATTATGTTACATTATAAACATTTCTACTTCATTTTAAATGAAGCTGTGTAACAACACTAGAAACTACTGGTCACACCAGACCTTGGAGGCTGTAACAGCAACACCCCCTTGAGTATTAAACAGGGAAAGACTGTATTATTATAGCAACATGAATGTGTTTTTGCTGAATTTTGCTTTAGGAAAAAAAACTTTTACTTTGTATAATTTCAGACTTTCACATGCAATGAAGTACTGTTTGAGATGTGGAATTGATACTTAGAAAATAATTGTAATATTTTAACAGTCACTGTTAGACAGAGGCTTTTAATGATTGTCAGAAATATAATTAAAATTAAACATGAATAGAAATTCAAACTCAAACTTTATTTATTTTTTTTGCTTGGTTGGTGGCCAGTCAAACATTTAAATGTGACGGGGGTAAAGTGTAGGACAATGGCTTCAGTATTTCTAAAATACTGGTTACGGCCCTGTTCCCGGTGGTCAGACTGTTTGACAACCTGCCCCAAACTAACGGACATCATCATTAATGATCATTAATTAATCCCCGTCATTAGTGCCGGCATGTCTAATCCCTGACGTCACCTAACATGAAGGGGGCCACAGTCCGGGGCTTCCTGCATCTTGTACTTTGTACCTTTACCTGTAGCTGGTGAGGACGCTCTTGTTGACAACAACGATGAGAAACGAGCTGACTCCGTAAAACCCCGCGGCCAGCAGCTTCACAAACACCGCGGAACCGTCGCCGGATGCGTCTCTTGAGGACCCGGAGGATGTCGATGCTCCCTCAGGTGACAACTTTCTGCTGCCGAGCTCAGGGCGACGTTGGTGGAGCTCTGCCATGTCCGTGTAGTCCTGACGGAAGCCTGCGAGTCCTGCACATGCGTACGAGCGAATAATCCGAGAACTCGGGGCGAAGGCGGAAACGGAAAGAAGTGAAACATCTTGACTCAACTGCGTGAGGAGTACTTTGATCTCTGTGGGTCTTAGTGAAATAAGACAATAAGACAAGTCTAACCTGCTGCTAATCTGCCTCTGACAACACCCCCAAAGCCTATTTTAAGTTAGAATTCACATAAGTATTTAATCTAGAAGTACATTTAAATCATTTTGTTGTTTAGTTTATCCAAAAGGTTTTCCAGTGGGACAGGAGTAAAAATCTCACTATGAAACAACACATAATTTTAAGACAAACTATTAAAGTTTACGTTACATTTACATTATATACACACAATGTATGTGAATGACTTCTTCAATCAGGACGACCAGGCTTAAATTAATGCAGTCTAATTTACATTTTGCAGTAAAACTTACCTGCGTTAATATTAAACTGAGTTTTTAGTGGCAAGGTGTTGGTGAGCTGACCAACTGATAAAAGTGGGGGTAGAACTATTTAACACACCTCTGTGTGTACAATTTAAAAAATGTACCCCATACTACAGGTCAATTGTCTGTTAAACTGAGTCAACATCATAATCTCCAGAAAGATTTATTACAAGGCTGCCAGATAAAACTGGCGACTGAATGTGTCAGACCCTTCCTGACTGTTTATGTCCCCCTTAGGTCAATATAGGCTTAAAGAAGAGGTACTGTAGCTCAAACACCACAGCCTTAGTACGTTTAAACCAATAAGGAGTCAACAGCACATTTGTTTACACCTTTAAAATCACAGTTTTGATTTTAAACAACCCAACAGCCATTGGCAGAGTACATGTAACACCTCTAAAGCAATTTATTAGAACAGGGATGTTTGCAGAGAAAGTTTCACCGTCATGTGGCTCAAACAGTCCTACAAGAAAACTGCTCCAGCCGTCTGTATCAGTGCATCACCAGTAAGTCCACAGCACAGCATGTAAAGCTTTTAATTCACTCCCTAATGTCTTCAGTATAATCCACCCCCCCACCCCATGTGAAATATACCCGCTTCAATAAAAAAACAAAACAAAAAAACAAAACAACTCACTGGGAATACTGACACAGGTGGCTCAAGCACCATTAACTTACATTACATTCTGTAGCTCATGATTGTTCCACAATGACAGCCGACTTCTTTCAGACAAATTATGCATTGGTGCTGCTGCACTGATAAAATAAAAACAAAAACAGTAAATACAGTTCACAGAAGGGGAGGGAGGAAAAAACAATCTTCAGAGGACTGTTGCTGATAAAACCAAGTGCTTTGAGATCTGAAAGACACTACAGATACTCTAAGAGCGAGATATGTCCATGATCTAGCTATCGTTCTCACCTAGATTTCAACAATCACTTCTCAAAAGACAGTATGAACTACTTCAGGCGAGAACTTGCACACTACTGTTCGAGAATGGCAAGTTCACAGCAGAGGAATACTTAAAGTCTAAGTAACAAGCTGTCGGATCACATTCAACCTCACACATTACTGCACTCTCTCTCTCTAACTCTCTCTCACACACACACACACACACACACACACACACACACACACACACACACACACACACACACACACACACACACACACACACACACACAAAACAAAAAAATACAATATTTGCTTAGTGGTCCTGAAGTTACAAGTAGTACAGTCTGTATGACCTAAGAGGACCAGCCTAAAGATATACATTGGGCCCTGGGACACCCTGAAAACACAGGTAGCACATCTGGATCAGGGGGTGCAAAGCATTACTAACCACTGGTCCACCAAAAAAGGCAAGCTATCAAAAAAAAAAACAAAAACAAAAAACAAACAAACAGGAAAGAGGCATTTACTTTCACTGCACGACAAGCAGAAAAATACCAAGCTTTAGTAGGAAGTCACTTTACCTGGTTACCCATCCTGAGTCTGTGCCTCACAAAGGGATGGGTAGTCAGGATCAGAGTAATTACACTTTAAATGCATGTTAAGCCATATTTCAGATATCTAGCACAAGTTTCTTATGTAGTGAAGTGCTACCACATCAGTGTTTATTACTGGAAATAAAAAACTCCAGTAGAAAGTCTTTTCTAAGATGACCCCATAACACTGAGCTGAAGTCACGAGGAGGGAAAAAGGAGCACAAAAGCTTCAGGGGAAGAGAAACACACACTTCAACCTAAATCGCAGAAATGCATAAATTTAAGCAGCACAAAAAAAAACAATGAAATATGCATAATCTCTGGAAAAAAAAAAAAGTATGAAAACATCCCTGCTTTCATGTTCCTAAATACAAAACGTCAGTGTAACAAGAGGTCCTTTTTCCGCCTTTTGTCTTTTCCTTTAAAACAGGTAAAATTTTAGTCCTCTGGTGGTGTGAGTGGTATGGGGTGACAGTCTTTTTTGTCATTAAAATCTTTTTTTTTTTCTCTGTTTTCTTATATACTTGAAGATGTGGTAAGCATGCAAGCCTCGTAGAGGAGGGGCCCGGAAGGGCTGATGGGTGGGCTGGTGGTGGAAATGGAGCCTTTAGGCCAGAGCTGGGAAGGCCTCTGGATCATCCACATTGGGAACTGACACTCCACTAGCCTGGAGGGAAAACACATAAGAACCAGGACAGGGTTAACTGTGCTCATATTATAGCTGCTATAATCAATATTTTTAGATCAATGAGTCACATTACTTCTTGTGTGTCAGACGGCTCATCAGTCAACTGCACTTCCTCTCAGCTCACAAGCATTTTAGCTCCAGCTTTAATGTTTTGCTCATTCTTATCATCTTTTGCTATGAAAAAAAATCTCAAAAGACTAATTGCCAGAAACAATCAGGCAGGCAAGATTAATGACTAGTTGATGAACTTAAGCGTTAAATTTTTTATTTTTTTTTAAATCCTAGTGCAGCTGTAGTCCTGAGGTTTATGCTTTTCATATACATAATATTTAGTGGAACACTAAAGTGTTTTACTACGAAATTCTGTAATATTTCTTGGTGTCTAAAAATAAACAAATCCTAGAATTACCACCTTGCGGTTTTATGCCTGCGCCAACTAGTTAAGTATCAGGAAATATGGTCACAATCCCCCTGTGAGTTACAGCGTTGAATAATGTGCAAAGTGTTTTTGCAGAACATTATGATGTCACGGTGAAGTTGACCTTTGACCATTTGGCCATAAAATGTGCTAATTTTATCCTATTAGACATTTGTGTTAAATTGTGCCATTTATCATTGAATGACTCCTAAAAACACATTAAGCAATTTCACCTTGACCTTTGACCACCAAAATCTAATTGGTTCATCTTTGAGTGCAGAAATCCCTCATAAATCGATTAACTCCAATTAACACAACTATGCACTTTTTTAAAAACACACAAATCCACTTCACCACTGTCATGAGGTCTGTCTGAGTTTTCCATTGTGGACCATGTGTTCACTGCTCTGTTATTTCAGGGCCTCTGCTCCACAGCAGATTTTCCAAGTCAGTGGTTTTACAGCCGGTTCAGTCAGTGAGCTAAACCTTTTGTGAGGGACACTGAACCTTTGTCATTGGCAACAACAACAGCTTTTATTGTTACCTTTTCGGACCGTCCTCCCCCGCGTGCCGTCCTGCTGCCTCCCCCACCGCGGCCTCCCCTGCCTCCGCGTGCTCCTCCGCGCCCACGGCCAGGGCGGCCCAGGTCTCCAAAGTTGATCTCCAACTGAGATGTGATGTCGTTGGCTGGTTTGCGGAAATGGTGGTCACTGGACTCATCAGGGGTGCCCTGCTGCTTAGAACAGATGTTAAAATAATGTTAGAAGATCAAGTGCACATTATTAGTTTGTAGCTTTTTAAATATGAATGAAGTGAGTGAACTTGTGTTGTTTCTTTTTGTGTGCACTGCTTCGTACACTGGCTAGAAATTCTTTATGTTCTCCACCCAAATAAAAACAAACCCTTCTTAATAACTGGAGGTCTATTACAACACTCACCATCTTCTCAAAGTGTTTTATACACTCAAAGTTTTAATGTGTGTGGATGGAGGAGCAGTGTGAGAGCTATAGGCACCTTGTGGTACAGAGTGTGCGACTCTGCTTCCGTCTCTGAAGCGTCAATCAAAGCACCAACAGGCCTCTGGAATATGGACACAAGAAATGTCAGAACAGATGCAGGAGAGTGAAATATCTGTGCTGTCAACTTTCAGCAGCTTCTTATTCTCTTTTGTTGAACAAAGCAGCAGCACAATGTCTGTCTGTGTCCTGTAAACAGTGTGTAGTGAAATAATCCTGTCATGCTCCCTAAACAGTGGGCTTTGTCATGCACACAAAGAAGACAAAGAACTTAAAAGTATCATTGCACAAGTTTCCAAAGGCTTTGGCCCGAGGCTAGAAAGTTGAAATAATCACATATTATCTTTTATAAAAGGCTGAAAGATGTTTGAGGTCCCAGTAAAGACAGTAGTGAGGAAAAAGGTTTCTGTTCTCCACCACACTTACGTCTTCACTCTTGGACTTGTGCAGGACGTATCCTTTCTTCCACTGGCTGTCAGCTCCCTCGTTGGGCTTACGGATGTTGAACTCCACCTTTGTGCGCTCCTTGTCTTGCATGGCCTTCCACTCATCCAGGGTCATTTCTCTGGGGCCCTCGGTTTTCACTTCTTCGACCTCATTCTCCCTGGAAAGCCAGCGAACAACAATGTGGCCAACTTAAACCTTAAACTACCGATCCTCTTAGCTCTATACATGCTCTGTAATCCTGAGGCCAAAAGGTCAGTGACAACGTTTATTAAATTACACACAGCTTTGTGAGGAAAATGAACACGTCGGTGACACTCAACACCTTACATGCAAAGTAAAACTTCGCACTGTCCTGGTGATGCGTTGCACCATCAAACTACTTTTTTTTCCAGGTGATCTCCTTTCCTGAACATCACCTGACACCTAAACACCTGGCAGGGAATGGATACTCACTTGTTCTCAGAGCCGGCAGGCGCGTTTTCCTCTCCCTCTGGAGTCGTCTCAGGAGCAGCAGTCTGTTCAGCCTCACTGGGAACAAAGACACACAGGCACCTCATCCATACAGATTTTTTAATACACCTTTTTGCCAACAAACTGTCCATTTTTAATGATTTTAAATATACAACTACTATAAATAACTGCTTTAGCTACAGCACATTCCCAGCACCTTTCTAATAAATGCATAAATACAGTAAAGGATGTTGCAGCCATTTTATTTAATGCAATTCCACAGTTAAGGTAAGAAATGGATTGGTGAACATTTCAGAATTATCAAAACTAGGGCTGCATTTGTATTTTAACCATGTTAGATGTCCTCTCTCCTCAAACACAGTCTGCACCAGGCTGCATTTAAAAAAAAAAAATCCTGTTAAAACTGGAGTAACATGCAGTAAGCAAAGTCTGTGCGACTCTCATCATACACATCACTTTTCTGCAGATTGTAACTCTTAGACAAACAGGCCATGTGTCTGCTTGTGAAAACTCACCTCACTTCATCCTTCACGTTGCCCCAGTTGTGCGAGCCACTGCCGCTGCGCTTCTCCTCATTTTTCTGATTGCTAAAGCCACAAACAAGAAAACACACACACACACACTGATGTATGCAGTCTAAAAACACGCACAACAGGAGAAACTCAACAATCCTCTAACCTGAAAGGGAATTGTGTACATAACTTAAATACACTTATTAAACTTATATTAAAACTTACTTACTTATACTAAATACTTATACTATACTTACTTATATTAAAAAAAAAAAAAAAAGTAAGTCAGAGGTCATTCTTGAGATGCCACTGTTCCGTCAGACTGTTATCAGAGTAAAATGTGATTGTGCCAATGGACATTTTAAGCCAGTAAGCCTTTAGTTTCAAATTAATGCAAGAGTTGTTAACATTGTCATCTGGTTTTGACAACCTCAGGCAGTTCAAGTGCTCTACAGAGCATCTCCACAATAAGAGCTTGGTAAGTAGTCGTTTCTATTTATGGACACACTGGTCGGCTACGGTCTCAGCTCTGGTCTGGTCTGACTCACGATTTCTCACTGCCGCTGTGTCTGTCAAAGTCTCGTTTCCCACGGGTGTCAAAGCCGTCTCCTCGGCCCATGCCCCGGCCTCTTCCACCACGCCCACCTCGGCCGCCACCACGCCCTCTCGGGGGCCTGTCTCCAGAAGGCCTGATGGCCACAAAGACACAGTTGTGTAAACATGAGAAGTGGATCAGCTCTCATCATCCACACACATGTTAATGTGCTTTTCATGTCAGAGGTGTTAATGTAATTGTCATTGAGAGCAGCACAGCTTTCAAAACTGGCACTTCACAGCTGACCGTGCTGTGACGTTGAGGTTAAGTGAGCTAAGTTTATAATAAATCATTGCAAACTTAATCTCTGCATATGTTGATCCTGTGATTGGACCAGGATGCCTTGGGCTCATCAGTATGTTTAAATATGCTCTTTGTCATTCATCACAGCTACCCACTTGTCTGCTGAGAACTCTCCACCCCCCTCAGGCTTGTCCTCAATGGGTTTCTCGAAGCGGCGCTCTCGAGGAGGTCTCCGGTCCGGCCTCTTGTCTCCAGGTCGCCCGTCACCCTGCCCACCCTGGTGCTGTGGACCAGGCTGGCCCTGCTGGTCTGGTCTTCGGCCGACCCGCCTGATACCTGCAAATCACAGGAGCATTAGTCACAAGTCTCCTGTAAGTTAGAAACACAACTGTGCTTGCTGAGATCTTAACACAGCTGCACTACAGCTGACAGCAACTAATGCACTGCCTCACACTGGGCCTCTTGTTTTAACTTCATTTCTCCTGTTGATGGATTAATTTTAGGACCACTGAGCTCGAGGAACATGAAGTATTCACAGTGACCAGCCATCATCAGTCCAACAAAGAGCGGTCTGTCTGGTTAGCCCAGTGTGGCAGGTGAGTAACCTGCGCATTTGCTTTGCAAAGCTGCGACCTGAGCAGCCGAGAGCATCACCCAGCAGACAGACACCCTGCTCTGCACCTTCCCGTCCGGTGCCTGTGGAAACCATTTCTGCGACACCACACCGGTTTGCACAGTGGTCGGCTACGGCTGAGCCCCACAGCCTGCCTCTGTCCGAGTGGCTCGGCTCAGCCTGTGAGGAAGCAGCCGCCTGTCCTCTAACAACAACAGGACAGGGTCCATGTTGACCTCACGCTGTTTCTCCGACCAGCAGCAGCTAATGCAGCTAACAGGAGCTGCACATGACAGAAAATAAACATGCACTGCAACAAGCGAGGGAGCAGGTGAAAACATTACCCTCTTTCTTCAGGGGGACAGGAGCCTGGGACTCCTCCTTCTTGTCCAGCAGCGGGTTCTTCCTGTCCTTCTGTGACTCCTTCTTCGGCTGCTTGGCGGCTTGAGCCGCGGTCTTGGTGGACCCAGCGGCGGCCCCCTCCTTCTTCTTGTTTTCAGCAGCTTTCAGGATCTCAAACGGGTCCGACTCATCGTCCAATAACTGGTCGAACCGGTTGGTTACGACGCAGCCGAAGCCTTCTTGCAGGTGTCCGGGCATGATGGCGCCCCTTCAGCGGGATTCACCTCCGATTCTACGAGGCTTGATGCGAACAATTCGCTGGATGCTGCCACAAGATGGCTGGGAGAGCTGCCCCTTCTCTTCCGGTGCGAGCACCATCCGGGACACCGTGCAGCGCGCACCAATCTGATCACACGTTGGCTGCAATGTTTTTATTTACATTATGTAACGATGGGCTTTCATGCCCTCCTGCTATAATCCGGGTTTTAACATCCGAGAGGACGTTACATGCAGTGGAAGCTCTCGGTAAACCAGGTTCCTCTGTAAAAAACAAATAAACAAACAAACAAAAAACCCCACATGATTCTGGACGGAAAAGACTGAAGGAATTTATCAGTTAAAAAAAAAAACAGCAACTGTATATGAAGTCGTGTTTTTAATGTGTGTGCTTGATTTGGAGAGAAACAAATTAAATGCAATCCCAGCATATAATGAAAAAGTCACTCTTGGCTGTTTGCCATCGTTGCTGTCTCTACATAATTATGCATCTTCTCTGAAATGATTTTGATCTACGTTCACTACAATGGAGAGAGATATGGATGTAGTCAGGATCTGGCTGGACATCTATATGCAAACATGACCAACACCAATAAAGGTATTATTGTTGAATATAGTCGGGAAAAAAAAAAAAAAAAAAAACTTATGCATATACAGGAATTTTCTTCAACATTTTTGTCACTTCCTGCTGAAATAACATTTGGATCTTGATGTAAATCAAGACATATTTATGTTGTTGACATCTATAAGTTTGTAGATTCAAGTATAACCACAGATAATCTGGACCAGGCGGGGGGAAATGCTCTATTCACATTACTCACACAGTTGAATTTATTAACAGCAAAAGTGCATATGGCACCAGCAGAATTTAGAAACGCTTTCATCAGTATTAACATACACCAGTGTTGGTTGTGACATGTAGCAGTGACACAACTCATACAGAAGATGTGAAGGGTTGTTTGGCCTTGGTGGAGGTAGGAGCTCAGTACCATTACCTGGTGAATCACTGTGTAGACAGCACCTTGGTGTTCGAGCTGGTAGAGAGGGAGCTAATGTTAACTAATATATGTCCTGTTGAGTAGTTTGATATACAACAATGTACTGATCATATTCATAAAAGCTGATCATATGTTTCGTGTGTGAAACCAACTTCAACTTATCTCTGATATTTTTCATATGCATATACACAGTCGTTCATCACTTGATATATACAGAAACACACATTTTATATGGATACTGAGAGCGTACTGAGACAGAGAGATGCTCAGTCCACCTTAAACAGCAATGGCAAACACCCTCTAATCAGCATGGCAGTTGAACATATCTGTAAGGACAAACTCATGCAACACACAGTTTACTAGCCCAATCCTGATATAGCCAGAAAGCATTTTGTTCAAAATGGTGTGAATGGGATAACACCAGATTTATTGCTTCATATATGCCGTTAGGCCTGTTAAAGATTGCAGCAATTGTTTCAATTGTTTAAACGAGTCATTAATGGCAGCTAACTGTGACACGGATGAAGACATGATAGCATTGGCGTTGATGGTGAGTTGGTGGCCTCAGGAAACCAGACCACAAACACACAGATAATTAAAGCTAGCAGGGTAAGAAGCATGTTGTAGGAGAAACATGATACAGCTCTCAGTTTGTGGTATCTACATAACAGGAGGAAAGCAGCAACAGATGAGACTCTGGTATCATATATTTAAAAAAGGGCATTGATATTTTCTTTATTGCCAAAGAATTTGTAGGTAAGTTCATGAAACAAAAGCTGTCTTTAAATTACATATCTACCTACTTATTACTAAGATGAATACATAAAAATCTAAAAAGACTAATTGAGTAATTTGTGTAGTTTTGTATTAAAGACAAAAGTAGCTCATATTAGAAGAGCCTGCACGCTCACACAGGTGCTTTCAGCTGCTCTAGCCCTCTCAGTTTGAAGCCGATCAGGTACCATTTTATTCAACTTCTTTAAAAGATCACAGCACTGCTGCAGATTGGAGAGGTTTCACAATATATTTGCCTTTTATTAAAAACATACTGCAAATTAACAGATTATTTCCTTAAAAATGTCCCATTTAGTGCTTAACCTCATATGTTGCTGAATTTCACATGATTAGAGTTACCAAGTGCAGTCAATCCAAGTGGTCAGAAGTAGCTTCACTCCTGTCGCCAACATGATCACACTGCACAAATTGAAGTTGTGCCCTTCACCGAGGTAGAAGAAGTATGGTTGTTTCATTCACTTATAAAAACACACATATTTCTACACTACAACAGGTAAGTAAATTAATAGGAGCACTGTTGATGCTCTACATCACAAATTTCCCATTGCAAATAAAGCTTTTCTTTACACCTTCAGGTACTGTTGAGCTTTGTCTGCAGTGGTTGTCTCACTCACTTTCCCTCTGACTACTCTCTCCAGTTCAAGAAGTTTTGAATAGAGGACCTCAGACATGTCATCATCGATGTCCATCTGAAATACAAATACACAGAAAATCGGAATCAATTACATGTAAATGGAGCACCTTAATTAGCATCTACTTTTATACACTTTCCTGTCTGGCACTCTTCTACAGTACACAGACTAAAGCAACATCTCTGTGGAGCTCATGGTCTCCAGTTACTCACTTGTCGAGGTTGAGTGTAGTTTGTTCCAAGTCCTGACGTTAAACTGTGATACTTTGCTCTTGGATCCAGAGACTCTGCCTTTTGAAGAAACAGCCAGTGCTGCGAAAAAGACCAGAACAGGAACCCGTTTTCATAGTGCGCCTTCTGTTGAGATGCATTTTTCATATGGACAATAGTGGTACAGGCTGACAACATACCAGTGCCTCTGCTCCGTTGTATGGTGTAAGTGTGAATGTGTTAGTGAAGATCCTAATCTGTTCAGGAAAATATATCACAGGAACATGAGACAGTTCATACATAAATTCAGTAATGTTTGACACAAATAGACCTCTGAATTAACACAGAAAATAAAACTGCTCACCAACCACATGATGGGCATGATGAGAGTCCAGAAGAATGAGGGCAGGATACCATAGGTCAGATTAGTCATCACTAGTCCTGGGCATATCACAGAGGAGAACAGCCCCTGTCACAAAGAGAAGAAAAAGCTTAATGATAGGTTCAAAATGCCTCATATATCCTAAAACATTGTTTGCTATAATTTGTCATAAGAGCATGCATGACAAATTGTGATATAGTTGAAGTAGCTTTAGTTTAGCTTGCAGCTAGTTTTTTGACATTCGTTTGATTCTCTTGATGTGCAGGTTGTGTTTCTTTCTTATTAAAACAAAAAATAAAAAGATACTGTCTTGATCTATATTTTTAAAGAACATACAGGAGGATAATATTACAGAATTGCATTATAACAAAGTGGACATCTGGTAAATGTTGGAATCCTTCAACTATCATTTTAAAAAGTGGTTTCTGTGTCTGTCCATGTAATTTTATAGGGACAAATTCCTACTTATGTATATCTCTATGCTTAACATTATCTGGCTGTACAACCCCAAGGTGAAAGAGTGGGCTGGTGACAGTTGTTGTATGATTCAGACCAAAACTGGACAAGATTAATTGGCCAAGACGGAGTAGTGAGTAACGTTTTGAACAGGGAAGGTATGATTGTGGGTGCTATCACACTGATGAGATGATATACATAGGTGTATGTCGTGCACTTTTGGTAAGTTTATGAAAAAGGTTTGGGACAAACCTGTTTATTCTTGTGTCTGTTAAGTGCCAGGCTGAGCATGTCTGAAGCATACTTAGAGGAACTGTAGGGCTCCGTCCCATTTCTGTGCTGCATGTCCTCGATGCTGAAGGCAGAGCGGTAGGCATTACTTGAGGATGTCCACACTATCCTTGATGTGTGGCTTGCCTGACACAGCAGAGGCTCCAGCTCCCTGATCTGGCACAGAGACACGAAGATGAGGTCCAAAAGATAAGAACTTTATGTACATGTGAAATGATGACTTAAATACATGTAATACATCACAGATGTGAGAAAACATTTAATCTACTCTGCCTTATTAAGTTCTCTGTTGAATTTAATAAAGTCTAATAAGTTATAATTGTCCTTAGTAGCTGACTCATTATACTGTACATACATAGTTATTTACTCATTTCTAGGTTTAAACTGCAGTAACTGCAGTGTCACTTCAGTAAATGGTTCTTTCCCTTTATTCAAGTTGTGTTCTTTTATGCGTCAATTTGAAAAGGCATCCTGGTTTTCTCAGGTGAATAAGTCACTAAATAAACCAATAATGATATTCCCATTTGTTATTTCATGTTATTTCAAGTAAAACATTCTCAGTTTCAAAAAAATGTATGGTAAGCCTAAATGTACCCACTTTGCAATTATATAAAGCCTAATAATTTATTTTCTGTAAAACTCATCCTACAAACTATTTTTGAAAAATGTCCATACGCAGATAATTCGCTGCTAAATTATGTTGGCACAACATTTAATAGTAATAAGATTATGTTGTGCCACACATGGATGTCATTCATGTATGTAAGTGTACAGTTTGAGTTATACCAGAAGAAAATGACCAAAAAGGTTGGTGGCAAAAACTTCCTGCAGTCCATCTGAGTTGAGGCAGTCCTGTTGAGTTAAGAGACCCTCTGCTGTGGCAAACATGTTGATGACATTCCTGCAGTGAGAAGACACATCAGCACTGACAGAAACAAGACGCAGTGGTATGTGGCTTGCTCACTCTAGGTCAATCTTCATTCATTCAAAATAAAAAGACACAAACCAAAGCCTAGATAAGCAACTCAGGAGCTAGCATTGGAAACTTACTTGGAGAACAGACCCTTAAAAAAAGCTTTGACATCCACTTGTGGATTAGGCATTATTCCTGCATTTAGATACAGAAAGTCAATTCTGTTGTACCTATAGAAAAATACAAACATGCACAAAGAAGAATCAATGTTAATTCCATAGTCATCATTGTTGATGAGAAGAAAAGGAACAAGAAGCAGAATCATGGCTATAATGGATACAACGTGAGTGCCGTGAGTACCAACAGAGTTGTGAAGTCTTTGTTTCAAAGGTTTCTCACCTGGCCTTGACCTCCTGAGCAGCAGTGAACACTGACTCCACAGAGCCCACATCAAGGTGCAGCAGGTCCACATGTGCATTGGTGTGAGAGGTCAGCAGGGCGGAGCGGGCAGCCTCGGCCCGCTGCACGTTTCTGCAGGCCAGACACAGACGAAGCTGGCTGTCCTCAGTCAGCAGCCTCTCACACAACGCCAGGCCAATGCCGCTGCAGAGACAGAGACAGAGAGGAACAGATGGCAGACCAACACACTCATTCACACATATAAACAAACTTCCCCAGAGGAGCTGAGCGATCATCACCCAGATTAAGTAAATCAACGGGTAAACACTGTGACTGTAATCAATTAACAACACTGGGAAATTATTAATAAAGGCAGATAGCTGGCAAAATTTTCAAAATCAATTTACACCTACCAATGTCCCTGTAAGTAAAAAAGTAAGAAATACACACACCAGCACCTGTACCATCACTGTTAAATGACTTTGCTTGATTTGTACAAAAACAGAAAAGTAAAAATGCTTTTCTGTGCTGCAAGTGGGCCACATTAGCTTCTACCCTTCAACATGGACCCAAACAAAAGTATCAGATGTCATTTATTTTTTCCACTCAAAGTATACAACGTCAATTTCTTGTCTCGGCATTTTAAATATATTTGAATTTAAATACGTGTTTTTCTGTCCACGTTTCGTTCGTGTGACGCAGATACAAAAAAGGACCTGACACTAGTTAATCACAGATGTGGAGCATTGATGTGTCTCCGTCCACTTGGTGAGGGACAAACCGGTCTGTATTTGTCGCTATAGCATGTTTGAGCGGACTAACCTGTTGGCGCCGGTTACAATGACAACTCTCTGCATGTCTGAGCGGAGTGGGCAGCGGCTGTGGGAGAAGCCAGGACCGGAGGAAGGACTCAGACCGGCCGTGGGTCCCCTCTGAGCGGACCCGTACCGCTCGGCTCAGCCCATCGTCCGATTCCGTTGAATGTATCGCGGCAGCCTATATGCACGAGCGAGAGCGTCGTGTGATTCGATGTCAGCAAACAGCTGGCCAATCAGCTTCGAGTACGGAGAGCCAAGAGGCCCAAAACGGGTCAAGAGCGCAACGGTGGGAAGCGTCGCTCGCAGTCTGGTACTCCAGTATAAGAAGAAAAAAACATAACAGGAGCAAATATTCAGTTGTCTTTATTTACAAGGCTCTTTGGCTTGACAGCTATTAAAAAGTTTTTTTTTTTTTTTTTTACTCTTCAACTTATATACAATATACAGTTAATTTATTTCTGCAAAAAAAAAAAAAAAAAAAAAAAAAAAAA